>JAHHUM010002597.1:166573-907039 GCA_036173005.1 Crenichthys baileyi | reverse complement strand
CCACTTTTAAAATTCTTAAATTGGCCAACGGCCCCGGGAGCCTCTTTGGTGACATGCCATTGGTACTCTGTTTTCCCAATTCTTTAAACAAAGACAAAGAATTACACCCCGCCCGGGACCAAAGGGGACAACGAAAATGTTGTTTAAAAATTTTAAACACCTTTATTGAAAAATCCCCCGGAAACCTGAAAGATTCATCAAACCCCCGTATTCAATAAAAAAATCCCCTTTGGGTTTGGGGAATCGAAAATTTTTTAATTTTTGTAAAAAATTTTAGCCAAACCCGGAAGAAAACAAAAAAAAGTCCCCCACATTTTCTGTTTTGGGAAAAACCCCTTAAACGCACAAAAATTAAAACCCCTCTCCAATTTAAACGGACCCCGCGGAGAGGGAGAAAAACTTTTTGTTTGGGAATCCATTGGGGCATGTCCTTTTTTCAAAAATCCCTCACTTCCCCTTGGGGGAAAATATTCTGATAATCATAAACAGGGGCAGTCTTCATTAGTTTGTCAAAATCTACACGGCGCTGCAAAAGCCTTCGTTACCCTTAAACATTTTTGATATTTTGTGACATTATAACCATAAACTTCAATTCATTTTATTTGCCAAATGGTTAAAAGGAAGAAAAAGGATACAATGTTTGTGATGGTGCTCTGGAAAGATGAGTTTAAAATTGAACTTTGTGTGAAACTCTGTGTGACAAAAAAAAAAAAAAAAAAAAAGCATACCACCCTGAACATACCATATTCAAAGTGAAACATGTTGGTGGCAGCATCATGCTGTGGGGATGCTTTTTAGAAGCTGGTCTGAGTTCATGGGAAAATGAACAGAGTTATATCCTGGAAGAAACCCTGCTGGAGGGTGCAAAAGACTTGGAACTGGGGTGGAGGTTCCTCTTCCAAGGGGGGGGACAACAACCCTAAAACTTCCGGCCCGGGATCCACAATGGAAATGGTTTTTGGGATCAAAACCCTGCTCATTTTTTTAACCCCCGGGCCCAGTCCAAGTCAAGCGCTAAAACCCCAAATTTAGAATCGCAGGGGGCAGGATGGTAGTTGGGCAAAGCCTCAGAAGATTAGCAGCTACACTATTTCATATTTTTATTTGTAAAAAATATTGAAAACCATTTATCCCTTTCCTTTCACTTTACAATTGTGACACCTTTAGTTGATCTGTGACATCAAACAATCAAAATACTTTAAAGAGCTTTAAAAAAATTTTTAATATTTCTTTTCCACTGTACTTTTTTTTTATTAAAACAACCTTTTCCCTCGGGGGAAAATGGGGGCTTCTTCTTGCCCTGTTGTTTTTTTGGTATTGTAAAAATTTTGGCCGGAAAATTTTTGCTGTCCTTTTGGGGCACGCCCAAAATCTTTGTCGCAGCGAGGAATCTGTGGGGGGGACCAAGGGGGGGGGCCCTTGAAGATCATGGTCATGACCGAGATGTTCTTCTCCATCTTTCGCCGGTGCCTGAGGTAGAAAATCCTCGTCATTTAATGATTGACTTCCCTATAGCCTAAGATTTAACACATGTGAGAATCTCATACCTGTGCTCCTGCAGGGCCTGACTGATGTCAATGTTGGACACCACATCTCCATACACCAACACAAAGTCAGACCGCACCAGAGCCTTTGCATCAACATCCCTGAGCACATCTCCAAGGGAGCGGTACAGCTCTGAGGTGATGATGTGGACTGTGTTTGGGGAGGAGGGTCTACACCACTTGGACTTCCTGTCAGAGAAGAGTCGGGTTCATCTCTCCAACTTAGCTCGATTTGCACAGAAGTCACACAATACAGTAAGGTAACACTCACAATAAGTGGGCCTTGATTTTACTGGACATCCAGCAGCAGAACACGAATGTTTCCTGCACCCCAGTGGAGGTGAGGAACTCCAAGGTGTAGTCGATCATAGCAGCATTTCCCAACGGCAGCAAAGCCTGACATCGGCGGAAAAGAGGAAAGTAAGAATTCTTGTCAACAGTCCTCTTTTAAATATTAACATGTAACTTCAGGTGTCTGTTGTACACATGCAACAAAGAGCTGTCATCACTGTGACTGCATCTCTGCTTCCAGCATGGACATCACTCAGTTAGCCTGTTAGCATGACAGCTAGCTCAGCTCGCTGCCTACCCGCGGCTGATCCTTGGTCACCGGGAAGAACCTCCGGTTAAAGCTGTCAGCGACTAAAACGGCCTGCACCGGCTGCTCCTCCTCCTGCTCCCCGGCGCCCTTCCTCGCAGAAAACCCGGAGCCTGAGCGGCTCTGCTTCCCCCCTTTAGTAGCCATGTTAGACTCCCAGGAGACCAACTGTGTCGTCAGAAACAACTACGGAGGCGGAGAAGGGACATCCTCGTACTTGTTGCCGCAGGTGCATGAGAAAACAGTGTTTTTGCAGTAAGTTTAAATTTGTTTTTAAAGGGATTATCAATAATAAAAATTGATTAAAATAATTGTAAACATCCACATCTGCACTTAGGTGCATCTGAATAAATTATTAAATAATGGAAAACGTAATTTAATTTTAAAAAAGTGGCCTCCCTGTTCATGAGGTGCAAATAATAGTGCTGGAAAGTTCTGTAGAAGGAAAAAGTGTGGTACAAAAAGGTGACGAGCAACAAGGACAACTGCAGCCTTCGGAGGATTCTGAAGTAAAGCCTATTCAAGAGTTTGAGGGAGACTCGCAAGAGGTGGACTGCAAAACCCACCCCACACAGATGCATCAAGGACCTGGACTAGAACTGTTGCAGTCCTTTTTTTAAACCACTCCTGAACAAGAGATGTCAGAACCATCTTACGTGGGCTAAGCAGAAATATGACTACACTGTCGCTCAGTGCTCTGAAGTCCTTTTTTCTGATTTAAGCAAATTCTGCATTGCCTATGGAAGTCAAGGTCCCAGAGTCTGGAGGAAGTTCGTCGATCCTTGGAATTGATTTCTATCACTTTTATCTCTTCGTTGTTTTATTACCAATAATTACTTGTCCTGGCTGTCTGTAATACTTGGTTTAATAATTTTGATCATTTTGTTGTGTGTATAGTTGTTGTCTGTTTTTAACCTCTGTAATGCACTGTGTGTGTGTCGATTGTATGAAAAGTGCTCTATGAATACAGCTTGATTTAGATCACTTCATGCTTCCCTCTGCTGACAACCCTTGTGGAAATGTTTGATTTATTGGGACCTGCGCACAATGACCATGGTAACACGGTTCACCAACAACCTTACATGACCTTAACCAAGATGGGTTGTCTGTGTGATAGACGAGAGACACCAGAGCGAAGTATGTACAGGCTGGAGACCGAAGCTTACTGGGCCTCTTCAGCAACACAGCAGATCGTCTCCATGGCACAGACCAATGCAGTAATTCATGCAAAATGAGCCTCCACCACATATACAGAATGTATACTGTACAGTAAAAAAATCTAAATGTAACATGCAGGTTTACAATAAATTTAGACTTTCTGTATTATTTATTCATAAAAAAATGTTTTTTAAACTCACCCCAAAAATACTGCGCTGAATCGTTGATACTGAATTTATACATCAAAGCTTAATATAGTTATAACAACGGAATAACAGGAGTAGAGGCCGATTTTTAGCTGAGGTATGCTAGGAGAACTAATAGGCCTGTTTAACAGACATTTGTTTAATTAATCTAATTATTTTACAGAGCGTTACTACTTGCCAACGTTTAGTTTTTTCAATATTTTCTGAATCTATACTAACCAAAATTCTCTAGTCTCTAGATTATTAGGAAATCAATAAACACTAAAACCTCTCTTATGAAAAGGTGTAAAAAAATGCTGAGAAAATGTCTTTAGGGTTATAAAAGCAAGTTTTGGTTTATTTGCTCAGAACCTGAGTGATTATCCTTCACTTGATGAAGAGGACTTTAAGCTACTTCTACAATTAACACTAAAGGTCTTTCATTGAGCCTTACAAAGCTATGCTCTTACTGTCGATGTGTCATGTTTATTTTTTCCTGTTGATCCACATGTTGATTCCACAATGATGATTTAAGTTGTCAAAGCTAAACATATATGATTACATATATAACAAAGACAGAAAGTGCTTGTAGGTTTACTGATTGGCCCCTTTGAGCAATTTCTTTGCTTTAATTGACGATAGTTGCAATTTATCAGTGTGGCTGAATTTTCTTCAATAAAGGTTTAAAAAAAAAGATAATAGACACTGTTCTTGATCAAGTTTTGAATGAGTCTGGTGAAAAATAACCTCTTCTGGAACATCTGAACCAACATGTTCGACTTTAACAGAGACAACAACATCTGGCTCCTGCCGTCCCTTAGTTTAAACAAAAGCCGTCACTAACATCTCTGCAAACGCCCAACAGTTTTTCCATGATGCTCTCGGCCACCTTATACTGTGAACCACAACATTACAGGTGATGTTTGGTAATCTTCTTAGCTTGCTCCAGCACAGAGTTGCATCGTAAGGTTTTGCTCATCCAAGATGCTGGGATTCTTTCAAACCCAATCTGAAAAATAAAAAACACACAAAAAAAAAATCACCACGCAGAAAAGTGCGGCACTAAAGAGCGCTGTCTTCTAAGACCAGCCGCCACACAGACAGTTTCTTCGCCCAGGCTGTTTCTCTGATGAACACTTGACAGAGTTCCAGAACAAAACCATGAAAACTTGGAGTGAACTCACTTTATCTTCTCCTTATAAAGTCAATTGTGTATACATATGTACATTTAAAATTATATTCTTCATTATCGAGAGCAAAGTGTACCGGATTCAAATTCCTTGTTTGTCCCTACAAACTTAACAAGAAAGCTGATTCTGATTCTCAGAAAATGAGTGACTGGAATGTTAAATCAAGAGAACGTCACACCTGGGCTCCAACGCATGCTCCAATGAAGGAGGCTCTGCTACAGGTGCACCCCCCACAGCTCATGGTGTCTCTGATGGCCGTCTCAAACTGTTTGGCTGTCAGGACTCCATGCAGCGCTGCCTGGAAGGCACCTGGCAAACCTGGGACAAGTAGTACACCCATTACCTGTCTGATCATATTCAGGTGGTATTTTGGTGAAAATTACCTTCAATTAAAGTTAGTGGAAGCTGGATAAATATACCTCATGTGTTGGGAAACACAGTGGGAATCAGCTCCTGTGGAGGCTTTGATAAGTTCTCCTTCACTTGATGAATGTGCCCTGAAAGCAGCAGAGTGAGTGGAATATAAAAGGAGAGCTCATTATCACAATGAGAGAATGTTACCAAATCGATACAAATGTTAAAATAGCTTTTAATTTTAGCATTAAGAAAGGTCTTGTTGATAGGGTAGGTTACACAGAATGAGGAAGCATAATTACTTTAGGAAGGAGGCAACAATGTGGTAGACCTCACTTACCAATCACTGCTTTGTCCAGGTCCTGGGGCTGCTTTCTGTTGGGGTCGTTGAGCTGATTTAGCACTACATCCAAAGCTTTTGGATCTGGACCAGTCAGGATAAAATGCTCCAGAAATCTGAGACAAGAATTCGGTTTGTTATCTTAGAAACGGTGCCTTGCAAAAGCTTTAATATTGCTTGAGCCTTTTCACGTCGTCATATTACAAGCACAAACCTGATTGTTTTTCTGGGGTATTTTATGTGAAAATGGAATAGTGTAAAAGTCTGAGTTGGAACGAAAATGATAGATTAGATGGTTTTTGAAATTTGTAACAAACAACGGAAAGTGTGGTGTGCATTTGTATTCAGCCCCTGAGAGGTTCTACCCTGCAGCCATTACAGCTGCGGGTCTATTAGGGAATGTGTCTACCAGCTTTGCACATCTAGTGTAACATAAAATATTTTGCCCAATTTTCTTTTTAAAAGAACTCCTGCACAGTCACAGAGGATGGAGAACAACTGAACATTCGTTTTTAAGTTTTACCACAGATTCTCTATTGGATATAGGCCTGGACTTTGACTGGACTATTCTAACACATTACCTTGTAGCTGTATGTAAGCTAAAATAATTGTTACTTGCAGATGTACTGACCTCGCCGCAGCCAGAGTTTCAGCAACACATTCATCGTTGTTCTGGGTGACTCTGACGGCCTGTTCAACCTTTTCCAGCATGTCAGGTTGTCCTGCATAAAAAGCCACTATAGGAGCCAGCTTGGCTATCCCATCAATCTGACAGTCCGTCTCACAGCCTGTGACAAGCACAACCTGCTGCTTAGACTCAATGTGCTTGTTAAGATCAAGTCATCAACAAGTAATTGTGCCTTACCCGTCTCCTCTTTGCCTGCATCAACATTCTTTAAGAAGCTCTTCAAGCTTGCTTGTCTCCATGGTCCTTCAATAGGCAGCTGAGGTCTTGGGCCTGGAAACACACATTTACGATATCCATCAGCATCACATTGCAGAAGCAGAAGTAACTTTAACAAAAACATTCATTAAAAGACCTTCAATCACATTAGGCGGGCAGATCTCTTACCACTACGGTCTCGGTAAGGGTCATTGACAGGCGTGTCATACTCTGAACCTGGCCCAAAGAATTTCAGTGTGCGCTGCTTCAGATCATCAGCATTTAGACCTGGCAAGAAACACAGAACAGCAAAAGACACTTACTTGTAATTAAAGGTAGCTAAAAATAGTAATAATCACCATGTCCTCTGTCTGAGTTTTAGTTTAGTTTTAAATCACTGAGCTGTAAAAGTCAAACATGTAATTGAAAAGATAAAAAGGCTAGCCGACCTCCACATTCTGAAAGGGACTCAAGCAGGACATAAGCCTGGTCTCCGTAGCAGCTCTGCTGGCCCGTCTGCCTCCTGTAGAAGGGATTGGCCGACTCGGAGCGGAATTCAGGGTTTGGATCCTGAGCCAAGATCTCTTTCAGTTTCTGGAGATCATACACCCAATGGAGGGGCTGAGCTACAGAGGATAAGTCATATGTACCATTTTTATTTGATCTGGAAGTAATGCTTGTCAAATTTTACTGAAACACATAATTTACAGTACCAGGGATAACAATATATATATAAATAGCACTTGGACAAGCTGCCTGGATAAATCATCAACAGTTACTAGGAGAAATAAAACTTCAAAAGTGGAAAATATGTAAATAGTATTCTTCTCCAATAATCGCACTTAATGATTTCTTACGAATAAGAGAGTATAGAGGAAACACAGAAATATACATATAAAAATGCAGGCTAACATTTACCTGCAGCATCTGCAACAGCTGATCCAACAATGGCTCCTATGGCTCTGTTGGCCACAGTTGAAGTCATCTGTCAGGACAAGGACCACATATTATTTATTATTCCCATGGTAATGCCAATTGATAGAAATAAAATGTAGCTTATCATGGGTCTTACATTATTATCAGGAAATACTAAAGCATTAAGGGCAATATATGTGGTTCAAAACACCTGAATCCAATGTTAATTTACCTCCTCAACATGCAGTCAAGTTCTAAAGAGTCCTATTAATGAGTTAATTATGTGATTCAGGTGCGTTGAAGCAGAGACAACTGAAAGTAGCAGAACTTTGGACCTACAGGACTGGAGTGGGACACTGCTGTCCCACTCCAGTCCTGGAAAGTTACCATCCTGCAACTTTTGAATGCGACACCCCTAAATCAAAACTCTGAATTCTCTCATCAGCATGAAGTCATTCAGCTCTACAGAGGCCTGGTAACAAGCCATTCATTTTATTCGGGTGTGCTGGAGAAGGTCTGCATCTAAAGGCTGCAGCACAGTAGCTGTCAGGGACTGGAGTTTGGAACCTCTGCAGTCATGGTAGCATGTGACTAGAGGTCACTGACGTTCACTCGTGTGTTTATTTGGACGCCTGTTTAACGTGAGGATGTCCTCTCCTGTACATTCAGTGTGGTTTGATCTGCTCTCTGCCTCATTATAGCGCAGTACCCTAGCTTTAAAGTGTAAGCGGATGTAGCTCAATTCTTCTGTTACTGTGAATGTATCGTCGTTAAATCGGCAGTTAACCTGCAGAAGTATAGACTGAGAATTTAAAGTCTGACCTTAGCCTCCTTTTCAGTGGGTGAAGGACTTCTGCAGGTCGTTTCAGTTCTAATAATTACGACTTTATTGATACGTAACACATGCTATGTAATGTTCCTGCCGTATGTTATGAAAGTTCCCCTGTTATCTCCGCCCACACCGGAAGAAGTTTAGATAACCCCGCCCCCTGCTCTGCGTGGACACGTGGTTTATTTGATCGTCAAACCAGATTTCTTTGAATGTATTGGAGCCAGAAATGTATTAAACATAGCATTTGTAAAAGTTACAATACTATATTTATTGAACTGTATTACATCGTTAAATTGGGAGTGTCAGCGAAATTTTTCAGCCATGTTAACTTTTAATATTTATAAGTAAAAAAAAAAAAAAAAAAAAAAATATATATATATATATATATATAATTTATATGGAGCACTGCCAGAACCCTGCAAAATGACCTCCAGCAGGCCACAAATGTGCATGTGTCTGCACAAACGGTTAGAAACCGACTCCATGAGGATGGTATGACGGCCCGACGTTCACAAATGGGGGTTGTGCTCACAGCCCAACATCGTGCAGGACGCTTGGCATTTGCCAGAGAACACCAGGATTGGAAAATTCACCACTGACGCCCTGTGCTCTTCATAAATGAAAGCAGGTTGACACTGAGCACATGTGACAGACGTGACAGAGTCTGGAGGCACCATGGAGAGTGATCTGCTGCCTGCAACATCCTTCAGCATGACCGGTTTGGCAGTGGGTCAGTAATGGTGTGGGGTGGCATTTCTTTGGAGGGCCGCATGGCCCTCCATGTGCTCGCCAGAGGTAACCTGACTGCCATTAGATACCGAGATGAGATTCTCAGACCCCTTGTGAGACCATATGCTGGTGTGGTTGGCCCTGGGTTCCTCCTAATGCAGGACAATGCTAGACCTCATGTGGCTGGAGTGTCTCAGCAGTTCCTGCAAGATGAAGACATTGAAGCTATGGACTGGCCCGCCCGTTACCCAGACCTGAATCCGATTGAGAACATCTGGGACATCATGTCTCGCTCCATCCACCAACGTCACGTTGCATCACAGACTGTCCAGGAGTTGGCGGATGCTTTAGTCCAGGTCTGGGAGGAGATCCCTCAGGAGACCATCCATCGTCTCATCAGGAGCATGCCCAGGCGTTTTAGGGAGGTCATACAGACACGTGGAGGCCACACACAATACTGAGCCTCACTTTGACTTGTTTTAAGGACATTACATCAAAGTTGGATCAGCCTGTAGTGTTTTTCCACTTTAATTTTGTGTGTGACTCCAAATCCAGGCCTCTATTGGTTAATAAATTTGATTTCCATTAATGATTTTTGTGTGATTTTGTTGTCAGCACATTCAACTTTGTACAGAACAAAGTATTCAATGAGAATATTTCATTCATTCAGATCTAGGATGTGTTATTTGAGTGTTCCCTTTAGTTTTTTTAACACACTAATATATATACAGAAATATATAACAGGGGTAGAGGCTGCTTTCTGTGCACATATCATGTTTATTTCTTTAAATTTAGTCATTCCAATGGCTAATTCATGAACAATTATACATCTCAAATGTGTATAATCATTTACATTTGTTGTCAGACAAATTAAACTGGATTCTGGGATCCTTTCACAATGCAGAGCAAGAACGTTCCAATAATCTGTCCATGATTATTACACATAGATATGTCTGTATTTCAGGGTCAACACTGAAAACTGAAAATGGGCTGACCTTTGAGGCTGACATGTTTAAAGTATCATCTTTGCATCTCTGGAATGTTCTTCAAGTTTTAAGAAGTCATCAGTAGCTACTGAGTCAAAACAACAGGTGTTTGACGTTCTGCAGGTCAGAGAGCACCATCTACTGGATAGCTGAGGTAACTGTCATATTAGCTGTAAGTCCACAATAATGAAGACAGGTACTATATTTTACAGATATATTGGAAAATAAATAAAAAGGTGATTACTAGCGAAATTCTGCATACAGACCGCCACACATGCCTTACCTGACTGCCTTTTATTTCATTTAGCTCCATTAATGAAATTAGAAGAGAAGACAGTAATGAAATCTGTCACCACCTGAGGTGTAAATGAGACACACATGAATCCCTCTCCCTTCTTATTTAGCCTCTGACTCATGCGACCTTATTAGATGTTTACAGTGACACGATGAACCACATTTCAGACTGAATTTATAGTTAGTTTCTAGACCATAGAAATCACCTATATTTTAGCTGCAGACCCAGCATGTCGACAATACACATACAGATCCATGCACTGAGTTCACATGTTGCTTTTGTACAGTAGACTTGTGTTTCATGAAATTTTTTCTGAAACTTAGGGCGACGGTGGCGACAGTGGTAAAGGTCCGTCCTGCAACAGGTGGGTTGCCGGTTCAAACTCCTGCTCTGTCTGTCTCAATTGTTGTCTCCTTGGGCAAGACACTTCACCCTCTTTGCCTACTGATGATTTTCAGAGGGCTCAGTAGCGCCTGTGTATTGCAGTCTCACTTCTGTCAGTGACATGTTTTAACATGCTTACAGCTTAATAATTAATCTTCCAAAATGGAAAGAATATGGCACATCCTACCAAGACACGGTGGTCCACCTAAAATATCAGATCTGGCAAGGAGAGCATTTATCAGAGTGTCCCATAGTAACTGTGGAGGATCTGCAGAGATTCACAGCCTAAATGGGAGAATCTATTGACAGGACAACTACTGCAAATCTGGCCTTTATGTAAGAGTGTCAATTAGAATGCCAATGGGGTAAGGAACCTGGTCGACGTCCTGTTCAAAGTTTGCCACTAGCCAAGTGGGAGACACAGCAGACATGTGGAAGATGAGAAAAAAACTTTTTTTGCCTACATGCAAAAGACTATGTATGGAGGAAAACTAACGCTGCACATCTTGAACACACCGCCTTCACTGTGAAACATAGTGAGCAGCAGCTCGCTGTGGGGATGCTTCTCCTTAGCAGGTACTGGGAAGCTGGACAGAGCTGATGGGAACATTAATGTAGCTTCACACAGGCCAATCATGTTAGAGGCTGTAAAGATTTTAGACTGGGATGGAAGATCAGCTTTCAGGAAGACAACAACCCAAAATATACAGCCAGAGGTACAAAGGAATGGTTTACTTCAAAGCAGGTTCATGTGTTAGAATGGCCCCGTCAAAGTCCATATCCAAGTCAAATTGAGAATCTGTGGCAAAAGTTGAAAACCGATGTTTACAGACGCTCCCTATCCAATCTGACCGAGCTTGAGCTAATTTGCAATGAGGAAAGGGACAATATTTCAGTTGTTAGATGTACAACGCTGATACAGAGATATCCCCAGTCTCGCAAGGGCTGCAAAAGATGGTTCTAGATAGAGAGTTGATAAAAAAATGTTGTTATATTTCATTCTTATTGCAGTTACATTTATTGTTGTAAGACATGTTGAACAAAAAGAGAAAGACCCGAGAGTGCAGATGTTCTCTTTATATCATGATTTTTAAACAAGTCTGTTTGGGGTTCTGGGCTTTCCTGACACAGAGTGACATTGATCTGTTGACCCACCAGGGGTGCTCTTTCACATAAAACCCCAATAAAAACATTCAATAAAGATTGTAACTAAGACGGAAAATGTAAAAAAGTTCAAGGAGTATGAATATCTTTGTAAGGCACTCTTTATCTTTAGACTCTAAAGTAATATCATCAGGGATCATTTTAGGCATAGCTCGACAATATGCACTGGATGCTTGTTTTAGGGATCAAAATGCTGAACCCCCCCGACATACCCATCTTGTAAATATCTATATTTCCCTTACTTCTTGAGTCAGGGCTAAGTGACACCTTTACATCCAAGACCCCCCCCCCCCTCTCTCCCTGTCCCTGAGTGACCCAGCTCCACATTCTAACACTGCACCAATGCCAGCAGCAGCAAATTAGACACCAACTGCAGCCTCTCCTGATATGTACCTCTCTGTCCTGCATCCATTATTTTTAGCTGGGATTCAAGACTTCATCCTTCACTTAATATGGGAGAAGAGTGTCTTATTTTTGCAACCAGCTCTAAATCTATCATATTATTTTTATTCTTTATTTGGCAAGAAAAGCAGACACATTGAACTGCAGTGCCTGTACCTCGTTACTGCAGCTCCCATGCTGTATTTGAATTTACTGTGCTTGACCAGTTGGGCCCTCATCGTCTCACTCTAGCCTAGTTTTGCAGGTGTGTAGCAAACACTGAAATACACCCACACACAAAGTTGTCACTCCACCAACCACCTCACCCTGCTCAGTTACACCCCACATAGGCGGACACTGTCACACCTATGTCAAACTTAGCCCAGCCCCTCTTGTACCCTGCGCCCCACTGCCAGTTTCCCATGTGGGGTTTGTAATAAGGAGGATCCAGGAGTTAGTCCTGCTCTCTTCTGGGTGACGCGGATTGGGAAGGGTTCTGCAAGCAAAGAAATATTTTAACCTAGCTGAGTTAACTATACAATAAACTGTAAAATAAATCTGATTTGTTTTTCAAGAGAAGCCATGAAGTGGACATGGGTGCTTGTTGCGGTCTTGCTGTCATTTGGGTGGCAATCACTGGCCAAGGAGAGCTTGGACTTCCCTGAATATGACGGTAAAGACCGCGTACACAACCTTAATGCCAAGAACTATAAGTCTCTGATGAGGAAGTACGACGTTATGGTGGTGTACTACCATGACCATCCCGGATCCAGCCGCGTTGCCCAGAGACAATTTGAGACTGAGGAGTTGGCCCTTGAGGTGGGTTGAGCTGAAAAAGGAGTAATTTGAAATAGATCCTAAATTAATATAAATTAAATAGATTCATGAGTACTATTAAGATGTTAGATGAATTTTTTAACTTTATATTTCATTTTGGGTTTAAAGGTTCAAAATCTAGATATGAATGTATCCATAGTTTGCAAAAATTGAAATGCAGGAAAAAAAAGCAAACCTACACACTGCATTGTTTTATTTTGCTTGTTTCTTAGTTGTTTTTCAACCAAGGATTGCGTGTGTTGCTCAATGCATGTGCATTCCAATCAAACATTAGGACCCCACTCAGCCTGGGGACTCAGCAGTTTTCTCCACATTATATCACCATCCAGCATAAAGCTTCAGCATCAGCTCTCAGGGGGTCAAAAAACAGTTTACCAAAGATCATTTTTAGTTTACAGAAGATTTTAAGATGTACTAAATATCACATGATCCCCAAACAGTGCTCCTTGCATTCAGTCATAGATTTAGATTTAACATTTCATTAAAACTTCTGAAAACAGCATCGTTTTTTTAATTTTTAATTTACAAGATTTAAGACAGAGTTGAAATCATTTTAAAAATGCTCTTTTAATTTCATTAGTGACAAAAAAGTGTCAATGTGAAAAATTTGTGCAATGCAAAAATCTTTAGCTACAGTATTTTATCGCATGCACCTTGCTTAATGTGCTGCGTTAAAACTGTAGACGTGTCGAACCACTGCATGTTGCAGAGATATGCAAAGAGGCTAATCTCTGTTTTTATGGACATTCCACAATTTTCATCTAATTTAAAAGAAGCTTTGGCTCTCAGATCCCAAATGAGACATATAAGGGCATCATTTTTTGATCATGGTAAGAAATGTATGAAGCAAATAGTGACAAATGATATATGACTGGAATGTCTGCAATAAACCTATTTAAAACATCAACTGACAGTCAAATTTATATTGGAAATATAAATAACGGAGGATAATAAAAAAATAAAAAATAAAACTGATGGTAAATATTTGAAAGAAAAACATTAAAAAACCAAAAAGAGCAGGAGATTAAAGTGAGCATCTGCCTTTAGTATATCACATCATCTCAGCAGGCTCTGGTGTCTCATAGAGTGGGGGGTGGGGGTTCAGTCAGGGCTACAAGCCAGCAGCATTGGAGGTTCTGGATCCAGTAATGCCACCTCAGCTCCCTGCTGTGACTGACACTTGCAGTACTGTACTTGTCAGCGGATCCCTGAATGCTGAGCATCACTGCTGCTTCACCAAAATAGTCCCAGGGCTGGTGTTGCCCCTCAGGTTATATTTAACCTGAGATGCTTGAGTTAGAGGCTTGTGTTTCTCCTAGAAATGTATAATTATTGCAGTTAAATGAGGTGTTATTGTCAGTAAGAGGCAACAGCAAAAGGTGGAGCATTTCAGAGGTTATGGTACTCTGCTCGGATTAATGCAAGATAAACTGCATATAATATAATGTATAATATGATGTTATGGAGACTCATCACCACATGACAGTTTCTGTAGTTTTTAAAAAATGTACGTACTAAACAACTTGCAATATACCAACAATCTAATTTAAACTGCTTCACCTTTCCAATTTCTGTGCTTCTACTTCTACTGTATGCAATATGAGCTGCTTTTCTGTGCCCCACCCATTTGCAACTCCATTCTAGCTCAAAGCAATGCAAGGAATAATCTGCACAACAACCTACAGGACAGCCTGTTTACTCTGACTATTTATGCCAGTAAAGGCAGCTGTTCAAGATCTCTTACACCACTTATACGTGTGTACGTGAGCAAGTGAGCAAGGAAGCGAGTGCTTTTTAGTCTTTAAATGCACTCAGACAACCTTAAACCACTTCCTCAATGCAAGAGTGTCACAGCCTATTGGTGGAATCGACTGTCAGTCATTAGGTTCATGTTCCATACAGATTTAGAAAGTGCAGAAGCAGCTCTCTGAAAAGCAGGCTTTTATGGTAATGAAGCTCCTAAGTGCAGTTTTTGACAATATGTGCACATGTTAACTGCATTTTAAAAAAACAATGTGAGGTAATAGGGTGTTTTGTTTTTGCAGCGTGCTGCCCAAGTCCTGGAGGAGTTTGAAGATGAGGATATTGGAGTTGGACTCATTGATGCAAAGCTTGACAAGGTCGTTGCAAAGAAATTAGGTAAATAAGGTGAAAGAGAGATGGTAAACATGCAGAAATCGGTATCAGACACTGATGCAGATGTAACATACAGCAGCACAAATTTGTAAAGTGGAATAAAAATAATGTGTGTTTTTTTTAAATTGTTTACAGGTCATTATTTCAGGTCTTTTGCAACCTTTCCTGTTAAAGCAAAGCATTACCACACCATGATATTGCTACCACCATATTTAATGATGTGGATTAAACGTCTCCACAGCTTTCTCCCTGATCTGTCTGCTGTGTTCCTTGGTCTTCATGATGCTGTCTGTTCACTAATATTCTCTAACAAACCTCTGAGGCCTTCACAGAGCAGTTGGATGTATACTGAGATCATGAATATTTCTATGGATATTTTTGCATGGCACATGCTGCGTGAGGTCAGTCTCTTAATATCTGTGTTTTTTTCTTCCAGACCTTGAAGAACCTGACAGCGTCTTCATCTTCACTGATGATGAAGTTATAGAGTATGATGGTGAACTTGAGGCAGACACTCTTGTGGAGTTCATCTATGATGTTCGTGAGGATATAATCGCCCAGTTAATAGCCAGCCTTATTGAAGCATGAAGAAGGAAAAAAATACTTTAAATCAGAAAAGTCAGGATGTGTTTGAAAATGCAAATACATTCAAAACAGGTCATTTTCACTTGACCTTTAAATCAATGAGATGAATGGATGCGGAGCAGCATTTTCCATTCAGTTCAATTCAATTCAGTTCAACTTATTCAAGTCCAATTGTCAGATTTAATCAAATTATGCACATTCAAATGTCATACAGTGGTATTACAATGCATAGTTTATGCAATTTAGTTTATGATGGCTTCCGATCACCAAAATTATCTAAGTAATGCCCTCCAGTTGTATTTAACACTGACTTTGCAGCAATTTCTTATCCTGAGCAACCATCTGTTGGTTATGGCAACAGGGAGATGAGAAAACAGAAAGCAGGAAGAAAAAAGCACAGCACCACTGTTCCAGGAGTACATTTACTGGGAAAAAAAGAATGAGATTATACCAAGTTAACGACAGCAATAGCTCGGTCAGTTGCTGTTTCCAGGAAAGAGACAGCTAAGCACAGAAACACTTTGCCAGCAGTACTTTTCATAAAAACAAAAAAGACACACTATAAAGCGCCACATTCTTCCAACCACTCTCAGAAACATGCACATATTCATACACCACTATGCAGATCAGGAGGCAGCATTTCTTGTCCAGGCACACATCAACATGTGACAGGTGAAAACTGGAATTGAACAGACAATTTTCAGAGTGCAAGACAACTACCCTTCCCACTGAGCCGCTTAACACTATATCACTAATCTGAAATGCACAGCTCAATTTACTCTGTATTAACAGACTATGTGCAAGTTTTAGCCATTGTTGCTGTTAGTAATGTTCCTTGCATTTCCCATGCCATCTTGCCTTTTTCTGATCAGGGCTTGTATTTGCTGGCTATATGGATTTTTCACCAGATTCTCACTGTGGTTCTCTTTTCTCTTTCTTCCAACTTCATTTCTCCCACAGGTTCTTGAGGACCCTGTGGAAATCATTGACAACAGCAGAGAACTGAAAGGCTTTGAAAACATCGAAGAGGACATCAAACTGGTGGGCTACTTTAAGAGTCACAAGTCAGAACGTAAGAATATTGTGATGGCATGATTACCTATATCAAGCAGCTGTGTAGATAGATATGAGATCAGAATTATAAAGCCTGGTATAATTTCAAAAGTCTGCTTTTGATTTAATCAAGCACATAATCAGCAGCAGTGATGATGACAGCAACAAATATATATTCTTCAGTATTCCATGTAAAGACTAATCTACTGAAATTACTTGACAAATAATTGTAAAATTCCAGATTTTGAAGCTTATGTTGATGCTGCTGAAGAGTTCCATCCTCACATCAAGTTCTTTGCAACATTTAACCCTAAGGTAAGCTAATTACAGTAAATCATTCATATTGTGAAAAGCCTTCATAGTGCTCCTTCAAATCTCTGCTTTTAAATTTCTGGGCAGTTTCTTGGTGCCAGTCCATAAATAGATTCATAAAGTTCAACGATGAAAAGCCTTGTCATAGACTAATAATACTTACATGCCAGATATTAAAAGAAACTGAACAAGTATGTATTTTTCTAGAGGGTTCACTAGTGGAAAGCTTTTTCTTGCTCAAGTAATCCTGGCAATATTCCTTAGCTTTACTAACTTGCGTCTAAACAAACCAAGGACCAAAGAACAAATGAGACTAAAGTGGAGATGTTTGGCCCTGCATGTTTGGTGCATATCAGCAGAAACACAACATACCAGCTATCAAAAACAGCAGTGGAGGGGTGATGATTTGAGCTTGTTTATCCAACCACAGAACCTGCATACCTTGCAGTCACTAATCAGAGGTAAACTCCTCTATACACCAAAGTATTCTGAAATTAGTTCGAGGGAAGCTATCTGCCCACTTGACTGTTGAATAGGGCAGAAAATTACAAAATAGTAATAATAATAATAATACAAAAACCAAGATATTACAAGGGCCTAGTCAAAGACATGATGAGACCATAAGTGATCCCTACCTACAAATATCAATGAACTACAGCAAAGTTGTAAAAGTCCAAAACAAAGTGAGGCACTAAAAAGACTATTAGGAAAACGGTTACTTTCTTTTATTGCTGCGACAGGTAAAACTTGTTTTTATTTCACTACTTGTGCCTTTTTTGTTGCACTATTTTACATTTTATTTAATTCAGACATTTGCAGTGTTTTTTATGGGGAAATGCCTATCTTTATAAGACCAGTAGAGGATCATATTTTTGTTTTATATACATCATGTACTGTGGCTGAGAACTGTGTGGCATCAAGTATTAGCCCTACATCCTGCTACCATTTGTGAAAATGGGCGGATTTTCTTGCTGAGCGTTATGTTTTACTGTAATATGCAGTATTTTTTTACCTGTCAGAGGTCATAAGGTTAGGACTGATAAATCACTGATAGGCCTATCATGGTCAGAACACGAATTCAATTCTGTTTTTTTTGTCACAGGTTGCTAAGGCCCTGGAGTTGAAGCTCAATGAAGTGGACTTCTATGAACCCTTTATTGATGATCCTGTGGTCATCCCTGGAAAACCTTACTCTGAGAAAGAACTAGTGAAATTCATTGAGGATAATGACAGGTAGCTCCTATTGGTCGGTTTGCTACGATACTTTTATGAGTTAAAAGCGTAACAGTCAGAATAAACTAAAAAATGCTTTTACTTTAATGGATGTGTGCTTTTTTAGACCAACACTGAGGAAACTGAAACCCAGCAACATGTATGAGATCTGGGTAAGAATCTTTATACGGTACTTTCAGCCCTGCAGAAGTTTAAATTAGTCAAACTATTATTTCATGGAGAGGCTTTAAGTAAATTTAAACACTGAAAATATTTCTTACTTTCTGATATTATTTTAATCTGAAGTCCTTTAGAGTACAGATGTTTTGTTCTTCACAGGATGATGATATCGGTGGAGAACACATTGTCGCTTTTGCAGAAGAGGCAGATATCGGTAAAGGATACTAAATTTAAAAATAATATTCTTTAGTATGGTCAAAATGATACGAATCAGTAAATATACAAGCATATTATGAAGAACCAAAGGGAACAAACTTTAAGGTTTTGCTTTTCCTGTCATCTTCTGCTCCACAGATGGCTTTGAGTTCTTGCACATCCTGAAGCAAGTTGCTGAGGATAACACAGACAACCCTAACCTCAGCATTGTCTGGATTGACCCTGACGACTTCCCTCTGGTAAAAATATGTTGCAAAAAACTATGTCTACCAGAAACATGTGAAAACTAAGATTTAGCAGTAAACTGCTAAAGAAATGAAAGAAACACTTTGAAAACACATCAGACCTAAATTGAAAAAAATATATGCTTGATATCCACGCCGATATGGAAGGGGTAATGGGTTAGGAACAAAAGGATGCCACATAAGTTGATCAAAATGAAAATTATCAACCCACAGAGAGCTTAATCCAAAGTCACCAAGAAATTTAAACAGAAAACTGATGGGACAGGCTTGTCCAATTTGCTGAAATGCCATTGCAGCAACTCACAATGGTGCTCAGTAGTTTGCAAAGCAAGGGGTCTAACAACAAATCTAAGGATTTTATTCTGATACCTAATGGCAGTCAGGGTGCTATCATTTATTCTGTACAGGTCTGTGTGTTCCTCCATGGAAATGCCTCCCCAGACCACCACTGACCCACCAGCATGCTAAATAATGTTGCAGGCATAACATCCACCACAGTTTCTTCAGACCCTTTCACATCTGTCACATGAGCTCAGAGTAAACCTGCTCTCATCTGTGAAAGAACAGGGCACCAGTGCCAAACTTGCCAATTCTGGTGGCAAATGCCAGTCAAGCTCAAAGGAGCCAGACAGTGAGCAAAGGGCCCCCCTAATGAAGTCTGTTTGTAATGGTTTGGTCAGAGACATTCATGACAGTGGCCCCGTGGAGGTCACCACGTAGGGCTCTGGGAGTACTCATCCTGTTCCTCCTTGCACAAACAGCCGTGTCCAGCTCTCTTAAAGTAACTGCCTGCCTCCTGGAATCTCATCAATGCTCTTAAGACTGTGCTGGGAGACACAGAAAACCTTCTAGGCAAAGGAGCCTATTTATGTGCCATCCTGGTGGAGTTGGACTGCCTGTGTAACCTCTGCAGGGTCCAGGTATCACCTCATACTACCAGTACCAACATTGTTCTTTCATTCATTCATTCATTCATTCATTCATTCATTCATCTTCTACTGCTTATTCCATAGTGGGTCATGGGGGTGCTGGTGCCTATCTCCAGCAGTCTACGGACGAGAGGCAGGGTACACCCTGGACAGGTCGCCATTCCAACACAGGGCATTGATCCTGGTTAATTGAAAAACTACTGAAAAACAGTAAAAAAAAAAAAAAATAAGGAGCGAAAAAGTGTCTGCATCCACCTACAAAACCATTCCATTTTTGGGGTTGTCCCACTGTTGCTCCTTTAGTGCAGCTATTGTTAATTTTATTAAAACCAATAAGGCTGACACTTAAGGCTGACTACTACTTAACTGTCCCAATCAATATTCCAGGAGTTTAACTGACTTAATATAATACTCTGATTAAAAAGTGTTCCTTTAATTTTTTGGAGCAGTGCATGTACTGTATAGATGTACTGCAGTTGGTAACAGTGGTTCCTTGACTATTTTATTGAATCCCATTTTAGCTTTTGCCACACTGGGAAAAGACTTTCGGAATTGACCTCTCCCACCCACAGATTGGTGTCATTGAAGCTGATGATGTAAGTATTAATCATGAGAAAATAATTGTACATTTGAATAACCTCTATTCATAAATAATATAGTTGTTCATCATTTTACCATTACACTACAGTACAGTACAGCACATTTAACTTAAATTAACATAGTGATGTTGCATTTCCATTTAAAGGGGGCTTCTGTCTTTACCTTTTGCTTACCTGAATTCTATGATGGCAATAGTTTAACCCCATCATGTATAAGAACATCATCTATTTAAGAGGTTATGAACGGGGCCTATTGTCCTATACATAGGGGTGGCTGTGACCCCTTCATCAATTTGTCCTTTGACAGTTTTGGTCTTTTCTAATCGCCTATGACAAGGAGCCATCTGCTCATTGTTGGAGTTCTTTGTGACTGAGAGGGTCTCCTTTTAGTGGCATAGAGTAGCGAGATGGAAGTTTATAACTTTTGTCTGTGCCAATGCATTGAAGAGCAGTTCTGATAACCAGGTCTTCACTTAGTGTCTGGATGATGTGCTGGAAGGGTTAGCATCTCAGAATTTCCAAGAATTTTCCAAGGGTTGGCATCTGAGAATTCCCGGGGGACTTTAATGCCAATGTGGACAATATTGGAATCACCTGCATAACTTTGATTGGGAGGAATGCCCTCCCCACTTTGAATCTGAGTGGTGTTTTAAAGTTGGATGTCTGTGCTAGGTATAGGATGTCCATAACATGCTCGGGCATAAAGTGTTTCAGAAGTGTATTTGGTACCAGGCCACCTTGAGCCAAAAGTCAATGATCAGTTTTGTAATTGTAAGATTATACCTGTGGTTTTATGGTTTTCGGATAGGACTAGAGATTCGTCCCAAGATGCTGAGGGTTCTGGATTAGTGATGTGTCGGTCGCAAAATGGGTCTTAGAGCTGGCACTTTGAGGTGAACGACAGGAGTTGGCTCTTAAGTAAGAGCCATTTTTTCATGTGTCTCCTCACGCTCCATTTGATTGTTCAATAAGTGTGTTGTTGTCTCTGTCTGCACTTGTAGAAGGGTGGGGGGTTCTGCACTTGCAGAAGGCTGTTTCTTCTCACTGATCCTGTTTGTGGTGTTCATGATCTGCTTTGAGAAGATTTGGGTCTCATCTTCGCTTTCTGCAGTATTAGTTTAAATTTTTGAAGAATTTTCTTTTCCGTTATTATCAGTAATTATCCATTACCTTTAGTAGACAGATGCTCTATCACTATGAGCTGTGTTGTATCGCTGTAATGTATCAATCTGCCTCATCAGCTGCTTTGGTGGATTGTGAGTCTGTCAGGATAATTTCCAAACATCAGAAGATCTGGAAAGACCAGAGATGTACATAATTTAATGCTGTTGCTCAAATGATGCAAAATCGAAAAGTTTACTCTATTCTTGGTGGCGCTAGACTGAACTGACAAGTCACAGCTGATCTGGCAGATTGATACATCTGACATGCTAAATCAAGGTAACTCACTATGGAAACACAGAGAATGTTCATTTATAGGAAACGGCATCAACGGTATAGTTCTTGTTCCCTGTTGACCCAATCCTGAGTAAGTGGAAGAACATGGATAGATAAATAAGCTGAGTTGAATGAACTGAACCAAATTGAACTGTTGTTGCTGTGCAGGCTGACAGCGTGTGGATGGACATGGATGATGGGGAGGATTTGCCATCTGTGGATGAGCTGGAAGACTGGATTGAGGATGTATTGTCAGGTGACATTGATCCCGATGAAGACGATGACGACGACGATGACGACGACGACGATGACGACGACGACGATGACGACGATGACGATGACGACGATGACGATGACGACGACGACGATGATGATGACGACGACGACGACGACGATGACGACGACGATGATGACGATGATGATGACGACGATGATGACGATGATGACGATGATGATGATGACGATGACGATGACGATGATGACGATGACGATGACGACGACGACGACGACGATGATGACGACGATGATGACGACGATGATGATGATGACGACGACGATGATGACGATGATGATGACGATTATTAAATTACTAAGTCGTAATTTAAACTCTAAGTCTGACCAATGCCATTTCAGGAGTCAACATTATCATCGCATCGATGACTCTACATTAATCATAAACTTTTCATGTAAATCCTTCATCTTTTCATCTTCTTTTCTCAGCAGCTCATCTGAATCACTATATTCCATTTTTGTCCTTCTCCCTGACAAAATCACTGATCCATGATGTAAAAAAAAAAATCTTCTATTTATTTTCACATGTAATCCTGTCTTGTACAATAAAAGAAGATATTCGTTAAAAATCTTGTCACCTACTGCTTTTGATTTTGAAAATATTAAAGTTTTTATATTCATAGAATTGAAAGGGTTTAATTGTTTTTATGCTAAAACGTTTGAGCCCAAATGTCTCTTCTTTTGCTGTTTGCATGTTTTATGTGCATTCAGATATTTCCCTGTTTTCAACAGTACTGAACTGAATAATATCTGATTCAAGGGTGCTAGCAGTCTATCACGTTGGGTCTGAACCCCAACCAGTCTACTATGTTCAGTCAGTACGATGTTGTACAATGAAAATACTGTACATCATATGGATGTTTTCTATGGTGATGAATTATGACAACAACCAGATTCTATTTTTGTAACAAGAGAATTTTAATTATTGTAAAGTCTTGAATAAACAACAGCTTGGACAGAAATTACCTATTGTATAATTCTTAAAGAGGTGAGCATGGGTGTTTGTGTGACTTATGTGTACTGAATATTTCTTCAGGATTTTGTTTTTTTTTATACAATTTCTTCAATGAGAAAGACTAAGGAGATGTGTTGACCCCAGTCATGGATGGAGAACCACCACTGAACTACACAACAAAAGAGACTGGT
The DNA here is from genome assembly GCA_036173005.1 of Crenichthys baileyi. Classification (NCBI taxonomy): domain Eukaryota; kingdom Metazoa; phylum Chordata; class Actinopteri; order Cyprinodontiformes; family Goodeidae; genus Crenichthys; species Crenichthys baileyi. Next base: position 883,923 of record JAHHUM010002597.1, on the reverse strand, counting down.
AAAAACTCTAAATCCCAGAATGCACAGCATTAACCTATTTTCAGGATAACACCCAGGAAGAAGGAGCTGAAACCCCTATGGCATCATGGTATAAAGCGCAAGTGCTCAGCTTCGTTCTCTTTTCCGCAGCTCTTCACCAGAGCAACATAAAGGTGGACAATGTGGGAGGATGTGTGACTTCGCTGGCTGAGATAGACTACTTTTTCGAGGAAACATGGATCCCCAAAAAGTAAAGTGCGGTCTGTTGCCTGAGCATCCGACCACCATAAACTAGACAGAATTAGGTCTATGTGTCTTAAACATTTCTTTCAGAGCTTCTGCAAAAACAGAATCTGAGCCAGAGATTCCCCAAAAAGAGCCATTGTCTTTAATCACGTTGACAGCACAGCCTTTCCCCTCCTTAGAAATTCTGTTTCTGCTCTCGGTGGAGGAGGACATTTTTCTCCCGTCTCCCGCACCCTCCCCTGTCTGCCCTGCTTCTGCTCTGTGTCTTGTCTTCTTTCGGAGACACTCTTTGCATATCTTCCGAATTATGAATTATGGATCTGGTCAGCTGGTCTCTCAACGCAATTGATCAAATTTTCTCGACGGGAAGACAGGGTAAGGGAGAGCCCTCTTATCCAGACGGGACATTCTTCTCCGGATACACAATGGACTCCTGGCAGAAGTGGAGGAATGTGTGTCTGACAATGCTGTCAGTTGAAGACGTGGAAGATATGTACAAAATTGGATTTGCTTTTCGGAGTTTGCGATTACCTGGCATATCGTGAAATTGGGAATCATAGGCAGCAGTTCTGGGCATTACAAGGCTGCCCGGCTTATGTGAAGGGATCTGCAGAGCTCTCAACACTCAGACTGAAATGTTAATTGAGCAGAATCGCAAACTGAATGTGATCCTACACGATCGCAGACTGGCATGCTCGGATCTGGCGAAAGACCAAGAATTTGGCTGTTTGGATTCGCCATTGAGAAGCACCAGCGAGACTCTCACGGCTGACGGAAAATTAGGAGTCAGCCCAACCCAAATAATTGTTGTTTTTCTGAATCTGGCTCCCCTGCATGGCCTTGATGGCTGGCTCTCTTCAACTTCTCCTGGAAGTTATGTAAACATAACGCTCTGCTCCCTCCCTTCCCTGAGGACATCTGTGGAGCTGCTCAGAACTGTGTGGCCGGTTGATGAACATTCCATCGTACCATCAAGGACATTGGCCTCTGTGACAGTGCTTCATGGACTTACTTTGCACACACTGACATGCACATACGCACATGCTCATATAAAGATATGCACCCCTGACATACAGCCTTCACCGCATCCCTGCAATATGTTGTCACGTATATGTGTTGCTTATTTGTGCTGAGGTTTTTTTGATATCTCAAACTGTATCCTTCTAAGGATAAAGTGTGAAATATGATTTTTTCCCTCCTCTTACCTAATGTGGTCTTTCTTCTTCTTATCCTCGTTTTACCTAAAAGTGGCTTCATAGATTTCTAGATTGCTTAGAAGGATTTATAGATTTTTAGATTTCTTAGAAGGATTGTATTACAACTATTTCAATACCAGTGAAAGCCAAACATTATCAGTATTTAAACTTTTGGACTAAAACTGTTTTATACCAGTGACCCAGCTTCTCTACTTAGACTTCAGTGAATGTCCATGACTGTTATTATTTGAATGATGGGACAACAATTGTCTCATACCAGCGACCTCATGGATTAATATTATCATTTTTCTTCTAGCACAGGATGAATTCATTACCACAGAAGACTTAATGAGCTAATTACCTCTGTTAGAAAGATGGGATTAGAACCAGCTCTTACCAGTAAACTCCCAAGCATTATTAATGTCATTTGATTTGTTTTTCTGTTGTTATATTTTCTGTATCATTGAAATGTTTTTCCTCATGTACAGCGCTTTAAGTGCCTTGTTGCTGAAAAGCACTGTATAAATAAACTTGACTCTACTTGACTCCTTTGCCTTAGAGAAGACGGCATAGTAACCAAGTGTGCCAGTCCGAGCAGATGCTCCCCCAGAGGTGGCTGACTCGAGAGCCCGCCACACAACTCATTGGCCCTTGGACCTCTTGTCCTTCTGTTCACCAGAACGGTTAATTTTAGAAGTTGTGTCTAGGCAGATAAAATTTATTTAGGGTAAAACTATTTAAAACTTGTATATTCTTATTGTGTTTAATTACATTTGTGGTGCTAAACTGCTTGTATGCTAACAGGCCTCTAAGCCTTGATGCTACTTACTTGTTTTGGGTTGTGTTTTAAAGTTACAACAAACTTTATTTCAATGAGTGGTTTAAACATAGATCGGGTGTAAGATGCTGCAAGTGTTTATACATACATTACTATTTGCATTAATGATACTTAAAAGTACATGTTTAACTTAAAAGTTTGCTAAAGTAAGCTATTTCCTTTGTGTTAGCTGAACTGCTAACTTTAGGTGTGACCATGTGATCATCACATCTGTCTGAATTATAACTATATCCACTTTAAGCCGCTATTTTTAGTCAGTCACTCCCTGAAATGGCATATTATACAACATTAAGAATCAATTGTCTAAAAGGTAATTGATTTCTAATTTGGCAAATAATATAAAAATATTATTTTATCGAAAGAATATTTTATTTCCCCTTTTGATTTGCATTGCGAACTGCATGATTAAACATATACAAAGTAGCTGAATGTTACTAGTCTAGTAAAAGACTTTGTTAATTGAGGTATTTTACCTTTAAGTTTAATTATTTTGGTAAATAAATTATTACATTTTGGACATAAGTGGTTGTGTGTATATTCTGTATATGTGTGCAGGACTTGTTAGAGAACGTTAGTGCTTGAATCCCCTCTTTCATCTGTTGGTCTATAATACCACGTCACATTGGACTGGTATTGACAGGACAATCCCTGACAGACCGAATGTTGTTTAGCTCATGATTCCTAACTAGGCGGTGCCCTGATTTGTTAGTGTGACTAAAAATATTATGTTTTAATTTCGTTAGAAATTCTGTTAAAAATTAGTGGTTCATTGCAATTATTAATTGTTGCTAATAGTTAAATCATTAATTGTTGCCCAACAGTGGTGTAATAAATTAACTTTTTTTAAGGTTTTTCCTTCTTAAATATTAAGTTGGACAAACCTGTAGATTTTTTAACATCTTTTTATGTTGTGTTAGGAATAACCTTTATTAATATGCTCATAGCTGTTTTTTCCCATTTATACCATGTATGCAGAAATAAAGTATAAGTTCTAATATTTCCCTTTTGTTACAATAGGATAAGAATGCTCATAAACATACAGTATAAGGATAAATGGCCCAAGGGTTGTCATTATTGACCTGAGGCTGGGGCACTGGGGTAGATAGTGGAGCAGCTGGTATAACTGGTTTGTTTAGAAAGCTACAGCGCACTTAGATTAAGTATGGACACCCGCTACTACACAATCTAACAGATAGACACCACAATGGTGACACATAGTCTACTGATAATCACAGAGGGAGGACACATCCATTGCTTTGGAGTGCCAGATATAAAACTGTATGTGCCCTTCTACCGAGGGGAAGTGTATGGGTTTAAATGGCCTCCCTGATCTTCTTAAAAGATCTCAAAGCCGCCCACTTCTTTGAAAGCAAACACGCAGGGATATAGATGCGCAAACTCGGGTAAGGTTTGTCGGGTCCTGACCATTCCATAAGAACGGTCAAAAGATACGGCTGGGGGGAGTGATAGAAGTTTAAAAGGCCTCTCTAACCTTGTTAAAGAAAAACGTTTAAAAGCTGCCCGCTCCTTTTTATTATTTTTGAGTAAACAGCTGTATAAAGATAAAAGTGTATCATCAACTGGCCAGTGTGGATGTACGAGAGTCGATAAGTGAGCTGACTGAAGTGACGGGGACACATTATACTGACGGACTTTGACTGCTACATGCGAAGCTAACAGAACCTAGGTCACTGACTAAACTCTACTGTGAATAAGCTTTGGTGTCTGAGAGATAACAAAATAAGATCTCATTTGGACCAGGAAACTGTGCTGTACCGCCTGGTTGGCCAGAGTGTGTGAACGTGTGTGTGAAGTGAGAGAATGACTGAGACATCACTAGAAAATGAGCTCCCTGCTTGTTCTGTAGGAGCAGGCTTGGAGACAGGGAGGAGAAATATATTAGCAAGTTTCAACCACAAAGACGCTTTAACAAGTTAAAACAACAGTTTGATGGAGCTTGTTTGGGTCCCGGAAATAATTGTCGAGTCACCAGAAAAGGGTAAGAAATAATTTTTAACCATTAAGTGACACAAAGAACTTTCGTGTGGCCGATATTTGTCCATTTTGTCTGTCTGTTTTTGTGATATGAATGTCTGTTTCATGTTATGTAAAAATGAGGGTATATGTGGCAGGATACATTTAATTTAAATTGTTTTCTGATATGAAACTAATTGGAATTTTGAGTTTTTAGGTCTGGGGAAGCAGTTCAAACGAGAGGTAAACTGGGGAAGCAGTCCTGGCCATGGACCGTCTGACGCTCAGTGTTCTTTATTAAATAAGGTATCACAATAATTAAGAGACTACAAGAGCAGGTCTGATCCTCAACAGTAATATAATAATATTAGGTCAGTTTGTTATGATAACACGAAAGGAAGTGCCAGAAAGAGACAATCTCTCCCCTCAAAACATGATTTTAACAGATGGTTTGACTTTTTCCAGTCAGGTTCAGAATGATCAAATTAGACTCAAATTTAACACAAGATGAAATGCACCTTAACAGAATTACTGGACTGGACTGAAAATCTCACAGAAACACCCACAACATTCTCACAAACACACACTCTCACAACCACCAGCATAGCAACTGCATGACACATAGTCTTAACATCAAGACACAAAATAAGACAACACATACAGATGCAGAGTTCCTGTGCATATCTCTGTGAGGATTAAGTCCAGAATAAATGAACCTTTGTTCTTGCTGAAAGCAAAAGAAAGATGTTTTACAATAAAGTACGTAAAAGTTTGAGGGGATGAAGATTAGTTTCTGTGGCATGGCCATAAATAACATCTGCGTGTTCTAAGACTGGCAGCACCAGTCGTGGAAAACTCTTTTACGAGCTGGAAGGAAAAAAACATTCTCAGAAAGATAATGTGACAATTTTAAGGCAACAGGCTTTCAAACAATATTAAATTTAGGATTTTAACTCGACCAGTTAGACTCAGATTTTCCTCTCCAAAAATAAAATTTTTCAAAAAACTGAAAAAAAAAAATAAAAAATTCAGTGATTAAACTTGGAAAAAATTTCACTCATTTGAGACTTACAGCAGGACGAAAAAATGCTGTTAACTTTATATAATTTGAAAAGAATAAATCTATCATCACCTTCTGACAAGATTAAAATTAATGTCATATATTTAAAACTTGGTTTTCACCAAAAGTGGTAGTTGCATTAAATGATACAGTTGATTTAATTACAAACAATAACATCCCTGGTGGATTGTACATACCGATTTATGTCAAGTCAAAATTATTTATATAGCGCTTTTCAGCAACAAGGCACTCAGGACGCTGTGCATAACGAGGGGCATTGGAGTGATGCAAAATCAAATAACAGAGGTAAGTATAGAATGAAGGATAAGAAAATGAAAGGAAAGTTGGACTGAAAACTTAACTAAAACTTGATTTATAATTTTTAGATATTACAGTCATTATTTATGCATAAATAGGTACATTGTCTTAGGAAGAAGTACAAATTAATTTTCAACTTTCACTACTTGATGCTGCAAAGGAGCGACAAGAGGCCAAGTATCCATAGTGTTTGTGTCAGACCCCAGGCTAAAAAGGTTTAGGCTATTTTTCCCTTTTTTTCTAAAACAAAATGTTTCTGTTTTAACTAATTATTTTCCTTTTTATTTTTTTTTACTCCTTAATAACCCGGTACAAGCAAGACTGCAAAAATGTTTATTTTTGGCTTCTTTTTAAAATAAAAAAGGGAAATAAAATTTTACAAATATGATTATGTTTTTTGTGAAATAAGATGGCGAAAGAAAAAAAATGCTGATTTCACTACCAAGTTGTGATTTGTTGTTGTTTTAATTTTTGTACGGGGATACTGTATGATCAAACTGTTTATTTTCAGGCTTTTTCCGGGTCACAATACTCGTGATTTCTCGGGAAAAGGGTTTGATGAAGGGGGTCGCCCCACTATATTCCCCTGATGATGTGATGTAACCCTAAACATGTATTTTTCTCCTAGGTGAGAAGGGCCTAAAAGGGTGGCTGGGACCACCTGACAAATGGGTCCATTGACCCATTTTTTATTAGAAAATGAGATCTCGGGGTTCAGGAACAATGGGAAACGAAAGTTGTGTTTGGGGGTTTAAAAACGTGTAGTTGAGAAGAAGGAATGAATAAAGGGCCCCAAAGGGTATGAATGATGAATGATGTGGGCCACATGAGGAGAGGTTCTGGGTAAAAAAGGGATGTTTTAGTTTCTGTGAGCTATTATTTTTGTTTTGGGTTTGATTCTATTTGTTCAGACAATAATGAACGGTTTAGTGGCACCGGGTTTTTTTTTTTTCATTTGTTTTTTTTTTAAGTCGGTGTTCCCTATATGTGTTCGGTTGCCCAAATTTTGGGAAAAAATTTTCTGGTTTTAGTTTCAAAAGGGGGAAAAAAACCCAAATTTCTTTTTGAATTTTTTGATTGAAATTGGAACTAAATTCTCTTTGGGATGGGAAAAACCAATATAACCTATCATTCTCCCCAAGGGGTTTTGGTTGAATAAATTGATATAAAAGATAAAGGGGAGGCTGAAGCCGGCTGGGTTTTGTGTTTTTAGTGTTTGCTAAATTTTGTTTCATGTTTTTCCAAATGTTTTTCCCCGCTGACTTTGACTTCAGAGAAAAAAAAAATAAAAAATAAAAATCATAGGGTAAAAATGGAAATGGGGTATATTTGGGGGGGAAAAAAGCCTGTTTTTAGTGTCAAATATTTAAAAGGAATAAATAACTAAAAAAATGGTATGTAACATTTTGGGACAGATTACAAATACTTTTATCACTATTGGGGGTAGAGGTTACGGGGGGAAAGGGCCCTAAAGGTCTAAATTTGGTAGATAAAACCAATTATCAAGTGCGTAAAAGTAGGTTGTCCCAAAACCCTGGACCCTTCATGGTAAATTATGTGAATACTTTCTTGGGGATGGGTTTCAAAAATTATTATGGAAAAAACGGTTTGAACTTCTAAATTTGGACTAGTTTTAAAGGGCAAAAAATTAGCAACTAACTGGGTTTTCAAAATAAAAATGATTTTTTGGTAAAGGGGGAGAAGATGTCTATTACTTATCACAATTTAAAATTTCTGAAAAAGGGTTTGGGGCTTTCCGTTTCCCAACAAGCCCTAAAAGGAAAAATTGTTTTTGATTTTATGGGTATACAACAAAGTGAAAGGGTTAGAGATGTTTGACACGTTCCCAGGTCGGCTGAGAAAGCTAATCACACAATCAAAAAAACCGATTGGCTAAAGTGGCTGGATGCGCTGCCCTTGGGGATGTTTTACATCAGATCACACCCACTAGCTCATGGGTTTAAACCCCCGTAGCTGCTGACAGGGAAAAACCAGCCCTGACCTTTCCCTCCTCTCTTCAGTCGGGTGAACCCAGTCTGGATTCCAGAGAGGCCAAAGACACGTTTTAAAGATTTTTAAACTGCTGTAAGTTTTTGTCTCATAACCACAGGGGGCTTAAAACTAAAGATCCAAAGGAGAAACAAATGGGGCTCGGGGAGGGCAAACTAAGGTAAGCAGATCATATAGCAGGAAGGGAAGCCGCCCCCCAAAGGAAACCTTTGGAAATCAGAAAGCACCTGAGGAAGAAAATCGAATAGGTTCGTTGGATATTTTTGACTTAACATTTCATTTTCCCCCAACACATCAAAATTTTGGGTTTTGAAAAATTAAAAATTTAATTTTTTCCCTAACAATAACGTCAAATGTAAGATTAACTCATCTTTTTTCTTTTTAACAACAAATACAATTATGTGGGAAATGTTTCATACATTTTGGTGGGCGGGTTACTTCAACAGAGGAACGTGATAAAGATTAAACAATAAAAATTTTTTGTTTGGGTTTAAAACTTGAAGGATTTTGTCCCGGTAAACTTTAAATGAGGTCCAAAAACAAAAAACACGAGGGGGAAGGGTTTCTAAAGTAAAACTGTGTGAAAATAAAAACAAATGTCTACTTCTGTGAATGTGGGGGAAAATTTTGGGGAAAAAATTGAGAAGGGTTCAAAATCGTTTTTAATCAATTCAAAAAATTCATGAATAGAAATTATGACTTTTCCTATGTGCTCGGGGGATTTTTTTATGGTGATTTTACAACTTAGAAATTTTAAATTAACTTTACAATGCCCATGAACTTTTACTTGCTGCTGAACAGAACTGATTTATGGGGAATAATTGCTTTGGGGGTGACTACCTATTGACTGGACAGGAAAGATGTGCCCTGGTTACCCTCTCCATCCAGAATGCCCTGACACTGATTGGCCCACTTCGTCAGGGGGAACCTTTCAGAAAATGTGTTTTTGAATTTGACATGTCTGCTAGAATACAAACTGCTTCCTGTTAGAACCGATTCTAATCTTTTAAATGACAAAACGGCAAAACAGGAGAGACAGCTGAAGGCTGTGTAAACAGGATGTTGAAATTATTTCTTGTCAAAATAGAATAGCTTTGGATATGATCCTGGCAAAAGAAGAACGGTTGTGTCCGAGCTACCGCACACTGCTGGCGGTCAGACGCCTCAGAGCTCCTCCGGTACTTGGTCCCCATGAAGCGATCACACACTCTATCTAAAGACTCTTAAAGGAACGATTCTCAACCAGTTTCTAACTTTTAGCTCCTTTAATCTAAATTAAGGCAGAGGAATGATGACAGAGATCAGCGCTGAGGCTCCGTCTCGGACCGTCGCCGTCTGTTAGAGGATGACGAAGAGCCTCGATAGAAGGTCACATATAGTTTTTATATCTGGCACTCCAATGCAATGGATGTGCCCTCCCTCAGTGATTATCAGTAGACTATGTGTCACCATTGTGGTGTCTATCTGTTAGATTGTGTAGTAGCGGGTGTCCATACTTAATCTAAGTGTGCTGTAGCTTTCTAAACAAACCAGTAATATCAGCTGCTCCACTATCTACCCCAGTGTCCCAGCTTCAGGTCATTTATGACAACCCTTGGGCCATTTATCCTTGTACTGTATGTTTATGAGCATTCTTATCCTATTGTAACAAAGGAAAACATTAGAACTTATATTTTATTTCACTATAGTATAAATGGGAAAAACAGCTATGAGCATATTAATAAAGGTTATTCCTAACAACCCCCCTGATGAGGTGTCATTTAAAGGCACCTCACTAATTTAGATCAGTGAACCCCCTAGGCACTGGGTAGTGGACCACCTGCAACTGGGTACCCACTCCCCGAAACAATTATTCAACCCTGTATTTGTGTGGTAAACCTATATATGACCAGGGAATCTCCTTCCAGCTGTCACTTGGTTCCATCTCTCCGGTAGACCCCTGGTTGTGTCTAAGAAACAGTTGATATACCTAGTGGAGACAAGTCTAACCCATCAAACCTGTATGTGTATGATTTAGAGAAAAGAGAGAAAGGACAACAGCCTGAAGCACAGCAGAAAATTCTGTGTAACATCATGTGAATCAGTTAATGTAGACCCTAAGTGTTGATTTTCTTCGTCCATCTTCTCTGACCCCTGAGCGACATCCCCAAGCATCTTTTGGTAGGTTCAGCTACCTGAAATGGTTAGTCTTAAAATGGAATATAAAATCATATGTTCATACCGGGCAGATTACGCCCAATTGTAGGTAATTATCAACTATTATTATTATCATTAAAGCAGGCCACATAGTGGCTTAATCAAATGGATCCTTGTCAAAAATATTTCATCATAATCAGAAACAATGTACCTGTTTAGCACAATTAGAGACCTTTTCACTTTAAATCGTTCTCCATTTATTACCTAACACGTCCTAAAAATCAACCTAGGGAGAGGTGAACACAACTAAAAATAACCTGCGAGGTCCTATTAATACTTTCATTCATGACATGTGCTTAACTAATTTCATTTAGTCAATCTCTCATTAACTTATCTGATTATCTGTACAGCATTCATACCATTAAATCAAATATTCTGATTCCTTTAATATCAACATTATTCATTAAGTCACAGAAATCACTGTAAAGGATATTGGGTCATACAGCGGCCCCCCTTTTCACTTATGGGTTATCCTCTGTCAATCCAGTGAGCCTGATCACGGCCCCCTCTTTCTTACACCCTTGATTTGAGGGGCCCGACCCCTTAACTATTGGCATCTGACAGGCGGTTGGCACTCCCAGTCCCCCTGAGTCCATGGTTGTAGTTTTTCCCCTAAGGATGAGAGCCTAAAAGGTGTCATCCTCTTGTATCAGTTTATCTTTGACTATGTGTTGCATCTTATGTGAAATCAACAGTTATGTTGTGTAAGCGTGTAGCAGTGAGCGGTGCGGCAGATGAGCAACAAGGGCAGATATATTTAATTAAAGCAGCAAAGAGATAATTAGAAAAGACTCCAGAATCATACATTCATAACAATCCCCCTGTTGAAGTGGGAAAAAACCCACCTCACATCAATCAATGTGTCTGGTGCATATGGACCTAAGCTAGAATATAGGAGGCAGTTCCTTCCGTCCGTCGCATAACTCCACACCCCAAACGGAGTGTCATCTCTCCGGCAACTGCCTGCAGCCCTCAGTGTGTGCACCCCTTCTGTTTCCCATAGAACAGACCTATGCTGATGTGTGTCTGAAATGTAAATGATTAAAACATCGCAAATAGAAAATAATACCCTGTTGAAAAATTTAAAACAACAAGAATAATAAAAAACTAGAAGCACAGCGGAAATGAGCAGCACAAAGTGTATCAGTATATTGTAGACCCTGAATCGTAAACCCTGTTCAATTATCTATTGTAGTCGTTTGGTCCTCCTCCTCCTCTTGGCACAGTATCATCATTTCTCCAGCACTTTGGTTTGGTTCCATGAGATCCACATCATCATTTGTGCTTAAATATTCAGTGGACAACATCAGTGTGTGCTCTGGCACCACATCCATTTGATATTCTGGTAATCTTAAACCTCTGGTATCACTGGAACTAATCGCACGATCAATACACCTGAGGATGAGAGCTCGAATACACGTTGCACAAAAGCAAACACAACCTGCGATCACCACAACAGTCAATGAAGTGAATATATTCACCAGTAGGTTTCCCCATTTTCCAAAATACGTCTCAAACTTTTTTTTTTTTTTTTTTGTGAATTGTTCATCGATTCCTGAGAGCGATTTTAATTCAATGGATAATGATTGCAATTCATTTAGGGCCTTCGTTAGAGATCCATCAGGTGCTGTAATTGTTGGGAATAAAAGAACAATAAACCTCTCCACAAACACCACATAACCTTCTTCTTTTGCTAGGATCATATTCAAAGCTATTCTATTTTGACAAGAAATAATTTCAACATCCTGTTTACACAGCTGTTGGACCACTTGTTTGCTGAATATTGGACCATTTACACATTGCTGGACACCACCAGGCCTTCTGACATCATCGGCCATTTTGTATCCAGTATTGTCAGCCACTACAAATCCCAGTGGGCACTGCGGCTGGTAGGACAGGGACGTCCAAAGTCTGACGTCACAAGAGGTCTGACGTCACACGAGGTTATATATGGAAGGCAGACGCTTTAAACCTTGCTTTTCAGCTGGAGACCTCGTGTTACCACGCAACTGAAGCAGCAATTCTGGAGACGAGATCCTGCGTGGACTCACATTCTCTCATTGGCCAACGAAAAGAACGTTCATGGCAGAAATTCCTGGAATAAGAAGGCCAGAAATTTAAACTTTACCGATCGAAGGTATTAGTTTAACACGTAACCAAAAAACCACGGAGTTTCAAGGAGACGGATCGCCACCTTGTTTTTTTTGTTCTAGTCGACTGCTGACGGTCAGATCATATTTTTACCTTTCGCCAAGGAGGCCAAAGGACAAAGATTGACCGCTTTCCTGAAGTTAACCGTGGACACACGTTAACCTCCAACTTTCCCCCTCCTCCTCTCCCCCTCACGCTGGCAGCCCTGAAGGATTGCTCCACAAAGTAATACCGATCTTTTATTACTTTCTTTGATTTCTTTATTAGAAGTAGTCTGGGCAGGGTAGAGAGAGATAGGATTTTTAGTGCGATCAGAATCGCAACTTATAGTCTGATGTTATGAAATTGTATTTGCATGCAACATTGTATTGAACTCTGATGTGCTGTATTGATCGCTGAGGCCGCCGCGTCTCACAAGTTGTGTCTTTACCGGGTGAACACCAGAGTGCCGGTAATACTGGACTATGACAGTAACCTCATGGTGAAATTCACCATTTTCTGTGTTCCAACTTTGCTTGCTAACTTGCCGCCAAAAGGTTTATGACTCTTTGTCTAAGCTGAGTTTACAACTTTGCTTTGGGGGTTTTATGACAGCCCGTGACCCGCTGGGCCACGCTATCTGGCGGGCTGTTTTCAAACTTCGTTCAACACCACATTCCTTCGTCATATTACCACTTTTGCCATAACAGCTGGTTGATTCAATACACGCACACTGCTGTTTTGCTTTATTTTGTAAGTTAGATATTTTACCCTTTTGTGTAGAACTTTGCATGTTTGAGTAGGTGAAGATTATTAAATCGGACAGTTGATTGAATCAGGCTGATTGATTTAATAAATTTTCGTTTTGTGTTTATTTTGTGCAAGAGTGATTTGTCAGTCAAAATAAGGCAAAGTTCCCCACGTTTCGGGCGAAACGGTTGATTAAACAGTGACATTTAATAATTGTAATTATCAGAGGCCTTGAGCCATAATTTCAACACCAGAGGACAGGTCTGGTTTCAATTCATAAACGAGGATTTTGGTTAAGGAGTTCAATTTATCGGATTATGATTTTAATTATAATTCTTGATAAATATTCAATTAATCAATAATCTATAATTACAACAGATTTGGCGTCCCTGGGCGGGCCTTAAAAAGACAGACATCACATCACTGTTGCACAGAATTAAACAATTGTGATATCCGTGGCATTTAACTAGACGTTTTATTGTGAGATTTTCGAGTTTTGCAGAGAGCGTTTGTGATCTATGGGTATCTTGAATAGAGTTTGCTCAGTTCTGCTGCAGAGGACAAAATAATCTTTCAGAGGTGTTTGTGGTGGATGCAAGGTTAAAGGTGTTATAGCTTGTGGAAAGTGTAAAGTTAATTTCCAGCCGGCAGCCCTGCTGCGCCAGCTGCAGGGAGCCAGCGCTGATAGGCAGCCTCCAGTGTCCGTTGGGTGCAATTACAGGTCGGACCAGCCCCTCCCAGTCAGGTAGAGAGCAACACCTACATCTGGTGGCCATTGAATAAAATTGCAGTGGCAGCTGGATTTCCCAAATTGCAGACCTGCACTTTGCACCACCTGGTGGTCACTAGTGAGAATTGCAGTTCCTACTTTGATTTTAATCACTCAGTTCATTAACACAGGCAGATAATTCCATCACCTATGATCAAAGGGCATAACTTAAGTTGAAAGCTGAAGTTATTGATCATTCATGACCACTTTTGGAGAAAATTTAAGCGTTTTTGCTGGGTTTTATTGTGTGAAGCATGTTTTGATCTGATTCACAAAACTAACTTAGTTGCCTAACTAGAAGGTAAGTGATCCATATTAGGAAGCACTAACATTTATTTGAAGCTAAGAACAGCATTGAATGTTTAGTTTCATTTTCCACTTTTAAAATTTTATTTTGAAGTTGGGTTTGGGTTATTTCAGGAAAGGAAAATCGTCCTTTTCTTTCCTCTTCCCCTTTTTGTGCGTTTGTTTGCTTGATTACTCCCATTTTAAGCAAACCCATACACCTGCAGGATACATATCTGAATCAGACAGCTAGCTGAAAAGCTTAGCTGTTTGTATTGCTGCTAACTAAGTTAGCTATCGTTCATCATAGAACAGCTCAGCCTGTTTGTGTGCTGCTAACTAATTTAGCTAATTTTCATCAAAGAACAGTTTAGTTGTTTGTGTTACTGCTAATTGGTACGACTGGTAATTTTAGTGGTGGTTCATAGCTAAACGGTTTTGTGTGTTTGCATTGTCAGTGTATTACCATTGTGCATTTTGGGCCAAAGATGGAGGAAACATCCCAGACTGCAGCTGGAGATGTGTGTATGTTAGAGGACCCCAAGTTGCTCCAAGTCATTAAAAACCCACCAAAAGACAGACGGGTCTCAGATGTGTTGGGACAGCTCACTCTGTTGTATCAGCGAAGGTTAATGTTGGAAATTGACCAGCGTGTTAAACTGCAGTTCGAGCTGCAGTCAGATCTGGAGGATGTAGAAGCTGCTCTCCAGAGATTACCTTTCAGGGCTCATGGGGTTCCCCATACATCCACCGAGGCAAGAACAGGTGTAAGTAGTCAGAATAGGTTCAGTGGTGCAGTGCCCCACCCCACTGTAATCAGCAGCCATGAACGATACCTGGCTGGGGATCCAGCAGGAGTAAATAGTTCAAGGCTTAGAGGTGAGCAGCCTTCAAACTTGACTCGCAGTACGGTCCTCTACGATCCCTAACCTCCGCCAAGGCGACAGGAGAGCCACCCCTGGGATTCCGGTGGTTCCTACCGCCCTCAACCGCTGCCCAGGACCCCAGTCCGGGGAGCACAGGGCCCATCGTTGTACCCTGAGCAGCCTCCACTGCCTCCTCCGAGGATGAGGCGTGATGCACTGACACACCCTGAGTGCAGCCGGAGTGAACTCTCGGATGATGACTCAGATGGGCCGGCACCAATCCCTGAGAGTGGATTGCGCACCCGCCAGCTTGAGTCTCTGGCCAAGGACATAGAGTGTTTCGACTCTAATAATGCAGAGTCAAACATTGACGATTATCTTAGGGAAGTTGAACGCTGTCTTTTAGAACTGAAGCTCATCTGGAAGACAACATCCAGGAGCGTCCATGTTTTCATGGAGAGCCTGCCCCCTGCAGTCCGAGACCGTTATTCAACCCTTTGCGAAGCATTAAGAGAAGAATATTCTGTGTACATGGACCGGGCCTCCGCCACACTTGGTGCTTTCACTATCCAGCAGAAGAAAAGCGAAGCACCCAGGGAGTATTACCGGCGCTTGAGAGCTGTTTACTTCCAAGGACGCAACGCTCCCGCCATTGAGGAGGAATATGCTTTTAAATCCCTGTTCCTCCACAACCTTCATGAAAGTGTGCGATACGATGTTACTATGTATTGCAGAACAAAGACCATGAGCATGCAAGAGATCCGCAAATATGCTCAGATGGCATGGGAAACACGTGCACTTCCGACCAAGGGATCAGAGGGCGAGGCTAGGGTTTTACAGGTTCAGACGGAAAGAACCAGCCTTGCGCTAGAAGGTCAGGAAATGCCTTTAGCAGGAACCCACTTTAAGAACAGGTTCAGGGAACAACGTAGGTTTGGTCAGCAGGAACGGGGGGTTGGCAATGAACGGCAACCAAAGTCTGGAAAACCGGATAACCCCAGGTCCAGCAGACGCCCTGACCATCAAGCGAGGCCAAAAGGTAAGACTGGTGAAAAAGGGTGGGACCGACACGCAGAAGGAATTATGGGGAAAGAGATGAAGGAGGCTTTACGCAAGATGGTAACAGAAGCGGTGCGTGAGGCCACCACACCACCACAACCTCCGAAACAGGAAACCGACCATCCAGGTAAACCAGATCCGAAATCCCCGTCAGCATGACTAGGCGTGGACTCCGTCCCCCTGGCAACCAGAGTTTATCTGGTCGGATGGGGAGACAAACCTGAGAAACCTCAAGGACCCCTTGAGACCTCGTCAGGAGAAACACCCCGGACTCCCTTCCTAAAATTCTTGGGTGAACTAACCCACAACACACATGCCGGTCGCCTATACTGTCCGACAATTATAGGGGGGTACGTTAAGGCGAACGCACTCCTGGACACAGGATCAGAAATTAGCCTGATGTGCTCAACCCTGTTTGAGGAGGTGAGTAGAGCTATGCTCGCCCGTGGTAAACCATTTCAGATTGAGGGTTGTGATGTGAGCATCACCAGCTACACCCAAGACCGCTCATACATAACCAGTCGGGTGTGGTTGGATGTTTCATTCCAAGACATGACATTGGTCCACCCCATTTACATTTGCACATTGGACACAGAGCCTCTCCTTGTCGGCCAGGACCTGCTGGACAGGTTGGCCCCGCTCATTGACTGCCACCAGGGCCATCTTTGGGCCCAGGTAGAGGTGCCAAAACCCCTGGGCGCAAGCACTAAACCACCCTTCGCTATCAACCAAGTATCTAGTTTGGAGGGGCCCAAAGAACCTCTGGCGAAGCTCATGGCTCCGACAGAGCCAGTCTCGGGTACAAACAACATAATCTATAAATAAATAACTCAGAAGCACATTGGAAGTTATAATTTCTATTCATGAAGTTATTCAAATTGATTAAATAGTTGAACACTCTTTTAACCCTTCATGCAACTTATTCCACAATTTCCCACATTCACAGAAGTAAACATTTGTTTGTTTGTTGATTATTCACACAGTTTTACTTTAGAAATCCTTCTGGTTTCCACTAGGTCTGTTTTGAACGCTTCAAGTCTTTTTTATTCCACCAAGAATCAATAAGGTGGTCTTAGTGAGGTCCACCTTAAAGGTGTTGTTTGTCCGGTCCGTCCAGTCTGGAGAAGTGTCATGTTATCATTGTCGGGTCAGTGAGGTTCACAAGTCAGTCAGAACCTTGGTCTTTTGGTCTCGGGTCGTTTGGTCATTTGGCCTGTGCACATAATGTTTCATAGATCCAGCCTTTGATCAGTCAGCAAACCTTCCACACAGTGTGATCTTATTTCTGCTGCAGGTTAGTTGTTAGTATCTCATGTTGACTGACATATACTGGAGGGGATCTCTGATTAAATAAACCTAGTTAGAGCTTCAATCCAGGTTAGTTTTGTGTCTGCAGACTTTAGCCAATTTTTCTTTTTGTATACATTGTTCTGTTAGCTCTCCATACTAACCCATGAGATGCTGGTTTGAAAACCTGCACTAATTAACGTTTTACTCCCATTCATCTTTTAACTTCCCCTGGATCGTTATTGGAGAAAAATAAGTGCCATCGTCAGATCTCATGATTTCAGGCACTCCCATGGTGTGATTTCCTGGTCTTTCCCTTTTTAGAAGGAACCTTTTCCTTCAGTTTTGTGTTCTGCTCCCATGTTAGTAAAATCAATCATTATTTGCTTCCATGGAGCACTATAGACTGGAACGCTGCCCAGTCCTGCTTTTAATGAAGCCTTTTGATTAAACTGATTGCAGATTTCAGACGGTTGCACAAAATATGTTGTGACATTTTTCAAATTATCCTTCAACTTATGACTTTTGAGAAATGGGACCTGTTGCTTTGAACCAGCACAGAGACTTCTGCTGTTTTCCTACTTCCCCCTGTTGAGAGAGAAAAGGTTATCATATCTAAGGTTCTACTTCTAGAGAATCACATAAACTTCTGGTGGGCCGGTTTTGGCCCGTGGGCCTTGAGTTTGCCACATGCAGGGTAGCGTTACAATCTTCATCAGAGTTCTCAGCAGAGACAGGCTTCTAATGTGTGCAGAAGTTTTATCTTTGCTTTCAGGCAGCTGCATGTCTGTGTCAAGTTTAATGCTGCAGTCATTTCACAGAGCTGAGGAGAGAATTTAACTTCTCTCAAAAGAGGAAAAAAGACTTCCGGTTTGCCATGAGGACAGGGTAGACGTCGCGACGGAGGGCTCCGAACAAAATCAATCTTTTTATTAAATTCACCCCACAGACTGCTACTCTTTCGCCATTCGTCTTTACAATAATATCTTGGCTAGTTTTTTGAACATTAATTATCCACCAGTGATGGCTTGCAAGAACCCGAGGGGAAGTAGGAAGGAGGACGCTAGCTTAACGCTAGAGGCTATCACCGTACTGCTTCAGCAGCACCGGGAGGCTCTGACCTCTGAGTTTAAATCCTCAGCCAACATGCTTAGCTCCAAGCTAGACCAGGTACAGCTGTCCCTGGAGGAACAGGCGGAGTGGGTCTCCTCTTTGGAGCTTGCAACAGAGGATCTGAGCCAACAAGTAGCTAGCCTCGAAGACTCATACGCGGCTCTCCGAGAAGATAACGTCAAGCTGAAAGACAAAGTGACCGACCTGGAGAGCTGCAGCAGGCGTCAAAATATCCGCATCCTTGGCCTGCCCGAGGACACCGAAAGCGGGCGCCTCTCTAATTTCTTCTCCAATCTACTCTGCGAGCTGCTTGGGAAGGAGATCCACCCAACCCCACCAGAGCTGGATAGAGTGCACCGCTCTCTCGCAGCGGAGCGGCCGGCAGGGCGTCCGCCTCGTCCGGTGATCCTTCGCCTACATCGATACCTGACCAAAGACCTCATTATCCGGGAGGCCAGGAGGAGAGGAAGGCTCGACTACCTAGGCGCGTCCCTTCGCATAGTGGAGGACTACAGCCCAGACGTCCTAGCCCGACGTGCGGAGTACAAGGCCACCATGGCGGAGTTCTACAGGTGGGGCCTAAAGCTGGCTCTCCTCTTCCCGGCCCGGCTTCACATAACGCAACCCAGCGGTGCCAAAAAGTTTCTTGGCTCGGTAGAGGAGGCGCTACAGTTCATCAAAAAGCTCCCTAAACCATCGGAGGACCCATCAATGAACAGCGTTGCTACTTAAATGGTGATGCTGTATGTGAGGTAACAAACCACGCGTGTATTGAGGGTTTGCTCCAAGAGCATGCAGGTGGCTGTTCTTTCCTCCTCGGTGCGCAGCTGATGTTGTTGATGTGCCCCGCTACCTTATCACCGGAGGATCTACCTTTCCCGTTCTTTTGGTTCGTATCGATCTTTATTTACGGGAGGGTATCTTAATAAATACCTGTTTGTGTCCCAGCAACAGCTAAATAAGGACTGAAGCCTCTTTTAATTTTATGTCTCATTGTTATTCTGAGTTATTTTCCAACAGTACTACTCTTGTAGGGTGATCATGGTGACCATTAAAGGGTACCTCAGAATGAATATTACTGTGGGGGTTTACACCTATTTTGTGCACACTAGGAGCAGTGGTAAGTTTGCGATAGGCAGTTTGGTTTTTCTGAAGCCAAGGTTATTAGTTTTCGGAAGATTAAAATATAGAATGCTAAGTTGGAAAGCTTGCTGCCATTTTGTTTTGTTTATGTTGCTTGGCAGCCATTTTTATTTTTATTTGGAGTGATGTTTTGGGGTGGGTTAAGGTCGCTGCCAGGGTTCTTGCACTGTACCATAACTTTTCTTTACCTTTTTCGCTTCGATCTTGGCCCTCAGTACTTCCATGTCATACCTTGCACAGTAAAGTTGCACACAGACTTTGCTTTTGAAACTATATGATTCAGTCTTTAAACTTTTTGAGTTGGAATGTTAAAGGTTTAAATCACCCAGTGAAGAGAAGGAAGGTCTTTTCACATATTAAACGATTCAATGCAGATGTGGTGTTTCTGCAGGAGACTCATATCAGGAGTTCTGATGGTGGGCGCCTCCTGTCATGCTGGAGGGGACAACGTTTCCATTCCCACTTTCAGGTTAAGTCACGAGGGGTCTCCATACTGATCACCCAGAATGTCCCATTTGAGGCGGATGAGGTGGTAGCTGATAAACATGGCAGATTTGTTATAGTGAGTGGGAAATTGTACGGTACTCAGGTCGCCCTGGTAAATGTCTACGCCCCTAATACAGATGATGAGAACTTTTTTAAACAACTATTCTCTTCCCTACCAGATCTTAATAAATACTCCCTGGTCCTGGGGGGAGATTTCAACTGCTGGCTGGACCCAGCTTTGGACCGCTCATCCATTAAAAGCAGTATCACAAGCAAGTCAGCATCAGTTATCCTAAACTTTCTATCTGAATTCGGACTGTGTGATGTGTGGCGCGTTTTAAACCCCGACAAGAGGGACTACTCATACGTCTCAAATGTACACAAAACGTACTTAAGAATTGATTATTTTATCATTGATACTAAATGTCTACCACAGGTCAGTACTTGTGACTATCAAAGCATAGCCATTTCAGACCATGCTCCAATTACCATGTCCCTGTCTCTTCCTCACCTTCCCCTAAGAGCAGGACCGTGGCGTTTTAACTCAACCTTGCTGTCAGACGAAAACTTCCGGAAATTCATTCAAGATGAGATAAGTTTCTTTTTTGCTACCAACTCCTCCCAAGAGACGTCCAGCCTTGTGGTATGGGATGCCTTTAAAGCCTATATTAGGGGCCAGATTAGATCCTATTCAGCAAAGATTAAGAAGCAATCCACCTACGAACAGAATAACCTATTGCAAGAAATCAAAGAGATTGATGTAAAATACTCTCACAATGTCCGGAGCTTTCCAGAAAACGCGACGAACTTAAAGCAAGGCTTGACCTGTTGACAACATGACAGATCCAAATTTTATGTGCACGGTAACAAGTCTGACAAACTATTGGCAACTCTGCTCAGGGGCTTGAGAGCAAGGCAGACCATTTCTAAGATTCGAAAACCAGATGGCAATACAGTCACTGATCACGGACAGATTAATGACACATTGAGGGACTTCTATAAGGAGCTATACTGCTCAGAATCACAGATTGATTCCAGCATGATTGATGATTTCCTAGCGAAACTTCACGTTCCTGTAATCTCACCAGAACTCAAAAATAGGCTAGATGAACCCATCTCTCAGTCAGAGGTCTCCCTAGCAATAGCCTCAATGCAATCTGGCAAATGCCCAGACCCGGATGTTTTCCCCTCAGAATTTTTCTCAAACAGTTCTCAAATATACTTCCGGTTCATCTTAGTTCCACCCTTACCCATTGTTCTAAGCAAGGTTCTCTCCCTAAGTCATTCTATGAAGCCTGAATCACACTTATTGCAAAAAAGGGGAAGGACCCATTGGAATGCACCTCATACAGACCTATTTCTCTCCTGAATACAGATGTCAAAATCTTGGCCAAGATTCTTGCCCGTAGGCTCGAAACCGTTTTACCAACAGTTATTTCAAAAGATCAAACAGGTTTCATTAAAGGTAGGCACTCATATTTTAATGTT
Organism: Crenichthys baileyi; assembly: GCA_036173005.1. NCBI lineage: Eukaryota > Metazoa > Chordata > Actinopteri > Cyprinodontiformes > Goodeidae > Crenichthys > Crenichthys baileyi. The sequence goes on along the minus strand of JAHHUM010002597.1, from coordinate 862,730 downwards.
AGAAGGCTGCTTAACATTGTTTATTCCAGCGCCACAGACTCGGCTGAGTGTGTTGTCTCTTTAGACGCCGATAAAGCATTCGACAGAGTTGAGTAAACGTCCAAGGCTCAACAAGTGGCAACTTCAAAAATCTAAAGAGGAGGGGGGGGTTTGCCCTTCCTAACTGTCAATTCTATTACTGGGCTGTCAACCTTAAATGCCTGGTATTCTGGTATTTTTACCATAACTCAAGTGACCATCCTGATTGGGTGACTATGGAATTACGCAGTGACAACACCATATGCATCCCAGCCATACTTTGTTCCCCACTTCCACTCTCTTCATTTAACTCTATTCCAAATCCAGTAGTGAAACACTCACTGAAAATATGGGGCCAGTTTAGGAAATACTTTAAACTCCACAATTTTTCCCTCTTGAGTCCAATCGCACTTGTTTTTGGAGTGGCGCAGGAAGGGACTTACCCATTTTAAGGACCTTTACATAGAGAAGAAACTGGCATCATTTGAACAACTTAGCAGTAAATACGACTTGCCTCAGTCTCATTTTTTTAGGTATTTGCAAACCAGAAACTTTATACAATCTCATCTCCCAGGCTCAATTTCATTGCCAGATGGCACACTGTTGGAAGCCATCCTATTACTGAACCCGACATGTAAAGGGCTGGTTTCATGGCTTTATAATAAAATGCTGGGCATGGCAGAGACCTCCTCACTCAGACTTAAAGCTTCATGGGAAGAGGACTTGAATCTGGCTATACCAGATGAGACATTGGCCTCTATACTTATCTCTGTGTGCGCGCCACTGTCTCATTCAATTCAAAGTGGTACACAGAGCCCACTTCTCCAAAAGTAAACTGTCTCGTATCTATCCAGAGATCTCCCCATACTGTGACAAATGCAAAACTGCCGAAGCCACACTCATTCACATGCATTGGTCCTGCGCCAGACTCGGCCGGTTCTGGACGGATGTTTTTTATACCATGTCCAAGTTCCTCAGAGCACCAATAACACCTTGCCCTCTCTTGGCTCTCTTTGGTTTCAGTAGTGAGGAGCTGCCTGTACCAGCCTCTGGGAGACAAGCGCTGCCATTTTGTTCCTTGCTGGCGAGGCGCACAATTCTGACCAGATGGAAGGGTGCTGCTGCTCCAACTAATGAGCAATGGCTAAATGACCTTTTGTCGTGCTTGAGACTGGAGAATATCAGGTGCTCCCTTCAGCACTCAATCGGGAAATTTGAAAAAACATGGGGCCCCTTTCTTGACACACTCCAAAATGTATAATAATGTTTCAGGCTAATTAACTTTTACTAAAACGTGCTTGGCCCCTGTCAGGGGTAGAGATGCAGAGCGTGCAACCACCGGGCAGCGACATGAGGGAATGAATGGGATTACTTTGTAGGGATTACTTTTCTGAATTGTATTTTATTTATTGTAATTTTGTGTTATTGTTTTATGTTTGTTGAATTAATATTGCCTTGTATTCACAAATTGTATGTACAAAAGTAAACATTTAAATAAAAAGACAGTGGTTAAAAAAAAAGAGGAAAAAATCAAAAATGCACACAATCTGGGTCAAATATGGAATTATCTCCCTGTAAAATGAATCTTCTGCATGTGCTTTTCTGCAAGGCTGCTCTTGCTGTTCTCTCTGTTCTTTAATTTTCAGTCTAGTCTGACACCATGCTTGAGTAGACTAGGTTTGTTTCGTGAGTTTTAACAGAAAGCAGGGGGAGGCGCACACTGAGTTATAAACTATTTTCTTCGCCTGTTGTTTATGAATTGCCCCAGTACCACGGCTGGGTTTTAAGACAGGGGGGGAAAAGAAAAATGGTTTACCTTAAAAATCTCCATGAATTTCCCAAAAACCCCCCCAAAACCCTGCCCCCAAATTTTTTTTTTTTGCACCACCCTGTTAAGAGTCCAATTGTTTGTTTTTTGTTTTTTTAGCTGGATTTATGATTCGCTGTTTGCTGTTTTCCCAGCAGTGCCCCAAAGGACGCTGGTGGATAAAGGCTTTTTTACTCTCATTCATACTCACTCAGTTTTTTCACGGGGCCGCCCACCATGACTTGCCTTTTTTATTCACCAACACTCAGTTCTGGCCAGCCGGGACGTATGACACCCCTTTTTTCCGAGCTCCCCGGTCCAAATTGAAAGCACTAATCGGCTTCCAAGACACCAGAAAAACGTTCACTCCACCGGGGATGGATTCAGCGTGCAGTCCTTGTTTCACCGCTAGGTTCCAGACTACACACTTCCTCAAAATCCACTGATCTCTTTTTCACACAGTGGAAAAAACAAGTTATGTTAAAAAAACATTAATCATCATTCACAATACTACTGTTTACCGAGGCGCGCCTGTTAAAAAAGGGGGGGACTTTTTTTGTATAACTTCGTACGCAAGATTTTTCCCGGAGTGTCAAGATCATTGAGTCATCTTCTCACCTTTTTAACCCAAAAATCATATTTATATTGTAACCCAGTTAGTTGGTTTTTTTTTATTGTCTGTTAAAACTTTTTGCCCAAATTAGATTTGTTAAAAACCGTTTTTTTTTCCGTAAACTTTTTGAAATCATCCTCAGAAAAAAGTATTCGCATCATTTCCCCTGAAGGGGGGCCAGTTTTTTGGACACCTTTATTTCCCAAAGGTTGATATTTGATTATATCTACCTAAATTTAGACCTGTAGGGTTTTCCTTCCCCGTAACCTCTACCTCCAATAGTAGATAAAAAAATTTGCCTATTCTGTACACACTTAATTAAAATACCATTATTTAGTTATTTTTTTCCTGGTTTAAAATTTGATCTCTATAACCAGTCCTTCTTTTTCCCCATTTATATCCATTTGTCCATCCTATGATTATTATTATTAAATTTTTTTTGTTTTCTCTGAAGTCTAAAGGTTAGTCAGAAAACCAAAAAATTTGAAAACAAAAATTGAAACAGAAATTTAGACAAACACTTAAAAAACCCACAAAAAAAACTTGCCGGCTTCAGGCCCCCCCCTCTATTTTTTTACTATCAAGTTATTCAACCAGAACCCTATGGCCGAAAAGGGACAGGTTCTATTTGGTTCTGTTCCCCATCCCCAAGAGAATTTTTAGATCCAATTTCACCTCAAGAAAATTCATAAGAAATTTAAGTTTTCACCCTCTAAAACTAAAACCCAGAAAAAATTTTTTCCCAATTTTGCGGAACCATCTGAACACATATAGGGAAAACACCGAAATTTAGAGGAAAAAAAAATGAAAAAAACAAAACCCTGGTGCACTCTAAAAACCTTTCATTAGTTTGTCTGAACATAAATATGAATCAAACCCCCCCAAACCCCAAATAATGAGGTTCACAGAAACTTAAAAAAAACATACCATTTGATCCATGAAACCCCTTTCACTGATGTGGCCCAGATCATTCATCATTCATACCTTGGGCCTTCAATTCATTCCTGTTTTCTCAACTACACGTTTTAACCCTCAAAACCCCAATCTTTCGATTCCTATCGTTTCTGAACCCCAGAGATCTCATGTTCTAAGTAATAAGGGTCAATGGACCCTTTTGTCAGGCTGGTCCCAGCCCCCTTTTTCAGGCCTTCTTCACCTAGGAGAAAAATGTTTAGGGTTATCACTCAACATCAAGGCAATTATAGTGGGGGGACGACTCTTCATCAACCTTTCCAGAGAAAATCGTGAGTATTGTGAACCGCAATGCCTGAAAATAAAACAGTTTGATCATACAGTCATCCCAGTACAAAAAAAATTAACACAAACAAAAACCCACAAACTTGGGTAGTGAAATCAGCATTTTTCTTTCTTTCGCCATCTTCATTTCACAACACATAATCATATTTGTACATTGTTATTTCCATTTATTATTTTACAAAAAAGACCCCAAAAATAAACATTATTGCAGTCTTGCTGTGTACCAGCTTATTAAGGAGTAAAAGAAGATAAAAAGCAAATAAAATTAGTTATAAAACAGAATTTTTTTGTTCAAAAAAAGGAAAGTATAGCCTACCTTTGTAGCCAACTGGTGGTCTGACACAAAACACTATGGATACTTGGCCTCTTGTCGGCCCCCCTTTTCAGCATCAAGTAGTGAAAGTTGAAAAATTAAATTTGTACTTCTTCCTACCCCCAATAAATTTATTCATGCCAAAAAAAAATAAAACTGTAACATCTAAACATTATTCGTTAAGTTTTCAGTCCAAGTTTCCTTTCATTTTCTTATCCATCCTTCTTTTTACCTCTGTTTTTTGATTTTTTGCCATCACTCCAATGCCCCTCGTTATGCACAGCGTCCTGAGTGCCTTGCTGCAAAAAGTGCTATATAAATAAATTTGACTTGAAAATAAAAATCGGTACGTACAACTCGCCTGGGGTTTTTATGTTTTTTAATTCCATCAATTAAATCAACGAAATCAATTAATGCTACTTCCACTTTTGGTGAAAATAAGTTTTTAATATAGGACATTAAAGTTTAATCTTGTCAGAAAAAAGGCAATGGTAGATTTATTCTTTAAAATTATAAAAAAAGTTTACAGCCTTTTTCCTCCTTTTGTAAGTCTTAAAATGAGTGAAAGTGTTTTCCCAGTTTAATCACTGCAATTATTTGTTGTAAAAATTTTCGACAAAATACCCTTTGGGGTCAGATAAAAATCTGAGTCCTTACTGGTCGAGCTTAAAAATCCTAAATTGAATATTTTTTTTGGAAACCCTTTTTGCCTTAAAATTGTCCACATTATAGTTCTGAGAATGTTTTTTTCCCTTCCCACCCGTAAAAAGGTTTTCCACAAACTGCGGGCCAGTCTTAGAACACGCAGATTTTAAATTTATGGCCATGCCACAGAAAAAAAATTTCCTCTCCTCAAAACTTTGAAATACTGCGTATTTAGAAAAATACTTAACCCAATTTTAATTCACAATATGGCCCCTGAGAAATACTGTAAATTTATTTTTTATGTGTTTTACAAAACCGAGAGAAAAAAAAAAATTAGACGTTTTGTATTTCAGTTTAAAGTTTCATCAGGTTGGAATACTTTCCCTCATTCACTTACTTTATCACTGTTTTTAATTTACTTTATTGTACAACATCTTTCTCTTGCTTTCAGTAAGAATAAAGGGTTCAATTTATTCTGGGACTTAATCCTCACAGAGATATGCACAGGAAAAATCTGCATCTGTATGTGTTGTTTTTTTTGTGTTCTTGATGTTAAGTGTCATGCAGTTTGCTATGCTGGGGTTTTTGGTTTTTGGTTTGTGTGGACTTATGTGGTTGTGAGAGTGTGTGTTTGGGGCCCCTTGGAGAATGTGTGGGGAATTTCTGTGTGATTTTTTAAATTTTTTGTTTTTTCTTTTTACTGTTGTTTTAATTTCATGTTTCTGCAGGGGACCCTGTCAAAAAAATGAGATGGTGCATCTCAAGGGGTTACCCTTGAAATAATCAGTTGTCAGTGCTGCCACTTATACCCTTTTATTTATTTGCTATACATAATATGTGCCATGATAGGGTTAAAAAAGTCAAAATCAGGTTGAAGGCCCCTTGGATTTTCCCTGCAAATGTTTCTGTTTGGCCCTGATAAAGCTGCTCTCTGTCTCTCTCCTCTTTTTGTGGTATTCATCAGCAAGATTTTTAACGGCTCTGAATGTTTTTTTAATCTAGCTTTATTTAGATTATCTATATTTTTCTAATGCAGTAAGTCCCTTATTAAAATTTAAAGAAGGGGGCACTAGTTTTTAATTAGTTGCTATTAAGTGAAGTGCTAGTTTCAGTAGTTCTAGTGCTTTTTTTAAATCACTTTCCATACCTCGATTGGTTTTCTTCTAGTGTAGTGTAGGCATCAAAAAGGGTCACAAGTATTGGTTCATTAAAATTGTGAATGTAAGTATTAAATCTGAACCATAGATACCCTTTTTTAAAAATCGGGTTCAATTACATTTAACTGTAACTGAGTCCTGTGGAAAAAAACCCCCACCCCTCATCCGTTTAGAAGGCTTAATGAAATTGATGAAACACAAAAAAAAAGGGCATTTTAGCCCTTATAATCTTAGTTTGTCTTGCCCAGTTTTATAAACACACCGTACCAATTTTCCTTTTTTAATTATAATTTTTGTATTTTTTTTCAAGAAAGGGAAGTTTTTTTCATTTAGTCCAGTCCAGTAATTCTGTTAAGGTGCATTTCATCTTGTGTTTAAATTTTGAGTCTAATTTAATCATTCTGACTGGAAAAAGTCAAACCATCTATTAAAATCATGTTTTGAGGGGAGGGGATTGTCCTTTTTTGGCACTTCCTTTTGGTTATCATAAAGAACTGACCCTAATATTATTATGGTACTGCTGGATCAGACCTGCTCTTGCAATCTCTAATTGTATTGTGATACCTTATTTAAAAAATAACACTGAGCATCAGACAGTTTAAAATTTTTTTTACCTTTCAAGCAGGAGCGGTCAGGGATGTTTTCCCAGACCCTAAAAACTCAAAATTTAATTTAGTTTCATATCAGAAAAAAATTTTTAAATTAAATGTATCCTGCCACATAATTCCCCTAATTTTTCCATAAAATGAAACAGACATTCATTTCAAAAAAAACGACAGACAAAAAGGGACGAAACTGGCCACATAAATTTTGATTACCCTGTAAAATACAGCATTTTTAGAGTGGAACCACTTTGTGTCACTTAATGGTTTAAAAAATTTTTTAAACCCTTTCTGGTGAGTCGACAATTTTTTTTCCGGGACTCAAACGAGCTCCATCAAACTGTTTTTTTAAAACCTTTTTAAAGCGTTTTTGTGGTTGAAATATATTCCCCTCCCTGTCTCCAACCACAGAACAAGCAGGGGAGCTCATTTTCTAGTGATGTCTCAGTCATTCTCTCACCTCACACACACTTTTCACCAACACTCTGGCCAACCAGGCGGTACAGCACCTTTCCCTGGCCAAATGAGAGCTTATTTTTTATCTCTCAGACACCAGAGTTAATTCACAATAGAGTTTGTTCGGGGAGGTTTGGGTTTTGTTAGCTTAGCTTATTAGCTTAGCTTGTTAGTTAGCTTGTTAGCTTAGCATGTAGCAGTCAAGGTCTGTCAGTCTAATGTGTCCCCGTCACTTCAGTCTGCTCACAGTTATGACTCACACACATCCAAACTGGCCAATTGATGTTACACTTTTATTATTTTTACAGCGTTTTTCTCAAAAAAAATAAAAAGGGGGGGCGGCTTTTTAAAACCCCCCTTTTTTTTTAACAAGGTTAGAGAGGCCCTTTAAACCCCGTATCACTCCCCCCCCGGCCGGATTTTTGACCGTTTTTTATGGAATAGTCAGGAACCCAACAACCTTACCCGGGTATGCGCATCTATATCCCTGCGTGGTTACTTTCAAAGAAGTGGGGGGCTTTGAGATCTTTTAAGAAGATCGGAGAGGCCTTTCAAAAACCCCAAAAAACCCCTTCCCCTCGGTAGTATCTTTTGACCCTCCTTAAGGGATGATCAGGACCCGTCAAACCCCAAACCGAGTATTAGCGTGCTTCATTCAGGGGGGTGGCTTTTATATTGTGTGCGAGGGAAAAACCGATCTTCCCTTGCATACAAAAAAAGGAACTCGAAACCTACACCACTAGATTTTAGCTTCTTTTAGAAGATTGTACCTTTCTTCCCGGGCTGACACCCCTTAAAATCGCACCGCTTTTCCCCCACGCCTTACGGTTTTTAACACGTTCGCAACAATTATTCGAACCATTTTTCTGCCCCAAGATTTACAAAAACAGCTCACTCAGAACTAACAACCGCCCAAAATTTTTTTTACAGGGGAAAAAAAAGGGGATTTTTAAAAGGATCTCCTTACCTGTTTTCGGCCACAAGGGTTTATGTGTGTCCTTTCCCGGGGCAACCCTATCCTATCCAAAAGTGGTTTTCACTTCCGGGGGGGGCGGAAAAAACCAATTTGTCCGAGCTACCGCCACATTGCTGGGGGGTCAGGGCGCCTCGGAGCTCCCCCGGTACTTGATCCCCCGAAGCAATCACACACCCTCATTTTTTTTAAAGACTCTTAAAAAGGAACGACTCTCAACCAGTTTTCTAACTTTTAGCTCCTTTAATTTTAAGTTAAGGCAGAGGAATGATTACAGAGATCAGGGGCTGAGGCCCCCCGTCTCGGACCGTCGCCGTCTGTTTTGAGCATGACAAAGAGCCCCGATAGAAGGTCACATACAGTTTTATATCTGGCACTCCAAACAAGGATGGTTTCTCTCCCTCAGTGATTATCAGTAGACTATGTGTCACCATTGTGGGGTCTATCTGTTAGATTTTGTAGTAGCGGGTGTCCATAAATTAATCTAAGTGTGCTGTAGGTTTTTAAAACAAACCAAATAATATCAGCTGCTCCACTATCTACCCCAGTGCCCAGCTTCAGGTCATTTATGACAACCCTTGGGCCATTTGTCCTTGTACTTATATTTTACAACACCTGATGGATCTCTAACGAAGGCCCAAAAGGGATTGCAATCAATATCCATTGAATTAAAATCAAGAATCGATGAACAATTCACAAAAACATGTTTGAGACATGATTTAGGGGAAAATGGGGAAAAACCTACTGGTGAGTATATTCACTTTTTATTGACTTGTGGTGATCGCAGTTTATGTTTGCTGTTGAGCAACGTGTATTCGAGCTCTCATCATCTAAAGGGGGTATTGATCGGTTTTTGCGATTAGTTTCCAGTGATACCAGAGGTTTAAGATTACCAGAATATCAAATGGATGTGGTGCCAGAGCACACACTGATGTTGTCCACTGACTATTTGAGCACAAGTGATGACGTGGATCTCATGGAACCAAACCAAAGTGTTGGAGAAATTATGATACTGTGCTAAGAGGAGGAGGACCAGACGACTGCAATAGATAATTGAACAGGGTTTACGATTCAGGGTCTACAATATACTGATACACTTTGTGCTGCTCATTTCCGCTGTGCTTCTAGGTTTTTATTATTTTTGTTGTTTTAAATTTTTCAACAGGGCATTATTTTCTATTTGCAATGTTTTAATCATTTAAATTTCAGACACACATCAGCATAGGTCTGTTCTATGGGAAACAGAGGGGGTGCACACACTGAGGGCTGCAGGCAGTTGCCGGAGAGATGGCACTCCGTTTGGGGGGCCGGAGTTATGCGACGGCCGGAAGGAACTGCCTGCCATATTCTAGCTTTGGTCCATATGCACCAGACACATTGATTGATGTGAGGTGGGTTTTTCCCACCTCAACAGGGGGATTGTTATGGATGTATGATTCTGTGGCCTTTTCCAATTATCTCTTTGCTGCCTTAATTAAATACATCTGCACTTGTTGCTTACCTGCCGCACCGCTCACTGCTACAGCTTACACAACATCCTTAGGTGCATGACTACAACCACGGGCTTCATGGACTCAGAGTGTCCGGGAGTGACAACCGCCTGTCAGATGCTGATGGTTAAGGGGTCGGGCCCCTCGAATCAGGGGTATGAGAAAGAGGGGGCCGTGATCAGGCTCACTGGATTGACAGAGGATAACCCATAAGTGAAAAGGGGGGCCGCCGTATAACCCAATATCCTTTACAGTGATTTCTGTGACTTAATGAATAATGTTGATATTAAAGAAATCAGAATATTTGATTTAATGGTATGAATGCTGTACAGATAATCAGATAAGTTAATGAGAGATTGACTAAATGAAATTAGTTAAGCACATGTCATGAATGAAAGTATTAATAGGACCTCGCAGGTTATTTTTTAGTTATGTGTTCACCTCTCCATAGGTTGATTTTTAGGACATGTGTTAGGTAATAAATGGAGACTGCTTTAAAGTGAAAAGGTCTCTAATTGTGCTAAACAGGTACATTGTTTCTGATTATGATGAAATATTTTTGACAAGGATCCATTTGATTAAGCCACTATGTGGCCTGCTTTAATTATAATGATAATAGTAGTTGATAATTACCTACAATTGGGCGTAATCTGCCCGGTATGAACATATGATTTTATATTCCATTTTAAGACTAACCATTTCAGGTAGCTGAACCTACCAAAAGATGCTTGGGGATGTCGCTCAGGGGTCAGAGAAGATGGACGAAGAAAATCAACACTTAGGGTCTACATTAACTGATTCACATGATGTTAGACAGAATTTTCTGCTGTGCTTCAGGCTGTTGTCATTTCTCTCTTTTCTCTAAATCATACACATACAGGTTTGATGGGTTAGACTTGTCTCCACTAGGTGTATCAACTGTTGCTTAGACACAACCAGGGGTCTACCGGAGAGATGTCGTTCCTCCTTCGGGGGGGGGAGGAACCAAGTGACAGCTGGAAGGAGATTCCCTGGTCATATATAGGTTTAACACACACATACAGGGTTGAATGATTGTTTCGGGGGGGTGGGTACCCAGTAGCAGGTGGTCCACTACCCAGTGCCTTGGGGGTTAACTGATCTAAATTAGTGAGGTGCCTTTAAATGACACCGTGTCAGGGGGGTTGTTAGGAATAACTTTTATTAATATGCTCATAGCTGTTTTTTCCCATTTATACCGTGCAGAAATAAAGTTCAAGTTCTAATGTTTCCCTTTTGTTACAATAGGATAAGAATGCTCATAAACATACAGTACAAGGATAAACCTCTCCACAAACATCACACAACTGTTAGGAATAACCTTTATCAATATGCTCATTGTTGTTTTTCCCATTTATACTATAGTGAAACAAAATATAAGTTCTAATGTTTTCCTTTGTTACAATATGATAAGAATGCTCATAAACATACAGTACAAGGACAAATGGCCCAAGGGTTGTCATAAATGACCTGAAGCTGGGGCACTGGGGTAGATAGTGGAGCAGCTGATATTACTGGTTTGTTTAGAAAGCTACAGCACACTTAGATTAAGTATGGACACCCGCTACTACACAATCTAACAGATAGACACCACAATGGTGACACATAGTCTACTGATAATCACTGAGGGAGAGCACATCCATTGCATTGGTGTGCCAGATATAAAACTGTATGTGACCTTCTATCGGGGCTCTTCGTCATCCTCTAACAGACGGCGACGGTCCGAGACGGGAGCCTCAGCGCTGATCTCTGTCATCATTCCTCTGCCTTAATTTAGATTAAAAGAGCTAAAAGTTAGAAACTGGTTGAGAGTCGTTCCTCTAAGAGTCAGTGTTAGATAAAGTGTGTGATTGCTTCTGGGGACCAAGGACCGGAGGAGCTCCGAGGCCTGACCCCCAACAGGGTGCCGTAACTCGGACAGTTGTGCTCTTCTAAATTGTAAAGGGTGCAAAAAAGAGATAAAGAAAAAACTGTGCTATAATATGTTACAGTAAAAATATTAATGCTAAGACAGTCAAAAGAAAGTAGAAGAAAGTATCTTGTTGCCATTTACAGTTCTTAAGAAATGGAAATGGGCGGGCAGGGCAGAGCTTTTATTGTGTTAAATAGGTGTTCAAAATCGACTGCATTATCGTTGTTTGCTGCGTCCCTGCTTAGTTTCAAATTATGGTCGTTTTTACATTTATTTATTTTTTTATTTATCAAGGAGAAATATTCATTGCAGAGTTAAAGCCCTTGGCCCTCGAAATATTTGCTATACCCCTACCAGTTTCTCTCTGGCTTTAATGCGCATGCGCTTCAGGCAAGACACGCCTCTTCCCTTTGGAGGCCATGTGGTCAGGCTGTGGTTGGTAAATAAATGCTAAATGTTGACTTCTGCCTCGGACGGATTTTTTTCTGGATAAACTCTGACTTCCGTGGAGCAATTGATGCCAAAATGTCTGCGGACGTCGTAAACCTCCAGACGCAGGTGGAGACGGTGCTGGGGGCGCTGGTGAAAGCGGCTTCGGTGGAGTTGATCAAACTGTTTGAAAGCAGATACCGAGCCTCGGTTGTGGACGTGGGCCGCAAAGAGGAAGAGGAGCGAAACGGAGGCTTGGAGTCACTCTGCGGCGTGTGGAATGGGGACAATAAACGAAGCATTGGTGTGCAGGTGGAGGACGATATCAAGCCGCCAGTGGAGATTGGTGGGTTTGCATGTTTTAACTTCTAAATACTATGAAAGGACGGTGTAGACAGTGCTTAGCTGCACCATCAATGCTTAAAACACTTGATCCATATTTGCACATCATGCATGCATCAATCATTCCTGCAGAACTTGCATTGTTTAACCATCTTGCACAGAGTAATCCCTGTTGTTAAGGAATGCGTGTCACTCTCTGTCATGCCCCCTCCCCCCTCCACTCTACAGACTTTACTCCTCCGTCTGCTGAGGGTTGTTTGAGGGAGCCCAATAAGGAGGTAGTGGAGGGCTGTCTAGTTCCCTCCAAAGTCCTGCTGGCTGAAGATACTAACCATCAGCAGGCACCTCTAAAAGATCAGGTCAGTCAGAGCTTACAGACAGTAAATCACTTGTAGAAGGACCAACAATATATATCTTAAAACTTTGCATTCTTTGAAAGCTGTCCTCCTTTTGAGGCTTGCCTTCTACATTAATGTGTTCCTTTTGAGGGGAATACTCAGTAAGCCTAATAAACATTTTCTTTTTTTAACAGACTATAGCAGATTCTGTGGATAAGGTGGAGCCAAGCGGCCTTGCAGCAGAGTTTCCAGCTGATGGTGATGCTCCAATAGAAGTTGTTTTACCGGGTAAGCGCTCACACTCTAAAAACCAAGCAACCAATGCAAACGAGAAAAACTTTCTTGATTCAAGAATAAATAAAAACTGCTCCTTGCTCTGTTAGCTTAGCCTACATCTACAGGAAGTTATCATGCACAAACTGGCATGCAGTACGTTCAAATACATCACGTTCGGTGATGCTCTTAATAGCAATACATGTGAACAGCGGGGTTTTTGTATTCTAGTTCTTTGTTAGTCAACTAGACCAACAACTTCACATTAACAGGTCCTTGCAAAGTATTCATATCCCTTAAACCTTTTTACATGCTGTTATGCCAAGACCACAAAGTGTGTTTACCTTTGTCTGATAGACTAACACAAAGTAGGGCATAACTGTGATGTCTATGGGAAATAAAGAAAAACCCTGAAAAGTGTGGCATGCATTTGCATTCAGCTTCTTTTACTCTGATACCTCTAAAGGAAATGTGCAAATATTTGTCTTCGGAAGTCATCTAATTAGTAAACAGAGTCCTCCTGTGTGTAATTTAATCTCAGTAAAAATCCAGCTGTTCTGTGAAGGCCTCAGGTTTATTAGAGAACATCATGAACAGCATCGTAAAGACCAAGGAACACATCAGACCAGGTTAAACTTTACAGCTGGGTTTGTTTGCCACCAACATGCATCAAGCTTTGGACACATCGCCTAGCATTGCTCAATTTGTAACCTGAAAATAGAAAGAGTCTGGTTCAGAGTATGGTTATGCAAAGACATGACCATCCACCTAAACTGACAGGCTGGGCAAGGAGAGCATTAAACACAAAAGCTGGCTAGAGGCCCATGGTTACTCTGGAGGAGGTGCAGAGATATGCAGTTAAAGTGGGAAAATCTGTTGACTGGAAAATCAGTCATGCACTCCACATATGTTGCTTTTATGGAAGAAAAAAGTTGTGATCCACACGCAAAACACTGTGAGTGGCAGAAAACTAACACACTGAACACAGCATCAACTTTGTAAAACATTATAGTGGCAGCACCATGTTGTGGGAATGCTTTTCCTCAGCAGGATTAGGGAAGCTGGTCAGAGTTAATTGGAAGATGGATGCAGCTAAATGCAGGGTAATCCACCAAGTAACTCCTCTCATGTCGACTAATTTAAATCTCTTTTTAGGTTGCTTCAGTAAAAGTTCCATAGATGATCTGCAGTTTGTCGAAAATGCAGCTGCTGAACGTTTGACCCAGTCCTTTAGAACCACTTTTCCATGGGCTCTACTTTAGCCGGTTCTACTCCACTGACCCTGTTTTGGGGCCGTTTCCATTACTGGCTTTTCCGGCCTGTTTCTTTTAGTACCTGCTTTAGGTCCCGTTGAGGCTGAACAGGGCCGAAAGTTACTTCTACAGACTGGTGTTCACTGGTCTGACTGCTGGTCAGCCGTATGAGTCTGACTGCAATATTCAGCAGCAGCTCCATGGGGCGAGGGGATATGAGAAGGTTTTCGTCGAGGTAGTGCTGGCAAAAGCTCAAACTCAAGAGTGAATACAAAAAATATTAAGGACCACAATGGCCAGGGCGGGTCAAACCAAAAGCCTTGGGGGTGGTTCCAAATCATGGAACCACCATTTGGCACCAAATGCCAGTACAATGGCCATTTATGGCCATGTGCGAGTTGTGGAAGGGATGCTGGTCTGGACACCACAACTTCACTGATTTAAGAGGACATGGTATGTGACGGTGAGTGTCTATTTTCCTTTGCACACCGCATGATGCTGACGGCTGAAAGTTGGTCTTCAAGTTACAGCCCCAGATGTCAATGGAAACACAACAGGTTTTGTGCTGATTAGAGAGAGGTACAGCGGAGTGGAGCCGTGCTGTTAAACGTGAATGGAAAAGAGGCATATGTGCGCCCATGTTACACCTTAGTTGATCTGGCTACGATGGCTACCTGTTCTGTACAAAACCCAGTTCAAAATTCTGATGTGGGTTTTCAAGACTCTTCATAGGAATGTGTATCACAGAGATGTTGCGCCTGTATGTCACCAGCAGGGCTCCTCGGTTGACTGATCAGGGGCTGCTGTTAGTTAAAGGTAAGTAAGCCTTTCCAGCTGTGGCTCCTGCATTCAGGGACTTTTTGCTCCTCTTTTTCGTTCAGTGGACTCAGTGGAGCTTTTGAAAAATTTGCTGAAGGCTCTTTCTTTCTTTTTTTTGGCTAAAAATATTTTTATTATTTCTCCTTTTGACTGTTTCTTACGTTATTGTCTTGTTTAAATCTTAACTTGTGTTCCGTCTCAGTCTTTTATATGAAAGTTGTTTTGAAATTAAGTGGATATAGAGTACTGATGGATGGGTGGCGTAGCCATAAAGCACGTGACCCTAATGAAGAGGCCTTAGTCCTCGACACAGCAGCCCGGGTTCGAGTCCCAACCCTAGAGACCTATGCTGCATGTCTTTCCCACTCTACATCCGACTTCCTGCCTGCCTACTATGAGAAAATAACAAAAAATAAACGCCACTAGTGCTGCAGAGAAAAACAATGTTAGAAGGCTGGAAAATATATGTGAGATGCACTCTCCATTTAATCTGACTGAATTTAATTTACTTTACAAGGACAAATGTAAAATCTGCAAAAATATGCTGTCTGGTTGCAATTGGCTACGGTATATTTATAAGTTTATCAGGGTTAAGGGAGCTAAATACAAATGAACGTCACATGTTTCAGAGTTTTATTTTAAACAAAGGTATCATTTCCCTTTTAATTTAACAATCAAAATCTTAATTTTTTGGCTAATCACAAAAAATTTGAATGAAATACATTGAAGTTTGCGGTCGTTATGTGAAAAAGGTCAAAGGGTATTGATTCTTTTTCAAGGTACTACAGTAACTAAGATAACCAGTGAATTACTTATAATAAAAGAAAATCTGCTGTATTTCAGTCTCTGCAAAGACATCTTCTGGAACATCAAAGTGTAGATCTACCCAGAGGTTACCAGCTAAACCGAAGCCTCTTCTGATTCAACCAGATACAAGCTCTACGTCTTCTGGAGAGAAGGTGAAGTTTGTTTGCCCCCTAATCCTTAAGCCTGACTCTTCAGTTCCTAAAGCTGAGAGCTTAGAGAAGCCCGTTCAAGCTGAACCTCAGCAGGCGTGTGTCAGCACGGCCAAGGGGACCGCCTACAGTCCGTCCCCATCTGATGGAGCAGTGACTCCTGGGCAGGTCGGAGTGTGGGAGCGTATCCACTCACCGAAGGACACTAAGAACAATCTGCAGATGAAGCTGAAGCTCACCTCTCCAGATCAAAAGTTGCTGCTTCCCTGTGCTGTACAGTTGGTCAATTTGCTCACAATCCCAGAGATCAAGACTGAGGGTGATGATGCTGCGAGGGCTCTCAACGCTAACAAAAAACCAGGCAGGACTCTGCCCAAAGACCTGCGTCGACACCAAGGTCCCCACACGGGCCATCGCCTCTGCTGTTTCACA
Source organism: Crenichthys baileyi (assembly GCA_036173005.1). Classification (NCBI taxonomy): domain Eukaryota; kingdom Metazoa; phylum Chordata; class Actinopteri; order Cyprinodontiformes; family Goodeidae; genus Crenichthys; species Crenichthys baileyi. Next base: position 846,627 of record JAHHUM010002597.1, on the reverse strand, counting down.
AGGTGCGAAAATGACATTTGGCGCCTCCAGAACATCGTCACACACTCCCGTGACGGATATGTCTGCAGCATCTGCGGAAAAGCGTTTAAGCGAAGGAAGATCCTCCGGCGACATGAGCGCTTCCACACCGGGGAGAAGCCGTATGCATGTTCCAAGTGCTCCAAGACGTTCGCCCTGAGGAAGAGCCTCCGCCGCCACCTGAGGTTCCACACTGGCGAGAGGCCGCACACCTGCTCACAGTGCGGCAAAAGCTTCCGGCTGCGGGACAACCTGAAGGCGCACCTGAGGATTCACAGCGGAGAGAAGCCCTTCAGCTGCGCCATGTGCGGGAAGACGTTCCGGATCATGAGGAATCTGGAGAAGCACAAACTGAGCCAGTGTGATTTCTTCGTTCCTTCGTTCAGAAAAATTGCAGGCTTGTCTCTGTGAAGGTGACGGCGGTGACACATCATTGTCTACCTCAGACTGGAAACACTGAACTCTTTAAGCTAAAACTAATCCTCATCAGCTCCTGATATTTTGTTTCTGCTGGAATGATGCCAACCGGTGCTCTGGGTTTATGGGAACATTTTTGTCCAACTGAAGGTTCTTTTCTACTTGTACCTGTTTCTCATTCTTTGGATTTGTCCTGTTACTGAGAACCAGCTCCGAGGCGAGGCATCTGGTAAATGCGATGGAACCAGTGCATACGGAGGATGATTGTTCACATGTTTTTAACATACAGATGTGACGCAGATAAGTTTTGGCTCTGTGAAATCAACTAGTTGCAGAAAGTTTTATATAACCTTTGACCCTTTCGCCAAACACTTAAAACCAGGACATTTTGGGGCTTTCTCTGTGTGTTTTCTGTATGGACTCTGGGCTTGAAAGTGGAGTCGTGATGCGGGATAAAGTTGACTTGTAGACCAGCTTGTGTGTTTAATGGAGTGCAGCCTGTAACACACCCATGGACTGTAAGAGAAAACACACCGGGATAACACATGTTGGATGGGGTTCATCGAGACAACACATCACTGGACTTCGAAGCAGTTGGTGGTCAGCAGCCAGATGTGTCAGGTGTGGTATGATGACACGTTATTAGATGTTCTACATCGGCCCCGCTGAGTTCCACTCCAGGCCTCCTGTGGTTCCATGATGCTGGCTTTATTGGTGGTTTCTGAATGATACCAGGCAGAAGAGGGGTTCTGTCTGTGGTAATAGGAGTATGGAACCATTCTGTTAAACAGGTTTCCATCTCTGCTGTTTATTTGTAGTGAGTCTGATGGCTCACCTTTGTGTTTTCTGAATTTAGATCTCTCCTTTTCGCTGATTTCTTACAATCCGCTCCCATTCTTTCACTCCATTTCGGCCACTTTGCTGTTCCTTTCCCTCCTCGTAAACTATCCAGTTCACTACATTTTGCAAATGTCTTTTCACCAAACTTTCAGGTCCACTTTGGTTTATTTTACTTTACAAGAAATCTCCCCCTTTTTGTTTGTTCTTGGGCCAACTTCTCGATCCAACTGAGAACAACTGTCTTAGGTCACATGATTAATGAGTGATTTTTTTGTTTTATTTAGTGTTAAACTGAAGATTCATTCCAGTTGGTTAGCTGCAGCAGGTTGTTATGTGCTCTGGAGACTCGTTTGCTTGTTTTAGTTCCTGTTTTTGATTTGGTCTATATAGCCTAAAGTTATCAGTTTTAACCTAGCTTTTATTTTTATTGCCATTATTGCAGTTTTTGTTCTCCATTACAAATCAGACAATTGACAATCCTCTCAGAGGGTTATATTGAGTCAGCACTGTAATTTACTGGTTTGTTTTTTAGTATTTGCATTAACTCCTTAGACTCTCTCATTTTAGCTGCAGGTCATTTCGCCCCTGTGTAGTTTGGGTTGTTTTTGTACCCGACCTACACAGGTGCCATCTGCCACATGTTGTTTTATATGGACCACGGGTTTACGTTTCGTGTCCGTTTTGACAGCCAGCCATTTTAAAGTAGTTTTCTTTAATCCACTCACAGTCTGCTGTAGGGAAAGTGGGCTACATGTAAGATATCTAAAGGCAGGAAGTCACTTGGGCATTGTGGTTTGATCAATTGGTCATAATTCATATTTTTTGAGTCAACTGGCCCAAACAGATCAGATACAGTCACATTAAATTGTGTGTGGTATTTTAGTATTTGTATGACCATTTATCTCAACAAATTGACTACAGAAAAAATCCAATGGTAGACAGTGGCAGCAAATTGACACGGATGCTCCTGTTCACACATGAGCCCAGGAAATGTAAGTCTAGACATAATCCATTTTCACAACGTTGGTAAACAAAACAAATGCTAAATTGCATAGTTCAGATATCTGCGTAAAGCAGGAATCACTGAGACAGGACGTTTTGTGAAAGCATGCTGTGGAATTCAGTGTTTGGTCTGTTGCTCTCTGAGGGAAGCAGACAAGGCCAGTGACTTATCTGCATTATAGAGGCTAGTTTTGCACTGATTGTAAAATGGTGTGTCTGCACTGCTCCGTTTACACAGGCTCATCTAAGCAGTATGCAAATTATGCATTAGAGAGGCACAAATCTGTAAATAAGTGTCCCACATGACTCGCACACTTCTTACTCCTTCACCTAAAGTCTAGAAAAAGACTCCAAAAGTGGAGGCGTGGAGAGTCCAATAAGGTTTTCTGGGTACAAGGACCAAACAGTTTCTGAGATGCTAAACTTTGTGTTTGTGTAAGACTTATACTTGTGTACATTTGTTTTCTTGTTTTTTTTTTTACTGCTTTTTTCAATGTTACATTTATGTTGTTTTTTATTCATTCAAAGATTACTGAATGTAAATAGATGTCATTCCAAAAAACATTTTGTCAACTTGTTTATTTCTGAAGTTCAGTGATTAGGGACAAAACATTCTTTCAGTTTGTCCTGTCAGCTTTTGTTGCTTAAGGATTCAGTGAGACCTGCAGGTTTAAGATTAAAACGTTAGATGTGGGATTTGCTTGCTGTATAATACCACTATAGATGACCACTCAGGATTTCATTTTCTTCAGGTTTTCTTTACCGTTAATCACTGCATGGAGGGAAAAACAATATGTTCCTCAAAACTTCTTGTCCTTCTGTTGTTAAGTTTAGTCAGGTCATAAAAATGCTTAATCTAGAAAATATTTTAGGTTGTGTTAAAACAACATCTGAGAAATTCCAGATGTTCTTGCCAGGAGCAGGAACCAGTAACTGATGTTCCACTTCGCTAACCTACATAATGTATAGGAGGGAAAACAAAATAAATCTTTTTTTATATGCATATATTCAGAGGAAGACAAGGTTGAATTAGTGCCAAGTAAAAACCATACACTTTTAAAAGTTTTGTAAGGATATGTTATCAGGATAAAGTCCTTTTACTGCTGTGGGGTGTTTCTGGATAGCACCTGGGGTCCATTCCTACCTGACGACAACAACACACTAGGATGCTGTCAGAATGTATCGGTGCTGGTCTGAATGGCCTTGATGAACTACCGAGCTGACTTTATAACATGTTTTCACTTTCAGATACACATTTCAATATGAACAAACAGAAGAACAATAAATCATAGCTTATACTTAGTTTTCAAAGACTGTTTTAAAACTTTTTAAAGTTCTCAAGATGTATACTTTATATTGACTGATGAATGTTTTCATCTTTTTTAATTGCTGTTGGTAAATAAATCATGCGTTATCAAAAATAAGAATATTGTGTGTGACCTTTAAATACGGGCCAAGGGGAGGCTTTACTGTCAAAACATGGAATTGTGTTGAACAGCATATTTCGTGATCTTTTAACCCATTTAGAAGTCAATAACTCTATGGACAGCAGCAGAACCACACTCATATCTTTATGGATTCAGTTGGTGTTGGGTTTGATAAACTCTTTTGTCTTGGACAGAGGTTGGTATCTGAAATAAACGCACAGTACTGGTAGGGAAGGCTAATTGGCTTTTAAAGAGCTTTCAAAGAACTCAATAAGCAGATTTTGTTGTAGATGCTTCGGAAACTTGTTAATGTTTGAAAGTGTGTATAAACTGTGCTGCTGTCTGTGCAAGGATCCACTTGTGATTTATTCTCTGAGCGTTTCCTGGTAAATAGGGTAAGATCGAAATAGCCACATAAACCTATCAGACTAAAGTGGGAATTAATACAAATGCTGGCCATATTTTTTTATTGCAAAAATCTGCCTTCCACTTTACAATAATACACTGCTTTATGATAGTTCTTCACATACAATTTTAATAAATACATTAAAGTTTTTCAAATAACTAAGAGAGTTTTACACTTCTTTATGTGGTCTTACATTTAGTATGTTGGCCCAATTCCATTTAATTCCCTTTCCTCCCATTCCCTCATTCCTTATGGGTAGGGGCCACTCCTTAATAGTAAAAATGTATAATAATAAATGATAAATGTCGTTTCATAAATTGAGGGTAAAGGGTTTCACATAAGCCTTTTTAAATGATTTGATTAGAACTAGTGAATAGGTGTATGTGGTGTAAAAGGTACTTTTAATTTCGTAATAAGTGTTATCTAATTCTTATTTAGTTATGATGATTATGGTTGCTGTTAAAATAATGATTATTACATTATACTATCTGAAAAAGAGGATTACGTGATTTTACACTGAAAACAGAATAGTTGAACCAAATACAGTAATTTTAACTAGAACCGAATTAAATTCGTTGTGTATTTTCAGATTGGTTGGTCTATCTTATTTTGATTTGGAGATAATGTTCATTCTCATTGATCACCATTAATAATACTATAATGAACAGATTCTATTTAAAAAAAGACTGATACGTTTGTGTTGAAAGTAAACTCTAGTATTTCATTTATTGGGGAAACCCTGTTTAGAAGCGAACATGGGTTGTCTTTTTAACGAGCATCTGCCTCTCACAATATGGCGGACCTGATGACGCATCGCCTGAAGCCAGGCTAGCTTTAGTGACGTACTGCAAGCAACGTGCTTTTAGGAGATCTGTGTGACTAAACTCAACAACAGATGTTAATGACATGGGACTATTTTTTTTTGTCAGACGTGAAATGTACAGATGCGCCTAATGGCAGCAGCAGAAAGGAGATTCATTTCTACCGTGGACTGGACCGTCCCTTTGGCCCCGCCCACCAGGAAGCAGAGCTGTAAACTCCACTCTGCTGTTTTCACTTTCACCTTAAACTCGAACTGAAAACGCGGATGTGGCCACCCTTTGCTGTCAGGGTAAGACTTAAGGGATTTGACTCTGCTTCGTTAATATAAAAGATTATATAACTTCTAAACAACCAGAATAGAATTTATCTACTGAAGCAACAGCAAAGGGTGGTAATATATCTGTAGTTGACCCTGTCCTCATGCTCAGCAGCACAGGGGTCAAGGATGGAAGATGCAGATCAAACCCGGCTGGAGGAGCTGTTAATGTGCCCGGTGTGTCAGGACGTCTTCAAGGATCCCCGCCAGCTGCCCTGTGGACACAGCATGTGTGCGGACTGCCTGACAAACCTGCTGGACCACTCCACGGATGTCCCGTCCCGCTGCCCAGACTGCAGGGCAGATTTCGGACAGGTCGTCCAGTTCCAAAAGAGCTACACCTTGGCCAGCATCGCAGAGGACTTCAGACTGAGCAAGAGGAGGAGGGTACACCCGCTGCGATCTCCTTCAATTATTTGTACAGATGCACCAATCAGGCTTTTTTTATGGCGATGACAATTTTCAGTCTCTTTGAGGTCTTGCATGCTGATTCCGATTTAGACCATTTGTTGTTGTTTTTTTATCTGTAGGTACTTTTATATAATTATAAGCCACGAATCTCAGGTTGTATAGAATTAGAAAATCGTGGAACAGTAATTTGTATTGTTTTTGTAAATATTGCCATGTCACTCCTCTCTTTGTAATCTGTTGTTATAATGCTTTCTTAGATATTATCAACTGCGAGTATCTGAAGGAGACAGCGAGACCAAGGCTGAACATATCATTGGCACACTGAGTCTGCTTTCCTGACACTTTAAATATAATAACTAACAAAATGTCCATTGTAATGTTAAAATTGCACATATTAGTGCAATTGAGATACATTTGGAATATATTGTGCAGAGCTAATTATATCCAACAGAAAGGGATTTTATTACAAGAACATCCCTATTTATGCATCAAAGCACGTCTCTAACCTTTATCTGATCATGCCGCCGGAGAATCTGGAAAAATGTTTTTATTTTTTAATATATGACCGGCCATTCACTGATCAGAGCTGATTTAGGGAAAACTGGTCCATTCTGATCTCTGGTCTCTATATGTACTCCTTGTAGGACACGCAGGCTGAATGTGTGTACTGTGACTGTTGCCCTGAAATAAAAACTCCGGCCTTTAAAACCTGCCTAAAGTGTGAGGTGTCGCTGTGCAGAGAGCACGTGAAGGACCACCTTGAGCTGCGGGTGTTCACAGGACACCCCCTGGTTGAACCTCTGAGTGACCTGTTGGAGAGAAAGTGCCCACAGCACCAAGACGAGGTGCTTAGGTACTACTGCAGCTCGTCCAGGCGCTATATCTGTAATATGTGTGCCCTGGAGAGCAAGCAGCTCAACGCAGCCTCGGATGCCACCGCTGTCATGCGACGACAGCTGACTGTGAGTCCAGTATCGCTCCTAACAATATCTCATGGGAGAGATGTAAAAACTAATCAATAAATGTGTATTCAACAGGAGCACATGGACCAGCACTTCAGATTGCTCCGGGAGCAAATTATAGAATCTACAAATCCTGTACACAGTCAGCATGAGGTAGGTCATTCCTAAAGCTTACCGGGATTTGTTAGGCTTACAAGGCCATGCAAAATTATGCAGCTTTTCTGTAAAGGTCTCAGAGGTTTGTCAGAGAACATTAATGAACAAGCAGCATCATGAAGGAACATACCAGACAGTCCAGGGACGGAGGTGTGGAGAGGTTTAAAGCAGGGTTAGGTTATAAAACAGCATCACAAGATCTGAACATTACATGCAGCAGTTCTCAATCAGTCATCCCACTGACCATCTGTCCCGGTCAGACGACACCTACATACAATTTTAGGAAGACACTGAAAACGGCATACCAATGATGAAACATGGTGGTGGCAGCATCATGCTGTGGGGATGTTTTCTCTCAGCAACGACAGCGATGGAGAACAATGTCTGAGGAAAACCTGTTAGGAGCTGCAAAATACTAGGGCAGGGGTTCACCTTCCAGCAGGACAATAGTCCTAGACATACAGCCAGAGCTGCAATGGAATGATTTAGGTCCAGTCAAAGTCCAGGCCAAAATCCAACTGAAAACGTTTGGCAAAATCTGAAAATTGTTGTTCAAAGATGCTCTTCATGCAATCTGAGCTATTTTGCAAAGAAATATAGAAATAAATTTGAGGCTTTAAGTGTGCTTAGCTAGTAGAGATGAATCCTAAAAGACATGCAGCTTGAACTGCAGTATAAGGTGGCTCTGCAAAGTACTTTGTGTTAGTCAGTAAAATTCATTCAAATTCATGACTGTAACATGACTAGTTTATGTTAGGGTGTGAATGTGTTACTTAGGTATGAATATAATTTGCCATGGTCATTATGAGTCAGATTTGAATATGTTTTCTTTTCCTAAATCCAGAGACGGAGAGGACACCTGGACCGTCTCAACGGTGTCACAGTGGTCCTGCTCTTTCTTTGGTTCATAGTTCTGTACTACGGTGAGAGAGTTTATGTCACGCCCTGAATTGTGTGCGATTGTTCTGTGTTACCACATGAATGCACTGATGTCCCCATTCTGGTTCTCACCAGCCTACAGCTACTCTGTGGAAAACCAGACGCTGACTGAAGCGTTGGAGAGGCAGCAGAGCCGTGTGCATCACATTTATTCCAGCATTGCAGGTAAAACTTTATTTTATAATAATATTGGTTATAATGTTCAGGGAGACCTGAGAATCATTAAGGCTCAAGCTGATCAGAAACTGGAAGATGCTGGAAAATTAGCATCATCGTTCCAGAGTGAAGCAAGTTTAATGCCAATGTTATGGAAATTCTTCTATTTAGAAGCACAAAGTATTCAAAAGTGCAGTGAACTTTCATTAACCTCTCTTCTCTGACCTCAGTGTTTTTATTAGTGTTCTGGTATTTAGAGTAGATGGACTCTCTAGTCATTTGTTGAAGAATGATGGTTAACACTCCCTAAGGGGGGGGGGGGTCAGATGAGGTCATCATTCATAGTTGTCTTATCTCAGTCCTGGGGAGGTTTAGGGGCCATAAAGTTAAACTCTTTGAGGTTGAGGCAACACCCTCATTCTGCTATAAATACTGTCTGTAAACTGTGTTCGGGGCCTCTGTTTCACTGATTCGTCAGTGACAGGATCTTCAATCGCAGAAATGCCTTTGAATAAAACTTATAAAGACAAAGTCCGGATTTTCTCTTGTTGTGAGTTAATTTCTCTCCCACTTTGATTAGAAAAATTCTATTATACCAACATAGACTGAGGGAGGGCCGAGCAAGAAAGAACCACCCTGCTTTATATTTAGGACTTATTGGAATTGGCTTTCTGAGCTATTTGGTGTCAATAACAAGGTGAACGTTTGTAGGACCGGAAAATGGGTGGCTTGCCCTGTCCGGTTGGAGGGGAGTTCCTGCCTCAAGTGGATGATTTCAGGTATCTCGGGGTCTTGTTCACGAATGAGGGGAGAATGGAGCAGGAGATCGGCAGACGGTGAGACGGAGATCGGTGCCTCCGGCGCAGTAATGAGGATGCTGCGTTGGTTCGTTGTGCTGAAGAGAGAGCTGAGCCGAAAGCGAAGCTCTCAATTTACCGGTGGATCTACGTTCCTGCCCTCATCTATGGGCATGAACTTTGGGTCATGACCGAAAGAGCGAGATCTCAGATATATAAGTGGCTGAAATGAACTTCCTCCGCAGGGTGGCCGGGCACTCCCTTAGAGATAGGGGGAGGAGCTCGGAGTAGAGCCACTGCTCCTCCACATCGAGAGGAGCAAGTTTAGGTGACACGTCCCACCAGGACAAGGCCCACAGGACAGCCCAGGACACCCTGGAGGGACTATGTCTCTCGGCTAGCCTGGGAACGCTTCCGGCTTCCCCTCTGAGGAAGTGTCTGGGCGTCTCTGCTTAGACTGCTGTCCCAACCAACCCGGTCCCGGATAGGAGAAGACGAGTACGTTTGTAGGAGTAAAGATGAGCCTTTTCCAAACCTAAGCTTACTGTACAAGCCTTCAAGCATGGTGATGACAGCATCAGGCTGAGTGGCTGGTGTGCAGCTAGTGGTACCTGTGCCTTGCACAAAATGGGTAGGACAATGAAGACCACCTCCAAATTCTTCCCCTTTGTCAAAACCAGCCGCTAGATCAGAGACATCAAACCCTTCCTCCAGGGTCAGTGTCCTGCAACGTTTAGATGTGTCCCTTGTCCAACACACCTAAATCAAGTGGCTGAAATAGCTCAGCAGCATGCAGTGAACTTATACAGAGTTCTTCTAATGACCTAAAGCCTCCAATGTTTGGAGTTTGACACCTGTGTGCTGGATGGATGAAACCAGGACACAGTTGGGTTTTCCAACAGGACATTGATCCCAAAGATATATCAAAACTGGGTTTGGGATGGATAAAGGAGGATAAAATTAAGGTTTTGGAAATCCTCAAATATACAGAAAATTTGTGGATGCTTAAAAGACTGGCCTAGGCCAGGATTCAATAAAAAAAAATAAAAATTATGAAAATTTAGGAAAATTATGACAATTCAACCAAGTTCATTGCAGCAGCAGATGTACATTTTCAATAAAACCATGATGTTGAGATGCAAATAATGCATTACATTTGTTTTGCAGTAGCTGGATAGACCGACTACCTGAGATTCATGTTTGCAACGAACCCAAAGCAGAAACACATCAACACCATTTAGTAGAGTGTTTATCTCAGGTTTTATCGCCATTGCGACAACTCAGATTATCGAGTCATGCATCTATAAACTCTACCAGTTCTGTGAACCAGTGATCAAATACCCAGGCAAGAGAAAGTGTGTAGTCAAGGTGCAGCTTGCTAAGGGACCTTTAGCCAAATGTTAATGGGGGTGTATGTGTAATTCTGACCATTTGGATTAGAGAAAGTCCTCAATAAATTCTAATTTGTGCTTCCAATTCTTCATTGATGATGTGTTTTATTATCATTCAACCCTGAAAGGGAAAGTTTTACAGGCATTATTAAAGGTGCAAAATGAAAAAGACCTGCATGGATACAAGCCTTGCAGATGTTCATTCTGACTCTTCTTCCTGCACAGAATACATGGTCGATCATCCTATGAAGAGCCGCGGACTTTCAGAAACTGAAGACGAAGGTATGAAGATGCCCCTCTAAATGTATGCACAGATCTGGGAGTGTGTGTGAACCCCCGTTAAAACCTTGTCTGTCAGGGGCCGTCATGTTGGACATGGACACTGCCAGTCGTCTCCTTGGACTTTCTGCAAACCTCCGGACAGCAGAGCGAGTCAAAGCAGCGCTGCATTATCCCCACAGCGACGGCCGCTTTGACGAAGCCCCACAGGTCCTCTCCACCCCGTGCTTCTCCTCCGGCTCCCACGTCTGGGAGGTGGAGGCCGAGGGCTGCTGGGACGTCGCTCTGTCCTACAGGAGCGTCCAGCGAAAGAGCAGAAACAACAGCACGTTCGGGCACAACGCAGAGTCCTGGAGCCTCGCCCACAGCGGCCAGGGCGAGCTGTTCGCCTGCCACGATAAACGCATAACCGCTCTGTCCGGATCGTTGCAGAGCAGCAGAATAGCAGTGGAGGTGAACTTTGAGCAAGGCAGAATCACCTTCAGCACCGCAGATTCCACCAAGACGCTGCTGCATGAGTTCAAGGCAGAGCTGACGCAGCCTGTGTGTTTGGGTTTGGGCCTTTATCATGTGGACCCTCCCAGTAGAGCCTCTATTGTCAAGATTTCATGAAGAGTCCTGCTCACCGTCACAGACAGGACCCAAACCACCTGAAGCCTGGTGGCTTTAATCACAGCTCAGGAAATGTATTTTACAAAGTTGCGTTGGATTTTATGAATAAACTTATGTAGTTGTAAAAATTTTCATCACGCAGTAAAATGTTATTTTATATTATAATATAATATTTCATTAGACAATTCTCAAAGCTAAATCTTGTAACTTTCTTATCCAAACAGCTTTGAAACCCTCAGAAAAGCCTACATTCAATATGAAAAAAAGTATATTTTTTTTGTCAATTCAGGTAAAAACTCTCTACCTCATATTTTAGATGTTGTTTATTGGTAATATAGGTTAGTGTATTGAATCAGTGCCAAATATTACAGCCACGGGAAATCTACAATGAATTATTCCTGAGAGCAGCCTGAAGCGTTCCCATCAAATCAACAGGAAGTGAAAGGAAAAACTTCCTGGTTAGAGCCTTTTCAGTTAAAAATAAACAGGGTAAACTACAGAAACTAGGTTGGGTATGGTTTTTTTTTCTTTAATAAAAAACATGAGAATCGAACACTGATAAACAACTAAACCGCCTGATCAAAATTTGTTAAAAAAAAGGTTAAAGGCATTATTCTGTGTCAAATACCAAACACATACAAACACATGAAGGTATTTTCTGCTCAACTGATCTGGAAATTGTTGTTTCACTCATTACTAGAAACTGACCTAGTTTCTCCTTTACGGTCCTAAAATCAAAGAGAATTGTAAATTGTTAGTAACTTTTCAAACTATACTAGCTGCCTTGATGTCCTCTGATACCTGACCTGACGCTCAACAGATTTCCATGATGAGGTCAACAGCAGATGAGAGGGATTCTGGATCGGTTTGACCGATTCTTCTTGTCTGTTCTCCTGTTAAAGTCCAATTTACATACAAAGCAGTGACAACAATCACTTATCCTTGTTTCAGTCTTTTTTTTCAGCCAGCTAGTGCTAATGGCAAGAACAGCCACTGTGTCTGTGTGATTGGTGGTGGGCCTTCATTTCACTGTCCCCAGGTTCTGGTTCCGGATGGAGCACCACGCCTTGAAGACATCGCTGCAGAACGAGAACGGATGTCAGAAAATGTTTCCGGTGGCTAGAAGGAAAAAAAAAAAAAGACACAGGAGAGACAGCCTACACACCTGCAGTGAGTGGCCACGCATTCATTACTGCAGTACTCCTTGTCCCAGTCTTCACTGTCCACAGCTGGGTTTGTGCAGCCTGCTCTTACACACATGCTCTTCACAGAGGCGGCACCGGCGGACGCACTCACCTCCATCACATCCTGAAAGCAGGAGAGCATTTGCAAATGGGAACTTAGCAGGCGCACATGACAGCAGGAGAACTTGATCTGTCTACACGGTGCAACCAAAAACATCATCATCATGTAAGGTGTTAGAAGTTCACACTTTTATCACATCCGAGGTGTAGACGGCTCAGATCAGAATGTCCAAAGTACTCCTATCCTTTTAACTATTTTACATTTCTGTCAAAAATATATTTTAAAAAAAGTTACAGCCACAAACTGGACAGTATTTCTTTGGGATTTTCCAAAGCAGAAAAGGATAAAGGGTTTTCAACATTCTGAAAACACGTGACGTGTGGCATGCATTTGTATTTAACCCCTTTCTATCTTATGCTCCTAAATAAAATCCACAGCAACTTTCAGAGGTCACTTGATCAGTCAACCCGTGCCTAGTTTATTCTCAGTATAATGTTCCGGCATTTTGCCATAAATGTTGGCGACGCAGCAAACATGAGGAAGAACATGCTCTGGTCAGACAAAACTAAAATTGAACTTTTTGGCCAACATAGTGAACACACCACCCCTACGTTGGTGGCAGTATTATGCTGTGGGTAAAGGCTTCTTCTGCAGAGACATGGAAGCTGGTCAGAGTTGATGGTAAATAGATGGAGACCTGAAACTGGGGCAACGTTTTGACTTGCAACAGGACAACAACCCTAAACACAAGCAGAGCTAAAATGTAGTTCGTATCAAACCGTTTTTATGTTTTAGAGTGGTCCAGTCAAAGTCAGGCCTAAATCCAATTGAGAATCTCTTGCAAACCTTGAAAATAATTGCTTACCGAAATGAACTGAAAAGAATTGGCAAAAATGTAGATATACCCCAAAAGGTGGCTCAACAAAGTACTGACTCAGTGGGGGGCTGATTACAAATGCATGCCACACTTTATATATTTGTGTGTAAAACTTTAAAACCATTTCTCCCTTTTCTTGCTTGACACAATTATGTGCTACTGTGTGGCGGTCTATAACTTAAAATCCAACTAAAACGCATTGAAGTTTGTTGTAAAGCGTCAAAATGTAGAATAATGTTGTGAATCCTTGAGCAAGGAACTACATCACAGCGCCATGGTGGTTATAATCTTTACCTCGTCTGAATCCAGCACCTCGGTGACATCGTCGTCACCTGAAACTGTGGCAGATTTCCCTTCATTCACCACCTGCACAGATGTAGCTGCAGCTGCTGCGTTGGGTACAACAACAGAGGCAGCCAATCTGTCCTGAACGGACGCAGGGACTATTTTGATCTGGAGTGGAGGTGGAGATGTTGCCGCTATTGTAACAGGTTGGCTTAGCGTCGTCACTCCCTCTCTGGGTTTAGCCTGCAATGGCGGCGGGGCTGGCACCATCTGCTGCAGCCGCGGAGGGGGCGGCGCAATCTGCATCTGCTGCAGAGGCGGCGGCTGACGGGCGGCGCTCGAGACCAGGAGAGTTGGCTGTGCGGCGCCAACCCCTCCGGATAGCAGGGTCACCACCTGACCCCCGCCTTGTAAAAGATGCTTCGGGATTATGATCTTGGTGATGGTCTGGGCTGGAGGCAGGACGGATGCTGGAGCGGTGGCTTGTCTTGCTCCTGAGTGGGAAAGAGTTGTCACCTCTGGGACGTCCAGGATGATGTTAGAGCCACAGATATTGGTGTTGGCCTCCATGCTGCTGTTAGCTGAGGGCAGGAGAATGGCCTGTTGGCCTACAGAAGATGGGGCTGCGGTGGTCAGATCAATCACAGCTGAAGAGATCTCCATCTCCACAGTAGCTGGCTGCAAGGAGGCAATTCAGAAAACCGGAAAATGAGTGAAAGACAGAGAAATTATTGTTTTTTCTTTGCAGGACAGCATGGTGTTACCTGTGACAGCTGGCTGGCTTTGTATGCTGCTAAAGCCTTTAAGTACTCCTTCTTGGCTGCTTCTGTTTTCTTTTTGTAAACCTACAGGAAACAAACCATCATTCTGGAATCAACAAGTAATTCCTCCAAATGTCAGGCCCAATATTAAAAAGCAAATGCGGCACCTGTTTCTGATCATCCGCCAGGCTGTCCCACATGGACGCCACGATCTTTGACACCTCCCCAAAGGAGGCGCTGGGGTTCTGGCCCTTAATGGCTGACTGGGTGTCCCTGAAAAACAGCGCGTAAGCGGAGACTGGCTTCTGTGGCTCGTAAGGATCCTTCTTCTTCCTTCCTTTCCTTCCTCCTGCTGCTGCGTCAGCTCCCGAGGCCAGAACAGCAGGTTTGCCTCCGCCCCTCCTGGCTGCTGCTGGGGAGGCAGAGGATGGGGGCGTGGGGTGGGAGGACATGGGGGAGAAGATCTGGGAGGAGGAGAGGGACACGGGGGAGTCTAGAAGGCTTCTCTGTAGGATAAGAGAAAGTAGGTCAAAAAACACAAAACAATTTCTATAAAGCAAACAATTAGAACCACAAACTGTAAAACACACTGCTGGAAAAAAAATTAAAGGGACACCTTAAAACACATCAGATCTCAATTGGAAATTAATCCTGCTGGATTCCCATACTGAAAATGTACAAACATAATGCAATGGGTAATGTGTTTATTTATCTGAAGTCACCCTGAAATTAAACTGAAAAATTGATGTGGCAGGCTGGTTCAATTTGCTGAAATGTAATTACAGCAACTCTCAATGGTGATCAGTAGTTTGTATGGCCCCTGTGTGCTTGTATGCATGCTGACAAGGTCGGGGCATGTTCCTTATGAGATGACGGATGGTGTCCTGGGGTATCTCCTCCGAGATCCCGACCAGGATCATCTGATCAGATGAAGAAGTGTGTTGGAAAACTAACAGCTCATACACCATCTCTACATGAAGCATGGTGGTGGCAGTATCATGCAGTGGGAATGTTTTTTTTCACCATGCTATTATTAACCGTGTTAGAGAAAATCTAATATGAAAGAAAACCTCTGGATGCAGACCTGAAACTGGAGGTCTGTGGTCCTTCAGTGTGACACACGCAGCGCCAACCATTATATTATCAGAAATGTCTGGGGGAAATGGTGCAGTGTGAATGCTGGTGCGACAGACATCACCTTTCCCTGATCCTGCTCTTCCTCTTTTCAGCATCCAACCCAAATAAGAAGCACTTTAACACCAGTAACTTGCTATCCATTCATTTTGGGGCTTGAATGTCTATTCTGATGCAATTCTGCTGCAGTCTAGCATCTTCCATCATGCAGGCTGACAGGATTTACTATCATACTGAGCTGGCACACTGTGACATGTTCAAGTCCTGTACAATTCCTGAAGCTCCGCAGTGTGTCCCAGACGTCAGAGGCTGTTAAAGACTTGAGGCTGGGGTGAAGGTTCACCTTGCAGGACAACAACCCTAAACATACAGCCAGATTGCCAATGGACCAGTTTAGATCAAAGCATTATAATGTGTTTGAATGGCCCAGTCAAAGTCCAGATCTAAATCTAACTGATAATCTGTACCAAAATTCAACTTCTAATTCACCATCATGCACTACTTTGTGTTGGTCGATCAAAAAAGTAATCTCAATACAAAACATCGATGGTTGTACTGTGACAAAATGTGAAAACAGGATGTGAATACTTTTACAAGGCAGTGCGCATAACTCTCATTACCTTGAAGTCATCCATGTCCTCATCCTGCAGGGAACCAACTGGAGACGAGGATATTAACAGTGGCTGATCAGGTGCGTCTGAATGATGGCACGTGTTACTTCCACCGAGTCCCAGCGACAGTTCTGACGGGTTTATGCTGGTAAGCTGACTGCCTTCCAGAAGACCATGACCTAAGTCACTCAGCTGAACATCAATGGTCATGGGAGGAGAGCGGCTGAAATGTGAGCCGCCAGAATTTCCAATTTCCTGTAGAGCAAAAAAAAAGAAAAAAACTACTAATCTTTAACTAGGGTTCACACGCATTACTCATATTAAAAACTCGTACTTTTCCTGACTCAAACTCCCAGGATTCATTGATGGATGGATGGAACAAACAGACAGATGGATGAAAAAGTGGACAGATAGGCAAACTGGTGGAGGCATGGATGCAGATGGGCAAATGGATGGATGGACAGACATGTGGACAAGTGAATGGACAAGAAAACCGATAGACAAAAAGGTCAGATTGACAAACGGATGGATGTGTGGATGGAGAAACAGACTTGTATGGATGCATGCAGTATATACACAAACTGATAGGCAATACCTATTGGAAATACAAATATAATTCAGTACTCTATTTTCTGTCATACTTATCCAGACCCGGAGAACCCTAAAACATTAAAATGTTTGTCACCAGCGCCAGTGTCCACAGCTCATCACTCACCAGGGCAGAGGAGCTTAGCAGAGCTCCCCCTCCAGCTTGGCCCATTGTCCCAAGGTTCAGCTGGTCCAGACCCCGAGATCCAGAGTTCACAAAGGTGGAGGCGAAGGATGGATCATTAGCCTCCACCACCAGGTTGCTCACCAGGCTTCTGGAGCCAGAAGATGTACTGGTATCCTCTGAGCCATCAGTCAGGTCAAAGTGGGACACTGCCTCACTGATGCTCAGAGCTTGGTCTGGATCCAGGGATATCGGGGGGATCTCGAAAACCTCATCTCCGAGACTAGGAGTATGGAATGTCTGCTGTATGTGGAAAAATAGGGCGATGGTTCAGTCATTAAAAATGATATGTTAGATGGTTCACCTTAAAGTTCACTCACTAACCTCTGAGGATAAGAAATGATGTCCAGCTCCACTGATGGTCAGATAACTGTCGCTGCCTTGTGAAAACTGCAACAGATAATTAACATTTAGCTAATTAAAGTACAGCGGAGACACTTTATAATCTAACTTCGCTGGATCTAATGTACCTGAACGTTACCTTGCTCTCCTCAGAGTATCCACCGTATGCCGGGGTGTCCATGAACTCCGTGTCAACATTTGAAGGACAACCATCCGACAGCTCTGAATAAAACTCCATTTAGCCTGGTTACTTCAAACAAGCTAAAACACGTTTCATATTTTGTTACACATACATTCTGAAATCTGCTCACAAACTGGGGCTAACATCGGTATCAATAGCTGCTAGCAGCTAGCTAACTAGCTGCTAACTGCAAACAGTCGGTTAGCATGCTGCTACAGTCGAACATATATTCAAATACCTTAGCTTTAAAAATCAAACTAGATTAAATCTGTATGATCTGAAGTAAATACCAGCTATATAAATTCAGTTTTAATAATCAGATTCAACGTGTTCTTCTGCTCACAGGCTAAAGTTTACTAAAGGCCCTAAACAAGCATGTTCGTAAATGTAAAACTTGCTAGCGCCCCCTACATGATGACAGCGGAAGCTAGTGCTGCATTCACGGTCTTTCGGTAAAATGAACGTCCAATGGAGAAGACGGTAACTGTTAACTTGGTTTACTCGGAACCACAAAGGGTTCCGTGCCAGGGATGGGTTTTGAATGAGTAAGAATTTAGGTTAATGAAAAAAGCTGAATGGTCAAAATAAATCAATTCAATCATTCTTTTTTTTTAACTTTTTCCTTGTCCAGCCACTAAATTCTGATGTCTGAATTATTCAGGCACAAAGCACAACATGTAGATCAGCTGAAGCATTTTCTTCCTTCCTTCTCTAGTTTGTAAGCCTGAGCCTTCTATCTGTTTAGCCCTTTTTGAAGTAAAAGCTCCTAGTATGCTATAAACAGGAACTGGACATACCGAATAAAAAAGTGACAGGGGAACTTTGCTAGAACTAGGCTTTCAAGAAAGTAATTTGAGATGTTTAAAAATAGATACATTTCTCTTATTTTTTTATCTTACCTCTAAGCCTTTTTAATTTGCTCTTTATTTTTTAAAAGTGATTTTAAAAGAAAAAAAAAATTCAAATGCCCTTAATGTGACGATATAATTCATTCAACACGATTCTTTGGAAGCACCTCTGTTGTTCCTCCAGCATAAGAAGGAATTGATTTCTCATCCACTAATCTCAGCCTCACTTCCGACTTTGGAAAACACTTCTAGGAACACATAACTACTGAGGTAAACTGATAGGAAACCTTTGGGATGAACTAGAGCTAAGAGGCGTTCTTGTCCAACATCAGTGTCTGACCTCACAAAAGTACTTCTGGAAGAATAGTTAAAAACTCCCATAAACACATTCCTAAACCTTGTAACAACCTTACAAGATGTCAAGCTGCTATAGCTGCAAAGGGTGGGTTGACATAATAACCACTATGGATTAAGAACGAGATTTCTAAATCATGTGTGAAGTGAAATAATACACATTGTTTGGCAACTGTATTTTATTTCTTCCTTTGTGTGTGGTACATTTTGAAATATTTGGACATTTAACCTATTATTCTACTTTTACTCATTTATCAATTTCATTGCTTTGGAAATTGATCCTATTCTATATACATTTAATTCATAACTTTGTTTTACTTAAGTACTATTATTCTCTTATGTATAGGTTTGCTTTGCTCAGCACTTTGACTTTCATTTGTGTTTGATGAGTTCTACATAAATCGAGTTGATCTGAGCTGGAAATGAATGACATTAGTTAAGGACTAAAAATAGGTGCAAATAATGGTAGAAAGTTGTCCTTTCAGACCAAAAGTATCAATCATATAAATCAGTCTAGTTTCAGAGAATTACTCTTGTGTTGAAATATTTAAAAATGCTTTAAATTAGAAAAAGCTTGTCTCTATTCTAATTAGAAACCAGCTGAAGCTTTCCTTTAGGATGTGGGCTGTTTTAAAAAGACGATGCACACAGGAGGTTTTTCACTGTAGATTGCTGTTATTCATATCACAGATACAGTCAGATCATAAAACAATAATAACTCACAGCCGTCAATCTTTGCACCATAGTACACAACTGACGAGCTCTACATTATACAATACACCCATCCTCCTCACACTGCTTCAGTAACTAATACGCCACCTTCCCCTCTCCCTCCCCTCTCAGCCCACAACCCTTCCCACAGAGTGAACACACCAACAGTATATCCTGGACCCCCTATTAGTTTACAGGCTCCTCTGGAGAGAGGCCGATTGAGGGATCCGACTCTGCTCAGTACATGTGTCCAGTTTCATGTAGCACTCGAGGACCAGCTTTGAGGTTTTTCTTTTTAAAGATATGAAAAATGTGTCTATACAGCGAGGGTCCCCTTTTGGTCATGTTAGGGAATGCGATGGGAATCCATGGGTTTGGATGGAAGAGAAGAAATTGACGAGTCGACAAAAGCTCAGCTCAGCAACGTCATGAGGAAGATCGAGAAGAGCTTGGTGCAACATGACTGGGATGGAAAAAATAAAATAAACTAAGGGTCACACCTGCTCCTTACACAGAAATAATCCTAAATAAAATTAATGAATAAAGGTAGCAAAGACAAAACAAAAAATTCATAATTTGTTACATGTTGGTAAAAAACAAAGGTTGCGGAATAGCATGATTTCATTTTGAAAGGGGGATAATTCAGATGTGTTCGGAGTTCAATCAGTCCTCCGAGCTTGATGAAGAGTCAGAGTCCTTCTGCGCCATGATGACATCATCCAGCAGCGCTTCTTGATCCGAGCTGTCATAGTCACCTTGGGAGAGGCTGTCGCCACCCTCCATTTTAACGTCAAAGTCTGGGCTGGTGAGGAAGTGGTGGGACGTCTCCAAGTCCTCCTCATCCATCATATAGGCTCCATCCGAAACCAAGGTCTCTTCTTCTACTCCGTCCAGGTTTGGGTCTACAGGTGTGGGCTCAGGAGTGTGGTAATGATGGTGATGGTGGTGGTGATGGTGGTGGTGACGCCGCCGGTGACTTTTCTTCGGAATCTCCGAATTCTCCGTCAGCAGCCGGTGGAAGAGGGACTCAGGCAACAAACCCTGCAGGAGGAACAAAAACATCAACATCCATCCAATCTTTCTGAGACCAACAACTGGTTATATTAAGTTGTTTCTAAAGTAAAAAGAATAAAATATCTTGCGTACAGATTTTTGAACTGTTTCAGACCACTCAGGTGCAACAGCAATGTTAGGATTCTCCTCCAGATACTCCTTCAGATCCTGCAGCATCGGACAGAAAGCAGCTCCAACCTATTGAGAAAGGTTGGAATAGGTTAGTTGGTTCATGCTTCCAACACATTTTTATACAACAAAAAAAGTCTGATTTTCCAGAGTTGGGTGTCATTTTTAAATTGAAAATACTAAAGTTCTTCGTGTATTCATGACAGATATGTCTATAATGAGCAGGATTTAAATGAAAGTAAGAAGGGAAGTGAGCTAGGACAAGGAAGGACATGAAGATAAAGGAAGGAAAGAAAAATGACAGAATGAAGGAAGGACAAGGACGAAAAAAGGGGCAGAAGCAGGGAAGGGAATATAGAAAGAAGAAAGGAAGGGAGTTGGAAGGAAAGGAAGGACACAAAAATTAAAGAAAGGACATAACATTTAGACAATGGAATAGGTAATAAACTCATATTTTTCCATGCTCATTTTCTTTTTCTACACTTATCTAGACCTGGACTCCATAAGAAACCGTTTAGAGGAAGACAGCATGGACAGATGTGACCCACCTTCTTTCCTGTCAGCATGTTGATGACCTTGACCTTCTCAGTGCCTGTCAGGGGTTTATTTGCTCGCCGCCTCCTCTTCCTCTTGCTCCTGTTCACCAGCAGCTGGGTAACAAAAAATAAAACTAAATCACCACCCAGCAGTTGTTTAAATATGAGCCTGAAACCTGGCCTAGAAAATGACACATTTTGATTCTAGATGTTGAGTCATGAATTTACCTCCAACATGTCTCCTTCCACCTCATAATCTGGATTCTCTTTCAACCACGTGGGAGGGTCCCTTCGTCGAGGAGTACGCTCCAGCGGATCATGGATTCCGTCTAACTCGGATAGCTAAAAGATTTTTGAGTTTGGTCAGTTGTGGTTTTGCTTCAAACCTTCTCTAATGCTTTAGGGAGTTCACGTAAAATGTGACATAATTCAAGTTAGCTAGCATGTATTTGTGGATTAGGTACAGGAAAGATAATTTAATCCATAAATATTGGACATCCTCGTTTTATCAAAATCTTAGAAGTTATTCCTCATTTGGAACAAGATTAGTAACCTGCAACTGATCTTTAACCCTTTACCTGTTCTCTCTGGTAAAGTGTCTCAGGAAGATAAACATATTAATTATGTAGAGAGCCGTGAGCTATCCTTTGGTTCTCCTAGGGGCTGTTATTTAATCCATTAGATTGGCCATCCAACCAGGCTGCTAAATATATCATCGTCATGATATCAGTGTGAGCAGTATTAATATCACAAAGGACTGGTTGGAAGGCATTATTTGTATTCCAAGTCCCACAAGCACTTGCCGTGAGGTAATATTCAGTCTGACGGCATTAGATGCTAACACCCAACACACACAACAGTGTCCAAGAGGTTAAAGTTCACAGAGAGTGATTAAAGCAAGGAGAAGGGGAAATAATTCTTCTGAAAGTTGCAATATTTTTCAATAATATCAGCATAGAATGAGTCAGACCTTTTTAAATTTATAGGTGAAATTGTATCTGGTAACAGGGCAAATACACATAAGTCTGTCAAAGAATCCTCAGAAAGACAGAAACTGTGACAGATGTACCTCTTGGTCTTTGCGTTTCTTGCGCCCGCTGCTCTCTCCTCCTGACCCATTGGGCATCAGAGCCTGCTTGGAGAACGTCAGCTTCAGGCCCTCCTCCTGCAAGGACGACAGGGAGGCATCTAAGTTAAAGGTAAACACCACCACGGCAGAAGTTCCAAGCATAACAGATGATGCCAACTCCATCATCACAAAATCACACATAAAACCCAGTTTAAACTGACATATAACCTTTGACTTCAGCTCCATTTGTTGTTGAGCTTTAGTATTTTAATTTGACGGTTTTACAGCTTCTAGTACCATAAGGAAAGCAGTGGATGTTTGAAATGGAACAAGTCTACACTTCTTCCATGACGTCACCTTGAGGAGTTTTACAGTGAACTCTCCGTCTTCTCCCTCTGCTCCGATGCCGCCTGGTGTGCTGCTGGGTTTACGGATGACCCTGGTGTAAGCCATCTCCTCTCCCACCAGCTCGGAGCTCTGGTGGAGCTGAGCTTCAGGAACGTAACGCCGCCCCGAGGGCCACTGACCGGTCAGCACGAGGTTACACAGGTTGTCCAGGCGGTTGATCAGCACACGGTCCTGACGCAGCAAACAAAACATACAGAGTTAGTCTGTAGCTGTGAACAAGCTTTGATTTGATTTTGCTCTCCAGCAGAACAAAGTCCAGACATACTAATAAAATGTTTTTTTAACTACCTTGGGCCAGTCAAGTCTGATTGGTTCAGGTGGAAGTATGCTATCCTGAGATGGAGTCATGGAGTGTAAACTATTTTCTTCATCCACATTTCCAACCTTCATAGCCCCTAAAAAACGAGAGTAGTGTAAATATAAATCTTTGGTTTTATTTATTGCATTATTGAATATTTTTATTCCAACTTTGAACGTACCTCCTTCCACCTCCTCGTCGCTGTCCCCACTGTCATCACTGCTCCCTGATCGCTCCGAGGATGATGAGCCTGAGTCAGAATCTGAATCTGAATCAGACCCTCCCTCACCTTTCCTTCCGGGTTTTTCTGTTGTTTCCCTGCTGCTTTTGAAGCCCCAGTCCTGACCTTGCAGTTTGCTGCCATGGTGACTCAAGGGTGTACTCAGCAGCGCAGTACTGATCCCTCCCCCAAACAGTTGGGGACTCTCATCGGTTCCCTCCCCCTTCACTCCGGGTAGGTCCATCTCAGACTTGGGCTGGCTAAATGTCATGATGGGTGGAGGGGGTGGCGGTGGAGGGGGTGGTAGAGCCTGCTGATTCTGGATGTACTCGTCACGAGCCGAGCTGAAAGTGAACTGTGGGTCTGAGAAGATGGAGATCTCAGTGCGGCTTACACCGTGCAACGCAGTGCCGAGCATTAACTGCCGATCGTGGTCTGGCATGGTCCACCAAGCTGGCAACTCAGAGCTGCGTGGGGCCAGGAGGAGGCGCTCCTCCAGGGAGGGATGGGGAAGGACTCGCTCACGAAGGCGTCGCAGAAGGCTGATGCGGTAAAGAGTACGGGAGGCACGTTCCTCTGTGATGGGAGCCACGGTCTGAGTCAGCTCTGACGGATCTGCAAACAACAACAGAAAATGTTTCGTTACAGTGGCACAAAGAGTTTGTGAAACTGAAAATTGGAGCTGCACCAATTCATCGGCCAATTTTCCCTTGATCGGCTGTAATAGTTAAACGGCAGGTTAAAACACTGAAAAATACATTTATTCCTATATATTAGGGGCCTCCAAACTAAGAACTCCCAACCTTTTGGATCTATAAACAGATCACCCAACAGCATTTACTATGATGGCCCTTTTTTAAGGTTCATCATAGTAAATGTGGATAAATCAGGATAGTCTTGCTACTCATTTTTTGCTGGTTTGAAAACTACATCTATTAAAGAACATGCAGATATTTCCCTATTCTCTGTGCTATAATCCTTGAAAACAAAAAAACACTGAAATTGGCCAAAATTGGAATTGGAAAATCAGAACTTAAAGGAAATTGCAAACCTGCACCAGCCACAAACAGCCTAGTCGGTGCATCTTTAATGTAAACGACAGGATTCAGACTGTAAAGTGATCATGTAGAGATGGAGAATCGATACAGAGAAATAAAACAGAGTAATTACCCTCCCGACCTGGGCGGAGGTGGCACACCCTCCGGCACATCACGACAAATGAACGGAAGTATCGACTTAGGCTCTCGTCGGTTTTTTTATCCAGACGGGCAAACGTCCGGAAACGGGTCCAATCGAACTCCGCCTCTCTCTCCTCGGAAACACCCGGCTCCTTCTTGATCTTCTCCACTCCAAACGTAGATACCACACGGTAGAAATCGCTCTCTTCTCTCCGGGTCCATCTGGAAGGAAAGCATGAAAAAGCGCTTTTGAGATGATGCTATGATAGGGAAAGCCACTATTCCAGAATAAAAATATAATTATTAAATGAATAATTAAATGTGTCAGCAGTGTAAAACAATAAATACATATATTTAATCATTAAGTACAAAAGTAGATTGTTCCTGAATGTTTATTTATTGACAAAACAGGTGCTTTACGATGTATTCATTTTTTTGGTCTAATATGGCAGCACATTTGTCTATTTTCTGTCACCGTTCAATTGATATAACAAGGCTGACTGGTTTGAAGAAGACTTCCTGCAATTATTTCAGGGTGCACTGCAGTAACTGGACCATAAAACAACAAATAAGTACTAAAAGCTTTTCATATACAATATCTGATATTTAAGTGATGATAATTACTTAGTTTTATAATTTTATAGATATCTTGTTGAATGGTATTACTTTTGGCCCTCCGTATTATCAATGTGTCCACTAACAGAAATTCATGTAAATGCTTTAGAGAAAACAAACCGTGCCTCAATCACTGGGCCAGTTATGATGGATCAACAACATACCTTTGCTGTCGCTCCTGCCGAGCAATTTCCTTTAGTTTGCTGGCTTGTTCGCACCTCCTGCGCCTGCGGTCGCCTTTGGCCTCAGCTTCGATCTTCAGCTGTTCCTGTCTGTAGCTGCGTTGATATGCGGTGATCAGCCGCCTCAATCGTGCAGTCAGCGATGAGCTGGAGGGCCACTCGCACACCCCACTCTGGCTCGTTGCGCTTTCTGTCACCACTGGTATAGTCTTGTCTTCCACTGAAATCTCGTCATCCACGTTCATAGAGTCAGGCTGCAAGAAAAGTCAAGGGAAGATTTATCAATAAACCATTAAGCAGCAAAATCCTCTATTACACTGACTGAAATCAAATGGTGCTACAAAACTCAAAAGTTATTGCAGTGACCAGTACCTCATCAAAAAGATCTTTGGAGAGTCTAGATGCTGGCTTGAACTCTGGATCCTCTGAGAACTTATCAAAGTCAGCACTGCACAAAACAAATGTAACCAAATCAGGCAAAAACAGAACAAATAGAAGTGTTCAGAAAAAGAGACGCTCAGTAACATTTTCCCTAAAGATACTATTAGTTCTTACACATTTTCCAAATTAAAACTTCAATACTTCAACAGTTCTCAGAGTGTTTTTAAAAAAAGGCTTTAAATATGAAACCTACAAAAGTCACAGATGGATGGTTGGATGGAATTAAAATATTTATTTAATATTTATTCAGACCTAGAAAACAAATCAAACCCCTACTTTTTACAGTTTTAATAATAGATTAGACAAATTGCAGAAATATCCAATTAATGCTATGAACTATGGGTAACTTCAATGTTCTCACAGATGTATTTAAGGATTAATGCAAATTCAAATGTACAAATTAAGCGAAACTAAATATGTCTCCAGCTATTTATTTATTTATTTATTTTTAGCGTGTCGTGTCCGGCAGGGTAGCGCTTGTTTTCTGAGTGCCAAGAAGAAGCCCAACAGATTTACTTTTACAACTGGAACATCACAGCTAACGTTATAATGCTCTGCTTGATATTTATAAAAGAAACTTTATTAGAAACTGCTTTGGGATTATTTCAATTATGGCATGGAGACGGAAATGAAAAGGGAAAAATAAGAAGCATGAAAGAGAGAGAGGTGGGGTACAAAGGAAAAAGGGAGAGAAGGGGAAAAGAATAGAGGACAGAAAGAAGGATGAAGAGAATACAAGATACTAGAAGATACTAGAGCCACAGACCTGCCCCCCTGGACCTGAGACAGACACAGGGGAGATCTGAGCCACAGACATCCAAAGGCCCCTGTTGAAAATTTTCAACCCCCCCCCAGAGCACGGGAACCCGAGGAGGACACCTTCCAGGGCAACCGCAGCCCCCCAGAGAAGAGCAGAGGAGAGCCCCTGGGGAACCACCCAGCAGCCACAGTGCAGAAGCCCCAGGGAGCTGCAGCGTGAGGCCACAGGCCCCACCAGCTGTCTATGCCGGAGCAACTCCAGCCATGGACCCAGAGACCCGGGGCACATCACCCCCCAAGCGGAGGCCAGGGGGCTCAGGCCCCGGCAAGCAGCCACCGAGTGAGCCGGCACACATCCAAGCACCCACCCCCGGACACCGAGAACCACCAATACACCAGCACAGCGGGCAGAGATACCACCCAGCCATACTACCAGGTCCAGGTACAGATACCCCAGAGGGCCAACCAGCCCCCGGACCTAGGTGGTTGTCCCCTTCCTTCTGGGGTGGAGACAGGCAAAACGCATCAGCCCAGACTAGTGCCGGCACTGTCCGAACCCCAACTACCCCAGCCCGAACCCAGACACCCCCACTCCAACCCCAGCCCCCAACGACCCCCGTCCCCATCCGGAGAGGGGGCCACGAACAAAAAGGGGTCTACCGGGTCCAAACGAGCCAGCCAACCAGAGCCGTCCCAGGACAAAACATTCCCAACCCTCCAATGAATTCAAATCTAAACCCCATGAGCCCCCCCAGCTCCTATGAACTCCAACATGAATTTCCCCACAGGGCCACTCCTAACCAGGACACAGATATGGAACCCATGCCCACAAACCTGTGGCTCTGGCCACAGAAGAAAGATTGGAGGAAGGCCACCACAGCACGCCAAAGACCGGGCACCCCTGCATGCCGGCTCCACACACTTCCACACGGCATACCCCGCCGCACCAAGCAGGCCTTCAGGTTTATTGCAATTACACACCCCTGATAGTCAGTAAAATGGCATGTATATTATTAGCTAATAACTAGTCCAAGCAGTTCCTTAGATGTGCTATGATGAAAAATGCATAAGCAACTTACTCATCTCCCAGCTCAGCATCCCCAGTGTGCTGCTCGGCATCAATAGCCTTGTCGTCTGGCCGACCAACTCTCTCTACGAAGCAGAGGCAGGGATCCGCCCGCATGGTAGTGTACATCTCATAACCTGGAAAACAGAGTTTAAAAAAGGCTTTTAAATTGCAAATTTAAATACAAGTTCCAAGTATTAGAAAACTGACCTGGTTCAACATGACACCATGGCACAAACTAGAAGATTTAAACACCAACAAAATCAGCCTGGTGTTGAACAGCTGCAACCAGACCTACCATGCTTGAAGACACCAGCGAGCAGTGAGCGGTCAGCATCAGAGTCCCACCAAGCAGCAGGCACCTCCTGCTGTTCCATCTCTGGCATCCAGATATCAACATCCCTAAAAAACCATCAAATGTATTTCATAAACTGAACTCATCATCAAGTATGCATACACTTCACTACATGTACAGAACATTTGTTACCTGATATCAGCCCCCTTCAGGACAGAATCTGCATGTTCACCAATGACCTCCTGTTTTAGGTAGTAGAGCATGCGGACCCTGAGCAACACTCTGAGAAGGGAGAGAGCAGAGAGCAGGTGTTAATGTTGAACCATCAGAATTTGCATAAGCAGTCCTTTGCAGAAGTATTTATACCCCTTGGCCCACATTTTGTCACGGTACAACCACAAATCTTATTGTATTTTATTGGGATTTAATGTACAGAACAAACAAAGTAGTGTATGTTGGTAAAGTGGAAGGAGAATTATACATGGTTGTCAAATGTTTTTAAAAGCAAACAAAGCAAAAAGCAAAAGAAAAACAAAGGTAGCCTTTTGCATTCAGCCCTCTTTACTCTAAAACCCCTAAATATAATCTGGTGCCCAGCTGTTCTGTGAAGACCTCTAAGAAAATTTGTGAACAAACAGAATGAAGACTACTAAAAACAACAGAAAGGTCGAGATAACATCATGCAGAGGGTTAAATGTTAGAACATAAAACAATTATCCAGACTTTAGGCATAACTGCAAACCTACCAAGACATGGCTGTGAACCAGCTGCTTCTATTGAAGAAAAAGGTGCTTTTACAAAGTATGACTCAGAGTGGCTGAAGGCACCATGTTTTTAACATTTTAATTTATAAAAAAGCTTTGAAAGCCATTCATTCTTTTCCTTTCACTTCAGAGAGTTATGCACTAAGCTTGTGTTGGTCTATCACATGAAATACTTTGCGGTTGTAATGGTTGACAAATGTGACCAAGTTCAATATTTTTGCAAGACACTGCAACATGTGCATCTACTTCTTATTAGGTTCCACCAACTTGTTGCACTGGTGCTTCAGGTGTTTGCGGTAGCTATCATCAAGCAGCAGAGTGTCAGGGTTGTACTTGCGGATCCACTCCACCTTCTGAACATCAAACGTACTCTGGGCCTTGACTCTCTTACCTTTCCTACCCCTAGGAACGGGGATAGAAAGGCCTAAACAGGAAAATTAAATGTCAGTATTAATAATAACTGGGAAAACTTTTTTTCTTTGCACTATAACCACATTGATGTGTGTGCAGCTTCTCACCAGAGTGGTTTAGTAGTGTTTGGGGTTCACGGCCATTCTCTGGTGGAGTAATGAGCTCCCAGATGAAACTCTTTATGTTCTCGTCACCACGATAGTGCATAAGACAAAACACCAGGATGACACGGCAGATGGTTTCTACGTCACGTTCACTGAGACGCCTCTTACATCTGGCATGGGCCAAGATGTCCCTCCAGCGGCCCCACCTGAGCCAATCAAACAGGTAAGTGTTTAAAAAATTACATGATCCACTAAAATCATGATGCGCCACAAATATTTTCATACCCATAGACAAGCAGGTGTTTCTCCACCCGGAAACAGTCGGTACGGCCATAGCCTCCCCCGCTGTGGCGATCGGAGCGGCGAGAAGACCGCGAGTGTCTTGAATTGGCAGGCGGATACTCGTCGTCACTGTCCAAATCAGACAGGTCTCCTCCTTCGCCGCGTAAACTGGAGTACTGACGGGTCTGTTTCCGAATTCTGGGAGTGTCAATCACAAGAGTGTTCTGAGGGAGGAACGACAACCTTATTTAGTCGGAGATTAGTCCATACTCAGTTAATACATTTATCAATCCTAGTCAAACAAATGCAGTAAGCTAAAATAAAAATAATCAGATGACAGTTAAATCTGCAGAATCGTTGCAGAATTTTCCAAATAGTGGCGTTTAACTCTGTAAGCCAACAACGCTGACCCTGATCAGAGATCACAGCATGGATCACTTAAAAATCTGATAGCTTTAGAAGCAGCGAAAGCACCACACCTGAACACTACCCATGTAACATCTCCTTTCTTTGGAGGGAAAGTTGCGACTGAGGGAGGACTCAAAGTTAGCCATTTTAAGAATCTGCGCAGCGTTTAAAAAAAGAAGTGAGCAGAAGCACAAAATGTGTAAGAGGCTACTAAGGCAAATGAGATGAGTTTAGGCATGTCTGCAAGAGCAAAATGTTTCAGCAAATCACTGCAGGTTGAACAAAGTACAGCAAAGTTACGGTTTTATTCGTTGGAACTTTAAACACTTGTTTACCAGGCAACATTCTGGATTTGGAAATGTTGGCAATATTTTGGAAAGCTGAGAAACACTTATGTCTTTGTAATGATGGCTTCCCTTATTACTAACATAAATGTTCCAGACAGTTTAAAAAACAACAACTCTGCAATAAATTGGTCCCTGTTTAAATATAACAGTAAATCCCTGTTTGGCTGTAACTGACCAATAAACTGTTTTTAGACTGTGGGAGGAAGCCGGATAGAACCCATGCAGAAAGACCGCCAGGCCGGGACCAGAACCCAGAAGCTTCTTGTTGGGAGGCAACAATGCTCACAACTACACCATCGTGCATTAATGTAAATAATCAATGTTCATTCACAGCAGGATAGTCAGAAATATATTTGGAATGATTTTCTTCTATCTTTTATAGGTTTTAAAGAGAAGTGATCAAAGTTTTACAAAAACCTTAGTTTGGATGCTCTCCAATATTTTGACCAATGCATCTCTCCAGTGTTACCTTTTGGTTAAAGGAATCCATGTCGATATCGGCTTTCTTGGCCCACTTCTCCCAGAACTCAGGGTCATCCAGAGCAATGTCAGTGCGGTTCTCAGACGCGACGAAGCTGGCTTTGGAGAAAGTAGAACCTTTGCCTTCGCTCTCAATAGTAATTGTGGTGGCTCGTCGCTGAAGGATCTGGTCAATATCTTCCTCACAGAACCGACTGCCTTCATCGTTTTCATCCATGATGGCGGCATAAGCTCCTTTCCTCAAGAGGTCCTCGATTTCCTTCTTGGAGAACTGCTGGAGCTGTTGCATTAGACATCAAAAAAGCATTTACACAAGTGATATAAACTGGATTAGAGATACCAGCCAAACCTAAAAATAAAAGCACCCTTCACCCCATTAACGTTGCTGTCCTTGTTGCCACTCATGCTTTGCAGAACAGCACGGTCCAAACCAAGCTTCAGGCTTGCTTTGTCCAGCATCTCTCTCTCATAGGAATTCCTGGTGATGAGACGGTAGACCTTGACTGCCTTTGACTGACCGATACGATGACATCTTGCTTGGGCCTGGATAAATAGAGGCAGACAGGTGAAGCCAGAACATAGAGTTTTATGAACACAAATGGTAGAGTACTGTACCTGCAGGTCATTTTGAGGATTCCAGTCCGAATCAAATATGACACAGGTGTCAGCAGCAGTCAGGTTAATACCCAGACCGCCGGCACGTGTACAAAGGAGGAAGACGAAACGATCGGAATCTGGCTTGCTGAAGCGATCGATGGCTGCCTGTCTCAGGTTCCCTCGCACTCTTCCATCAATTCGCTCATAAAGGTATCTGTAAAAATGTGACACTCCAACGTCAGATATAGAGCAAGAAGCTCAATATACACTGCTAAAAAAATAAAGGGAACACTCAAATAACACATCCTAGATCTGAATGAATGAAATATTCTCATTGAATACTTTGTTCTGTACAAACTTGAATGTGCTGACAACAAAATCACGCAAAAATCATCAATGGAAATCAAATTTATTAACCAATGGAGGGCTGGATTTGGAGTCACACACAAAATTAAAGTGGAAAAACACACTAGAGGCTGATCCAACTTTGATGTAATGTCCTTAAAACAAGTCTAAATGAGGCTCAGTATTGTGTGTGGCCTCCACGTGTCTGTATGACCTCCCTAAAACGCCTGGGCATGCTCCTGATGAGACGGCGGATGGTCTCCTGAGGGATCTCCTCCCAGACCTGGACTAAAGCATCTGCCAACTCCTGGACAGTCTGTGGTGCAACGTGACGTTGGTGGATGGAGCGAGACATGATGTCCCAGATGTTCTCAATCGGATTCAGGTCTGGGGAACGGGCGGGCCAGTCCATAGCTTCAATGTCTTCATCTTGCAGGAACTGCTGACACACTCCAGCCACATGAGGTCTAGCATTGTCCTGCATTAGGAGGAACCCAGGGCCAACCGCACCAGCATATGGTCTCACAAGGGGTCTGAGGATCTCATCTCGGTACCTAATGGCAGTCAGGTTACCTCTGGTGAGCACATGGAGGGCCATGCGGCCCTCCAAAGAAATGCCACCCCACACCATTACTGACCCATTGCCAAACCAGTCATGCTGAAGGATGTTGCAGGCAGCAGATCGCTCTCCACGGTGTCTCCAGACTCTGTCACGTCTGTCACATGTGCTCAGTGTGAACCTGCTTTCATCTGTGAAGAGCACAGGGCGCCAGTGGCGAATTTGCCAATCCTGGTGTTCTCTGGCAAATGCCAAGCGTCCTGCACGGTGTTGGGCTGTGAGCACAACCTCCATTTGTGGACGTCGGGCCGTCATACCATCCTCATGGAGTCGGTTTCTAACCGTTTGTGCAGACATATGCACATTTGTGGCCTGCTGGAGGTCATTTTGCAGGGCTCTGGCAGTGCTCCTCCTGTTCCTCCTTGCACAAAGGCGGAGGTAGCGGTCCTGCTGCTGGGTTGTTGCCCTCCTACGGCCTCCTCCACGTCTCCTGGTGTACTGGTCTGTCTCCTGGTAGCGCCTCCAGGGTCTGGACACTACGCTGACAGACACAGCAAACCTTCTTGCCACAGCTCGCATTGATGTGCCATCCTGGATGAGCTGCACTACCTGAGCCACTTGTGTGGGTTGTAGAGTCCGTCTCATGCTACCACGAGTGTGAAAGCACCACCAACATTCAAGTGACCAAAACATCAGCCAGAAAGCATAGGTACTGAGAAGTGGTCTGTGGTCCCTACCTGCAGAACCACTTTTTTATTGAGTGTGTCTTGCTAATCGCCAAAGATTTCCCCCTGTTGTCTATTCCATTTGCTCAACAGCAGTGAAATTAATTGTCAATCAGTGTTGCTTCCTAAGTGGACAGTTTGATTTCACAGAAGTTTGATTTACTTGGAGTTATTTTGTGTTGTTTAAGTGTTCCCTTTATTTTTTTGAACAGTATATATCACGATTTAGGGCAAAATTATACATTCGCTCAACATGGACATAAATGCAATCTTAATATGGTTTTAATATTGCATTCAAATAATTTCTTAGAGGTGGAATTATTATACAAACAGCTTCTGGATTTTCTTTAAAACAAGAATTGTTTAAAATACAAGCTAAAAATTGTGAATTTTCTCTAACCACTGTATTTACACTGCTGGTCCGGTCCAGGGTTCGGTAAAAGTGAGAAAATTCACACCCGGTTCGCTTTGACAGAGAGATTTTTTAAATCAGACCAAACAATGTCCTGCAGTTGCAACAGATTTACTCAGGGGCGGTATCGCTCCAGTGTTGCGCTGCACTAACGCCAAATCGTATGGTACACTCGGAATGGCACGCATTCGCACTGCAAGCGAACTGCTCCAGAGTCCGTATAAACCACAGCGAGACCAGCAGTTTTAACCGTGCCAGGTTACAGTTCTCTGGTCCGCTCCAGAAACTGGACTCTGGCATGGTCCAAAGCGTTGCAGTGGTTTGGTGTCAGATATTCTGAGATCACCTCAAACCAGCAGTGGGAAATATACACAATACCTCTTGTTGATGAGGTAGTCCTCTAGAATGTCTAAGCAGCGCACCATCTGAGAGAAGATGAGCACTTTGTGGCCACCAGCCTTGAGGCGAGGGAGCAGTTTATCAAGTAGCACCAGTTTGCCAGCGGACCGAACTAGGGCCTGCAAATGAAAGTCGGGGGCCAGGGGGTCATACTTTTCTCGCAACTCTGCCACAATCTTCTCTTCCGCACCTGAACAGGATAGAAAGTCTCAATGAAAAGTTTTGTTTCCAAAGCAGAAGATAAAACGCAAACACAACTACAGTCAACACTAAAAGAAGCATAACACATGCTGAAGACCGTTAATGAGGTAGGGGTGGTTGCAGCACTTTCGGAGCTCCATCATTGTGTTGAGCAGGTTGGGGACGTTGCTGTTACTGTTGGCTCCTAAACTCAGGAAGCTGAAGTTCCTCTCCAGAATGGCCCGGTAGTACTTCTTCTGGATATCAGTCAACTCCACCTGACAGGAAAATACAGCAACGCAAATTGGGCTTTAATGAAGTTGAAGGAAAACATCCAGGATTTTTTTTTCAAATAATGCGTGACAGACATATACATTTAGGCCCCACAGTCAGCAATAAGTGGTTCCACTTATTGCTGCAATTACAACTGTAAGTCTTTTGTGGCATGTCTCCATCAGCTTTGGACATCTAGAGATTAAAGACTGAAACGTCTTTGTAAAATATCTCAAATATCTCGCTGAGAATAAATGGAGAGGTTTGTAAACATTAATCTGTGTATGTGTAAGCTCTGTATTTAGCTCCATCCATGCTCCCAAAACCCCTACAGAGTTCTGGGTCCCTGCTGAAGAATAGCAAACCCACAGCATAATGCTGTCACCTCCATGTTTCACTGTAGTGAAAGTGTTTTCAGGCGGTGGTTACAATGCTGGTTTTCCACTCTACATTTTGTTTTGGATGTAGCCCAGATGGATTCATTTTGGTCTCTTCTAACCATAGCAACTTTTTCTATATATCTGCTACTCTTGCATAGCTTGTGGCAAACCTAACAGGACTTCCGTTGGCGTTCCTTCAACGCTGACTTTCTTATTGCCACTCTTCCATAAAGATCAGGTTTATGGAGTGGTTTTCAAGTCAACAGATTATTCCACATGAGCTGTGGATTTCTGCTGCTCCTACAGAGACACCATGGGCATTTTGGCTGCTTTTCTGATCAATACTCTCCATGCTCATCCTGTCGGTTTAAGTGGATGACCATAATTTGGTAGGTTTGCTGCTGTGCCATACTCTTTCCAGTTGGGGATTTCGTTTTATAATCTAAGCCTTCTTGGTTGCACCGCATTTGATTTATTTAAGGGCATCTGAATAAAGATGTCTGCACCTTACACTTCCACACTTTTATTTGCAAAACATTTCTAAAATCATGGATCATATTTTCCTTCCGCTACACGATCAGGCTTTACTTTGTGCAGGTCTGCTATTTATGTTTTGGTTGAAATGGAACAAAATGTGAAAAAAGTTCATGGAGTCAAGAAATTTTTGAAAGACACTATATTTTACTTTGTAACGCACTGAAATTAATCTGACATTATTCAAACAGACAAACTGACCTCAATAATGGTCTCCTGCTTGGGTGCCAAGTTCTTCTCCACGTCTTCTTTGAGTCTGCGCAACATCATAGGTTTTAAAATGGACTGGAGTTTCTGGACCTATTAAAAAAAATAGACATTATTAAATTGTTATCAGTTCCTTGTAGACGTGACTTCGAGACAAAATGACGATGAAAGGCCAGACTTGTGTCTTTCCCACCTGTTCCTCTGTTTTGAGGTCCCCAAACTCTCTAAGAAATTCAATTTCAGAGGGAAACTGAGCTGGCTCCAGGAAATGAAGAAGACTAAAAAGTTCCTCTACGGTGTTCTGAAGGGGAGTGCCGGTCAACAGCACTTTGTGCTCCTGAGGGAATCCATCAAATCTTAAGTTGAAAGAAACCGACATATTTCGTCATTGTCAGGTTTTTAACGGTCCACTCACCAGGTCCAGCATCTTCAAGCTGTCCAACAGCTTGCAGTTCCGGTTTTTAAGACGGTGCGCCTCATCGATGATCACGCAGCGCCAGGCGATCTCCCTCAGCTCTGGGCAGTCGGAGAGAACCATCTCAAACGTTGTGATGAGGGCGTCAAACTTGTACGCACCCGGGATTAAATGTCCCTGTAAACAGAGTTTTAAGTCACTTCAGAAAGTCCCACATCAGTACTTTAAATACACAGTAATAGGTTAATAATATGTTTTAAGGGCTTTGTTGATGCACTGTTCACCTTGTCATCTTTGCAGTACATCTCATATTGCTGGATCATTTGTCGGCTGGCGAGGCTTCCATGGTACACAATAGCATTCATGTCGGTCCACGTGGAGAACTCCCGCTCCCAGTTGGTGATGGTGGAGAGGGGAGCAATAACCAGGAAGGGGCCTTGGATTCCAGTAGCGTATACCTCTGACAGCAGCGTAATGGACTGGATGGTCTTCCCCAGACCCATCTCGTCTGCCAGGATGCAGTTCTGCCTGAAAAGACAGAAACCAGAGGGTGAGCCCATAACTGATGGGGAATGGGTCCAAAAAGCCAGCAACAATGAACACATGACAGAGTTTGATAATTACCTGTTGTACCAGTTAAACAGCAGCCAGTTGACTCCTTCCAGCTGATACTCTCTTAGTGTGTTGCCGTTCTTGTACTCTCGGGTCTCCTCTAACTTCTTCCATGCACTGGCAGCAGGCCGGGCCTGAAGAGAGTCAAGCACAAATCAATAACGTGATGAGGATAATCAGAGCAAGAGACAAAGTGTCCTGATGTTACATATCTGGTGCTACAGTGCGAGCAATTTCCAAGGTAGGTGATAGGGTAAAAAGTCGTAGCTTTTTTTAAATCACTGAGCCCTTAAAGAAAACCATGGAACAGAGCATTTAAGCCAAAGAATATTTCTGAACAGACTTTTATCCATTTGCAGCAATTTTGACAACTTGTGCATTTAGTAACATTTAATAATAACCACTTGATCTACTCAGACTGTACAGCCAAACTAGAAAACAAACACTGAGTTTTAATCTATATTATTAACACCAACATTCAGGCCTTTACAGTCCTACGCTTTCATCTACTGACGTGGACTTAATAACCTGCCTTTATATTTATATGACCTGTGTCATACTCCACACTTCAGTCTATAGTCTCCTCTACTTGTAGAGAACATCCCAATCTCTCTGCTTTATCATTTCTCAAAATGTTCTAATCCTTCCAAAGCATAAATAGTATAATAGCAGTATTAGTATAGTTTAGTGTGGCGAAATTTAAAATATGCTTTGGACAAAAAATGACTTGGAACGAGATGTACTGGAGCTGGCAGACAGCTCACCGTTCTCTTCAGACGAGGCTGTCTGTTTTGGATTTTGCCGAACTCGTCAACTTTTCCCTCATCGACATCCTCTTTCAGCTCCCAGGTAGCGTCTTCATATGGCAGAGAGCACCACTTCACCAAGTAGTAGATGACGGGCTGGAGCAGAATGAAAAGGCAGATCAGTATCAACAGGCTGAAAATATTACAATTCATACAATTTAAAATAGAGGAAAAGAGAGAGAACTAAAATAGCTTTAGATTGATTTGAAAAGCAGTTTTGTACAAGCGACTTATCACCGACCTCGCCGTTGTCTTTGTCCACACTGTGGGACACATCGAGGATCCGGTCCACTTCTACATAGTCTGGGTTAAAAGGCTCCTCATCCTGCAGAGAACAAGAGTTAAGAGTTGGGCATCATTTGGCCGAGTTCCTTCCCATATTAAAATGTTGCTGAATGGCCTGAAGCTAACCTCCTGGAATAAATGCCTCATCTGTGCGTGCTTGGTCTTGAACCTCTTGATCTTTTGATGGATCCTCTTATCTTTCTCCAGCTGCTCCAAAGTGGCCCACTCACAATGCATGTATGAACTGAGAACCAGACAGTGAAGTTGTAGGTATGTTCCACACTTGTAACACCGAGCAAGAACAAAACTGCCACGCCAACCTCATTCACAGCGGTACGGAGACTTACTAGTTTTTGTATTTAACAAAGAACTCCTCAGCAGTAGTATAATGGCCTGGAGACACCTTAAAAAGAAGGACAGACATTTACGGAAACATTCAAAAAGACAACAACTAATAAAGAATATTAGGTGTTTGCGATGTGAATAAAAACCTCCTTCTTGATTATCCTCATTGACAAGACTTTGTCTACGATGGCAGCATCTTCCTCACTCGGATTTTCCTTGAAAGGTTAAAGGACACAAAAAATAATAAGTGTTGAACTACAACCTGAAATCTGCATATAGATAAAAATAAAAACAAAAATCATCCATCCAACAGATTCCTTCTTTCAGTAACTCACCACAAAGAACTGCATGCTGGGCAGTCCGTCGCCATCGAGCTCCACTTCCTGTTTCAGCTGAGCTGCGGCCCCTCCACTAATCGAGGCGACGGCTGCTGCGGTCGTGGTTACATCCACGTCTTCCTGCTCGTCCTCGTCATCGGTTATTTTAATGTCCAAGTCTTCCGTGTACTTCTTCCTCTTCACCACCCGGTTGGAGCGCCTCTTCTGACCAGAACAGAGAATTGTTAGTTAAATGGGCTTTTCATTAGAACCACCCACACTACTGAAATCTAACAGAAATGCTTTCTTAACATTTTTGCTGTTAGTGGTGGATTGTGCTTGAGCTGGTCTTCCTGCCCTATAACTACAACGTACAAACGATATTTTCATACCTCTTGTCGTTACGTATGACATAACAACCCTAGGCTCTGTGCTACACGGTAAACCCAGTGAGACTACAGTCTCGTCTTACCGAGGAATTTCCTTTTAATCTTGATTTTCTGAAATGTCCAAGCTATAAACTGATAAGGTGTCACCACAGAACGTCTGCAGTACTGAGTATCTTTTACCATAATCATATCATCCTCCAGTGCGACAGGTGAAGGTGGGCTCAGCTCCCCATCAGAGACATCTGAAGATGCGTTTCTTTTTCTTTTCTTTGCTCCTACCAGGGTTATAGTGCTGCCGGGGGAAGGAGGAGAGAAAGGAACAACTTAGACACAGTTAAGAGCCAACATGGCAAAATCACTACAAAGCTATGCTCCCAAACACACAAACATCCTGCAGAACACTTACTTCGCTTTAGCCTTGCTTTTGCTTTTGTTCCCAGCTCCAGGTATAACTGGACCACCACTTACTGCAATAGTTCCTCCTGATATCTTCATCACTTTGCCCTTCTTGTCAGTCCCTAGAATGATTTTGGGTATGGGTCCTCCAGATACTGGACTTTTCTTTTTGCTACCCCCACAGCTGCTTTTTTTCTTAGCGGCAGACACTACAGTCAGGACCCCTCCCATCTCCGGTGAGGTTTGTGTAGTCGGAAGCTCGTCCTGATTCAGGACTCTGGGTAGGTTCTTCTCGCCACGTGCTTTTGCCCGAGCTATGGCTTCAGCCACTATTCGATTCGCCTTCTCCTGCTTGCAAAGAATCTCCACGCGTCGGACAGCCGCAGGCTCGCCGGGAGCCTTGGTGATGCGGATGGCCTGCGATGGAGTGGTGGTTGTAGCAGAGGGGGCTGCTGTCGAAGGGTTGATGACCTTCACCACGGAGACGGTGCCGCCAGAAGATGTGGCTGAACTTGTCTGATTGAAAAACAGTGATTTTCTGTAACTCAGCTTCACTGAAACATTACGCTCTCCTGCATGCATACACACATACGCAAATGAGCAGCTCTACCTGCGGCTGGAGAAGCATTTTGAGAGGTAGCGCCACCCTCTGTCCTCCTTGGCCCTGGGATATCTGCAACAGCTGAGGGCTGCCAGTGCCGCCAGTTCCTGATACCAGCTGGTACTATTAGCATGAAGGAGATAGGTTAACTCACAATCATCAGTAAATTAAAAAAAACAAGCAACCTAACAGTTTCTACACAACCTACATTTCTAGAATCAGAACTCACATCTTTCCATATTTGGTACGTCACATTGCAAATATTTCATGTATATTTTCAATGAACGTATTGCCCTCCGTTTTTTTCTTCTATCATCTGCAGTCTCCACAGACCAGACAATATTTACAGCTGAATAACAGAATGGGGCAGTAAAAGACATTTTAGTTCGTGGTAATAAACTTTGAGGCTTTATTAATTTATAAATAGTTAGGATTTAAAGTCTCAAAAGTAGCCCTGTGCACCACCAGAAGAGTTGTCTGAATTAAAACGGAATCAAAAAAGTTTTTTTTAGCTCCGTTTAAATGAAACACTCTCCTCTAACAAATATTCAGGCATTATATGTGGAATCTGCAAACACAAAAAAATAAGGAAGAACGGGCAGACAGAAGGGTGTTTCAAGGGCAAATGAATAGACAGATACCCAGAGAGACAGATGTTTTAATATTTTAAAGTAATGAATAGGTAAAATAGCATGGGAATCTAAATATGTTTCCATGCTCTGTTTTCTTTTCTTATAGTTATCCAGAGCATGAAAATAATAATACATTTGTTCCCTCGGAAGATTTTTCTGGAACCCGACCAAATTAATCTGAGAGCAACTCAGCTACAGGGTCTGGACTTTTCTGAGCCTATTAAAGTTAGCTGAAAACTCCATTAGTTATCACTGATCTGAATACAGAAAGTTATCCAATTTAAAAAGACATTTATAAAATGATGAAATTCACCTTTAACATCACCCTTTTTCTGCAGATATAATACCTCATACCTGTCATTCTCAAAGTAATGCATGCCTTTATTTTTGCCATTTCATTTTGGTGCAAATCAGGTGCCAGAAACACCCCTAACCTAACTAATATTAAAATACAAACACATTAAGTTAATGTAGTTAATGTTCAACCAGAGCTAAAAACCCTGGTGACACCTCCAGCCACTGATTCTGATCCTGAACCCATTAAATATTACATACAGAGGTGATCTGAATGTGTTTCACCGCAAAACCCACAAGCAACCCACAACGTGAAAACCACAAACCCGCGTTATTCAATATGCATTAGTCATTCTAAGAAAAGGCCGTTTCAATTAGTCATCTGACAGCGCTCACACTGGCAGCAGCTTCACAACACAGACTGGCCCTGTTACAAATTACAAATAAAATACAGGGATGTGCAGAAAGTCAAGCAGCAGGAAACTAGCAGCTTCAGAGCCAAAATTAGTTCAAACCTGCTAAAATTACACACTTAGATTTGAGTGCCTCATTTTGCAAAGCTGCAAGACAGAAATATCACTAGGCAATAGGTAAAGGTTTGTTAGTCTTCCAAGTTGAGCTGCACAATATATCCAATAGCTGTTATCATCACCATATCAGTATGTGCAATATTGAAATCACAAGTGACTGCTTGGATGCAATATGTGGCATTGACGCTCTGCATATTCGTAGCATAACTTGCCTGTTGCATGAAATCTAACTTCCCTTATTGCTCACACCAGGTGTATTTCTTTAGTGGCTGAGAAGCGAATGGTGGGGACATTACATAATGTTAGAGAATGAAGAGTGTCTGGAAAGTCAGGGTTGCAATTTACAGAAGATTCACAATAAATATTTTCCTTGCTTCCTAATGTGACGCGCATACTCACAGAGATGACCAATCGATAACCAACTACTGCTGTGACTCTACTGTCAGTCCAATAAATAAAGCAATGTTATGGTACAAAGGGCCGTCTTACATGTATAAACAGAAAATGTACCACTATATATAATGTAATAATGTGCATATTGAAGTCTTAAAACTCCAGTATGTGACTCACGTCACTGCAGCAGATGTTCCCAAAAGCCCTATTCAGATCCAATATTAACATGCATCCTGGGTAGCTCAGATCAAAGCAGAGCTCACTCAGCACGTCCATTAAAAATTGACATTAAAATTTATTCCGAGCGATCAGACCATGGTTACATGCAAATAAGCGCATAGCCACGTGGCAGAGCGTCCTGTCAGGTGAGCAACAAACATGTCTGTCTATGTTTGTGTAGTATTATTCAGTACACATAAACTACCATTTTATTCAGAGATTAACAGGCTGACATTTATCGATATCATTCTGTTCAAGTGTTATTAGGGCTTCAGAACTGCTGACGAGCTTAAAGTTTTAGCTTAACAGACGCAGAAATATTTCCCCCAAAACACATAAAACTATACCACCATGAAACTGCGTCTGCAGGAGGAGGGAGCAGGCAGAGAGCAGCGGCCCGTAGTTAGACTGCCTGCATCGGACCAAACGGGAGGAAGACCCCACTGAATCCGCGGAGCATGAATATCCAACCTAAAACTAACTTCATCGCGATCAGAAGTCCGCAGTTTTACGCTTTAAAGTCCTTGTCCTCATGATTGCCATGGCTGAGACAAAAACTTCCTCATAAAGCCCAAAATTGTAACTTCTTCAGGTAAACTTGGGAGCTTCACCACTCCAGACAGCAGCGTCTCTCCTCTCTCTCCAAATACAAAACAACTCTTCTGCTTCGGGGATTACACGTCATGTCAGTGGGTGGTCCGTCAGCATACGTCAGGATGGATAGTGTTAACTGCTGAACCAATGCAATTTACAATATTTCCAGAGCATCTCAGAACACAGTCTGAGGGGAAACTGTCCTTTAGTGTGTTTTACATCTGCTCAGTACAGATGTTGGGGCCAGTTGTAATGAGGTCATAGAGACTTTGTGCAAATCAGAGTAACTTGCTCTACCTGCAATACATTTATTAGCATATAAAGTGTGCAAGATTTGAAAACTCAGGACGCATTTTAACGTCAGTTGTGAACTGTTATTGTTGGGGTTGGCTGCTTCCAATTGGACCACCCAGAACACGTTAATACCAGCTGTATACTGGGCTCTACCCACTAAAAACCTTATCTCACCTTAACTCCACCTTGTTGGTTGGGCTGCTGTTGTACTTGCAGCTGAATTGTGAGGACTTTGGGCTGCCCTCCGGCCTGACCTGCAGCCCGAGCCTGGGTCAGCGCCGCTAGTTGGCTTCCCTGGAGCACCAGTTTGCCACTAGGGAGCTGACCCAGCACCAGCCTGGCAGGGGTCTGTGTTTGCTGCTGTTGACCTCCTGGTGTGACTTGCTGTTGAGCAGTAACAGCTTGACTCCCTGGTGTGGCAGAACCGGCTTGCGACGGCTGCTGGAGAACCA
This sequence comes from Crenichthys baileyi, assembly GCA_036173005.1. Classification (NCBI taxonomy): domain Eukaryota; kingdom Metazoa; phylum Chordata; class Actinopteri; order Cyprinodontiformes; family Goodeidae; genus Crenichthys; species Crenichthys baileyi. The sequence continues at coordinate 804,325 of JAHHUM010002597.1, read as the reverse complement.
GGGTGATGCGCTTTGCTTCGCCACCCTAGAAACAGACAGACTAGATGTGAGTCATGATGGCTTTCAGGCAGCAACTCCACATTGTCCAACTAAAAAATGCTATACTGACGTTTCTGAACAGTATTCATTTATTATGGGATATTTGAGAAGACGTTTACCTAGTTGCATTTTGTAATCTGTATATTCCACAAATCAAGAATAACTAAAGTCAGCTTCCAACTCTATAGAGTGGTAAAGGGTTATTACGCCGTTTTTTCTCGGCATCGGACCAAGTCAGCTCAGCTCTCCCTCAAAATGTATAATTCCTAAAGTTTTCAAATCTAAAAGGAATTTTCTACAGTAATTGTAGATTATTTTAAGCAACGCTTGTTACTAACAGTACCTTTAGCCTGGTTGTTAAGTAGCAGCTCCAATGCTGCTTACTGTCTCAGCCAGACCCAGTTTAAGAACCACAGTTCAAGTTTAAAACAGTTCTGTATTTTTGTTGTAGTGTCCATTCACCAGGTGAAGAATCAGGATGTAATGTGGTAAAACAAAAACATCATCTAAATATACATCAGTGTCAAAAGCTCAGACTTACATGGTTCCCATAATAGAATAAGAAAGTCAAAGGGGAACATTAATTTCTTTCATACTTAATATTCTTTGGCCATACAGTGTCTTTACAAGCTAGGAAGGTAATGCTTACCTGTGCCTGGCCCTGCATGGCAGGCTGGAGCTGCACCTGACCCTGTGTCTGGACCTGGGTCTGAGCTGCATGGCCTGGAGGTTGGACCTGGATTTGGGCCTGGGGTTGGATCTGGATCTGGGCAGTCTGGGCCTGAGGTTGAACCTGGACAGTATTCTGACCTTGAGCCATCTGTGCCTGGGCTGGAATCTGCACCTGAACTGCCTGACCTTGCGTCTGCTGAGGCATGGATGTCAGCAACACCTGTTTGACAGGTCCGTTGGCAGACTGCAGCAGTCGCTGCACCCCTGAAGCACCAACCTTGACTTGGGTTTGTCCTGGGCTAGTCTGATTTAAGACTGTACCTCCCTGCAGTATGGACATACCAGGCTTGAGTGGCGTGCCAGACAACAGACGGATGACCTTACCGCCCGTCTGGCCCGCTGTTCCCGATACAGCCTGCAGCACCTGGGCCTGACCCTGCGGACCTTTGAGAATGACGATTTTCCCACCAGCTTGCTGTGTGATGGCGGCTAACTGTTGAGGAGTGAGCTGGTGGGTTATCTGAGTCAGCTGCTGCGTGGTGGCAGTGGTGGTGGTAGGGCTGGAAACAGTCAGAGGTGAGCTCAGCAGGACAGTGGTACTGGAAACCCCACTGGTGTTGCTAGCAACAGGGATGGTTGACTGGGCCTGCATCTGTGGCACAGTCTCAACTGGGACAGGAGCTGAGGTCATGAAAGTTGCAGCTCCGGCTTCGATTGCTGGAGCAACAGAAACAGTCTGAACAGGCGCCACTGGCACCGGCTGCTGGGTTGAAACGTGAACAGGAGCGGGGTCTGAGATGACTGGAGCTGCTACAGGAATGCCAAGACTGGAACTGACGGCAAGGTCAGGAGTAGACTCCGGCTCCCCTGTTGGGACGGCCTGACCCAATGCCAGCTTAAGAGCTTCCTCAACGGGGTCAGAGGAACCCTGAGAGAAGGAGTCATCCGGCAGGGCGTCCAGGTTAAACAGGGGAGTGTCCTCAAAGAGGTCCATTATGGGATCTGCCATCTTTGCCCACTCCACACAGGGAGACGGGCTGAAAGCTTAAAAGACTCCGAGATGGAAGAGATATAGTAGCTGTCCAATTCCTCTCAACTTTTAGGTAAACAGCTGAAAAACGGAGAAAACAAATAGCTCAGATTTCAACAGGAACTAATAATTATTTAACATTTAATGTAATGTTGAACGTCAAGAAGAATCTGGTTAAAGACAAGGCATGGGCCTGTATGAAACATTCACAGTATAAAAACATGTGAGACGTTACAATATTTACACTGACGTTTAACCAGAAACCTGCAGCACATCTTTACACTAGTCAGAAATAATTAAAAACAACGAAAGGTTAGACCGCAAAGATTTTCTGGTTCATCCATCCACAGTTATTAAAGTTATAATATTGTTTTCTATCCCATACAATTATTGCTATTTTGATTTGTAAAACAGACTGAAGCCCTATAAATAAACAACAGATAATCTAGAAACAGTGGGGGTACACTAATAAAATCAACAAACGACAGTGGGCAGCAACATGTAGGGGAGGGGCACCTATGAGTTAATCTAGGATTTATACAGCAAGAGGAAACACTGGTTACTCTGACACCTTGAAATGATTAATTAAAGGACTTTAAACGACAGGAACAGTAACTTTGTTTTACTCTGATACACCTAAATAAATTCCAACCAACTGCCTTCTGAAATTACCTAATTAGTAAATAATAAACCTGGCAAAATATTAGAAGAAAACCTGTTAAGAGACTGAAGCAGAGGCTCACGTTCCAGCAGCACGGAAAGCTTGCGTATACAACCAGAACCGCAACAGTATGCTTTGGAGCCAAGTGGTAAAGCGGTAAGACTTGGAAAATGATGTTTGCAGACGTCTCGATCCAGAAGAACACGGGAAAATCTCTAGACGTCATGAAAGCTCACAAGAGACATTCAACCAAATACTTGGAGCTGTAAATACAGGGACTGTCAGTTCTACAGACTGAACACAAATGCACACCACACTTTTCAGATTTCTAAAAACAAAGGTATTGTTTGCCTTCTATTTCACAGCTCTGTTCTACTTGGTGTTGCTCTGTTACAGGCTGCAACTTGATACATTGTTTAAGGGTTCAAGAGGTGTGAATATGTTTGCAAGGCACCCTTATCAGCTATGAAGCTTTATTTCTGAACTGCTTATAAAAGACGGAAAACTAGCAAGAAAAAACCATGTTTTGAAACATTCCTGAAAAAAACTGAGCAGAAACCTCTTGCCGGTACAATAAGGGCAAAATAAAACTCTGTAGACACAATTAGGCAAATTCAGTGCTGTTACGTATTTTGTGTTATTCTAAAGAAATGTTGTGAATGGGAACAGTTTAAGGTAAAGTCAAGAAGACAGGATACTGATGCTGGACAAGTAGGATGTTTTCCTCCCTGCTGCTATCGTAGTCTCTCTTATAAACCCGTCGGCTAGCATTAGCTTCTACAGCGACCAAATTGTGCCGATTACCAACGCGTTTGAGACACAGAGAATACATACAGGGGTCAAAAACACGGTTCGCCGGACGTCTGTGGTTCTCGGGTCTTCTCTCTGTCATTTACTAGGAACCATTCGGTCTGCCGGACTCCTTCAATCTCATCAACAAACCGGACCAAACCAAAGCAACGTGCCACAATAACCAATGCCCGACAACGTTCAGACACAGGTTAGGCCGCAATGCTGTTTCGGTTGGTCTGCGTCTAAATTTTCGGCAAAAATACCCTGAAATAACCACCCCAACCACTGCCTCGACTCTCACAGTAATAAATTCGGGGTGCTAAATTTACCTTTGCATCGACACACATGGCTTTCTCCGTCTCACAACACTGTACGATTACAGGAAACGGCCAGGGAAGAGCAGGAACTAACTTCTTGCTAGAGAGACAGCAGAAAGCGTACCCACTCTACTGCTACCGCATGATGATTGGTCCGTTTTCTCCCGGCCGGCGGTATGTTGTGCTTTCATTGGCTCAGCTTACCATCAGTCATTTCTACTCTACCCAACATGGGCGGGATACGAGCCCGTAGTTAGGTTGAGAGAACAATAAATGCGGCCTAGCTGGGATCATTTGACTCGGTGATCTTCATCACTGCAGTTTTACAGTTAAAGATACTCTCAGTAAAAAGCAGCCGTTTTTAGAATTTACCTGAGAAAAATGAAATGTGATTTAATATGTTTCAATTGACTGCCCATCCCTTACCCGTGTTTGTATTTGAATGTATCATTTTGTAGCGTTTTATTGCATTTCCACAGCTCAGGAGTCAGCCCTTATCATTTGAATACAGACTTCCTAAGCTCTTTGTGTTACATTTTTTAGACCTGTAAACGCAGACTACATGATTACTCACTGGATTATGTCCTGATTAAATATTTTTTGCAAATTGTTGATATTAACACAAGCTTTCCGTCTCAAAATAATGATCTCCGCGCGCCAAGCAGCGATTTCATTTTCCACGGCGGGGTTTTGGCGCCCTCTGGTGATCTGAAACTAAAACAGCCATTCGTTAGAATTCTATTACGAAAGAATGGTCAGATTAACGTGATGATGTGACAGTCCTTTCTTCATTCCACTTTTAATATCACTTATTTTCTTGATCTTCTTGTGATATGTTTCTATGTAATGTAATGAATTTGCATCAAGTTTATCCAAAACTTCAATATTTTCTTATAATGAAATGAAGAGCTCTCTGACCACAAAACAAATATTTCAATATTTTGAACTCTCAGCCACTTTTGTGGCACCTTGTGATGTTCTACTCCATCGTGCTAGAAATAGCATTGTTTATCACCGATTTGATCCGAGATCAGGATATTTCACTGTTTATATGAAACAAAACTCATAGTAGTATTCACTTTTTCTTCTCCGGAGACAGTCTTTATCCAGATTACCTAGGGAGATTTATCTGAGAAAATAACTTTAACCCTCTCCTCCTCAGCAGTCAAATTTTGGTCCTGTCTGCTGAATATAATTCTGTTGTAAATTTTTTTCTTGGAGAGAATTGGATTTTTTCCTGCCCTTCTTGACACCAGACCAGCCAGGTTTTTCTGCAGAAAAACCCACACCTGCCATTTAGGAGACCGTCTTGGAACTTACTTCCCTTTCTTTTATCAGTTTTCTTCACAGCAACTGAACTAGTCACCCCGATGTTTTTAATTATTTGAGAAATGGCATATTTGCATGCAATCTTACTAGTAGCAGTTTCCTTGCATATGAAGCCCCTTTAACACAAAACAATGATGATTGTTACGGTGGTTGAATAAAGAGGAATAATTTCATGCATCGAACCCCTTTAAAGCAACCATTCTGCCCTTCCAATTTAATCAAAATAACAGCTGCCCTTTCCTCATTAACACTTTCCCCTGAGCATACCAGACATTTTAAATTATAATAGCATTTTGCTCATTTTGTGGCAGGGTTAAAACACAGTTTTTGAGATTTTGTTCATTTCAGTAACTTTCATGTCTGGTAGTAACCTTTGGCTCCCATTGTACATTTGTACATGCTGATTTACAGCCTGAATCCAGCCACATCTAAACAAGATTAAGGTAAACTGGCATTAGTAGATATTTTTATATAAATGAACATCAGACAGAGCTCTTATAGCAATTCTTAATGAAACGTCTCTGCTGCCCTTCCTTTAGATTCCTTTAGAGACGTATTATGGCATTAAAGTTCAGAAAGTTGCAGTGGGAGCTCAGCTTAGTCCACAGACCTACTTGTATGATCTACAGCATTGACATTTATGATCGAGCAACCTGTTTATTAATGGATTTTTGGATATGCATGTTTTTCCTCTTGTATAGAAGACGTCTCTAAAAATTATAAAAGTTAAAGAGGACATTTTCAGAAACAACAAAACCAAAGATTGTTTTGGAACAACAAATGTGAAAGTGGCCTAAATCCTTGAAGCTGATGTTAACCATCAGTCTATTGAAATGTACGTGTGTAAAAAACTTCTGTGGGTAGGGTCCAAAAATTGGCTTCAGCCCATACAACCAAAAACCCCTAAATCCGGCCCTGTATGTATGATTGTTTTAATAGAGACTGATGCATGGGAAACAAACAGAGAAAGAGAGAGAGGTGGTTCTTAACCAGGGAAGCGTAAATGATTGTATGTGACAGTGCGCCACACATTATCCATGGAAGTCCTGCAGGGATGAGCCGGCAGGCTCGCCAAAGCCTCCATCTGTCCATGTCTCTGCAAGGAGTATCCGCCACACTCTGAACTTATACCGTGTCCCACGCTGGTGTGCCTGGTCCACGCCAACGTCAGCTCAGCTGGTGGGAGCTATATTTACAAACCGCAGCCATGGAACCGGGTAGCATGAAAGGGCATAAGAAAATCTGCTTTGTATTTGCAGATTAAACAGTCATACTTGCAGCGATTCATAAAATCCTTTCTCCAAGCAAAGATACACTCAGCCAAACTGAGGTTATTTTACTTTTTACTCTTTGTTCTTTATAGACATTTCTTAGTAAATAGACATCTTTTGTATAATGTGGGTAACCAGAGGAGAAAAAGTCATACAGTAAACTCTAACAAAGGACTTTTTAAGATGGACAGGATGTTTGGAGCACAGCTGTAAATATAAACATATGAAAACAAAACAAAAATTAAGGCTTGATATTATATCAGCACAAAAGCACATGGCTCACATTGATACTTTTTCACAATCATTATATTCATTAAACAAACTCAATACATATTTTTTATAACACAAACACAGAACAATAAATCATTTTCATAGAGCGTTTGCAGCTTTTTAGCATCTTTTTAATAGATAGTTCTCTTCATTTGAACTTTTACACATTTTGTAAGGTTACAACAATAAATGTTGGTGTATTGTTTTGGGAATCTTTGGGATGGACAACCTAAGTAGTGCATGATTGTGAGGTGGAAGGGAAAAACACAGGGCTTTAAAATGTGAAAAGTGTGGCGTGGATTTGTATTTAATCCCCTTTAATCTGATTCCTTTAAATAAAATCCAATGCAACCACCTGTCTTCAGAGGCCAAATAGTTCAGTTCATCTGGGTGTAAACAGTATCATCAAGACCAAGGAACACAGCAGGCAGGTCAGCGAGAAGGTATTAAGCAGGGTTAGGTTATAAAATAATATCTCATGCTTTGAACATCTCACAGAGCAATGTTGAACCAATTGTTTGGAAATGGAAAGAATTTGACACAACTCTAAACCTACCAAGATAGGATCATTGACCTAAATTGAAGGAGAGCATCAGTCAGAGAAGCAGACCAGAGGCCCACGGTAACTCTGAAGGAGCTGCAGAGATTCACATTTCAGTTGGGATAAAATGTTGATTGGACAACCATCATGGTTGCACTGGATTTTATGTTATATTGGCAAGAAAGTCATATAAAGTACTGTTTGCTGTTTTCCAAAAGTTGTAAAGGAGACATAGAGAGCTTGTGAAAGAAGGTGCTCTGGTCAGATGAGAACAATATTGTACATTTTGGTCTATGTGTAGTGCATATCATGCAGAACACAATACGGCCATGGAGAAACATGGTGATGGCAGCATCATGCTGTTTTTGCTTTTCTTCAGCTGGAACAGGGAAGCTGGGGAGAGTTAATGGGAAAATATATAAAGCTAGAGGCAAGGCTACAAAAGATGGGTGACCTTAAACATACAGACAGAGCTAAAATATAGTAGTTGAGGTCAAAACATATAAATGTGTTGGAAAGGGCCAGTCAAAGTCAGACGTAAATCCAGCTGACAATCTGAGGCATGTCTTGAAAACTGATGTTCACAGATGTTCTCCATCCAACCTGACTGAGTTTGAGCTACTTTAAAGAATGGTCTTCAAATTGTGTCCTCTAAATGTGGAAAGCTGCAACTGCAGTGAAAAGTAATGTCATGTCAAAAGGTTGCCAAGAGGTGTAAATACTTTTGCAAAGCGCTATATCGCTCATCACTCACACTCTTCCTGTTACCCAACACTTCCAATTCACACCTTTCTCACAAGGGGAAGACCAGGAACCCGGAGAAGGTGGAGTACTTCCAACCTCCCATCAGGTTCCCTCTCTCCAGTCTGAGGTAGGCCTTATCCCCCTTCTCCAGAATCACCAGGCCTGCATTGGTGGCTGCTTCTCTGGTCACATCTTGGTCTCCTGCAAACGCTGAAATCATCGGCCAACCGTTCACCATCAGGCTGACCTAAGAGACAATAAACAAATGGATCAGAGAGAACACATGAAACAGTTGCAATGTCAACTGCAATTGCTTTAATTGAGGTGATTGCTTACCTGAATAGTCTGTCTGTTGTAGGCCTTCACAACATGGAAGTTGAAGCTGTACACCCCTCTTCGCGGAGCTACAAAGACACTACTCTCTTGGTCAAAGTGAGTGCCAACGTTGACTAAAATCTGAAGAGATTTTGTGGGGAAAATGCAGGCAAGGTAGGTCATCTTTGGAAGAAATTGTCAAGAGAATCCAAGGTATGCCAAAGAAAAAAATACTTTGGAGATGGGAAAAGGCTGTTCTTAAAGGCCTTCTGAAACGTACATTCATGACTACTCCAAGGTGACTCGAGTAACTCTATTTCCACATTCAGTCTCAAAGCTATTGATCCTCTCTTGTACATTTGCACTCTAAAAAAGCCTTGAAGGTGCTGCATAATCTCACAGTTATGTGGCAGCACACCAAGTCCAAATGTTCAATCTTTACCTCATTATCATGTATCCTCAGTGCCAGGGCATAATGATATGTGCATTAATATCAGCAGATTGGAGACAACAAAAGTACTCATCGTCTTTGACATATTTGAAGCACTGGAATTCCCAGTGTTTATCATTGTTATGTGTAAAAATGTGTAGACATATGAAAGCTGAGAAATCGAATTTTTGCACAAATATGCACACATTATACACCCAGAAGCTCAAATAAGTTTTATCCTGCAAGAAAGTTCCTGAAATTGGTAAAATCATGTAATCTTCATGAAACTGGTATGAAGAACTGTTCTTTTTAGATCGAAACCAGAACATGTCAGTTGATTCTTTTAAAGTAATGATCTTATTCTACTAATTTAGTACTTAGTAGACCTTGATCACAAAGTGTTTCCAGCCAGGAAGATTTGTTATCTAGAGTTTTGGAACCATATCTCCCTGAAAACTTAAACAATGTGGTTTGAAAATATTCTAGATCCTATATTAACATTGCTTGTGTAATATACTTTTAACACATTTTACGATCAGCGCAACTTCTGTGAGCTCTAAAGATGGGTCAGTAAAGAGTTAGAACAGACTGAGAAGCCCAAAAAACCAAGAAGACAGAACCACTGTCTAATCTTTAAAGTTCCTGGTTCCAGTTAGCTTTCCCCTCCTGCCTAAAAGTGTTCAGCCCTCTGAGACTTTATTTGAGAGTGGGTATATTTCCCTTGTTCCAATTGGCTTGGTAATGATCCCAGGTGGAAAACTGTCTACTGACCTACCGGCTTAATAAGACAGGTCCCTTCCCCACAACTACCTTCAGAATAGTTCAAACAATTGTTGTGCAGAGATTCCCTGGTCATCGGAGCTGAGAAAATGGTGAGAACCACAGGTCAAGAAACCTGATCCGGTTCATTGAGGTGTGACACAACACAACTCAAGGCAAAGTAAGATGTTAGGTTTTCTTATAGGGCTGTGTTCTGGCCTGATAGTCATTCTCTGTTACGTTCCGGTTACTCTTTAAGTTGTGGTTAGATTCATGTACGTAGGTTTGTTTTCTGTCTTTGTCTCTTTACTTTTTTTTATTCGTCGTCTTCGCTTCTTCTGAAACCAGGTGGTAGGGGGGCAGCAGACTCAGTAGAAACGCCCAGACTTAGTCCCTCCAGTGTGTCCTGGGCCGACCCCTTGGGCCTCCTCCCGGTGGGATGTGCCTGGCACACTTCCAGTCCTGGAGGCATCCGATAGGCTACAGATGCCCGAGACACCTTAACTGACTCCTCTCGATGTGAGGAGCAGCGGCTCCGAGCTCCTCTCGGATGGCTGGCTCCTCACCCTATCTCTAAGGGAGTGCCCGGCCACCCTGCGGAGGAAGCTAATTTCAACCACTTGTATCCGGGATCGCGTTCCTTTAGTCATGACCCAAAGTTCATGCCCATAGGTGAGGGTATTAACGTAGACCGACCAGTAAATCGAGAGCTTGAACTCCTCCACTTGAGGCAGGAACTCTCCTCCAAACTTGTTACCTGGTGCTCGAGGGTTCATGGGAGTTTGCCTAACCGGTCCGCATGTGTATTGTGGACCTGGACATAGCATTCGACCGTGTCCCTCGTGGTCCCCTGTGGGGGGCGCTCCAGGAGTACAGAGTCGGGGAACGTTTATTAGGGGCCATCCCGTCTCTGTAAAAGGGAAGCGGGAGTTTGGTCCGTATTGCCGGCACTAAGTCGGACCTGTTCCCGATGCATGTTGGACTCAGGCAGGGACTGATTTAATTAATCATTAAAATATATGAATGTGATTCCTAATAGATTATTTTTTATCCTGTAAATAAATATAATCTTTCAGTTGAAGTGTCAGTACTGTGTTTCTCAGAATAACTGTTTTTTAGTCCTCCCGAAAGTATGCAGTAAGACTATTAAGGAATCAAAAATGTACTCATGCATATTGATAGACTGACATACATAAATAAAACTAAGTGTCCTTTTGTGCTGCAACAAATGTCTCCTTCAGGCATCTTTACTCACATTATCAAAGTAGATGATCATGGTGCGGTTGCTCATGTCTGTCGGCTCGTGGTTGGTCTGCCGGCTGGCTGAGAAGGCCACTCGTCCTGAGCCAGAGCGAACGGACATGCCCAGAGCGCTCCCAGCGGGCTCAGACGAAGGAGTGGAGTCACACACCACCAAGCATTTCCCCTCCAGGATGATGGGCTCTGTGTCATTCTGGGCCCCGGTTTCCAGAGGTGCCCAAAGCAAAAGCAGACTCTGCAAGATCAGGAGATCAATGTGGACCGACCCAAGGGGCATGACGGAACCTGGAACGTTTGGTGAAACAATTCCTTGATCACAACACTCCCTAGACAGTCTGAAAGTAAGTTTTGAGAAATCTGGAGGATTTACAAACATGCAATGGGTCAAACTTAAAAGTCTTGTGTCAACAGGTTCCAGAAGGACAGTGAGCAAAAAGATATTTTGATTTCCTTTCAGCAACAAATAAGACAAGCAAGATGCAGAGAAGGAGCCGGGAGGAGAGGATAAACGACTGGAGGCAATGAAGAAAAAATGATGAGGCAGGAATCTGGAGGGATGACAGGGGAAGCCAGAAGGGAGCTAGAAAGAGAGACTGAGAACGGGAACAACTCCACTGAGTGACCATCTGTCTTCTGCACAGACACTCCTCCTTCCATCACGCATCCTCGCCACACACACCTTTACAAAAACACTGTTTCAACATATGCTATAGCTGCACATATAAACAGCACTTGGTCAGCTCGGTGTCCTCCTCTGTTCTTCTGACCGGCTGAAATGAAACACTGTTTTCACGTAAAGGGCAACCCGGGTCACTCTTTCACTGGCAGTCTTCAACAAAATGTGCCTCAATTGAAAACTGTAAGGATGTCTTTCTTTGCTTTATAAATACTTATCATTAAACAGAATGACATAGTAAGTATTTGCTCAAAAGAATGAATGGCAAATAAAAACTGGGTGGTCACCTGTTTTCAGCTGAAGAAGCTTGTGTCCCATATCATGCAAATCCCACTAGATCCGTTCAGCTGAAGTATGGTGAAGCAGAAAAACCTTTGTTTTCCAGCTCACATTATCTCGCAGCGCTCCAAGTCTAGCTGATCGCAGCCGATCCGGAGTATCCTCTGATCTCCCTGTCTGACTTTCTCTCTCCCTGTGTGTTTGTTCTCCCTTCTCAGCCACCCCCTCTCTTCATCTGCTTCTTCCTCACCCTCTACCTTGCATCTGCCCACTCACCCTAACAGGGAAATAAATAAAGGTAACTGGGAATCGGCACAGCTTCAAAGAGCAAACTTATAGAGTGAGTGGCAGTTTTTCTTTTTTTTCTCCTAATTTCCAGTAAGAGTAGAAAAACACCTGTGAGTTGAAGTTTAGCTAAAAAGGACCAAAAGCTTCTGTATGCTAATTGTATGCTATTTTAATCTGGATGTCTGGTGCCTTTTGCAGTTTATTTTGAAAGATGTACAAATTTGAATTTTTTTTTTGTGCAAAATCATTAAAATAAAAGTAATTATTGCTTGGCTGTATCTAGAGCATCAGTGTGCTGTTTCCAACAGGTAGCTTAGCAAGGCTACCAGAGATGTGAATTTGTAGTCTAAATAAGAAGAAATATTGTTTAGAGTTGGATGTAAGAAATGTTTTAAATCTTTTTGGGTGAATTTCAAACACACCCAGCAGCCTTCACAATTATTTGCACCCCACTAAAGCTGCGGAAAAATGTGTTACTATCAGGTTCTGGGCTGTTTGTGTTGGTGCTTGTCACATGTGCTTTGTTTCAGACTGTGCTGGAGCTCTCAGGTGTGCTGGGTGACAGGTGCGACTTGTTCCACTGATTACTAGGAGTACTTAAGCAGGAGGCTGCCAGCACTTTGATGCGAGTGTTTTGCCACCAGTGGTAGAAGCTTGAGCTACACCCTAAGCTTATGCGTTGTTCTTTGACTTCGTTTAACTTTGTTTTTTTGCTGTTCTGCAGTTTTTGAAAGCCTAAGCTTTGAATCTATGTCCCTGAGTTTTTGGCTTCGTTTCTGGGAATTACTCTGGATGATCAAGCCCGTCTTCGCTTTGAGGATTGTGCATCCTATCTTCTGTCTTCGTTTTGGATTCGCATCAAGCTGGCAGATTTCCTGCTCTCTACGTCTCCTGAACCGAACCACCCTCCAACGTAAGCCACCGCACATCGAACTTATTCCTTTGTTCCGAGCCCACACAGAACTGTATCAACTGGACTCTCTACGGATATCCCTGCATATGACCTGGATCCTGAATCTCCTTTCCCCCTGGCGACCTGACCACCATTACTTAGTAAGCCGATCATCAAATCATTAATTTTTAGTTTAGTTACCCGTTCTCATCCATTCTCTTCACTTCTCTCCCTACAGTGAGATTTACGTCCTCTTCGTTCCTGATTCTTTCACAAATAAAACAGTCTTTATTTTACGTCCTTCTCCTGAGTGTTCTCTGTATGTGGGTCAGTGCTATTTCGGATATGACAGTTACGTTAAAAGTCAATAGTTTATTTTTCTTTGAGTTACATATGTTTAAGGATAGGGTTAGTCCTCTGCAACAAGGTTCCTGGTCTTTTGGAGAACAAAAAAGGCTTACAGCATCCCAGATCCTTTACCATGCCTAAAAGTGGGCAGTAGCTATATATTTCACACGTTCATCTCTTGCTTTCCACCAAACCTACCTGGATGTGGTCAAAAAGCAAAGTCTTAGTTTCATCTGACCAAAGCCCATGTCGCAGTGACTGACTCTACATGGTTTCATTTGAAATGGAAGGACGGAGGGCCTCTTCTATGCCTCCAACAATAGTCTAGCTTGTAGATGCCATCTAATGGTGGTTATAGAGAATAATGATCCTAAGACGACCCTGTTTGCTGCTATTCTTTGCTGACGGTGAGCTTGGGAATTTTTATACCCCCATTAAGGCCCTCCTTGCTGTTGTAGTTGCAAGATAAACTTTGGTTCCCATCCAACCTTATCTGTCAAAGTAACTTTCAGCTTAATTATTGCTTTGACTATAGTTAAGGGTAGTTTAGCAGCTATTTTCTTATAAGCATGTCCAATCTTGGGGCTGCACTGTGGCGCAGTTGGTAGCACTGTTGCTTTGCAGCAAGAAGGTCCTGGGTTCAATTCGGCCGAGGGTCTTTCTGCATGGAGTTTGCATGTCCCCCCACCCATGCATGCGTGGATTGTCACCGGGTACTCCGGCTTCCTCCCACAGTCCAAAAACATGACTGTTAGGTTAATTGGTCACTCTAAATTGCCCTGAGGTGTATGAATGTGTACATGGTTGTTTGTGTGTTGCCCTGCGATAGACTGGCGACCTGTCCAGGGTGTACTCCGCCTCTCGCCCATAGACTGGAGATAGGCACCAGCTCCCCCGCGACCCACTATGGAATAAGCGGTAGAAAATGACTTGCTGACATGACATGTCCAATCTTAGCAGGTTGAACCCATATGTGGCTCACTGATGTTATAGGACTAGTGGCATATTCTCTTGTCTTTCCTATTTTGAAGAGGGGCTAAGCAAAATAGGCCTTTATCATAATTAATAGGGCAACAGGAAGACATGGATTTACAAAGTTTAATAATTGTAACTGATATTGTTAAAAACAAGTATTTTACTAAAATGAGATTCTTCCCTGACTCATCACAGTTTATTTTTCTATAGTGTTGGTAAATTGTTGCGATTAAAATACAATTTTCTTTTTTGCGTTTTTACACATCTTTGCTGTTACTACTACTTAAAATAAAAAATAGATATTTAAAATCTTGCTTAAAACAGACTTCACTCTTTATTTAAACGACCAACAGATTCCTGTGCTCATACTTCACATTGTCAGAAACCATTTCTGGAAATAAACCTCCATGTTAAAATCTCATGAACATAGTTTTAGGAGGAGAAAGTCATTACACTCAGTCAGAAAAACAGGGATGACAGGAAAAGTTTCAACAGCGTTGCTCTCCTGCTGATCCTTTATGCCGCCTCACACTTTGATGACGGAGATACGACTCTTAAGCTCAGCTTTATAAAGTCCAAAGCCTACACACACGGGCTGGGTGAAGCTGGTGGAGAAAGTGTGGAGGTGAATCAGGCTGTTGGAAGGTCCCACCTCGGAGAAGGTGATGGTCCCGGAGCTGTAGTCCACAGCAACTGCGACCCGATTGCCGACCATTTGGTACGTGAGCCGCGTCTTCCTGCGGTTGTGCCAGGCAGACAGCTTTCTGTTGTGTTGCTGCGTCAAGCTCCATGAAACCTTAAATACAACAGCAGTGCTTTAACTAAAGAAACTAAAGAATGAAAAAAATGGGACAGAATACATTTTAGTCTAAACTGAAATTACATGTTATTGATGAGGAACTGTAAGATTTAGTTCTCAGTCAGATCGTTTAATGAAGAATTTAAATTCAAAAAGAGAGTCATCAAGGTATCTTCTAATTTGTTAACAAATACAACTCAATACAAAAGCAGGAATATGCTTTTTCCATGTCTGTACAAGAACTCTGAATGACCTTTAAGTAGTTTGCATTTCAAGCTGTGAGAAAACTATATTTGGCTTCGGAACGCATTTGTGACCTAATTTTTAAATGAGACAACATTAGGAGAATCAAGCCAATCTTTGGTCTGATCAGATCAGGGGAGGTAGAAGGTAAAAAATGAGCACAATCTCCACATGTAGTAAAAAGTGACAACTGAACAGAGTGAGACAAAGGAAAACCATAACCCTATATTTTAAACTTCATTCCTATTTACTCGCGTGAGCCTTGAGTGCTGACACTCGCGACCTACATTTTGGGTTGAGTCCTATAATTAAAATTTGTGTCCTTGTAACATTAATTTCACCCTCTCCAGATTTTTGCTTTTTTCTATGAACATGACATGCTGTCTATTTTTGCATAATTACAGCGCCACATGTGACAGACCAACACAAAGCACTGTTCGGAAACGTACAAAATCTGACCTTGAAGATACTTATGCCCACATTTCATATTCTGACCAAGATTACCAACTAAACAAGGCTCTTCAGATTGTCCAAACACAATGTTAGGAACTATAAAGCTGTTAAAATAAAATGTTCAAAACATTTTGTAAAATCTAAATGCATTTAAATATATGTTGAATTAATGCTATAAAAAGTTAAAGGTCAATCTTCTAAGCTGTGTCTCTTGCTAATGCAGTACACGTTGAGTTAAAACTGCTCAAACCAGAAACAGGAACCTTGTTTTGGAAAAGCTTCACTATACAAATATAATTCTGAAAAGAGCCAGGCCTTTGTATTCTGCCACCTTTAATCTAATATCCCTAAATTAAATCCAGTGTAGTGCAACAATTGGTATCAAAAGTCACCTAATTACTAAATAGGGTTGGTCATCTCCATATCCTTAGCAAATTTTTCCTAGGCCCAAGTTTTTGCTTCTGCAACCTCAGATGCTGCAGTTCTTGTTTTCCGGGGATCTCTACTGTTTCCAACGTCAGCTAAGCCCTAAAAACCACCTTCAGGTCTGGTGGCCACCTAGGCAGGCACCATTGATCTTAAGGCCACAACTCCTAAAGGTCGCATTGCCCATTGTGATTTCATGTCACCAACCTCCCTTGGTACTTGAGAAACTTTGTCCCAGAGGTGTTGGTTGAAGTTCTCTGGAATGAGTTGCTCCGTTAGACATTCCTGGTTCACTTTTACTATATTTGGGTATACTGGGTCTTTCCAGCAGTGCCCTAACCACTGTGCCCAACTCATTTCATATGAACATTGAAGCACATTAGGAAAGCAACACAATCCCAATATGGCACCCTTCCTAGGACATTAAACAGACACCGCTTGTCCGAAAGGCTCGGCCAGTCAGAGCCTTCCCTCTAGCAACCCAAAGCCCATAGTTGCGATCCTCACACTCAACAAGGCAAAATTTCAATATTGAGTCACTCAGCCGGGGGGCTTGCGAGTTTGCCCAAACCAGCCCGATGCCTCTCACCTTCAGCAATTCCAGAACAGAAGAGTGTCCAGTCCTATTTAGGGATATGGTATAAGTGCTAAAATTGAAAGTATGTCCAATTATATCTGGTATAGCTCAACCTCACACAGAAGTTTTGATTCCTTCTCCACCAGTTGGTTGACTTTCCATGTTCACATTGTCAGATTATGGCAGTGAATATCAACACACCCATGCCCCCATCTTATCCCCCCTCCTGTCCCTGCTGATTGTTTGGTGGTGGACTCAGGGTGATGTGTGCAGTGTTAGTATTTTGCAACACGCATTTGTCATAGTAAAAGGTTCAACTTCTTTCACATGCTTGTTGTGACCCCTACATGGTATGGCAAACTGCTAACAGAACTCCTTTCTTTCTCCAACTAACACCCTCCCACCTGAGTTGTAAATCTCTGCAGCTCCTCCAGAGATACCATTTGCCTCTTGGCTGCTTCTCTGATTTATGCTGTCCTTGCATAGGTTTTAATTGTGGATGGTTGGTCGATCTCTAGGTCTGCAGTCAGTTTGTTGTAAATTGACAGATGTGAAACAATGTGAGGAGTATGAATACATTTTTCAGGCACTGCGGGTGCTTTTACGGCCCATTTGTTTACCTTGTTGTTTCCAAAAGCATTCCCTTCTTTCCCCTTTCGTCCAATGCTCCGATAGCAGACAGCAATATCCCAGAATCCCTCAGCCTCCAGCTCCCAATAGTGAGTGCCTGAAGAGAAGGTTTGGGCCGTGAGAACTTGTGGCCAGTGGTCAAACCGCTCGGGGTGAGCAGCGCAGGGCAGGCGGCTTTTGACACGCGTGACTGATCGCAGGTTGTCAGAGATGCTCAGCAGAGGATGGGCAGAGTTTGTGTCCAGGGTCAGAGGGCTGGTTACTGCAGGGAGGAAGAGAGTCAAGTGGTTGAATTGCTCTATATTTTTACCACACTTTACCACACTTATTTTTATTATCTGAAAAATAACAAGATATCTTGACACCTTTAGGTTGTTAAATTTAACTTTTTAACCATTTTTTTTTACTCCTTAAAGACCTTGCTAATGTATCCATAACCCTTAAACTTCACCTTTTTGTCAATTTACAACCACAAACTTTAATATATTTTATTGAGACTGCCCATCTTTGTGAAGATAAAGGAAAATAATACAAAGCTTTCAACACTTATGATAAATAAAAATCTAAAAGGTGATTTTTAAGCCTCGTAAACCCACAACATCCGTTGTCTTTCCCTCATCCGAGATAAGGTTGTGAGGTAAGTAACAAAGTCTGGGAGGAAACTCAGACATCCTTTTTGCCAAGTGATACTCTACCGCACATTTTGGGGGATCCCAAAGTATTCTGCGGGGTCTCCTCCCCATTAGTTGTAAATAGAGTCCTCCTGTGTAATTTAGTCTCAGCATAAATCCAGATATTCTGTGAAGGCCTCAGAGGTTTGTTAGTGAAAATTAGAGAACAAACAGCATCACGAAGACAAAGGAGCACAACAGAGGCGTCAGAAAAAAATCTAGAAAGGTTTAAAACAGGGTTTGGTTACAAAATAAAATAATTTGGTTATAAAACTTGGAACATTTCTAGGAGCACTATTCGGTTAATCATTTGGAAATCGAAAGACTATGGCACAACTGCCAACCTACCAGAACGTGACTGTTCACATAAACTCAGAGCCTGGGTACGAAGAGTGTTAATCAGGGAAGCAACCAAGAGACCCATGGTAACACTGGAGGAGCTGCAGATATCCAATGCTCAGGTGGAAGATTCTATCAAATGAACTATCAGCTGTACTCTCCACAACTCTGACCTCAATGAATGAGGGCCAAGGAGAAATGGACTGCTGAAAGAAGCCTATAAGAAATCTGTTTCCATTTTACCACATGGCATGTAGTGAACACAACAAACATGTGGAAGAGATGCTCTGGTCAGATGACACCCAAATTAGAACAAAACAAAAACTTCAACCTGCACAATCCTACATGTAGGAGCAAACTAACACATCCCAAAAAGCTAAACACACTATCCCCAAAATAAAACATGTCTGTGGCAGCATCATGCTGTGCAAATTCCTTTCTTCAGTGGGTACGCTGGTCAGAGTTGACAGTAAAATGGATAAGTCAAAATACAGGAAAACCTGGGAAAAATTACTTTGTGGAAACCACAAAAGACTGGGGTGGAGGTCCACCTTCCAGTTAGACAATAACCCTAATCATACAGCCAGAGCTTCAATTAAACAGTTTAGATTAAAGGATAAGAACATGTTTAGAATGGCCCAGTCACAGTAAAGATGTTAATCCAAATGAGAATGGTAAAACTTAAATATTTATATTTAGAGAAACTTTCCAATAATCCGACTTAGTTTGAGCTATTTTCAAAGAAGAATGGTCAAAAACGTCAAGTCTGTTTAAATGAAAAGTCGGTAGAGTTTAAAGGAGGATGCTATTTGCATCCACAGGGATATAATTTATTCCTCCCTCCCAGCAGAGTTTACACTTTGGAAGATAACATTTTTTAGCACATACGTACGGATTCTAATAAGAGCGTCTATTTGGAAGAACAATATTTATCTGTAGGGAAGAACAATGCTTATCTATTAAACCAGATGTTTAAGCCCAGACTTTGTGGAGTTTTGTATTCAAACTCAAAAATGTCAAGCTGACCCAGGACTTATGAATTTTCAGAAGTCTCATCTCGATCAGGAAAGAGAAAAACATATTTTGAGAACAACTGTGTATTCATGTGTATGTGAATGTTTTTGGCAAGGCTGTAGATCTTATACAAGTCATATGTATGATTAAAAAGTAGCTGAATTTATGATTATTCTGAAATTTGATGTGCGACGATGTTTTCATTCAGAGTAAATGCCCAGTGATGCTCTAACTGCAAATTTATATTGAGGACCCAATAAGTCAAACACCCCCAAACACATAAGTGCATACCACACTTTACCGATTCTGTATTTGTAAAAAGGTTTGAATGCCTTTGAAAACCAGGCATCTTTTTCCTTCCTGCTTCACGACTATGCACTACTTTGTGTTGGTCTATCTCATAAAATAAAAATAAATAAACTGGGGGTTTGTGGTTCTAATGTGACCAAATGTGAAACAACTTCAAGGGACATGAATAATTTTGCAAGACAGCATTTTAAAAAAGGAAAGGTTTTCCAAGAAGTTTATGTCTGGGCACATGTGCATAAAATATAACAGATAAATGTGTTATTGGAAAAAAGCAAACACCTTTCCCTTTAAGTCAAACTACTGCCTTAAAGACATGTAATGGGGCTGGTTTGTTCAGCCAGTGGGTGAAATGAGCCACTCACAGAGCTCCCTCTTGAGCTCGGCGAGGCAGCGGAGGGTAGCGGTGATGAACTCTCGATATTTGCTCTCTATGTCTTCCAGGATGTGCTTCCTGTCCACACGGATGGGCTCAGGGAGATAAAGTGGGCAGTTCAGGTCTGCTAACAATCTGCAATACACCACATTGTGCAGAAAAAGAACATTACTTGGAAATTTGCATACAGTCATAACATTTTTTAAAGCAAATAGTGCTAGATTTTAGTGGCAGATCTCCAACTATCTTCGAAATTGCATTCCAAACATTCTTAACAGAAAAATATTTACTGCTTGGAAAAAAAATTAAACGGCTTTGTTTATTGGTCTGGGCTTACTTTGTGTCATCTGATTGAAATGCCTGCAAAAGACAAGGAAAGTAGAAAGAAAGGTGTGACATTACATTCCCAGAATGAATAATAATCATTTATGTGAATCTGCTCAAACAAAAAATATATAACTTCAAGGTCACTTCAAGGTTATTCACAGGAAGCATGTTCCTGTCTCATTACAGTATATACTACATTATAAAAGTAGTTGAAAAAATGCAGAAGCTCTCTGATTTGGTAACATGGAGAACCACCTTCAATGAAACAAAGGTAAGGTAATCCTGCTCTATAAAGCCTTATTAGTCTCTCATTTTATAATAAAATTGTTTTGTTTTACTTATCATTGCAGGACTTCTAAATTCATTAGAGTGTGAAGGTGAGCCTTCATTCAGTGACTGGTCTCTCAAGCTCTTAAGGGCCGAATATAGTCGTCCTACTTGACTCTGCAGAGTCTGCGCTGACTCAAAGCAGACATCCCCCTGACATGTCCACGCAAAGCTTAACTTTTATGACCACGTATGCGTACACATTGTCACACAATGAACTGCTCGGCGGGAAAAAGTCTCCACATCGAACTGTTTTACATGCCCACTGCTGCGACCAACCAGTCGCGAGTACGCGCAGTGTCACAGTCTACTTCTTTCTGGTTGAAATCCATGGCCTCAGACATAGAGAAGCTGACTCCGGGGAAGGAGACCCCGGGGAAGACCCAGAACTCGATATAGATGGATGGATGGATGGATGAGGTAGAAGTATATTTATTTTTTAACACTGCCTATATATTTTTGTGCTCTTTTTTATCATTTTAAAATTAAGGCGAAAATGTAAGGCCCTCTTTAGCATATACTTGGTTTTTGTTTTGATTTAAGATCAACATATTCTTTAAATTTGATCAACATGTTTTGTCTGGCTGGATATATTAAAGTTTTGGAGTGGCCCAGCCAGAGTCCTGACTTTAATTTTATAGTCTGTGAAGGGATCTAAAGATTAGGGTGATGGCAAGAAGACCCTCCAACTTAAAACTTGGAGCTCATCAGCAAACATGAATAGTCAAAAATACGAGTAGAAACATGTAGAGGCTTTTAAACATTATTCTCCTCCTTATCCCCTTCTCTTCTCATCACTAATGCCAGGGGTTTTCCTGGACAGCATCACAAACGCATTTTGTATTTTAACTGCAGCTTGAAAAACACATCTTTCCTCAGTCTCTGAGCATCCAGCCTAAATGTGCAATTTGAAGGTCCACTTTTTTTTCTGAAAAATGTTATCCCACATGGAGTGTTGCGTATATCCATATCTAATTGAAAGGGGGGCAAACATGGCACCACATTTGTTGGCATGAAAACTGTGGATTATTTGCTTCAGTTTGGTAACATTGTTCTGTCTTCGGCTAAAGAAGCAGCAGGACTCCAGGTGTATAGTGGCTGCACCGCCAGTACCTTACTTGGTGTTCTGCCGGGCCATAGGTGTGATGAGATTGTATCTTTGGCATGAGGCCAATGCTCCTACTCCTGATTCAGATTGTTTGACAACCAATCTCTACTGTTGTATGGATAGGCAACAGCTGCTGCTACCAGAATCCTTTAAGTTGCACCAAGGACTTGGGTATGCTTCTACCACTATAATGAACTATGACCACCTCCCTACCGACATGTTGTTAATGTGCAAAACATTTGGTCCCTGCATCATAAAACTGCGTCATCCCTGCAAGCCACAATTAGGTGAAAATCTCTTTAATCTAGTTGTCTTCAAATGGTGGGATACAGGAAAAAAAAATATTTATGTGGTGCAAGTAAATCACTGAAAAGAACGAAGAGGTTTGTGTGACACCAAAGGGTATTTCAGGAAAAAGATAAGGCAGTGATTAAAGCATTATACCCGGTAAGTGATGCATTCCTGTCTAAACAAACCCTACATTTTAGCTCAGAAGTGGGTTACTTAATTCTGCATTTAGACCCACAATACAAGTACGTTTTACTAGTATTTTAATTTGTATAGCTCTCTTTGCCATATTTTTAACCCAATGCCCATTTCTGTGCAGAGCACTTGGAAGAGTCTTACCCAGATGAGCAGGAAAGGGTCAGTCTCTGCCAGCAGCAGGTTCAGGTAGTGCTGAATGTTCACCGTCTGGCTCATGTCGTCTCTCACTTTGGCACAGTCTTGGTGCACACGCTCCATGATCTGCTGTCTTTCCCTCTTGGTGATCTCCTTCAGAGCCACCACTAGCCTCTTCACTTGGACCTGCAGATCCGTGTCCAGCCGCTCCACCTGGCTGTTGTCCTGCTTTAGAGAGTCCTGAAGGAAGTCAATCAAATAGTATATCAACTACACTCATGAAACAATAAGGATATTCTATGAAAGTCTGTGTTTTTTGGCATATTTGGACACAGGGATATTTAATATCAATTTGGTATTAATGATACTGTAAAATTGAAGTAGTATTACTAAATAATTTGAACTGAAGAAGGGAGCATTAAAACTATTAGTAAAATGTAACCAAAAACATTCAATTTCTGCAGCGGAATAAATTAGGAAACCCCGACAAAAAATTCAGTGAGTAACAACAAGAATCCCAGAGCTTAAATACTGAGGCAGGGTTGAAGAAATGACAAGCAAACCAGAAAAGCTATTAGATGAAATGAGGAGCAGCTGTGGTATAAGGAAAGCGGGTAGGCTGAGGGAGAGAGATAAATGATAGAGAACACAGATTGAGTTAAACAGAGATCCACGAATCCCAGAGGAAATATCTAACAGATCTAAGAGAAAATACCTCAAAGTATAACAAACACAGAAGTATAATAGGACACTAAATACAAAGAATGGACTAATTTAGAAACACCTACTAACAATAATGAACACAAAGAAATGAACAGAATAATAACATAACTAAAAGGAAAGGACCAGAATACAAACACAAAAGAAAAAAATCAAAAAACAAACACCTCAGGATTGTGACATTATGAGGCTGGTGACATAGACAAAATCCAGCACACCTGGAATAATGTTCTTTGGATAGATTAGTCTAAAATTTGTTTATTTGGAAACCAGAATACAGAACATGTTTGGCATAAACCAAATACAGCATTCCAGGAGAAGAACCTAATATCAACTGTGAAGCATGGAGGTGGAAGTGTCATGGTTTGGGAATGCCTTGCTACGACAGGAGCTCACTAGCTCATGATCACAAAAAAAAAACCAACGTCAATTCTGCAGGATATCAGAGGGTGCTTGGGGAAAACGTGACAGTTTCTATAAAAATGGAAAGTCCTGCGCTCAGTCAAAGCCCGGGTCTTTATTCCTATCATACACTGTGGGGTGAATTGGGGTTGAACTGGTCAGTACATACAAGAAACCCCTCAAACACATCACAGCTAGAAGTGAGGAGTGGGGAAAAGAGATTAGTCATCAATATGTTTGCTGATGAAGAATTAAATCCTTAATGGGTTGTCTTATTTCATTCACATGACTAGATATAATATCGACATTATAATGTTTTAATATTATAATATTCATGAATTCATCTTCTATACCACTTATTCCACAGTGGGACACGGGGCAGCTGGTGCCTATCTCCAGCAGTCTAAGGGCGAGAGGCAGGGTAGACCCTGGACAGGTTGCCAATCCATCGCAGGGCAACACAGAGACATACAGGAGAAACAACCATGTACACAGTCGTTCATACCTAAGGGCAATTTAGAGAGACCAATTAACCTAACAGTCATGTTTTTGGACTGTGGGAGGAAGCCAGAGTACTCGGTGAGAACCCACACATTCACGGGGAGAACACGCAAACTCCATGCAGAAAGACCCTCAGCAGAGAGTCGAACCCCGGACCTTCTTGCTGCAAGGCAACAGTGCTACCATCTGCTCCACCGTGCAGCCCATATTATAATATATATATTTGAAAAAATTATGTAAATATAGATAAAAAAACTAACATTTAGCACTTTTTGTGGCCCTACGGCTATGGATTAGCATTATATAATTAAAAACAACTTAAACTGACAAAGTCAAGGTTTTTAACTTACCGCCATGGCAGAATCAATGTTTTCATGCCCTTTGAGAACTTTCTCCCCATCTTTTAGTTTCTTTTCTGCTTTGATGAGGAGAGTCTGTAAGATGACCTGTAAAGTCAAGAATCTATTATCTATACTCAAACCTGCAAATACACAGTGCCCTGGAAAAACATAAATACCCCTTGAACTTTTTCCACATTTTTTTTCATCATGCCCACAAAGTGTTTTATTGGGAATTTATATGATAGACGAACTTATAGCAGCACATAATTGTGAAGTGAAAAAAAGTCATGATGTGATCTGAAAAATGGGACACACATTTCTATTCAGACCGTTTGAGTTAAAATTTTGGAAAACCACATTTCACTGCAATTACACCTCCAAGTCTGTAGGTGGTATGACTTGACTTGTCCTGTTAGAAGGCGATCCTACATCCTGGTTTCAAGTGTTTTGCAGCGCCTAAATGGTTATCTTCCATACTTCCTTCATGTTCCAATCAATTTTTACTAGCTTCTTTGTCCCTGCTAAGGAAAGGCATCTTCACAATGTGATAACTTCCATTTCCCAGTTTTGCAATACTTTGTGTTAGTCTATCACACTAAAATCCCAATAATACACATTCAGGTTTGTGGTTGCAGCATGACAAAATGTGGAAAAAGTTGAAGATCTTTTAATACTTTTGCACAGTACTGTAAAGGCCCAGATCTGTTGTAGTCATGCAGCCCACCTTCAGGTCCTCCTCCACCTGTCTCAGTGGCTTGACTGTGTGCAGAGCGTGCCCCCCCTCCAGCAGACAGTCTCCACAGACGTACATCCTCTCGTCCACACAGTAGTAACGGAATACCTCTGAGTGTGCTGAACACCTTCGCTGAGACAGGTCCCCCAGTGGCTCAACCAGCAGGTGGGTGCTGAACGCTGGTCTCTCCAGGTGGGGTCGAAGGTGGTCAGCACAAAGCGACACCTCACACCTCAAGCAGGTTTTTACAGCCATCGGGGGGTGACCATCCTCTACCTGGATAGGGCAGCAGTCACACAGGATTTCACCATGCTCCTCCTGACACTGAGGGCAGGTGAAGCGACCTTTTCCTTCCCCCTGAGGGCTCAAGGCCTCACGGATGCAGGCGGGACAGAAGCTGTGGCCACAAGGTAGAGGGTGAGCCTGGCTGAAGCTGTCTCGGCATACAGAACAGGTCAGCTCTTCGTCCAAAGACGCCATGGAGCTCAGAAGATAATGCCTAATGAGAGCTACAAATTAAATGGTTGAATTGCAAAACAGAACAAACCAAAGTAGTGACTTGGAAGGCAATTAGTTTAGCAGGAAAAATTAAAAACAGCTCTTCTCTTTGGGGGTCAAATAAAAGAATATTTGCATGAGTTGCATGTTAGTGCTTCATGTAACAGCCTTAGAAGGACAAGAGGAACGCATTTGATTTGTGCCAACTGTTCACTCAGACCAGATAAATAAATCATCATACAAATAGAAGGAAGAAAAATAACAAAGACAAAATTATCTAATATAAACAAATTCAATTGTAAAACCTCTTTAGCAAGTGAACTGACATGCATAACTTGGCATTACAACAAGACCAATGTACCAAGAAGCCAATGAAAAACAGAAATAAATAACAGCAGATGGGGACAAAACCAAAACTGGGCTTTTTTTATCTAAGCAAGCATAAAAGGAGTAAACTATCCCCAAATGAGCATTAACTTACTAAGACACAAGCTGTTGCACTGGAGGGATCATGGGATCATCCTCAACACCTTGTTGTCTTGATTTCTTGTACTTGTACTCAGTGTAGATCATCTGCTGTTTTAAATCCTGTATCCCCATGTGAGCTTCTTTATTATTAATAAGATAAAAAACAATAAAATCTTGTCCTTACCTGCTGTTTTCCTGGCGTTAGTTGACCGCTGCCATTAGTCGAGTGCAGCTGGTATGTTAACTAATCCCAACTGATTAATGGCGCTTGGAAAGATCACCTGACCCTGACATGGGAGGGGTGAAGGGATGGTATTAGGTAAGGTTAATGGCAAAACATACAGACAGAGCTACATGGTTTAGATCGAAGTGCAGTTGTGGTTTCTGTCCACTAAATTCCAGAATAATGGGGAATTTGCTTTATAACTTTCTTCAGAATCAAACAAAATTTCTGACAATCGTGTATACTTTCTTTCATTTCACAGTTATGTGCAATGTTGTCTTGATCCATCATTTACATTGCAAATAAAACATTGAGGTCTGTTGTTGAAATGTATCATGACATGAAAAAGATCAAGACTGGGAAAAACACCCAGACATAATCTATGTGCAACATCACTCCTTAAGTTTAACTATAAATGCAGAGTTAATATGTGTCCCAATCACTTAATATAAGAACCTTTTTCTGCTTTGAGAAAAATATGGCATATGCATTTTTCAGTCTTACAAAAAAATGTTCTTCTTCACATTTATTTAATAACAAAGAGTACAAAACTGAGGAAAAGTTCAGTATAATAAGGTAGAAGTTTACCTGTGCAAACAGGTGCTCAAACCCTCAAGGTTGCAAAGCTGCATCATAAAGCAGGTCGGGCTCAATTAGAGAGCTTTTGTGATGGAGAAAATAGCTCTTGGTTCACAGGACAAACCAAACTTTAGCATCTAGTGAGGAGAAAACACTACACAGCTTCTCAGTCACACAGCCCTGTTAACACAGTTAGCAGAGGGAACCTTTGCTTATATGTGTCTCCACTTTATCTCATCTTGTGGTTTGTTTAGATGAAACTTTGCAAACCTAACTCAGGCCTTCCTGGTTATGTTGGCAAAAATGGCCTCATAACCCTCCCAAGATATGTTTGCAGCAACAATTAGTTTTCTCATGCATTTACAGATTTATTTTCACTTTTTCACCAGCATGTTCATGACAGACATAACTTCTCTTGTTTGAAAAGGTGCTCAAAATTTTCATGATCATCTAATCAAGTAAATATTGATTAGCTGCATATTACAGCCGCTAACTTTTTAAAATTCCTGCTGGATCTATAAAGATGGGCATATTTTATCATGCCCTGCTTGTGCATTTAATCTTTGGTTTTGTTAAATAAGTAATTAGTTGGTTTGACATTCAACGTGCTACTGTTTGTCTGAGTTTTTATTTATCCAGTCTGAACACCAAATTAATTCTATATAATAGATACACGGTAGACTTTATGATGGACTAGAATTTGTGGGTCTGTGTTTTAAAACCCAATAACTAGAAATGTGTCTACTGTGTGGCTAAACAGGCTGTTTTCCAGTTCTTTGCAACAGATCTATGAAGCCTGTCCCACAGCGCATCCTAGTGGATATAACAAGCTAGGCGCTATTAAACCCATTCACAAACTAGACGTCAAGTAAAGAAAGAAAACTGCCCCCATCCTTCCAGTTATTGTGCAGTTGTATTAAGCCCCCCATCCCCAATCAATATTTTGTAGAATCACCTTTAGCTGAAGGTATACCAGCAGGTCTTCTGGGGTATGTCTATGAGTTTTCCGCTCTAAATCATTTGGTTATTCTCCTTTTAAAAATAGCACACGCTCAGTTGGATATGATGACGAGTGTGTGTTAACATCAGTTTTTAGACTGGGCCAATCTTAATACATATATATGCTTTGATAAACTTACAGCCAGAGCCATTCTATTGTAGCTCTGGCTGTATGTCCGTTGTCCTGCTGGAACGTAAACTTCAGTCCCTGTCTCAAGTCTTTTAAGACCTTTATTAGATTTGTTTCCAGGATTGTCCTGTATTTAGCTCTGTCCATCTACCCATTCGCAGCTCTAACCTTCCTGTTTTTGCTGATGGAAAGCATGTAAGCAGCATGATACTGCCACCACTATGTGTCACAGTGGAGATGGCATGTTCAGGTTGATATGCAGTGTTAATTTTCCATCATGAAGCGCTTTGCATATAGGCCAAAAACCCCATAAGATGCTCAGGTCTCATTTTACCAGCGCACCTTTTACTGTATGCGTTCGGTCTTCCCTGTGGCTTGTGGCAAACTGAAAATCTCATGACTCAGTTTCAACAATGGCTTTCTTCCTCCAATAGGGGCAGATTTGTGGGGTGCACAATGAAAAGCTGTCCTGTTAACATACTGTTTCATATGCTTTACAGCTCCTCCAGAGTTACCATGGATGGCCTCATGGCTGTGTTTGCAATTTATGCTGTTCTTGCCCAGAGTGCCAGTTTAGATGGGCTGGATGGTAATTTCCTGGTAGGATGCAGTTGTGCCAAACTTTTTTTATTTTCAGATGATGGATTGAACAATGCTCTGCAAGGATATTGTTTTATAACTTAACCCATTTAAACGTTACCAGAACTTTATCCCTGGCTTATCTGATGTGTTCATAGGTCTTCATGTTGCTGTTTGTTCACTAATGTTCTCAAGCAAACATCTGATGCCAAAAACAGAACAGCTGGATTTAAACTGAGTTTAAATGACACACAGGCGGACTCAGTTTAGTAATTACATGACTTCTGAAGGCCTTTTGTTTCTCAGGATTTTATTTAGAGACATCAGAGTAAAGGTGGCTAAATCCAATTTGACGCCACACTTTTCAGGATTTTTATTTGTAAAAAGTTTGAGAACCATATATCATTACATTTTACGTCTTTTTACGTAAAAGATGCACGTCTTTGTGGTGGTCTATTCCCAATAAAATACATTGCAATTTGAGGCTGCAACGAAAACATTTGCAAGAATGTATTTTAATCGATTTTGGGCTTTTAAATAGTTCATTTAACATTAAATATGCAACATGTGAAATGTGCCTGTGAGTCAGAAAGAGTATAATGGAGGTCTATAAAGCAAATTTGCTTAAAATGCGCCGGCTATTTTTTTAACTGTGAGCTAGTGGGAAAGGTAACTGTGGTCCGTGTTTCTGTATGTGGGAGAGCGGGTCATAAATTATACCAGACAACTGGCCAGATAACCGGGCAGACAGACAGGGTACCGCAGCGAGCGCAGTCAGGCCGGACCAGAACTGGGCCCCGACAAGTACAAAGAGAGGAGGAAGAGCAGCGCGTACGGCAAACAAAATCAATCCTCCCCCACCGATGTACTCCGAGTCCAGCAATCAGCACCGCCCCAATTCCTCATCCTGCAAATTCACTCTGGCAGAATAACCCGTTGTTATGGGAGTTAAATGCAATTTGCGACAGGCATAAACAGTTGAAAAAAATGCAGCTGTCCGACTGCGCATCCCCGGGACTGAACAGGGAAATGCTGCGCCAGTGTCCCGGCTGAAAGACTGAGCCGATCAAACCTGAGCTCCGGAGCTTTCTTTCCCCCTCCCTCCACCACTCTTGTCATTCCACGATATCGGTGCCAAAAGAGGGGGTTTAGAAAAAAAAATCATCGTTTCCGCCATGGTAAGTGATATTTCTGTCATATTTAACAGGATTGGGTCAGCGTCGAGCGGTTAGCAGTGGAAATGCACATCCGGGACAGCGTTTTTCCGGAGGAGTCAGGACATTTTATGAATCATAACTTGTTATGATGTGGGAGCGCGCCTGGCGTGCAACAGGTCGCTGTACAGTAGCGGGAGCGCGCATCTCACAGTAATATTGACGCTGATTTCCAAACGTAGGCGTCAAGAAAAAGGGGGCAAAAAAACGCCCAACCATCGTGTACAAGGGGGAAAAAGGCAAGATGGCACAACAAACACTACCGAAAACCTTTTGTGCCTAAAATGCGATTAGATCCACGCTTGTAAATATTGTACCACTCATATATGAATTGATTACATTAATAAATTAATATGATCATGAGCTGCATCTGTACTATATATTGTGATATATTTACGTAAACCTTATTCGTAGCACATATCACCTATTTCTTGGAATAGGAAGTGCGGATTTAAGGCCCAAATTATAAACTAGGCTACATTAGTGTTTAACTCTTTTATTATAGTCTTCATAATAAACTGAAGATTATCTGCAACAGATTAAAACGCATTTTAACACATCCCATTTGTGCAATTAATTCAGACCTTACATCAAATCAATTTTGCATTTTATTATTCTGCCCAAGCCCTCAGAGAGACAGAAAAGAGTGGAGGGATGCGGGAGGTGGGGCTTCCACAGGGGCCTGGATGTAAATGTATTTTTCTCCTCTCTCTGCCTTTGTCTGTTTTCCACCACTACCTTCACTCCACGTGGTAAGCAGTCTGGTTGGGGATAAGAAAAGGGCGCATTGTGCCTCTAGTCAGCGGCATTATGTGCTGGAGAATCTGTGTGAGAGGGTGCTGTGCACTCAGCTGTGCTCCCTGACGCCATTGTTCCACATTCCTCCTCAGTTCAGCAGCTGAGATCACATCGAGGCCTAGTTGGAACCCTATTGGCTAAAGATTGCTGCGCGAATTTTGATTGAACTTTAAATTTGAGTGCTACCTTATGGCAAGTGGAAAAGATACAGTTGAATATAATACAATAAGGACTGCTGGAGCTATTTATTTATTGCAAATATTGGGTTTACGCTGTTGGGACAGAGGTTTGGTAGCTTAAATCTAGGCAATTACCTGACACGATTTTCAAAGAATAGACACTGATCAGGCAAAACATTAAGACCACTGACAGGTTAATAACACTGATTATCTCTTTCTTACACCATCTGTTTGACTTAAGGGTGGTACCATATAAGGAAGTAGGACTGTGAAATAATTGCTTCTAGCTGAGCTGGTCATCCTCTCTGTGGGTCTGTACTGCAGGGAAACTCTATCTAGCAGGCTCAGCATTTGATTCGCATACAAAGTGTGTTCATAGCAGTTGAAAATAACGACCAACAAATATTGCATTCCAAATTATCCTTAACAATATGATTAATGCACTATTACAATGGCGAAAAGTTGTGTAGTCCTTAGATACCCATGTAATTTCTAAAACAGTGATGACACACACACAAATAGGCTAATGTAGCTACCCAAACAGAACAATGAAAGCAGTTTCCTTCAAATTAAAAGCTGTGTAATCAGATTTGCTTGAAGAACTAACAATTTGTGGATGTTAAATATCAGATTTTCAATTGACCACAACAAGCCATCTGGGACATCTTAGCCAGATGTGGCCCACAGGCCTTAGAATGATCAGGTCTGTCTTAGTGGGTGGGATGTATGTGACAGCAAGTGAACATTTTGTCCTCAAAGTTGATGGTTTAGAAGCAGAAAAAAATGGGCAAGTGTAAGGATCTGAGATAGTTTGAAATAGACCAAATAGTGATAGCAAGAACACTAGAGCATCTCCAACACTTCAGCTTGACAGCTTCACTTGTGGGATATTAACTGTCTGCAGTGGTCAAGAAAGGAGCAGTGGTGAACCGACTCCCAGGCTCATTGATGAGAGGCAGGATAAGGTTGGCCCGTTAAGGTTGAACCAAAAGATGATCTACTATAGCTCAAATTGCTAAAGAAGTTGATGAAGGTTCTGATAGGAGGGTGTCAGAAAACACAGTGTTTCCCAGTTTGTTGTGTGTGTGGCTGCATAGCTGCCGACCAGTATTGATAATGCATAACACCAGGATACACTTTGGTAAGAATGCAAGCCAGCAAAGGTAGGGTGGTACTTTGGGCAATTTTGTGCTACATGGATGGATCCTCTCATCCATGTAGATATTACTTTGACACATATCACCTTCCCATGTGTTGTTGTAGCCCATGTACTCCTTTGACAAAAACTGTATTCCCTGATGGCTGTGGCCTCTTTCAGCAGAATAATGTATGCTGGCACAAATCAAAAATGGTCCAGGAATGGTTTGAGGGGCACAACAAGAAGTTTGAGGCGTTGACATGGGCTCTAAATTCCACCACAAATCAGTCAAATTGAATATCTGTGGGATGTGCTGGAAAAACAAGTTCGTTCTATGGAGGTCTCTCCTTACAGGTTACAGGACTTCTTGGTGTCAGACACCACAGCATAACTTGAGGTGTCTAGTGAAGTCACTGTCCCAACAGCTCAGAACTGTTTTAGCAGCAAAAGGGGGACCAAGACACTTTTAGGCAGGTGGTCATAATAATATGCCTAAGTGGTGTATAATGTTAATGTCACTAGTTCGTGGTAATGCCTTTATTTCACTTGGCTTTTTAGTAAGTATTACATTGGCTTGTACTGGCTATGCTCAAAATTCTTGTTGACATGGTTGGCCAAAGAATTAAACAGAGAAATAAGAATCATTCAGGGCTTCATGGGGGTGCCGTTGGCACCAAGATGTTCTCAGATCCAAGCCTTGGCCTCTTTGTGTGGAGTTTCCATGTTCTCCCTTTGCAAACAGGGTTTTTCTCTGTGTACTCCAGCGTTCTCCCACGGTCCAAAAACATTCATATTAGGTTAACTGTCTACCCTAAATTGCTCTTGGGTTTCTTTAGATTGCGCTGTGAAGGACTAATGATTGTTCAGGGTCTCTCTGAACGGATAAAACGGGTATTGAAAATGGATGGGTGGATAAAAATCATTATTTGTAATTCAGGTCATGAATTATTCCTTTCAACCCACCGTTTTGTGGCCTCGACGTTAGACATTAGTCTGTCTAACCATTATTTGTTGTAGACCTAACCCAGTGTGTCGGGTCACACCCATGACCCATCTCTGTTATGTTACATCAATCCAGGCTTGGATTGGTCCATCTTTGACCCAAGACTATAGGTTAGCAACAAAAAAAATACTGGGTTATTTTTTTTAGCCAGCCATTTTAAGAGTGCAGATTTGATTGGTACTGGTGGCTTTTGCTAAATATTTTTATCTTCCACTCAAAAAGACCTGTGTTACAAGAACGTTTTATTTTTTGATAATTGGAATCCATGACTAGGGTCATAACGGGATAAAGTTGAGCTCCAGTGTATAAAGGTTCAGTACAGTGAGGCATAGAACCCTTGTCTCAATAGACCTGGAGTTCACTCTCTTTTTGAATGCAAAGTAGTGGATGATCAAGCTAGTGCATCTGTGTGTGCAGAAGAGAAGGAGGGCCAGCCGGGAGTTCTGACAAAAGGGGCACTTGTTTAGAGAAACCGCCTCTTTACTATGGGCTTCCTTTCTCCTTGCAACTTTTCCACCAATAATATCAAACATTGCTAAGTCCAGTCACTTTAGATCATCTAGTGTCTCAGTTTGATTAATGACTCTATGATTAGCCTTTTTCACATATGGGGTATATTTTCATAATGAGGCTAATTTAGCCTCCTACTTTAATCAGTGTGCAGAGAAACATTATTAAAGTTTTGTTGGCCATTGGTTTCCAGTGTCAGTCCCATCGGGTAAGAGCGTAAACCAATGCTGGATATTCAGTAAGAAGTGATGCGAGGTTTACACCACAAAGTGTCACCAAATAAATACAGAGTGCAGGTGGATTGCTAATATTATCTACCTACCTGCATTGACAACACAAGGTAGTGCATAACTGTGAAGTGGAATCTGAAAAGTGTGGCATTGATGCGTATTCAGCCTTCCTTCATTTTGATTCTACCTGGACATCACATTGAACACACCGCCCCCACTGCAAAACATGCAGTTGGCAGATTCATGCTGTGGGTACGATTTTTGTTCCACAGTTACAAGGGAACCAGTCAGAGTTGAATGGAAGGAGGGTGGAGCTACATACAGTGCAATCCAGGAAGACAACCAGCTTCCAGCAGAACACTTGAACATACGGCCAGAGTTACAATGGAATTTATTACATCAAAATATATTCATGTATTAGAATGGCCCAGCCAAAGTCCAGACTTAAATCCAAATGAGATTCTGTGGCAAAACTTTAAAATTAATGTTCACAGATGCTCTCTAACCAGTCTGACTTATGGGCATAAAATCAGTCTCTAGACGTAAAGAAGTTTAAGGGACATGATGCAAGGTACATTTACATCCTAACTGCAGGCACTGAAAGTAAAGTTTCAGCATTGAGTTACCGCCTTCGTTCCATTCAGGTCACTGACTGTCCTGCTTTGTTGTCAGCCACTGTAGTGTTAACAAACCTTCTTGAAGGATGTACGTGTCAGATTCTCCACATTAATTCTGGAGACAGGGACCACACTGTATCCTAAACTTTACTTTCTTAATCAGACATCTGCTTTCACTGCATACAACCTTGCTTTATTTTCCTGTCTCTAAAAAATATCAGGAAAGTGACCTCAGAGTGTTTAAGGTCATGTTTGCCAGGCAACAGTGCATTCAGTGCAGCGTATTCAGCCGGGACCTCACTCTTAGCACAGCACTAAGCTACAAAGGCTCTTAAAGAGATGAAGGCAAAAGAGACAGAGATGAATGAAAGAATATATTTTGGCAGATAAAGCTTTTATTTTAGCTGTGTTTTTGTCTGCAGGTTTATGTGCAGCCTGCATACTGTTTGTGAGTATAGAGATGACAGTAAAGAAACCACTTTTGAAAATAAAATAAAATAAAACTGAGCAGCAAAAGAGCAAAAATCAAAATATACAAAATAAAGCTGGATTTTAAGCTAGTGGAAATAAAACCCGAAGGTAAAGTAATGTTTCTTTGATTTCTTACAAATGTGTTTCTGCCTAAAACATGCTTCCCTTTTCTAAATTCCGATTGTTTCTCTAACCCTCTCCAGATCACAACTTGCCAGTGAAGTAAATTTCCTTTCCAATCATCACGGATTCTCTGTTGTGCTCCCCATCTTCTAATCAAAACTCCCATCTCCCCCTTGCTCTCTGTGCATCTTTTAAGGACTCCCAGACCCCCTGCTACCCAAAGGGGGTCCATTAACACCCTCTTTTCCAAGACAGCCCCACAAATATTCATCGACCTCTCTGTCTTCTGACTTTCCTTACACATCCTTCTATTAGCAAATATATCTCCCTGCCCTTTGGCTCTCTGCCTGAATCCTGACTCTCTTACTAGTGCTATTTGGCCACTGTTCCCAGAGTGCACACATGGCCTCTCCGAAGTTGGGCCTGTCAGCCACAACCACCACCTCCTCTTCCTCCTCATCATCCTCAGCCTCATTAGGCCCTCCACCACACCCTGGAAGCCCCAGTCGGGTACCTGAAGGTCCTCCAAGCCCTGTTACTCCCACGCCAAGCCCAGGATTAACATCTGCTTCAGCCACCCCTGTAAGGACCCAGCTGAGCATTGCTCTGATCCTAGAGGAGCTCCGGGTGCTGCAGCAACGGCAGATCCACCAGATGCAGATCACAGAGGAGATCTGTAGACAGGTGTTACGCCTTGGTGGGGACTCCTATAGCACTGACACGCCATCCCAGAATATCCTTCCTCCTTTGCCTCAACTTTGTCTGGAAGACAGCAAAAACACATCCAGTTCCTTAACCCAGTCGGCCGCACCTCAACCCACTACTTCTTTGGCTCCTCTCTTGTCATGTTTCTCCTCCCTGAACCCCTCTCAAACAGCAAACAAAGCCACACAGCCAAGCACTTCCTTGTCTCAAATCTTGCAGCCTCATAAATCACAGATTGATGGACCAGGAAGGACTGGTCATTCCTGGGAGACCTCTCAATGCTCTTCTTCATTTACAGCTTCTTCTGTGGGTGTCTCTGTGCCTTCTTCCACCTATGCTTTAGCTCTATCTTTAGCTTTACCCAATCGCTATCTTCATGAGCAATCTCCCAATACTACATCTGTAGGTGGGCAGAGTGATTTGTCCTTTTTAAGCTCGTCCCTCACCACACCTCAGTCCATTAACCCAAACTCACAGTTGCAATCTGCCTCTATTGTCAGTGATTCATCTACATTAAGTTCCAACACTCCTGGCCGTCTCCAACATGTATGTCGCTTTTGTGGAAAAGCATTCAGCAGCGATTCTGCTCTGCAGATACATCTCCGTTCACACACCGGAGAACGGCCCTATCAGTGCCCTGTGTGCCTTAGTCGTTTCACAACACGAGGCAACCTGAAGGTGCACTTCCTTCGCCATCGCGAACAAAATCCAGAGCTTTCAGTTTCACTTCTACCACCATCTTTATTTGGGTTAGCCTTAGGGGGCAGTGGGGGGTCAGATATTGGACAGATCACTGACAGTTGTGGAAGTACCAGTGGGATGAATATAACACAAAAGAAGCGAAAAAGTAGGGTGGAGGAGGAAACATGCAGAGACAATTTGGCAATCAGTGGTAACAGTAGTGGACTTTCAATGGGGACATCTGGTGAATCTGCTCCATCGACTTTGCCCTTACCTCCTAGTGTAGATCTAGCTTTGATTTCACATTCCCTCCTGCAGCTTAATAGGACTGCTGCTGTTGCTAGTGCTGCCTCTAACTCATCCTCTTCATCTTCCACCTCTTCTTTGGCGACCTCCCTTCTTTCGAACCCTTCACTCTCTTCATCATCTACCATTTCAGGGTTATTCAAAGGCGTCAAACAGCAGCACTTTGATGAAAACACCCCCAGCCTTGGTTTGTGCACCCCCCCTATCCAAAGCTCATTTTTTCACCTGTTTCTGTTTCTACTTCTTCATCTATCCAGGGTGCTCACTCACCTATGTACAGCCATCCCTCACTGAGCTTGCTACGCACCCAGCTACCCTCTGTTGCAGGATCCCAACCGCATGCCTCTTCCAGCCATTCCCAGCTTTCGTTCCCTATTTCTTCACTACCTAAAAATCCCAATTCAACCACTACCACTATCCAATCCTTTCTGCCTACATCCATAGCAACTGCTACTCCTACATCTGAAACCTCTAAGCTCCAGAGGCTGGTCGAGAAGCTAGAGAAGGCCCCTTCACTTACCTGCACTCCATGGTTTTCCTCCTCTACGCCAACATCCATGTTGGAGATTTTGTCTAGCCCTACCACATCTTCTACTGGGAGTTCATCAAACACCCGTTTCACAAATGCTGGCAACTCCACCACCAATGTGGTTGCATCTCCATCATCAAACATCACCACATCAGTTTCCCAATTCACCCGTGAGATGGTTGTTGCTCTTAGAATGAGTGGTAATGAAGCAAATGCCATGACGGGTGGTGTGCTACCATCACTAAATGCCGCTGGTTCAACACATAACCTGACAACCAATCAGTGTGGGGTGTGCCTACGGGTGTTGAGTTGTCCTAGGGCCCTTCGGCTGCACCAAGCCACACACCTTGGAGAACGTCCCTTTCCATGTAAGATATGTGGGCGCTCCTTCTCCACCAAAGGCAGCCTGCGATCACATCTTGCCACCCATCATGCCCGGCCACCCAATGTCCAAAACTCTTGCCCATTGTGCCAGCGTAAGTTTACCAATGCTCTTGTTCTTCAACACCACATACGCATGCACCTTGGTGGACAGTTGCCCCCAGATGGCACAGAGGATTCTGAACAGAAGATCCCACCTGAGTCTAATCCAAGAGTCTTGCCACAGTCTCTTTCCGAATACACTGATCAAATCCCCCCCTCAAGTAAAACATCTCCTCGAACCAGCCCTAGAGAGAGCCCAGATCCAAACACTCAAGCTCTTGGCTCAGTCCCTGTCTCTTGCAGCAGGAAATCAGCTGAGAAAAATCTCAGTAAAACCTCACCGTCTAGCCCAAATCAAATCCCCCCAGCTGACCTTAGCCCTGACCCTTCCATGAACTCTAACACACATAGCTCACCACGCAGCTCTGAAGATCCCCCTGTCCTTTGTGTGAGTGCACATCTAAAGGTCTCCCAAAAGATGGATCAAGCATCGCTTCCTGGTGAAGATAACAAAATCCAACAACAAGGATCTATTGACATGTTTATTCCTACATCTAATCCTTCACCACTTCTCTCTAGTGATAACAACACTACAGAGTCACCTCCTTCAATGCTGGTGGACCCCACTAAGATTAAAGAATCACCTAGCGTAGATGCTTTCCATGACTCCAAACCAAACCTGGAGGACTTACAAAGCACACCAGTTACTAATGCTCCTTATGATTACACCAGTTCCAGTACACCTTCTAACCTTATCCCAACTGAAGATGTTTGTGATGCTAATACAAAGGCAGCTTTGGGATCACAGGCAGACTCCACAGGGCGACAATCACCAGAACCAATGGAGGAAGACATCGACCAGTCTCCTTTAAATGCACCACCAAAACAAGACCAAATAACTGTATCTGACAAAGACCCTAAAGTGACATCCACTGTGGAAAACGCAGACCCCATGTTTGCTGAAGTAAGGGGGGGATTGCCCAAACAAGCCACATCTGTCAGAGAAACAGGCCAAAGCTTTCACTTTGGTTCATATGGGAGGGAAGACCATGTTGATGCCACTAAAATAAGCGGACTTGTTTTAGAAGAAGCCCTGGATGCTTCAGTGCCCATCAGCCTTGCTCCAACCCTCCCATCTCCGATGTCACGTCCTGAGAAGAAAACTTACTGCTGTGCTGAATGTGGAAAGGAGTATGCAAGCCGCAGTGGATTAAAGGTTAGAAAAATATTTTCTGGTGTAAAATGTGTATCTTTAATTGCATATATTCTGATATAATTGCTGTGGAACTGATTCCTTTTTAAGTCAAAGCCATTTTTTCAGTCATATTTAGAGTATACAGTCTGGAAGATAGTGGAATTTGATTTAGGTGTTTAGTAGGTATTAAAAGAATACAAAAGTATGGAAAAATACTTCTATTTCCAGAATGTTTACTATCCAATTATCTTTAAGCTTGTTTCTATCCACCCTTCCTTCACGTCTTTCTTTTCTCCCTGGTCCGTTTTTTTTGTGGCATCCTTCTGTCATTCTTTATGTCCTTCCTCATTTTCTTCTTTCCTTCCTTTACTGTGTCCTTCCACTCTCCCTTCCCTGTCCCTTTATTCACTGTGTCATTTCCTTTCCCTCATTACTTTCTTCAGCCCTTGTTCTTCCTTCCTCACTTTCTTTCCTTGTGTCGCTATTTCTTCATCCATTCCTTTCTTCCTTGTGTATTTCCTTCCTTGTGACCTTCCTTTTTGACTTTTTCCCTTGTGTCTTCCCATCCAGTTTTCATTCGTTTCCTATGTCCTACCTTCCTTACTGTTTTTCAGTCAGTCTCTGTTTTTTTAATGGGTCAATGGAGTAAATAGTTCATTGGAGTGACAACAACGTTATCTATATTCATTCCCAGGGGCATATGAAGCACCATGGGGGTGTAACCAAACCATCACGTCCACCAGCCAGGGGCAGTCGTTCCTCCTCCGACCAGATTCCTTCCTCTACATCTTCTGTGTCCTTAAACATTCCAGCCACCAGGAGCTCAGGAGGCTTCTGGAACCAGTATCAAGCCTTCCTCAACACCAGTGCTCAGTCAGCCGATGAACAGAAGACTGTGGGTCAAGGTGAAAATAAATCAGCACAGAATTTTGTTCAGTCACAGAAGAATGCTGCAATCTCTGAGGAAGCTGCCGAAGAACCAGAAAAATATTCTTAAGTCAGAATGTTTGGCTAGAAAATGCATTTTAGCAAAACTCTATGGACAACCTCGAATTATTGCTTCCATAAAACATTTCAGGCAGCCTGTCAGTTTGATAACTAGAATAATATGTTTATACGTGAATGTTGTGAGCCATCCATCTTGGACGTCTTGTGTTATAAAAGAGGCAGCAGTCCAGTTATTGCTGGATTTGTCTAAAAAAAATAAAAAATTGGCTCAAAAACTTACAACCAGACCCTGTACTCTCTGCTTCTTAATGAGTTGCTGAAACATATACAAAAAGAGGAAGTTTGTCAAAGGTTTGGAAGTTTATGTTATTTTTGAAACACTTTGTGATTGTTGTGCCATGTATTAAAATCTCACCTTTGTGGCACCAGAGAAGGTTCAGTATAATCAAAATGAATTGTTTTGGTGATGGTTAGGTGCAGGTCATTTTGCCTCCTCGCCATTTTCCAAAACTTTTTATTGGGGTACCAGAAGGAGCTTTGTACCACAGGACATTTCTTACCCACGATTCATCTGTTTATGTCCCCTATTTTCTGTAATATATTATTACTCTACTGTAAGCAAATGTGTTTATACTGTATGATTCGAGTAAATTTTATATTACAGCATTTGGGTTTAATGGGTTTAATCAGAAGTCATTATCTGTCTCTTTATAAGAATTGAAAGCCCTAAACAAGATCACAGACACATTCAATCTAAGTACTATGTAATAAGAAATCTTCAAAGCAATATGCAGTTGAATAAAATTTTATCTGAGATTTCTCTCTATTATTCATCAAAAGTACCTAAATACCAAAAGAAACAAACCAGCTTAAGTACATGGGTTCAAATTAGTTTGTTTACATGCACAACATGGAAGGAGGAGGAAGCAAACAAGTTCATGTTTGTATGAAAGGGGTAAACGAATTGGTAAAGGGGAATTAACCCAGAACTGCAATGGTTAAATACGACAATAAGACAAAATAAAGCTGATATAATGCAACCTGAAGGGGTAGGAAATCTTTAGTTTTTTTTTTCTCTTAATTTCGTGAGTGTGGGGGGTGGGGATGGGGAGGACTAATTCGTATCTATTTTCTACTGTATGGTCATATTAAAACAAAAGCACATGTGCTGTTGTTGTGAGCCCAGAGAGGGCGTGGTCTGTCCTGTGATGTTACCCTTCAGCTTGGGGAATGTTATTGATACTGTTGCTGTATGACCCATGAGTGAGATCTGTAACACGTTTAAAGCTACTAAACTTACTAAACCTACACGTTTATAGGTATATACTGTATATTAAAACATATGTATGTTTGTTGTAAGCTGTACTTTATGTGTCCCCCATATTAAAAATATTCACTTTGGGAAAGGCACTACTTGACTGGTGGTTTTTGACACTACAGCAACTGCTGTAATGGGTGTATAGACGGTATTATATTTTCTTAGACACAGACATAAAGTATCAGAAATACTGTGTGCTTGCTTGTGGACATTTATGTGACAGGTTGTTGTCCTGTCACATAAATGTCCCCCCTGTTCCCTTGTTAGAGTGATGACTTTTATCAACTCATAAGTAACAAATAAATACATAAATGACAACCTGCCTCCTAACTATTGACCTCCTTTGGCTGAAGTAATTTCAGCACGGCACTTCTTCTAGCTATCTACCAGTCGCTGACATCAGTTTATCCAGTGTGTGAAATACTGGGATCAATTCAGACAGTTACATCTTCACTCAACAGTCCATATGTGGGCTGATAAAGGTGAGCCATAGAAATTCAGACTTGACAAAGCATTTCTAAATAAATATGACCAGAATGAATTATCACAGCTGTAGATGTACATTAATAAATGAATAAAAACCTGACAGTAAAGAGACGGTACGATGCACATGAAACATATTAATTGGGGATCATGTAATTTGAATTTCATAAATATAACAGGAAAACTAACTTATATTCAATGAAGAGACTCGTTCATTTAGGGCTTTCCTAAACACTCTAAAATATATGTGCGTTAGGGGGCGCAATATGCTTTTTTTTAACACGGAGTTTGATGGTACAGATGGTAAACGCTGTGTTTGAGCTGATTTTCAATCATTCTTAAACAGATCAAGCAAAAGAAAAAAAATCTTGAATGTGCAAAAATGGTAAGAAGGGAAATGACTGATATTGACTTCTTTAAAATAATGAACTGTTGCAAGACACTGAGGTTTCAAGCTTATTTTAAAAGTAAAAATTTGTTTAAAAGGGCTTAAGAAATTGATAATGATAAAACAAAATATCTGAAATACTTTTTAAACTATGATAGCTGTAGTTTGTTGACTATATAAATGTTTTATGTGGATAACAACAGCTCTATCTGTCATAAGCGCATTAGGGCGTTTAATCGCCGCCTACTGGTAAGAAAACGCAGTACCAAGTCTGATAGGTCATCAAGTTAAATCAGTTTAGCTTTCCAAGAGAAGGCGGGCCGATATGGGAGGAGGAGGAGGTGTATCACAGTACCACGTCTGCAGAGGTAAGAGGAGAGAGGGTCAGAATAGACTGACTAAAGTCCTGCAAAGAGAGGACAGGATGAGATAGAGAGGTTTTATTTGTGTGGAAACAAAGCCTGCTGCAACATCTGGAGGAAAGCACAGATTGAACTTGGACAGCCCCAGAGCCCTCCTCTTCATTTCCTGCCTTCAGCAACGACAGAAAAAAAAGGTGAAAAGAATGCATAGACTGGAGGTTTATCTGCTGAAATAACGCGAGTTTGAAGTTTAACAAAGGCGCATTTTTTTTCTTTTTGTCTTGTCAAGTCAGTCTTTCCAGCGTCTAAAACAAGAGTTATTTTTTTCTTTCCATCTCAGACGATGTTTTGACAAAAACAAGGGAAGATTGTGCATACGTATATAGGGACATCTGCAAAGTTATATATAATATATATATATATATATATTATATATATATATAATATATATATATATACATTTAAGCGTGTAGTGATGATACCAGAGGTGATCCGGCTGCTGCTGCTGGCGGTGGTCTGGGAGCTGAGAGCGCAGGGAGCGACGCAACGGCAGATCAATCCAGAGGTGAGGAAAAATTTCCAAAAATCTTAAAAACTCAAATTCACACACTAACATCCGCACTGGTTCTAGTGAGACAAAACAGCCCTCAATTAAAACTTTAATAAACAGGAAAACAGACGATATGTGAAGTGATCGAATGTGATTAGGGAGGACCCGTGGGAACAGAAATGACAAATCAGTGCTAAGTAAATTTGACCAAAAAGATAAATGGTAAATGTACAGTGCTTTACCAAAGTCTTC
Organism: Crenichthys baileyi; assembly: GCA_036173005.1. Classification (NCBI taxonomy): domain Eukaryota; kingdom Metazoa; phylum Chordata; class Actinopteri; order Cyprinodontiformes; family Goodeidae; genus Crenichthys; species Crenichthys baileyi. Next base: position 761,624 of record JAHHUM010002597.1, on the reverse strand, counting down.
ACACCCGTTTAACGTTCTGTGTTAATTTTATCACGTTACAACGTCATAATTAAATATGTGAGGTGCATTGATATTCAACCCCCTCTAATCTGACAGTGTTAAATAAAAATCAGAGACCTTGGGAAGTCACTTAAGTCTGCCTTTCTCTGAAATTAAGGCTCCAAGTCTGTTAAGACATGTCTCTGCCACACACTGCACATCTTGAGACATACTTCGGTCTTTTCTTCTTTGCAAAAACTCAAGCTCAGTCAGATTGGTTAAAAAGCATCTATAAACCAATTATGTCTTGTCACAGATTTTAAATAGGATTTAGGTCTTGACTTTGACATTGCCATTTAGACACATACATATGTGCTGAGTCAAACCATTCTACTTTAGCTTTGGCTGTATATTTAGGGTTGCTGTTCTGTTGGAACATAAACCTACGCCCCAGTTTCAAGTCTTCTGCAGCCTCTAACAGGTTTAATTGCAGGATTGCCCTTTATTTAGCTCCATACATCTTCCCATCATACCTGTGAACAACTTTCCTTTCCCTTCAGGGTGATGTGCTTTGTTAGTTTTTCACCACAGAAACTATTTGCATGGATACAAAAAAGTTTAGTTTTGGTCTCATCTCACCAGAGCGCCCTCTTTCATGTTTTCTGTGTTCTCTGCCTGGCTTGTAGCAAACTGGAGTTCTTCTGTCTCTGTGTCAGCAACTGTTTTCTTCCTGCCACTCTACGATGAAGGATAGATTTTCTACAATATTACTGTCAAGGTAGACAATAATATTTGGCCATATGAAAACACCATATAGGGCAAGGGGCTTTCTTCTATCACTCTTCTATTAAAAACTAGATTTGTGGACTGTGTTGGTGAATCCGTGTATCTAAATACCTTCGCAAGGTGCTGCATTTTAAATCAAAATAATCCATTTGACAGCGTGGTATTTTTGTCTTTTTTTAATAGCTAATACGTTCTGTGGTGAGATGGGAAGAACTTTGACCCTGGGTTAAGGGAAACAGCTCATAATGATGATAGCCTCATAAAAACACAAAAAAAAATGCTGAGAGGGCAAAAGCATAAAAAGCAAGAGAAGGAAGAAATGTGCAAGTAATGCATGAAGTTGTGTTGTGGTTTGGTTCAGAGACAAGCAAAGTTTTTTATTGAAGGAGAGATTTTGAGATGTGGGGGGAGTTGTGCTCAGAGGACATGGGTAAATGTAGGCTAATTGTTGACATATGTCATAAATGAGGTCTGAGCTGTGTAGGGTGAGGTGGGTTTCACAATCTGGGAGGTTCTGAAGCATCTCAGCAAATTCATCTGTACAAGGATCCAGATTTTTTCCAGAAGATTGCTTGCTGAAGGATTTTGTTTTTTATTTTTCAGTCACGATCTGATCCCATTTGTTTAGATTTTGCGGTGATGTGTTTACCCACAGTATTCCCAGGAAGACAAGAGGAAGTTTAGTGTTAATTCAAGGAAGTGACTCACTTATGATACTTCCACACACCTGCTTCCTTCAGTGCCATCAGCAAACATCAAGCGCGTGTGGGAAACACGGTGTATTTATAATGGATGCATGAATGAGATCAAAGAATTATGAATGTTTAAAAAAAAATCTTACAGTGGCGCCAAATGTCTCCTTAACAACTGCACCCTGCCTATGGCCTATAAGGAGTGGGAGCTGCAGCCGTGCCAGTGGAAAAAAACAGAGTTCAGTTACTGTACTGACCTACATAAGGCTGGAGGCTTGAAAGACTAAGCTGTAAAATGTAAACTAAGATGGAAACCAGAGCGTCTTCCAAAAGGTTTCATACCTGTTAGTTAAACCACCTTTTTTTTTTTTTTTTACATGTTAAGTGCTCAGACTTCTGGAAAAGTATGCATGGTTTTCAATATTATTTACAGATAAAAACCTTCGAAAAATTGGGATGTGCTTTTGTATTTGTCTTTACTCTGATACTTCTAAATAAAATCCAGTGCAGCCAATTAACTTCAGACGCCACTTATTTGGTCAATAGAGTATACACGTGTGTAATTTAAACTCAGTATAAATCCAGTTGTTCTGTGAAGGCCTCAGAGGTTTGTAGCAGACGATCCCCACAATAAAGGTTGGTGGAAGTATCATGCTGGTGGAATGCTTTTGTTTAGCTGGTACAGGGAAGCTGGTCAGAGTTAATTTGATGATAGATGGAGCAAAATACAGGACAATCCTAAAGGAAACATTTTAGAGGCTGCAAAGACATGGGATTGGGGTGAAGGTTCACCTTCCACCAGAACAATGACTCTAAACATGCAGCCAAAGCTACAGGGGAATGGCTTAGGACAAAGCATAGTGTTGTGTTGGAATGGCCCAGTCAAAGTACAGACCTTAATTCAATTTAGAATCGGTGGCAAGACTTGAAAATTGATGTTAGCAGATACTCTTCATCCAGTCTGACTGAGCTTAAGCTATTTTGCGAAGAATTATGGGCAAAACCTTCAGTCTCTTGATGTGCAAAGCAGATTGAGACATACCCCATAGACTTCCAGCTGGAGTTGCAGCAAAATGTGGTTGCAAAAGGTATTGATTTACCTAAATGCTAACAGTTATATAAATGTGCTCAGTATTTTTCAATCATGTTATTTTTGAACTGTGCATTAACCGAGTAAATAATGCAAATATTGCAAATAACCAGTGCCAACAGTTTTCTGTTGGCACTGGGCAGAGGAAACAGACACAGAAATGACAAGTGTAAATTATCTGTTTTGAAGCTCTAGGCACATAATAACTGTTCATTTTTGTTTAAGAATTTTTTATGATTGTAATTACTATCACAAGCATTTCAAACATGTCTGATGCAAACCTACTTCAAAAGCAGCTGGAACAAAATCAGCCATAAAAAACCCTGGTTAAGTGTAATGCAGAAAGACTCCAGTTTCTGTGGAAATGTATTGATTTTTTTTTACCTTTGTTGGGAGTTGAGATAAACACCTGCAGACAGTGTGGCACCACATGCCACTTCCTGTGGTCAATGGTGAAGGAAGGAAGTGGTCAACTTTAACCCAAAACCACCATGCCCTGTCAGCACCCACCAACTTTTAGCATGCACGCACACACATCAGTGTCCATACAAACACCCGAAAATGTCTGCAAGCTGAGGTCATCGCCTATAAAGGATGATAGTCATGAAATGAGATGATGAAGCCTAGACAGGAAAGACAGTGAATGGGGTGTTGCAGGCCATTAAAAAGGAAGGCATTGTGGTGCGTTGAAGGAGTGAGGCAATGTGCAGGAATAAAAAAGAAAAATTAAGCAGTTGTCTCGCTGCATCAGGCAGGATGTAAAACAGTAATGCAGCCTTCCTGTGTGAATAAACCTAATCCCTTTATGCTTGTAAATGCAGTTTAGGACAATTCAGAGGACTAAACTGGGAAGTGTATGCTAACTTCAGGTTGGAAAAAAGGAAAGAAGGAGAAAAAAGGGAGGAAGTGCGTGTCATTTTTGGACCAAACCATTGTTTTTTTAATCTGAAGCTGTTAGCTAGGAGGCAACTTTCTGGAGGAAAACCAGGAGGGGTTCCAGGATATAAGGTACAACTCAAATTAATTACATCATCTTCTGAATGTAGAAAAGTATAATTTCTTTTCCTTCTTTTAACAATCTTCTTCCATTGATTTTTGCCTGGCACTTACTTATTGCTCATAGGACAAAGCTTTTCATCATATGCTTCCTGGCAGATGGGGAATCCCGGGATTCCATATGTGTCAAAGAGGTCTTTTGTAAAGAGGTGGAAGAGGTCACAAAAGCTTCAGCACTGCTTCCAGAAAATCCTCAGGGAAATATTTATAATGTTTCAGCACGCCTGTGGTGAATGTACCTGCCCACACACACAATCAAATCCTGTAATGGACAGTTGCAAAGGAATCGGGAGATATAATTTGGCATAATTCTGCCACCCTCTGTATAGAGGAAGGGATGTGTAATAAGCAGATGTGCATGCTCTGTATACCCTGCATGCCTCAGATGGACTCCCATCACCGGTAACCAAAGTTTCTTTCCATTGGCCTTCAGCGAATGGAACAACTGACTAACTGTCATTCTTTCCTTTTTTCTCATCCTATGCAAAAGAACGCTCCACTGGGTGAGTTGGCATATATAAAACCCATTTTAAATGGGTCTAAACGTGGAAAAAAATGTGTTTTGTAAAGAATTAAGTCCTGTCACGTCTATGAGCCTCTGTTTTGTATAGTGTGTATGGATCAAGATGAAAGGTTGTAAAATTTACAGTGTTATACTTCTTAAGTAACTTTTCCTGTCACATCGTCACATTTTTAAAACTATACTTTATGATCGCTTAGACATGAAGGGAAAAATGGTCAATTCACTAAACATAGTCTACAAGAGTCACCAAAAGATAAATAATTATCACCTAAGTTAATAAAAAATAGGTCGGACTGCCCTGCCGTTGGATCCACATGCAGCCGTCTACATGCCGAGGTGACTGAGTCTCCATCAGCACAAAGTGTCTGCATAGTGTAGCAAGAGATTAAGTAATGATTTTGAGTCGCTTCAACATTTGAGTAGCACTTGCTTAAATTTAGTATGAGTTGTATTTATGTGCGAATTTTAAATAATCATGCGATGACAATATTGTTGAACATTGAGATGATGATGTCAGTTGCAACAAATCAGATTTTTTCTCTCTTTTCTCTTCCTCACCTATCATTGAGATGTTTTCACCACTCTCTCTGACTTATCGTCTATGTGAGCTGTGGGCATCTACTGCAGTGATGATATGCTATGCTGCACACACTTCCACTGCAGTGATGGAAGTGTGGGCCCTAATCCTGAGTATATATTTCTTAGTTGCAATTTTTCGACATGTCCAACAAATCTGATGCAACAAGGCTCAGCTGGCAATCGCATCACATATGCTACAATAACAGATGCAAAGAAAGATGATACTAGAGTGTTATTACTGTTATTACTAAAAGATGCATACTTTTGTATGCAATTGAAATGCAATGCAGATATATACCAGAGTAACAGTGTAAAAAAGATTATAAGCGACATTACATCAAAAAGGATTACTGCATCATTAAAAGCCCTATTGAACTACAGGAAAAGTTGCTTGTGGATAATGGCAAACGTGGTCAAGTTCTTCAGCTAATTTGACAAGTGAAGAAGAAGCATCGATCAAATGCCTCAGTTTTATTTAAAGTAGATTAAAACAATATAGCAAGCAATAAGAAAAGATGTATCATTAATGAATAGTTGGAACAGTAGTATGAATCATCCAAAAATGGTGAGAATAAGTTGGTTGAAGTAATATGAGTGGATGATTGCTCCACTTTGGACAAGGCTTTTATGAGCAGAAAAAAGGCCAGGAACTAAAAATCAAAAGACTGTATAATGCCATCATGTCACTTCTTATCCCACTGTAAATACTGACCACTTCCTCTTCCTGGTTCTGCTTTAGCTACCCAGCCTGTAAGTGCACTCAGAAATAGCACTGTGTGACGCTGAATAAGACTTTGTCAAGTAACCTGAGGAGCCCATGAATGCCTTAATGTTAAAACAAGTGTTCTCTGTCATTCATGAGAGGTTTTTCTTCTCTGAGCGGAGGCCAGTATTAAAATGAGATGAGGGAAGTATGAGTTTTTCTTTGATTCCAGAACACAAATGCCGCATATTGATGACAAACTTCAGGGCTTGTTGTGATTGCTATCTGTGTTATCTGGACTCATGTAAAATTCATCTTTTTCTTCTTGTGCTCCACTCTTTCTTTCCCACTCATGTAGCTGTGCTGTAACAGTAGCAAACAGTGGGCCTTTATGTGTCCAAAGGGGTGAGTCAGAACCAGAAAGAGCTCATTCAGGGGTGAAGTCTAAACACTGAGACCTCCGTCTCTCGCTAGGACAGACAGAGGAGGGTAAACTAGACCTTCGAGGACCTCCAAAGCTGCCATTCAACTCTTGCCAGATCTCAGACAGGGGGCATTAGCATCTTTAATATAACACTAACAAAAATAAGCAGACATAAAGCATGGAATAATTCATATCAGCACATTCAGGCAGTGGTTATACAATTAATGTGTACACAGTCTCTAAGATCATGTTCTAAAATGCTGTAACATCACAGTTCTATAGATCAGGAGATCACTAGCACAGTAGGCTACAGCGCTGTTAGGCTAAAGCAGTGCTAGTTTAAAGAAGTGCTAGCCTAGGCTAAACTACAGTAATGCTACAGTATGTTAAGGCTAAACCAATTCTAAAGCAGTGCTAGCCTAATGCTTGGTTAAAGAAGTGCTATGCTCTAGTCTAAACCAGTGCTCGGTTAAAGTGGTTCTAGATTACAGGAACGCAAAGTTCAAACTGCATGAGGCTAAAATGGTTTTAGAGTACAGCAGTGCTAGGCTAAAGCAGCACAAGGTTAAAGGAGTGCTACATTAAACCAATTCGAGCTGCAGCAGTGCTTGAAGTTATGCTAGATTAAGGTGACACTACACTATTGCAGTGTTAAATTATAACAGCACTAGACTAGAGTAGTGCTAAGTTAAAGCAGTCCAAGGCAAGACCTGTTCAAGGCTACAGTACTAGTATGCTAAACTAGTGTCAGACCATAAACATTGCTTGGCTAATGCAGTTCTAGGCTACAGCAGTAATAGTTTAAAGCAGTCCTGGGCTAAGCAGTTCTAGGCTTCCACTCTGCTAATCTACACCAATTCAAAGCTAAAACAGTGCAAGGCTAAAGCAGTGCTAGGTTGAAGAAGGGCAAAGCAAAACTATTTCTAGGCTAAAGTACTTCTAGGCTACAGCATTGCTAGGTTAAGATAGTGTACGACTATACCAGTTTAGTCTATAGCATTGGTAGGCCAAAGCTGTCCAAGGTTACAGCAGTGCTTGGCTAAACCAGTTCAAAGCTGCAGCGGTTCCAGACTAAAGATTTGATCAAAAAAGTGGTAGTTAATTGTATCTTTGACATTGCTTTCCCTTTTTACTGTGTCATAACTTCTCCAGCTCAGCTTTGAAATATAAAAGTTTCGAATGTTGTTTGAGCGATTGAGGTCATGGACAAACTGGGCATCTACATCATCGTTTTTTACAATCTCCAGATATCGTGTGCACATAAATACGCTACTACCAAATTTTAGTTTTTATATTCCACTTTGAGAAAGCATTTTTGAAAATTGCCCATTTCATCACCATAGATTCAGTTCATTTGTGAATGGGAAGTGTGAACACAGCAGAAAATGCCCTGTTTGTCTCTCTTTTGTGGACAGGGCATCATATACTGTATATTGTCATTAGGCCAATAAAAACGATTTGTGTTTACTATTAGTAAAAAATAAGCTATGAAGCAAAAAATTAGATTGTCAGGGTGTGGTTTCTTATGATTATTTAAGCAAATGGGTTTTCCATAAAAGGGGGATAAGGGAGAGGAGGAGAGTTAGTGTGATGAGGAAAGGACAGAGGCATGGGGGCGGGTGTGGGGGTGTATGGTGGGTTAACTCTGAGGTTTGGATACAGTCAGGAGAAATTCCCACTTAAATTACTGACTGACTCTGCAGCTCATCTGGAGACATTGGCTGAGGTTTGCCGAAGGCCTGAGTCTCACCCTGGGACACTCCCTTACTCTCTGCTCTTCTGCCTCTGTTTTTCTCTTTTTCCGTACAAACATCCATTGTCCCCAATTCAGAAACCCCACCATTCACATACATTCACATTCACATAACGTTGTGCAATTGTTTGCATCAAATCAAAGTACTTCATTCAATGACAAATACAGCATATCTGAAACATAAAACAGGAAATCTAACCACAGCTGAGATCACAGAGTTACTTGCGTGCAGCAAAATATAATTTACCGACATTTGTACATGCCTCAGTGTTGTTTTGTTGGTTCTGTTCTAAAAGGCAAAGGGTGTAGGAGAAGCTCTGTGGTAGAAATGTGGGGTAAAGCCGCTGGCACTGGCTCAGATGTCAAACCAGAACCGCGGTGAAAAGGGTTTTTAGATGAATATCAGGTCAAGCTTTAGCTGAGGCTGAAGGTTCTGCAGCAGAAAAAAACTCAGTGACCATGTGCTCAGAATGGGTAAAAAAAATCCCTCATATATGGAAACAAAGTTACTTAAGTTACACAGAATAGCTACTGAACAACTAAAAACTTGAACTTGACATTAATAATCGACCTTTTGAAGGGAATTGTATTATTTTCAGCCCCTCTGGCTTTTTGCTGAAACCTGAACTGTCCTTGGTAGAGGTTTTGCTCAGTATTAGTCCACTTATTCACTTGGGCGAGTCATGTTGATGGTTGAATAGCATTTGGGTTTAATAATTAAATGGAGACTGGCCAAGTGCTTTTAAATGATGCAACTCCTTCAGGCTACAAAACACAGAGAGAAGTTATTTAAGAGCCTTTTTTGGTTGCCAGAGTGGAATGTGTTTTTGCTGCAGCCACATAAAAACTTCTTGAACTTGTACTCCTTGTGCCGTATGATACCGTCTCCCTAGCTGGTTCATCAACAAAAATCAGCTTGAATGTGTTTTGATTTCTCAATTATGTTTTATCGTAGATAAAAACAGGAATTCGTTTTTTTTAAATAAGAATTCTCTTGGCACCCTCTTTTTGATTTGCTCTGCAGTCATGGCTGCAGCAGTATGGCTACCTTCCCCCGGGAGACCTGAGGACCCACTCCCTTCGCTCCCCTCACTCTGTCTACTCAGCCATCGCCACAATGCAGAGGTTCTACGGTCTTACAGTAACCGGTACCGTGGATGAGAAAACGATTGAGTTAGTACCATGTACACTGAAAATAAAATATGCTATTTCTGGCCTTTAGCTAAACCTTCCATTTTTTTCTCTTACAGGGCCATGAAGCGACCGCGCTGTGGGGTGCCAGATAAGTTTGGAGCTGAGCTGAAGAGCAACTTAAGGAGAAAGCGCTACGCCATTCAGAACCTGAAGTGGCAGAAAAAAGATATCACGTTTTCGTAAGTCAGCAAAGTCCGAAGCGAACCAGATGAAGCAATTTTTAAGTAGAAGAATAATGATCAGTTCCAACTGTTTATAATTTAAAAAAATCAAAAAGTTGTAGCATGCATTCGTATTCAGCCTTTTACTTTGAACTGTCTGAAAAAAATCCTGAATGAAAATTTGTCTCATGAAGTTACTCAGTGAAGTAGCCCACCAGATTCCCATAGTAAATCCGGAGGAGCTGCAGAGATCCACAGATGGTAGTGGCAGCATCATCCTGTGGACACACTTTCCTTGAGCTGCGACAGAGAAACCATTTCAGTGTTGGCTGAAGGATTGCTAGGGCTATTACAGGGCGATCCTGGACAAAATCCTGTGGAAATCCTACAATGGAATGCCTCCGTCAATGTCCAGACCTGGAAAAAGAAGCTGTAATTGCAATAAAACATGCTTCTAAAAAGCATAATCTCAGGAGGGTTCAATACAAAGACATAACACACTTTTAAAATTGGTTGAAAAAATTTTTAAAAACCATGCAAAGTCTTTGTTTTATTTCACTATTACTGCAATACTTTGTGGTGATCTATCACAAAAAATCCCAATAAAACTAATTAAAGTTTGTTGCTGTAACATGACAAAATATAAAAAAGTTGAACAGGCAGCGGGACTTTTGGAACACATTTATGTTAATTGCATTTTTATGCCCAATTGGCAAATCTTTAAAATCACAAATTGTAAAGACCTTTGTTCTGCCTTGAATAATTTATAGTCTTATCTTTTCCACTCTCACATGTACTGTGCAGTATTCAGAACTACACCCCAAAGGTGGGCGAGTATGAGACCTACGAGGCCATCAGGAAGGCCTTCAAGGTGTGGGAGAGTGTCACACCTCTCCGTTTCCAGGAAATCCCTTATAGCTACATACGGGACAAGGTGGAGGAGTTTGCTGACATCATGATCTTCTTTGCGGAGGGTTTCCACGGTGATGCAAGTCCTTTTGATGGGGAAGGGGGCTTCCTGGCACATGCCTACTTTCCTGGCAACGGCATCGGTGGAGACACTCACTTTGATGCAGCCGAGCCATGGACGATTGGAAACCAGGATCTGCTTGGTGAGGCTCTGAGATATCCCTGACACCACAGTAAAAGAAGGATTTTCATCTCTTTACAGATTCTCCTAAATGATGAAACATGAAAACCTTTAAATGTTGGGAGTAACTTGCTTCTTTGGAGTCTGGGCCCTTTATTTTTGCTTTCACAAGCAAAACTTGGTGCAGGTCCAGACTTGTGTCAGGACTTTTGAGGCAAAAAAGGCTTGGAGGAATGTGCTTGTTTTCGAAGGACAGAAACCACAGGAATTTCCCGTGTCAGCCGTTTGAGACAAACTTGTGCTCATAAGACCTTCATCTGATTTTATTTTTGATCTACTGATATGTGATAGTAATGTGCTTTTGAGTCATTTTTAAATTAGGGAAGAGTTTTGTTGCCTCATTCTCCCATCCGAAACTTTGTCTCACCAGAATAAATGTTTCACTCTTCCTCAACTCCAAGCAGTCGGTGTAATGAGTCTTTGTGTTCCAGGTAATGATGTCTTCCTTGTTGCGGTGCACGAACTGGGCCATGCTCTTGGTCTTGAGCACTCTAATGACCCCTCAGCCATCATGGCTCCCTTCTATCAGTGGATGGACACGGAGAACTTTCAACTTCCTGATGATGACCGCAGAGGCATACAGCAACTTTATGGTGTGTTGCAGGCAGAAAGTATTACACACCTTAAGCATTGTTTTTTGTTGGCTTTGTTCCTGTAAACTGTTGCCGCTTGAAACAACAGCTTCCCAAAGCGTTGCTATAACTTTCAAATTGATTACTGTTTGGTCCCCAAATGGTTGGCAAAAAATTCATTTTGCTACATTGCAATCACAAACGTCAAAATGTAGGTCAAAATGTAGGAGAGACCCCACATGTGTCTTTCCGAGCAAACTAGATCACTCTTAACACACCACACACAGCAGGAATATCTCATAAGATTATCTTAAGAGCCATCATGATAATCGGGGCATGTCGGAAGGGGAAGATTGGGTCAAAAGTCGGCATAAAAATCCTGCCGTGTTAACCAGGCATTAGAGTTGCTGAATAGAGATAAATACCGGACAACCCTGGAAGAAGTCCTGTTATAGGCTGCAAAACACCTAAGGCTTCCAAGCAGGACAATGACCCTAAAAGTATAGCCATAGCTACAATGTAATGCAGATTCAAAGCATATTGATGTGTTAGAATGGCCCAGTCAAAGTCCAGACCTAAATCCCATTGAAAATCTGTGATAAGACTTAAAAATAGATGTTCAGAGATGCTTTATATTCTATCTGAATAAGCATGAGCTATTAAAGGGCACAGAAATAAGTCTCTATATGTGTACAGCAGGTAGAATATTCTCCAAAGGTTTTGCAGCATTAACCACAGCCAAAGATGGTTTGTTCTGAATACAAATGCGCACCACAGTTTTCAATTATGTGCTCTTCTTCCTCTTCACAATAATCCATTTGTGTTGGTTAACTGGATTAAAATCCCAGTAAAAGACAGTTTGTTGTTGTAATGTGACAAATTCTTTGTAAGGCACTTTACAGAAAAATCTGATGTTCTGATTTGGTTTCTATTGAATTATGTGCTCACTTAGGATCTAGATCAGGCCTGCCGCCCCCTCCATTGACACCTCATCCACCTGACCACGACCCCCAGCCCACCTATTCACCAGACAAACCTCACTTTGGTCCCGACATCTGCGATGGACACTTCGACACCATCGGAATCTTCAGAGGAGAAATGTTTGTGTTCAAGGTAAACTCTCCTGAAAACTTCCTTATTTTGTTTACGTCTGTTTTTTTTTTTTTTTTTTACTTTCGGTCGATAGTAAATCTATGTCTTTGTTTAAAATTTCAGGACAAATGGTTCTGGCGAGTACGCCACGGTCGTGTGTTGGATGGGTACCCCATGCCCATTGGTCACTTTTGGAGGGGATTACCCACTAACATAAATTCTGCTTTTGAAAATGAAGAGGGGAAATTTGTCTTCTTTAAAGGTCAGCCAATATCCTAAGAGTAAACCCTTTTTGTGTAATCATTAAATGGCTAACATTGTACATGTATCTCCTGTTGTGGATCTTTGTCTCTCTCGCTGCAGGGGACAGGTATTGGGTGTTTAGCGAATCAGTTCTTGACTCTGGATACCCCAAGTATCTTAAGGAAATGGGCTCCGGACTTCCCAAAGACCGGATAGATGCTGCTCTCTACTACACCCCCAATGGACAGACATTTTTCTTCCGAGCTAACAAGTTGGTCAACATCTGTGTGTGGGCGGTTGTGTGTGCATCTATAAATAAATAGGTTGTGTTGTTTATAGGGTGGCAATTCAAAGGGAAAACCCCTACCCTACGACATGTTTGATTGTTTAAACAAGAAAACTAAATGACTAACTGTGAATTTAAAAAATGCTTCCTGTGTAAACACAAAAATAAACTATATGGGGGAGTTAAATGTTTAATCTGAATCATTTGGTTGAAAAATCCCCCCCATTTTAAGTCATTTTAAGTATAAACAGCCACCTACATTGTGATTAATGCTTAAACATGAGACACAAACAGGGAAATTTCTGGTCTGTGTAGGCTGAAAAACAACAACAAGGGGACATTTCTGTGTTCGGCAAGCTTCTGTAAAGTTGTTCTCTGTACTAGTCAGCTTACCTACAGTAATCAGATGTCATACTGCAGTTTGTATAAAAGTGAAGGAATACTCAGCAGTGGAAGGCTAACAGATGGGAGATCCTTGAGGTACACTACATGAAATAGGCACCGAAGAAGAGGAGTATTGGCCAGTGGACACAGTAACAATTTCTCTGGCCAATCCGCCTTTTAGACCAACAACACATTTAAGCTTTGTAAACAGTCACAAGAAGATCATAAAACTCCTAAAAGTGCTGTCTCAGTGCTGTGTGCACAAGTTTAAACTTCACCCAGAGACTGTAATTATCTAGACAGATTTGGCCTGGATTGAAAGCAACGTTTTACTGAATTTCTTAAATGTAATTCAGATATTGGCCTACAGTTAGGCTGACCATTTTAAAATACCAAGCCATCTGGCATGACCAGTCCCACTAAAGATCTAGTTCAGGGTTCAGATCTCCCTAAGCAAATTTTATATCTAATTTATGTTTGAAGTTCATTGAGAAAATCCAAAGTCAGGTTTTAGGTTTTTGTGTTAAACCTTTAAGTTTGGAAGGTGTGCATGTGAGCAATAATTTACAGTAAGTGCTCCTTTGCTTCCCTTTCCTCAGGTATTATCGTTTCAATGAAGAATCAAGAAGAGTTGATGATGGCTACCCCAAATCTATTGACACATGGCAGGGTGTTCCTGACAACATCAAGGCAGCCTTCATGAGCAAAGATCAAGGTTAGCATGCGTAAACATCTAATATCCCTCTGTGATGTTATTACTTGTCAGAGGTTCCTTTTGTTTTTAACATTTCAGTCTTTCACCCATCAGCGTATACCTACTTCTACAAAGCCAACAAGTACTGGAAATACGACAATCAGAGGATGCGCGTGGAGCCTGGATACCCCAAATCAGCTCTCCGTGACTGGATGGGCTGCCCCAATGAGGATCCCAAGACAGATGGAGGAAGAGGCGGCAGTGGCCATGATAGAGACAAAGAGAAGGAAAAGGAGCGGGAAAAGGAAAAGGGACGGGAGGATAAGGACAGAACTAGAGCTAAAGACAGAGAAACAGAGAATGAGATAGAGACAGAGGAAGAGGTGGATGTGACCATTATTGAGACGAGTCAGGGGAACGGAGCAGTGGCTGTGGTGTTGCCACTGTTCCTTTTGGTCTGTGTGATTGCCACATTGGCAGCCTTGGTGTTTTTCCGTATGTACGGCACTCCACGCCGAATCCTGTATTTCCAAAGATCTCTACTAGACAAGGTGTAGGTGGAGGAGGGGCAAACGGAGCAAGGGAGGAGAGAAACAGGAAAAAAATGGGAGCAAATGTTCAACAGATAGCAAATCAGGAGAGAAAGAGCTGAAGGAAAAGAGCAAGACATTTATTTTAAAATATTCTTACCACAGCCTAATTCATCCATCTCTTATCTGTTAACCACTCGATCCTTGTGTTTTCCACTCCTTGTGTCTCTGCCCATCCTCCTGTGTTAACTGACGCCAGCTAGTTGCTGTTTGTTTTAGTGATTTTTCAATGTCTTACTTGTAGTTTTTTTGCTAATGGTAAAGTTTGTGTTCTTGTGAATTTCCCGTCAGAACCTGCATGTTCGCAATGCAGAGTGAAGCATGTTTTTTTGCATGAACACCCACCTCCAAACAGTCCTTCCCCTCTTGTTAAGCTTGAACACACCCACTAAAACACACACACACTTGAAATCCACAGTGACATTGTTGCTGTGTTTCTCAATCTTCCACTGAAACAACATGTTGGAGTCAGTTTGGACCATTAAAGGGAAACGAAGCATTCGCTTACATCCTCATAAAGCATTACATACACTCATCAGTTGAAGCCATTCATACAGCTCATTTGTTACCTTTGTGTTCAGTGATAAATTTTGTCATGAATGATGTTGTCATTAGTATTATGACTGTTACTATTGTTGAATGTTTTTTTTTTTTTGTAAATTGACATTAAAACGTCCTGCTGGACAGAGACATACACTTTGGAAAGTGGCCTTAATTTTATACATGTGGGGACAGTGAACAGGGAAATGGGGATATGTATGCTTGAAACTTGATTGTTTTTTTATACACATTGAATCTATCTCAAATGAAAATAAATTAAAGATTTAAGAAAAATGACTCCTTTTTTGTCATTGTACTTGAACAGCTTTTAAATTACGGTGCTACATACCTAGTCAGGGGGTAAAAGCAGTTTTGACAATAATAGTAGTGATTATGATTATAATGACAACTATTCGGTTTGAAGAAGTGTGTGTACTTCCTTTTTTCTCTTTCCTCTTACAAGAATAAAGTTATTTTAAAAGGCTTTCTGTGCTTTAATTCTCGCTTGCGCTGATCAAGTCTCTTTTCCATCTGGTCTTCCCCAGTCTTCCTAGACCTCCAGGTTTCTTGTTCCCCAACCGCACCATTGCATTACTGGGGCTCAGGAACTGGCAGGCCCTTAAACTGGGTCGGAAAATGCAGAGTGGATCCAAATCTTAAGTAGAAACAGGGATGAGGACTATTGTATAAACCCTGTTGCTGCACTGCAGACAAACGTATCTAAACTATACAATCAGAGAGAAAAAGAGTGTGTCTGTGTGTGTTGTTACCTTTCCATACTTATGAGAACCACAAAAGGAGCACAGGATAATGAGGGCGCAAAAGAAATTAAGGACTTTGTTTTCTTTGTGACTTAACATTTGAATCCAGGATTTAAAAATCAGCAAAAAGTTGAATTTTCTATTTTTTTTAATAAATCAGTGATTGAATGTAGAAAATAAAAGACCTCACTATAACAGCAATACAAGCACATATGCTTGTATTTTGCCATGCTATAAATGCTTTACAATGCTTTACAGAAGTGTTCCTACCAATTTCATTTCATTTTTTTCCTTACAGCCACCAACCTAAATTTATTCTATTGGTATTTCCTATAATAGACCAAGACAAAGTAGTGCACAATAGTAAACCATAAACTTCATCCCTGACCTGTCTGGTCTGTTCCTTCGTCTCCATGATGCTGTTTGTTCACTAATGTTTAATCATCTAAGGGCTTCACAGAACACCTGGATTTATACTGAGATAAAATTCCACACAAATGGACTCTATTTATGAATTAGGTGGCTTCTGTAAAAAACAGAATTATTTATTTATGGGTATCTGTTTTAAAGGGACTAAAAGCGTACGCACAGCATACTTTGAAGATTTTTGCTTTTATAAAAATCCGTTTTCTTCCACTATTTTGTGTCTATCTTTCACACAAAATCCCAATAATATACATCAAGGTTTATGGTTGTAAGGTGTCAAGTGGCAGGAGTACATATGCAAGTCACTTTTTTTTGCACTGTATTGTATGCACAGTGTTTGTGTACATAACCTTACATCATGATTCAATAAAGGCTCCAACTGTAAACTCAGGCGTCTCCCCTCTTCTTAATGACCTCCATACAGACGTTACATTGCCGTAAAGAGATGGGTTAGTGGGGGAAGGTTAAACGCCTCTATGATATGCTATGATTACAGAAACGGGGCTACATGCTGTTTAAACGATGAGGTAATTTTCCGATTGCGCAAAGATTTGGGTCGCCCATTTTTTTGTTATTTCTTCCCGGTGTTTTGAAGAGAGGAGTCACGAGGCATTTTAGGGGGAGAGGAAGGAGGAGCAAGTGGGGGGACTCAGTCACATTTGGAGGCCAGAGATGGAGCAGAATTCCATGAGCAACATCTGGAATTCCAACTGCATCATGTGAGCCAGACACACAGCAGGACACGGCGAAGGGGGATGGGAGCTGGATCTGATCTATTAAACTATCAAAACAGTAAACAATGAGGAATTTTAATAGCTTTTAAAATGCTCTTCTTCTAAGAGGGAGTTTCCTCCTGTGGACAGTTTTTATCTCAGTCCTCTGTGGCTTACAAACAAGTCAGACATTTAACTGGGGGTCAGTATTTGATGTTTTCTGCCCTGTGTCAGCTGACCATGCAGAGCAGAGAAAAGAATTGCTTCAGCATAATTCTTCCCCACGTCTTTGTGTGTAACTGGAGAACTTTTCTTCACTGTCCGGGAAATGACTCACTCCTTTTTTACAAAGCCCGACAGAAGACCACACCAGCATGTCCGGGCCTCTTTTAGTCATCTGAAATGGGAGCCATTTCAACCAGACGCAACCCTGCAGACTAAAATGTTGGACTGCTGCAGCAAACTGAATATAGTCATTGCAACAACATTTCAAATGCAACATTTATTAGAAAGCAGGCTACTATTAAAATGACTTTTAACTCAAGGTAAATCCCAGAAATGCTTTTATTGTTTTATTTTATTTAACTGTTAGAAAAAGGAATAGACAAACTGCTGTAATTTTAGCAGCTTGATACCAAGCTGCTAAAATGTTTGTTTTTTTGTAAACCTTTGCTTCCTAATGAACTAAATGTTTTTAATGGACTGATATAAAATGCAAATGACCCACTTTAGCACATGAAATATAACTAAGGAGGTCTCACTTTGCCAATTATCCGAAGTTCAGTCAGATTGGATGTAAAGCATCTGTGAACATGTATTTTCAAGTCTTGCCACAAATTCTCAATCAGATGTAAGTTTAGACTTTGGCTGTATGTTTCATTTTTGAGATAGAAAGTTAACCTCCTAGTCTTTTGCAGCCTCTAACTGTTTTTTTTTAATTGCCTTGGATTTACCTCCCCAGCAGTCATCCCGCAGCATCATGCTGCTACCATCATACTAAAGACAGTGTAGGTGGGCAGTGTTAGTTTTCTGACCATGTCTTGCATTTTACAAGCATGCCAAAAAGTAAAATGATGGCCTCAACTCATAAGAGCAAAATCGTCCTAATTTTTATTAACAACTGTGGATTGTATCCAACCTGCAAAATAAACGTTTTACAATATTCCCTATAAAATACATTGAAGTTTGTGGTTATGACCCGTTTAACTGAAAAAAAGATCTAGGGGTATGACATTTTTCAAGGCACCTTACTGGTAGAGCTACAATATGGATGTGTGTTGTCACTTAATACAATTATTTTGTTTCCTAATTAAATTAATAAAACAATAGAATATTTTTGTTTTACCATTTTACTGAATTTGTTTCATTTACACAGCAGCTAGATTTTTGGGAGGCGGCTTTAAAAGTTCCTGCTCCTCATTATACAAACAATATTGTCCTTCCTTTTCCTTAGTTTCAAATATTACCTTCCATTTTTCTACATACAATGTCTCTTCACATCACATCCACTAACCCTAAATTACCTCCTTTCATACACTCATTCACATTCAACATAATTACCAAACTCCTTTCATGTGTCTGCATTTCCCTGAGTGCATGCTTCCTTTGTAAAGCTGTAAACAGCCTGCAGCCTGGTGAACACAAATTTACCAGCAGGGAAAGTCTTGCTCTTACTTCATGTGTCCTTAAAAACTATCATGATGTTGGTGTAAACCCCCCAATGAATGACAGGAAATGACCAAGAGGAAATGCTTACTGTTACATTTTTTTTCTGCTTAGTAACAAAGATGTAACAAAATGGAAAAGTTGGGTATTAATGCATGGATGTAAAGTTTGCATCTGGTTTTCATTTCATTAGCTAAAGCTTTACCACATCTTCAACCACCACCCATATAACAAATAGGAAGAGGGGGATGGGCAGTCGTCTCTTGTTCCTGCACTACAAGCACAGACACAAGGTGTCCACAGAAACAAAAGCACTCCACTGTAATTACATTATTTTTTGTTTGTGTGCAAAATTATTTTCAACTGCTGGGAAAGGAAAATGAGTGTGAGAGGGACAACCTTTAACTGAAAGCGTGAGATGGGTACTTTTTTTCCTCAGCTTGCACATCGCTTGAGTTATTCTGCATGGTTTTCCCCCTGACAAGAGATGAAACTAAAAAAAGGGAACGATTTCCAACACTGACACAGTTACTCATAATGCTGTTTGTTCACTAAGGTTCTCTAACAAATCTCTGAGGCCTTCACAGAATAGCTGGATTTATACTGAGAGTGAAGTACACACAGTGGGACTCTATTTCATTTTTCTTTTTTCTTTTATTTGTCACATGTCCTTTCACAGCATTTCAGACATACAATATAGAGCAGCTGGTTGCCTACATGTGCCAGGGCAGATTTGCTCTGCAAAAAGGATAACTCTAGATGAAGTCCTAATTGTTGGATTAACTTTATTTAATAGAGACTGGATCGAGCATCAAAGTAGGCAGGTCACATTGATGTAACAGTAACCTGTCTCTGTATGACTTTGTAGAACTATTTGGATTCTTTGTGTGTCAGTGAGGCGGTCTATTTGTGAGTGTGTATGTGTGGGGGAGAGCGTATGTGTAGAAAAAAATGTATGGAGTTGCACAGTTGTTACAGTGACAAGAATGGTATAAGGCCTGCAACACCCAAGAGCAGCAATAGACAGGTGGACTCAGCACCGGAAGCCATCAGCAGCACCAGAGAGACAAATACAGGGCATCCCCCAGGGCAGCCATTCCCACCTGGTGTGTTAGCCACTGGGAGGTCAAGAAGGACGGGCTCTTTATTAATTAGGTGACTTTGTAAGGCAGTAACCCTGGGGTTTATTTCTGGGTATCATTGGAATTGTGATTAAAAAAATGTAATTTTATATATTGTACAATTCTACCAGAAATTAAAACTTTATGTTTAATATCACAATGACAAAGGACTGCTTGGAAGCAATATTTGGTTGGTGGGTAAAAACCGTTATCATGGCAATATTACACAATAATAACAAGTGTTACTGTGCAGCCCTGATATTTTTTAACCATGCGTCGTTGTCTTTCCACTTCACAATTATGCACTACTCTGTGTTGGTCTATCACATAAAATCCCAATATAATAAATTGAAGTTTGTGGAAATGTGACCAAATATGTGAAAGTTTAAGAGATGTGAATACCTTTGCGAGGCATTAAAAAAAAAGTCTTTCATTACAACAAAAACCACAATAATAATCTGCCTTGATATTTAAGCCTTTACAGGAGAAAATATAAGAAATTATATTAACAAACATACTGCTCCACTTGTCTGCCAAAGTAAGTAGATTAAGTGAGATTTCCTACACTATAGCAAGGCTTCAAACCAGCAGCTGTTCTGTAAATGAAACCCAAACCTCCCACAGTAATTCAATAGACCCATGTGCTTTCTGCTTCAATGCTGCAGAAATATTTATCAGTTTAAGCACATTTTGCCTTTTATATCAGAAACTATTCTGACCTTCAAATAAGCTCCTCCAGATTTTACTCAACAATATTCCGGAGTTTCATTTAATTCATTTGTGGTTTGCATTACCAGAGAAAGAACGAGGAATTATTAGCTAATACATTTTTCCGTTGTGAGTGCATGTTAGTTTTCCTTGTAAAAACACATGGAAATATGGGTGGAAAAAACAACAACTTGTCCTAATAATTCACACATATTTCTGTCTTCCACGGAGATCTAGGTCTCAGCTTTCTCTTTCGAAAGGCGTTTGCTTTGAGATGTTTGTTTTTGTCCCAGATCCCTCATTGCTAAAAGCCATTGATTTAGGCCTACATGGCTGCTTTTGTTACTTATCACAATGTCTGCACTTAGAATTGGGTGTGGTGCAAAGGGAGCAAGCTCTTTAGAAAATACTAGGCAGGTATTGTGCTGGGACGAAAAACTGAAGAGGTTTAATTAAGTGAAGTAATCAGCATTTTCATATCTTTATGACTAACATTTCTTTAAATGTACCTAGAACATTTTCACGTTATAACCACAAGCATCAATGTGTAATATTAGATTTTTTTTTATACAAATAAACAACTTTACTCTGATACCCTTAAATCAGAAGTCACCTAATTAATGAACCAAATCCACCTGTGTAAAGCTTAAGGTCAGTAAAAATCCAGCTGTTCTGAGAAGAGCTTAGAGGTTCGTTAGAGAACAAGAAGCATCATGAATACACAAAACATGGGAAAGAAGGTGCTCTGGTAAGATGAGACCAAAACTCAACTCTTTGGTCTACATCTACAGCACTATGTGCAAAAAAACCCCAACTAGAAGTTCAACCCAATACACCATCCCTGTTGTGTAACATTGTTGTGGTGGCATCATGCTGAGGGGATACTTTTCTATAACGGTGACAGGGAAGCTGGTTAGAAAAATAGTTGAGACTGTGGCAGACAGGGGTTCACCTTCAAGCAGAACGACCCTAAACATACAACCAGAACTACAATGTAATGGATTAGATCAAAGCACATTTGAATGTTAAATTGGCCCAGTCAAAGTCCAGACCTAAATTCAACTAAGAATCTGTCGATGTTTGCAGACCGAGCAATAGGCAAAAAGTTTGCCTTTAGATGTGCAAAGCTGGTATTCATACATCAAAACATTTTAAGCTGTAATTACGGCAAAATGTGGTTCTACAAAGCATTGATTCTGACGGGCTGAACACAAATGCACCTCCCAGCTTCTAATTTCTATTGCTAACATTGCTGAATATTTTTTTCGTCCATTTCACAACTATCAATACTTTATGTTGGTACACCTTTAAAATCCAAAAAAATACATAAAGGTATCTGGCTGACTAACTGTGAAGTTTTAGTGGTATGAATACTACTTGCATGGCACTGTATGTGTATAGCTGTGATATATGGCATGGTTGATGCAAGCCTCATCACAAGAACACCCCTCCTTTATTGCTCTGACATCTAGATATGCACAGAATCATTCCATTACTTATTGAGACCACAACAGAGTCACCATGGGACCCTAAAACCCGATGCTCTTCCTCCTCACCACTTCCAAACATCCTGCAGCTTGTTAATGAACTACCACACAACATCGCTCTTAGGTTTTCTCTCTCTGTCGCCGATGTGTCCAGTGCAAAAGGCTACATCTGGTTTCTATAAGCGCATACATGTCATAAAAAAAAAAACTAGGAGAAAGGGGTGCAGGGAAGGATTAAAAAAGGAAAGGGGGGGTGTTTTATATCAAAGGGATTTCGAACTTTAAGAGTGAGACTTGCTGTCAAGATGTTTCTGCCTTTCATCTCCTTCATCTGCTTCTTGCTGACTCGTGTTTAGATGATGCTGGCCAAGTTCCTGTCAGTAGTGAATAATACAAAGAAATCTTAAAGAGGCATGAGGGAAAGAGCACAACTGTAAGAGAAGCTAAGAATCTATAAGTTAGAGCAAGTATAACAATCCTTCGGTTGGGATGCAGTTAAAGGAAAATCTGTGACACATGGAGAGATCAGAGAGGCCACATCTGAGGTTGTCTGTGAAACTGGAGCTTGGTATGCTTCTCTGCTGAGCTCTTAACACAGAAACCTATGTGGTAACACTGAAAAGGAGGGCAGGAAAAGAGTTGGAGGGAAGGGTCTGCTTACAGAGCGAAAACATATTGTTTTTACTGCCCACTCACCGAGACAAGAGCGGCCTTGCTCAGCTGACTGGCTGCTATGGTTGACCTGAGCCCTGCTCGGAGCACAGGTGGTGGTCTGGTGTGGTCCTCCAGCTGCTGTTAAAGGCCAAAGAACAAACAGAAACTTGTAGAAACAGTGATTTGAGCAATCTGTTTCTAGATCTAGATCGGATTCTTAGAAAGTGTGACATTTCGGTGAGCTGGGAAGGATCAGAACTACCACTCCTTAAATTAAGTTAAAGTGAGAGGCAATCTTTAGCTGAAATAAGCAGTTTAATTGCTGATAGCCTCAAAATAGTAAGTTTTCAGCAAAAATGAAATCCCCAAGTTTCTCCTGGTAAAGCCTAACCGATCTTAAGGTGAAGGAAGTTTAACTCTTCTTTAATAATATCCCGTTTTTGGAGCTGATTTTTGACGTTCTGAAATTCATTAATTTTTCCTAACCTAAGAGCTGAAATCGCTTTCTACAGTGTTTCATTTTTAAATCAATGCCTAAGTTTCACAATTGTTTCTAAGAACAAAACCCCCTATTACAAACAGTGCCTGTATTAATACTGCTTGAAATTTGATGTATTTTATTTGGACTTTCTGTGATTGCCAAACAGAAGGCAACCTAAAGTATAATATAAAAGTATAAAATGAGAGAAAATCTTTTTTAAAGTTAAACATTTTGAAAGGGCGCCTGAAAACTAACACTGTACATCACTGTGAACGATACAGCCCCACCTTGAAACATGGTGGTGGCAGCATCATGCTGTGGGGTTCATTTTCATCAGCAGGGACAAAGACAATCAGAGTTGATGGGAAGATGGATGGAGAAAAAAGACTCGGAGGTGGAGGTTCACCTTCCAGCAGGTTCAGATAGAGATTTGTGTTGTCACCAGTGTAGGGCTGGTTCAGTACTGGGTCACCAACAGTGAGAATTGGCCTGAAAATGAATTTCCAGCATGTTGGTGTCAATGTAAATACTGAAACGAAGGCAGAATCCCATTATGTAGGGTTATCGGGTAGAAGGTGTACCGGCCCTTTCCAATTCAGGACAAAGCAGCCCTTAAAACTAAAAGCAGTTAGTTTCTTGAACAAACATTGAAGATACATGTTTAACCACTTCACTTTGTATGATAAGCAGGTCTGAACAGAACAGCCTTCTATGTTTATTTGGATAAATTACTGGATAGTATGCATGGAAACCGTGGACTGCAGTGCAGAGGAAGTTGATGTTAATCTGTCTTCACATTATTTATGTTTGAATGAAGATTGTCTCATTTCTTGTTTATAAGGTTTATAAGATGTAATTGGTTAGTATCATGTGTTCACTCACTGAGCATCTATCCATTGTCTAGAACTGCTTGACTGTGGGTTGTGGTGGGCTGGTGGCTGTCTCCAGCGGTCCATTACAGGGCAATGCAGAGACAGGCAGGACAAACAACCATGCATGCATACACTCATACCTAATGGCAATATAAAGAGACCAATAAACCTAAAAGTCATGGTTTTGGACTGTGAGAGGAAGCCTGAGTACCAGGAAAGACCCCACTAACGCACAGGGAGAACATGCAAACTCCATGCAGAAAGATTCGAACTCAGGACCTTCTTTCTGCACGGCAGCAGCGCTACGAACTGCACCAATGTGCAGCTCACTCCATGAGCAAATCGTCCCGATTAGGACAAAAACGTATCTATTTCCAAACCACTCCCCCTATCATTAGAACATACTTCAGACAGTGGAAAAAAGGTTCCCTGTTGATATGGGACAGAATGCTGATCTATTAACAATACATGACTCTTAGTAAGGTACCATGTGTGATTTAAACAGTTATGAGTCTTACATTCGGCATCAGCATAAATTATTTTATTTTCTCATTAAAGAAAACATTGACATAATGCAAAATGTAATACATTCTCTGGCTGCCAAAAGATGCTACTGTTGAAGGTCCTTGTAGCGTCCAGACACAGAGCTGAAGTTGCATCAGGTTGGAAAAATGTTAGGCTCAGCGACCATAGGGCTGTAATTACATAGAAGCACTGCTGAGCATTGCAGGATAAACGTCAAGAACAGAGAGATGGACCGAGGCGAATAAATAGAGAAGAGGGTAAATTCAGGGGGAGGAAAAAAAGTAACTGGTGGGTATACAGAGAAACTACTGTTGCTAAATGCTTTCAGGTGGCAGGAAAACACAAGAGCTGAATCAAAGTAAAACTGCATTTCTTTTTGTAGAGGGAAGGAAAACAGACCTACTTAGCTGCACCCAATTGTTTGATGTTAGTTATGTTTTATGTTTCATGGTCAGTCCTCCTTTTTGACTGCATTATGTATTTTAGGTTGTTCCAAAAGTCATGACTGAGTCAACATAGCATGACTGACTCCTAGTGGTAAAGACCAGAATAACATTTAGAAGACACAGAGTTGTGAGAAAGGTACTAACCCCCTTCCAGATTTCTTGTTTTTACTTTCTTGTTGCACTCAAATGTTTAAAAGATGTCTTATATCTTACAAAGACAACCCTAATAAATACAAAATGCAGATTTAAAAACATGATTTCATTTATTAACGGAAAAGCTATCCAAACAAAACTGGTTCTATTTGAAATAGTATTCACCCGTTTAAATCAAGATTTTAATGCGATTAACCACATTTTTAGGAGTTCAACGCCAGGTCTGATTATTGCCTGACCTGTAGAATTACTACATGAGTGTGCTAAAACATATTTAAAACTATGCGCTGATCTAAAGAAATTTAAGGACAACTGAGAAATTTACTGACATCCATCAGTCTGGTTTACAAAGCCATTTATAAGGCTTTGGGACTCCACCAAACTAAATACATAAAGAAAAAGAAAGGTTCTGAAGCGGGCTAGTCAAAGTCCGGACTTAATCCAATTCAGGTGTGTGGCAAGAAACAGGCCTTTCATATTTGGAAACATTTTCTGGACATCCATGTTTTACATCCATGTCTAACTGTGCTCGAGTTGACTGCTGTACAAATCGATGCACCTTTTCACATCCGGGGCTCCAAACTGTTTTTCCAAAAACAATTTGTTAACAAATCGCATCTAACGGGAAACAACGCAGTTTAACTGTTTTATTGCACTTTTATTTAGAATCTAAATGATTCGACTGATGCCAAAACAGCCTTATGTCACCAAACAAGCTCACTGTGGTGGTTTGTTCAGCTGTAATGGTTTAAAGCTTGATACTGTGCGCTCAAACTGGAGCTCCATGTTTTACCCAGGCCTGCGTCACTCAACCCAGCAGGACTTCTGTTAAACATCCGCCAACTGCACAGAGCTCCACGCTCTGCATCAAGTCCAGACTTAATCCATTTGAGGTGTGTGGCATTAAACAGGCCGTTCATACTGGAAACCTCCAAGAATATGGGCCAGAACTTCTCCAAAGCGATGTGAAAGACGCAACGCAGTCAGGTTTAGGGGGCAATTACTCTTTCCACATAGGTTGGTTTGGGTGACTTATTCCCCCAATTCATCATTTGAAAACTTTACTCCAGTTATAGTGATTTTAAAATACGATGATCAGAAACGTGACATAAAACAAAATCTTTAACAGGAGAAATACTTTTTCACAGTTGAGAAGAATTTGGATGAGAAAATCTCAGCCTGTAAAAGAAAAAAATTCCTGTGCAGCTCAGATGGAAAATAAAAATGTCACAATCATTTCAAACTTCAATTTTTTTATTATTTGTACATTCACCACTTATAGGCGTACTTAAAGAATTAAAAACAAAAGGAAATCTTTGTACTAAAATGATAAAATAACGATAAAAAAAACTATTAAAACCATTGGTGGGAAAACATAACGCAATCTCCCCTCTCAGGCCTGTATTGACAGGCCAGGATTAGAGAACCGGATTAGAGGAGGGAAAGATGGACAGAAGAGGTTCAGTGAGGACATAATCTGAACTTGGGTTAGTTGTGACGGATTCTCTCCCACAGAGAATTATCTCATCTCTTAACAGAGAAACAGGAACACTGCATTGTCTTAGTAGTTTTTACACTAAGTGAAAAATAAACCAGAGCTGCCTTATTTAAAGACTTGATTTTGCAGATATTGTAAGTCTGTACAAAATGCCAAACATGGATTTGGATATTTTCGGATTTCTGCGAGCCTCTGCGCAGAAGATCAAATTTTCTCTTTAGGCAGGACTGGAAAACGTAGCCTTGTACTACATGCGGCAACAAAGGAAGTTCTCAGCAAATCGCAGGACGCTCACCCCAGAAGTGTCAACTGCTGCTTAGAGATTAGGAATCAGCATCTACACTTTGAAAAAAAAAGAGGACTTTGTAGTATTTTGAAACTGTCCAGTGTGCCATTCTGCAACGCCATCAGGAGAAAAACTGAAAGAAGAGATTGGCAAAGGCATAAAGGAAATGATTGAGACACTCTGGAAAACAACACTGAACACATCCTGGTCTCCTTTAGCATGACTGGGGGCGTAGATGTGCTTTAAAAAATGACTTTTGGAGATGGTGACATCAATTGGTCCTCTGTTGGGTCTTTGTTGTAACAAAGTACATGTAGTGAAAGGCAAATGCAGGAGGGTGGTCTCCATGACAGTTCCATCAGCGCCTCCTTTCTCTTGGTTCGCTCCGGCTGCGTGAGCGCCGACTGGAGGCCGCTCCGCTGCCCCCTGGCCTACGGTACCCGTCCCTGCGTTTGTCGTTCTCCCTGTCTCTGTCTCTGTCTCGACCTCTGCCTCTGTCCCTTTCCCGGTCTCGGCCCTTGTCCTTCTCACCCTCACTCCGGTTTCCTGTAGAGGTGCCTGCGGCTTTCGTTCTCTCCTTGCGCTCCTCTTCCCTTTTCTTCTCCTCCTCCTCCTCTTCCTCTTTCCTTTTTTTCTCACGCTCTTTCCGCCGTTCCTCGCGCTCTTTTACCCGTTCTGCTCGAGCAGCTTCACGTTGAAGAAACTAAAATGAGAAAAGTAAAAAGATGTTTGTCTGTGTACATTTGGGCAACAAACCATGCAGTGCTTTGCAAAAGTATTCACACCCTTTGAACGGTTGAAACACTGAAGGAAAAAGGTCGACGATTTTCAAAAATGTTCAAATAAAATTCTAAAATACGCAGACCTCCCTGCAGGGTTCTTAGTGTCTGACAGCTTTGTACATCTAAATATAAGTTTTTTGGGGGATTCAGAATGGCATACTTGTCAGAAGAAACGTTGAAAACAAGCTTTTTTATGTTTTTGCTTTAATTTCATAGTTATTATGTTGTGTTGTTCTGTCACATACAAATCTCAATCAAATACACTCTGTGTTTGTAACATGAGATGAAAAAGTTGAAAAGTTAGCAAGTGGTTCTCACCTGTTCCTCTGTGAGTGGGAGCCAATAAATGCAGGGAACCGCTTTGGTTTTGCGGAACAAGTCATCCAGCAGCTTTGCAGGGGGATCCTCGGCTGTT
Source organism: Crenichthys baileyi (assembly GCA_036173005.1). Lineage (NCBI taxonomy): Eukaryota > Metazoa > Chordata > Actinopteri > Cyprinodontiformes > Goodeidae > Crenichthys > Crenichthys baileyi. The sequence continues at coordinate 734,140 of JAHHUM010002597.1, read as the reverse complement.
TCCAGAGAAAAAACATTTAATAAGAATGTATTATCAAATTCACTGTATACAGATTAAAGGCTCTAACATCAGACGTCCATCTCTTACCCTTCTTTTCTATCTTCTTCTCCTTGCTCTTTCCCCTCTCCTTTCGTCGTCTCTCTCTGGACTGCGACCTCCGGGGACCTCCCTCCCTCTCTTCTCCAGCTTTCCCAAACTCTTTAACCTTGTCTCGATCCCATTCCCGTTCTGCTCGGGCCCGTTCTCTGCGCTCCATCTCCCGCTCGCGCTCAGCCCACTGGTCCCGCTCAGGGAGAAGAGAGGGAAGGCCTGATGTTCGTCCTCGTCCTGGGGCAGGTCCTGTGTCCTCTCCTCCGGGTTTGTGGGGCTGAAAACCGGGGGTTTTCGGGGAAACCCAAAAAAAAAAAAGGGCAGAATTACACAATGTGGCAAAAATAAAAAGGTCTGCCCATGTAAAAAAGGGTCCCCAAATTTAAAGGTTCTTACGTCATTCTGCTGGCAGAAGTCCACTCTAAGAACCTTTGGGTTGCTCTGAGGCCATTTCACTCCATGAAGAGCTGCCCGTGTAGCGACGGGCCCTCTTAAATTTACTTAAATTATTTATGCGAGACGGGATTCAGGAAAAAACTTTAAATTTGCCCCACAATCACCCTCAACTGGGGTTTGGGGCACAAAGTCTTGGGGAATCCTGGGAAAAACCGGGATGGTAAATGGCCTGCGCTGTATTGGAAGTCCAAGGACTCCAAAGACCTTTACACTACAATCAGTCATACACCCATTCGCACACTGACAGTGGTAGACTACATTGTAGCCACAGCTACTCTGGAGCAGACTGTCCTGGCTCCAACTACGCCTCCACACCGTCACTGCTCCACGAAAGGTCATAGTTAATAGTTGTGCTCTTTTTCCCCCTCACAATTCTTCATCTTGTAATGATATGGTCATATAATATTCTCAGCTCCCTTTCCGCAACAACTTAAATGACACACAGACGCAGACAACCATTTTTACTTCCCCTAAACAATATGCTGCTGTGCCCTCAATTTTTTCTTCCTTATATGCGGGTCACTTCAGGGTCGTGAACCGTTCAGACTGAAGTCTGAATTTAGCATCAAAACCGGTTGTGTGAACGTAGCCTAACATTCTGAATCTCCTGTTATTGTGCAAATTTTTTACTTTTAATTCCTAGTTTCGATACCCTATCCTTTCCTCCAGCTCCATCACTCAGACCAGCACCTCCACGCAGTTAGAATCAGGTAAGATAAACAATAAAATACATCATATACCAACACCGAGGCAGCTAACAAGTTCACCTCAAACGATGGGTCGAATCAAATTCAAATATCTACCTAACATTTCATAGACAAACAAACATCCTGATATTGCTTCCTTAGCCAGGCTAACAGTTAACCAGACTCTGTGATGTGCTACATTGTTCACCATGGCGTCCAAGGGAAAGATGTCACACAGATGATACAGAAAGGTTACAGGATATATATCAAGGTCGCATCCCTTTCCAGATGTGGACTCAACATTTAGGTCGGTAAAGCAAAGCAGTAATAGAGTTCAGTCTATGTCATCCAGAAATAACTCTGGTTAGCTAGCTCCTTTAAACCACGTAAACGTTTTGAGTCTGCCTCTTAAAACAATCAGAATCAAGAATCACTAGAAACTGGGATCGTTTGAATTCTCCTAGAGCCCAACCCTAGTCTCTAGATGTTCTTAGATGGATAAAAAAAAACAAATCTAGGTAATAACTTACAGTGACGTAGCAGTGGGACTTGATTTTATCGATCCAGAAGCCCTCCTCCACCAGAGTGCCAGTTCTGCTGAGCAGTTCCTTCAGCTGGCCGAGTGTGAATGGCCTTACCTGAATAAAATATTACATTGTGCTTATTAACATCTGTAAACAAGTGCAAAAAAATAAACAATATGTAATAAACGTTCAAAACTACAGAAACTTAGAAATAGAGCAACACATTATTTTTGGCACTGATATGTTTTTATTGGCTGTGTTCGGGTTATTTACATAGAAGCAAATCATTATTTACACAAAAAGTGCAGGTTGGAGGTGGTGCGTCATCAATAATCTTCCTGGGTGAAACATACCGAGAAGGATTTTCTGGTCAGAGTAACTACCAAATAGAAAAGTAAGGCTGTGTGATAAAAACAGTACATTAAAGCTGTTTGGGTAAAGCTATTTTATATATGTTTTCACTGCTTTTCTTTTCTGCTCGGTAGTTACTCTGACTGGAAATGCTTTATGCATTATGCTCTCAGTACATGTTTCAGTCAGGAAGATCATTGGTTGCCTCTATTTCCCACTCACTGGCTCCTGCGTAAATAACCGCCTGATGCAACGACAACGATGGTTTGAACTTTCAGAAAATCATGAGTTATCATAAATCATAGTTGTTGTTTTTTTCTGTACTTTAAGTTGATAGAGTCCACTTTGGTCTTATTCCTTCAAGAACAGGGGTTGCCAACTTCAGTCCACAAGACTTCCATGTTCTCCACCTGGAGCGACTCAATGGTTCATTAGCAGGGCCTAACAGAACCGGACGATATGCTGAGGAGTTAATTCAGATATCTGAATCACCTGTGCCTGAGTAGGGACACATCTTAAACATGCAGGACATCGGCTCTTGAGCTTCAGATTCCAGCTCCCACTAATCTGCATTTATATTACAAGAAGGTGCCAAGAGAGATAAAAACCTACCGCAAGCACGATTTTTCTGCCAACAGCTGTTTAACAGAACCACAAATCAAAAATCCATAACTATCCCTTTATGCCTCTGTTTGGCATCTGAACCAACCTCAGTTCAAGAACCTTTGGTCCAGTTAAAAGCCTGAGAAAAAGCAATGAAATTTCTGTAGATGTTCTTGAAAAAGTACGCTTATCTTTTAGCATCTACAGAACCAAACGATCGATGGCCAAATTTGTAATGTATGTAATATAAATTTAAATCCTTATATGAAACCATTAATCTTTTTTAAGATAGAATAAGTTTTTTTTCCATTCTCAGTTATTTTCCACACTTAGCCAGAAAATAATCTAATTTCATACTTTTCAAGTAATTTTTCCACAAGTAGGCAGCTGAAACAGCAGACCATGATCCCCACTGGAGCAAAGCAGGAAACCATTTAAACCATACTGGACTTTGGGTCTGCTTACTAAAATCAGTATGAATATAAGATTTGTGACCTTTGTTCATGTGGACATGGAACCAATGTTGAAATAATATTAAACTTTGCTGCTGACCTTCATTGCATTTGTCTAATTTTCAAAGCTGGCAAGAGTCAGACAGAAATGTTCTCTCACCAGGTTCCAGATGTGAACAATGCTGGAGGCTTCGCCTCGAGGTGGTGAGGGTTGCCTTGCTGTGCGAACCGGGTCATCAATAGTAATGGAAACGCCCGTTTTCTGCTGGCTGATGGAGCGACGAATGAGGGTGTCGCTGGGTGTCACTGGGATAGAAAACAGCCATTTACAAATTTTATTAACTAGTTTTTAATAAAAACTAAAAATATTTAACCTTGAAAAAGTATTAGGGAAAGCTTTATTAATGTAACACTAATACTAAAACTGTAAAAACAGCAGTACAGTTGGGTAAGATGTGAAACAAATGTCAGGAACTGCTTCTTATGGATTTAATGCTATATAAAAGTGAAAGTATTACCAGTGTTGGTTTCAGTATCTTGGCTCGCTAGTGTTGGCGACTGAGTCTCCACAGCCGCTGGAAGAGACGTGTCCATCTGCTCCTCGTGGGCTGTTATACTTTCCCCTTCTACCTGAGAATCCTCTTCCTCAAAGTCTTCCCGCCTCAATATTTTTGCTTCTTTTTGTCCATTCTCTTGGCTTTCAACGGGCACCACCTAAGAAGAGAAAACAGAGCAAAGGTCTGAATTCCAACACGAATGGACTCGTTCCTAATCATCCTTTCAAAAAGTAAGAGCTGAAGGATCACCTGTGTGACGGTGCGTCGGATCTGAAGGTCCTGGTCAGAGCGCTCCCGGTCTTCATCCTCAGTACCAGACAGAGCAGCTTCCTCTGGATGTAGGTCGACTGCAGCCTCCTGGCCTACAGGCGGCCTGATGTCAGGAATCAGGGACTAATAGAAGGAAAAAGGGAACATGGGTACTGGTGTTGTTGAGCTCAGAGGCAGTATTTACAAAGTTATTTACAAAAGATTTTATGATGCACCAACGCAAAGTAGTTGATTATTGGGAAATGAAAGGAACATGTTTCCACATTTTTTTAATGGTATACATTTATGTTCAACCCACCTGATCCGCCAGAAACGACAAGTTTTTTGGGGCATGTCTCTACCAGCGTTTCACATCTAGATTCTAAAACATCTGACCATTTGTCTTTTCAAAGTAGCTCAAGCTCAGTCAGATTGGAGGGAGGGCCGCTCTCAATATTAATATTCCAATCTAGACTCAGTTCTCAGTTGGATTTAGGTGCAGACTTTGAGAGGGCCCTTCTTTCTCTTTTTCAAGATTTTGTTTTTTTGCAGCACTAGTGGCCCTAATTTGTCAGTGGTTTTTTGACAGTAGGCAGAGAGGAAACGGGTGGACTCAAACCCGGGACCACCGCGGCGAGGAGCAAAGCCTCAGTACATGGGTCGCGCACTTAAACCCCCAAACCAACAGCGCCACAACCTGACAGGGCCTTTCAAACAGGTAAATACTCCTCCCAGCTTCCCTGTTCCTTAATGAGAAATACATCCCCACATCACCACCATGGTTCACGGTCAGGCGCATTTATTTTGTTTTCTTTAGATTGTTTACCTAACAGCGTTTTAATGTAGGCCAGAAGAAATGTACTTTTAGTCTCATGGCTTTCTTCTCACTCTTAGCCGTCCAGTCAACAGTTCCTCCTACCTGGGCTGTGGATCTCTGCAGCTCCTCCGAAGTTACCATGTGTCTCTTGAGCTGCTCCTCTGATTAATGCTATCTTTGCAAGGCCTCACAATGGATGACCACATGTCTAGGTAGGTTTGCAGGTAGCCCACACACTTTCCATTTTCAAATGATAGAATAGGGAGTGACCCATGAGATGTTTAAAGCTTGAGATGCTGTTTTATAACATAACTCTGCATTAAACGTTCTCTCTGCTGTCTTTCTTGCTCTTCATGATGCTGTTCAACAAACCACTTAGGCCTTCAGAGTACAGATGGGTTTATACTAAGATTTCCTACAGGTGGTATTTCCTACCTTGGTGAGTTCTGAAGGAAACTGGTTGCACTAGAGTTTATTCGGAGGTATCAGAATAAAGAACAGCTGAACACACACCACAATTTCATTTGAAAACAAAACACTGAAAACCACGCATCATTTTACTTCCTCTTCACTACTACTGTGCATTAGATAAATAACATGCAATAAGGTTTGCGATTGTAACTTGTAAAATGTGGAACAGTTGAAGATGAACGAAACCTTTTGCAAGGTTACAAACTATTGTAAATATAAGCTTGAACAACCTTACTGATCAAGCTGAAATACACCACAGTGTTGGTCGTATCTTAATCTGCTGCAAATACCTTGAGCGATTCAGTGGTGATGCTGATGGAAGGTTTTTTGGCAGTGACGGCTGTGCTGGAGCCCCACCTCCTCTTGCGACCTGCCACGGCCCCAGTCTCATGTTCCACCTCTGCGCTGCCTGGAGACGGTTTACTAGCTGGAACGTCAAAAGATACAGAATAAATATATGTGATTAGACCTTGATTTTACTTAGATAATATGCATAGTTAATCATTTTTACTGTTACATAAAAATCGCTTTTACAAATGATTCAAGTAATGTAACTTATTAGGGAAACACAGGCACAGAACCAAACCTACTGACGAGTGTAAAAGAAGAGCTTAAATTTCGGGAATGTACTTACTGCTAAGGGAGATCTTACGTGCGGAGAGAGCCTTCGGCGTCTGAAAAACAAAGAAATACATAAAAACAACCCAAAACACATGGAAAGGTGAGACTCAGACAGCATAGATGGAGAGCAGTGACAAAGGTCAGATCGGAGGAAAGATAAAGATAAATTCTCTCGCCAACATTATGATCAATCTTTAAAACAAGTACGGATTTTGACACAGAGTAAGATCTACTTATTCCCTGGAGCCACTGACACCTGACCCTTACTGGAATGGATTTGGCCCAATCAAGACTTTATGTACTGTATCTAAGCAACAAGGGTCCAATCACTGATGGTTGAGATGTTGGGACTGACGTCTGAAAGCCTGGTGGGACTGTTGTCTTGGTTCAGGTCACTGACTGAGTGTTGGTATGAGTCCTATGGATGTGCCACGCTTGAACCAATAGAAGAAGGGATGAATTCAATGAGATCCAAACCAGTCCCTGTGCTCACAGATTCACAAGATCCACTTAAATGTTCAGTTGTCTGCAGCCACATAAGGCAGCGAGTCTTTATGTATTCAGAGAGTACATTGTTTCTGGTTTCAAAGATCAAACAAAATCCAAGTGTCCCTTCAACCATGTTGCAGCTCATATTTCAGTGGTTGCAGCAAAAATGTCTTAAAGAGACTTTGTTGCTCATGTTCCTTTTACAGACCATAAAAACAAAGGGCCACAAGATGAAATAATCATTAAGAGGCTGCCATTTCCTTTTGAATGTTCTGATCCAGTTAATAGCTCCTGAATGCCATCTTGAGGCAGTCTCTGCTGTCAGGGACGTTCCTTTGTAGCTCAGCCTTGTAGGATTATGTGTGATCAAGCCTGGACTCTTTAGGCCAGTGGAAGAGGTGGAGGTGCAGCAGAGGCAGAGGCAGGTACCAATAGAGGCAATAGAAGAATTATCAGCATCCTCACAACACAGCAGTCAGTTAGAGGTTAAAAATCAGCTGAGGTAAGAAAACTGCATTGCTGTTAGTGCCGATGGTCATTCCAACAAAGGTTTTAAAAACATGGAGCTCAAAAAGGCAGTTTCCATTTTAACATTATAAGTAAACTAGGGCTGTGCGATATGGGAAAAAAATCCTCTCAGTGTAACATTTTTAAATCAGTCTGCGTCAATGTAACTTTGCATGACTTTATTCCAGCCACATGATTGGTGCAGCGCGCAGTAACTTCTAATCTCATTGGCTATTCATCTTATCTGTATACTAGAGGTCTATATAGACCCTTCCTCATATATCTATTGAGGAAAAATTATATCGAGATACATTTGCTATTGTTTTATCGCCCAGCTCTGAAATACACTGATAAATTAAACCCACACGAGGATCAAATTTAAGAAAGGTTCACACTGGTCTGTGTCTTTATTAGACGACAGTTTCATAATTCAACATGCTTCAGGACTCCTCTGGTGCCTTACCTCCTCGCTGGACTCGGAATACTTTTCTGGATCTGCCACGGCGGCCTCTTTCTCCTGCCTGTGTAGGGTTAGAAATACAAATCAAATATTTATCATACGTGAGTGTGTGTGTGTGTGTGTGTATGTGTATGGATGAAGTTACTTTTTATCTTCTTTTATATTAATCATACAGACAGTGTAACGAGGGTTAAAGTCTTGAAATACAGATATTTTCCCATTCTTATACAGACCTTAAAAATACTTGCATCAAATTGCAGATGTTTTAAGAGCGTGTAAGAAACTGAGTGTGTTTTTTAGGTAGTTAGACATTTTTAAAAGAGGGTCTTAGCATTTTCTGTTTACAATTATAGGTGCTTCTGTCTCTTACTCAGCAAAAGGAAACAGTGGCAACTCAAAGTTGCACAGATAAAACTACAGTAATGTTTTAACCAGCAAAAAAGACCTTAGTTGTTGCTTTTCTTCTTCCACCTCGCTGTGTTTTCTCTTCCTGTTTGCATCGGTCCTTGTTGCCTTGGTCGCTTGATTCTGGTGATTAAAAAAAGGTAGAAAATACAAAATATAAAACAAACTGCACACTGTAAGGTAATGCTTCCTTAATGTGAAAAGGTCAAAGTTTCATTTCAGTAGGTAATTCAAATTAGATTCAAAACACCTTACAAACTGATTGAATTTATAACCATCTCTTGAAATGTGTTTGAAATTTGTAATTTTTCCTTTTTCAGTCAATATTCAAACTAACAGAAGGATAAATATTTTTGGGGTTTGGACCTGTGCAAATCTTAACTTTGTTAAATTCGCTAAAAAGAAGCTGCTGGTTTCCTTATGCAACTGTTTACCAACTGGGATTTCAGATCAACAGCAGCTGCTAGTGTTTTGTACTTGGGACAAACTAACGATTCTTTAGATAATCGATTAATCTCTCAATTATTTACTTTGACTAACCAATTAATAATCGGATAGCAAAAGCTGCTTAATGGGAGATATTTTTCAGAATCTGAACGGAGTGAAGCTTAAGTTACGCCACTTGAGGAGTTCTAGAGAGAGCGCATTTACTGACAAAGGCTTTTCATCTTAAATGTAAAATATATCTAATGTTTGTACAATTATGGCCTAATTACTGCTCTGAGAGGGCTGTTCTTCGAGCAAATGGCATGTTTTAGAGACTGTATAGTCTAGTTAATGATTAATTAATTAGTTGACGATTATTTCAATAATCAATTAATCCGATTAATTGTTTCAGCCCTACAAACTGAACTGTTTGGTTGAAACTGAATTCAACATAACTTGTACAGAGTCCTAAAATAATGCTTGCCATGAATTGACACAATATAATTGAATTAGACTGTAAAAATAACCAATATGTTTTTCAACTCAGTACAATTATTACAAAAAAAAGGTACAAAAAATAACTGTAATCAAAGCATAATAATAATTACATCAATTACCAGCCAGCAGAATGAAAAACATAGTACTGTTTTCTTTTCAATGCTCCCTGTGGCGGATTACAATAAACGATATTAAAAAGCAGCTGGAAGAATTAAAGCTTTCTCATGGTACTGACTGTAGTGCGAACATCTCCATCAGCAGTGTTAATCCTGTCTACAGGCAGATCTTTTTCAGAATGGGAGACCTTTGGGCTCTCTTTTGAATCCTCAGACTGAGACTCGGCTGCCTCCACAGGCAGTCGTGATGAGCCTCTTTCATGTTTCTCCCCCTGTAATAAAAAGTAAAAGCACTGAAAAACAACTCACATAATATTGACAAAATAAACCTTTATCCTTTCTGCAAATGTATACAGTGTTGTGAAAAAGGTGTTAGCCAGCTTACAGACTTCTTTCATTTTTGCGTTTTTGTCACACTTATAAGTTACAGAGTTAATTTTGGCAGGCAAAAGCTCCAAAAGCTCATTCATGACTATCAAGGGGTTCACAAAAGAACCCCGAATATCTAAAAAACTGAAGACCCTGCCTCAATTAAGGTCAGTGTTCATGATTCAACAATAAGACACTGGGCATAAATTTAAATCCACGGGAGAGCTCCAAGGTGAAAACTACTGCTAACCAAACAGAACACAACGGCCCTTCTCACATTGGCCTGTGGGATGAAACTGTGGAACTGTTTGGAGGATGTCCATCCCGTTGCATTGTTGGAACCATGAGTTGTGCTCTCGACCAGAAAAATCATGAAACAAAAAAACATGAATTTCTACACACCGATTAAATAGCCCGTTTTCCACTGAAAGTCTCGGGATATAAATAGCTTGGATTTTTTTTTTACTCAGGTAAAAGGAATCCCAGGTCATTTGTGTGTTGTCTATTTCCACTGCTCTGAAAGGCCACATAAAATGTATTGAAATCAGCCTAATGACGTATGGGAAACTTGAGAAGAAAGATGCACTACACCATTAGTCCAGCATGTGGCGGTAATAAGAAACAAAGGCCAAACAAGCAAAAAATGTGTAATTTGCAAGGGGTGAATAATTAATTAAACAATTAAAACATGTTATTGTCTTTTGGCTTTGGTTTAATAGCAAACACAAAAACGTCAATATTGCCATCTCAACAACAAGGTTTTATTTTTAAAAAAAGTTGAATTCAGTCATAGAAAGCCTGAAAGCATGTACCTAAACAACGATAAAGCACTTATTCAAGTTTTTTACGATATGCATATTGCATACACTGTAAGGTTGGGCGATATGTAACCTTTTTCCAACCAATACTCATCAGTCAAACAAATGGCGATGGGCGATATATTCGTGCAGGTGATCTTTGGAGTCTTTTGGGGGCAGAGCAATGTAAACAGCCACGGACTATTTACCAATGTAGAGCACAAATGTCCAAAAATACAAAATTGCCTTTTTGTATTACTTTGGCTTTAAACCGGATGAAAGAGTTAAACCACAGTGCGTTACTAAAGCGGTTTGCTGCTTGTGCAGACATATAGTGCCAACAAAGGACTCAAACACGACGAACCTGCATGAGCATTTACGCATTCACCATTTGGCTAACTATGCTACGCTGTCACTCGCATAAGTGCTACCGGCTGCTCGGAGCAGTGTGTCACATATAACACAGTTCGACGTGGAGAATTTTTCCCCACCGAGCAGTTTATTGTGTGACACCGGGTACGCGGTTGTAAAAGTCTGGTGGATGTCCACTTTAAGTCCACGTGTATGTCCGTAGAGTCAAGTAGGCTACGCCCAACTATGTTGTGCCCTTAACCCGTAGGCCCAAAAAAAACAAAACAAAAAAAAACATCGCTCTTAAAAAAACAACCGTTAAAGGGCTCAGCATATCGTCAATGGTCGATAAATTCATCCAATCACCCAACCTTAATAGTGATACTGCCATAAAGATTAATATGTACTGTATTGAAGCCCTAACATACATTCTGTTTTCAATTTCTGTGTCGATACAGTGGTATTTATATTCAATACTATCATAGGGTGAGAATATAATACCAGCCCATAATTATTCAAACTATACATAAATTCTTGTCATTATACCCACTTGATTTATTTGTCTAACAAGGGGGAAAAAAGATAAAATTTGGAGGGCTTACCCTTCTACTCCTGGAGGCAGAGATCAGTTTATCTTCAGAAGATGAGGATGAACCAGATGATCGAGATGACGATGACCCAGATTCTGAAGAAGAGGAATCATTGGACGATGACATTCGTCTTGCTTTTTTTGCCTCTCTACCCTTTTTATCTTCAGGGATTGACGATTCTTTTCTACCATCCTTCCCCACAACAGACTCTCCAGTCTTTGGCAATGTTGACTCAATTTTCTCCACCCTGGATCCTTCTTCTCTGGGAACTAGGTTCACTGCTGTTCGATTGGCATTCAGGCTGTCAGAACCAGTCCCTGTAGAACCTACAGATGCAGCGGTAACATCCTGCTTGGACTGAATCTGTGTGTCTTCCTGGTCGGTTGAGGACAGGTGTCCTCCTGATTTTTGCTCCCCAGCACTGGTAGGTAAGGTGACGGGGGATGCCCGAGACTGGGGTGTATCCGAAAATGTGCGGGGCCGCTTGATAACGATAGAGGTCGAACTGGACTGAGGTCGTCCTGGAGAGTCCCTGAAGAAACGAAACTTCTTAAGTGATGATTGTGGAGAAAGAGGTGTGGAACCAGAGTCTGCGGGTTGGGCTTCAGTCTGGGCCAACGCAGGATGGAAGTCTTTCTGGTTTGGGGCAGGCTGGGCAGTGACACCCAGCTCACTGCCACTTCTTGGAGGCGAAAGGTTACCCCCTCTCTCTTTTTCATGTTGCAGTGCCTTCTTCTGTTGCTCATCTACCATCTTCTTGGCTTTCTCCTTCTCCAATCTTTCCTGTTCCAGAGCCTTCTCCTTCTCCGGAGCCTGTGTTCTTTCTACTTTCTCCAGCTCTAAAGCCTTTTTCCTCTCGATTTGATCTGTCCTTTCCTTTTCAGCTCTTTCTTTCTGCATTTTGTCTCGTTCCAGAGCTGTCTGTCTCTCAGCCTGCTCGTTTTCCTCTCTCTCTCTTCTTTGTCTTTCCTGTTTTTCCAATGCTTGCTCTCGCTCAATTCGTTCTTTTTCCTTCTTCTCCAGCTCCAATTTTTCTTGCTCTAGAGCCTTTTCTCTTTCTATTCTTTGTTGTAAAGCTTGTTCTCTCTCAATTCTCTCTAACTCTGCAGCTTTCTCTCTTTCAATTCTTTGCTTTTCCAATTTCTCCTGCTCGAGAGCTTTCTCTCTCACTAACCTTTCCTTTTCCAATCGCTCCATCTCAAGAGCTTTTTCCCTCTCAATCCTTTCCTTTTCCAATCTCTTCTTCTCAAGAGCTTTCTCTCTTTCAATCCTTTCCTTTTCCAATCTCTCCTGTTCAAGAGCTTTTTCTCTCTGAATCCTTTCCTTTTCCATTCGCTCCTTCTCGAGAGCTTTCTCCCTCTCAATCCTTTCCTTTTCCAATCTCTCCTTCTCGAGAGCTTTCTCTATCTCAATCCTTTCCTTTTCCAATCTCTCCTTCTCGAGAGCTTTCTCTCTCTCAATCCTTTCCTTTTCCAATCTCTCCTTCTCGAGAGCTTTCTCTCTCTCAATCCTTTCCTTTTCCAACCTCTCCTTCTCGAGAGCTTTCTCTCTCTCAATCCTTTCCTTTTCCAACCTCTCCTTCTCGAGAGCTTTCTCTCTCTCAATCCTTTCCTTTTCCAATCTCTCCTTCTCGAGAGCTTTCTCTCTCTCAATCCTTTCCTTTTCCAATCTCTCCTGCTCAGCAGCTTTATCTCTCTCTAGCCTTTCCTTCTCCCTTCTTTCAGCTTCCAGAGCTCTCTCTCTCTCCAACCTCTCCTGCTCAAGAGCCCGTTCTCTCTCCTTGGCTCTTTCTAGCTCCATCGCCCTCTCCATCTCCTCTCGTTCCCGTTTTTCCTTCTCCTTCCTCTCTTTCTGTAGACGTTCTTCCTCCAACACTCTCTCTCTTTCAAGCTCTTTCTGCCTTTCTAGTTCCATGGCCCTCTCTTTCTCTTCCCTTTCTTTAGCCAAGGCTTCTTCCGTCTCCCGTCTCATTTTTTCTTGAGCAAGCTCTCGCTGCAAAGCCTTTTCTCTTTCTTCTCTTTCAAGGGCCTGCTGTCGCTCAACCCTCTCCTGTTCTAGTGCGATGGCTCTCTCCCGCTCTTCCTCGGCAGCTCGTTTTTGCTCTAGTTGTCTCAGTTTTTCCTGTCTTTCCAGCTCAAGTGCCTTTTGTCTTTCCATCTCAATCACCCTCTCTCTGTCTCTTTCCTCAGCTACAGTGGGCTTGCGTATACTCACAGGTATTTGGATGTGGGCTGAATGTGTGCCTGGAAGTATACTGGTAGATCCCAGGCCGTCTGGAGGCCCTTTGCCAGGAAAAGCCATAGGTGAACTGCTGTCTTGCCTACCACCTTCACCATCAGTGCCATGCCAATGTCCTCCAGAGAAGGCGCCCTCAGACTCCATTTTACGCGCCAGAAGGGTAAGTGGGCCAGGCTTACGCTCAGCGTGGCCACTTCTCTGTGGTTCTGGACTGCTACTGCGACTGTCGCTGCTGGAGGAGCCCGAGCTGGAGGAACTGGGCGAGTGCCTGGCAGCGGCGACGGGGGGACTAGGCGGGCTCTGTTTAGGGGTGTCAGGTAAGGGGAAAGACAATTCTGGAGGTGGGGACGGAGGAGGTGTTGGCTGGCGGAGCTGAGGAGATAAAAGGGAAGGGATGTGCTGCTGTTGGGGTTGTGGGTGATGCGCTGCACCGGACCGTGCTGCCGGCACTCTGGCTGGCTCTCTCAGACTTCTTCTTGGGGCGCTGTTGCCCCAGTCTTCATCATCGTCACCATCCTCCTCGCTGTCATCATCGTCACTGTCACCTGCAACTTCGCTGGAAGCAGAGCCTCGCTCTGACCGCTGCTCTGAAGCAGGAGCTCGCATGGCCATAGAGCCAGAAGCAGGGGGACTGGACACATCTGCCTCCTGATTCCTGTTTCCCTGTCCTGCATTAACTGAACCAGGAAATCCCTCTCCATCTGAGGGCCCAGGTGGCTTGTGCTGCCCGGCTGGTGTGACTTCCTGATGTGCAACAAAATGAGAATTGGAGTTTCTGCAGCATTATGATAACCTTTCTTAGAAGTATAGAGACTAGCAACACAGACGTCATTGTCATATTATTTTTGTAAATGACCCAGAGAAAGTACCAAATCAGTGTGACCAGAAAATTATACATGATTTTCAGCTTTTAGTGACAAATAAAGATCTGAAAGATGTAGCTCTAAAATGCATCCAGTCTCCTTTTATTATTATACCCCTAAATACAATCTGGTGAAACAATCTGCCTCCAAAATCCCCTTGTTTAGTGTACAGAGTCCACCTGCGCGTGTTTTCATCTCTGTATAAATTCAAGTGTTCTGTGAAGGCCTGACAGGTTTGTTAGAGAACAACAGTAAAGAAACGGCATCATGGAGACCAAGGAACAAAGAAGACAGGCCATGGAGAAAGTTCTGAAAAAGTTTAAATCATAATTAGGTCATAAAACAATATACCAAGCCTAGAACATTTCACACAGTTTTGTTCAATCCATCATCTGAAAATCCAAAGAGTATTGCTCGACCACAAACCTAGTAAGACGTGGCTGTCCCCCTAAATCTTTGAAGCAGCCAAGAAGCCCATCTTATCTCTGGAGAAGCTGCAGAGATCAACAGCTTAGGTGGACGAATCTGCTAACGGGACAGCTATTAGTTGTCCCAACAGCCTACATATATGACCATAACTTTATGAAAGAGTGAAAAAATAGCTGTTGTTGAAAGGAAGCCACAAAAGCTCCTATTTAAAAAGCTTGCTGCAAGGCAGGTAGGAGAACACAGCAAACATGTGGAGGAAGGAGACACGCCCTGCGTGTGGAAAATTAACACTGCACATCAATCCGAGCACTATCCCCACTGTGCTGTCATGCTATATGGGTGCTATATGGGTGCTTTTCTTCAGCAGGGGCAAGAACGCTGGTCAGACTTGATAAAATGATCGATAGAGCTTAATACAGGGCAAACCTGGATGAAAACCAGAGGCTGCAAAAAACTTGAGACTAGGATGGAGGTTCCCTTTCTAGCAGGACAAGAACTCTAAACATACCTCTGGAGATACAATGGAAAGGTTTACATGAAAGCATATTCATCTGCTGCAATGCAGTCAGACCTAAATCCAACTAAGAAATATGTAGCAAGACGTTGTCAATTAGAGACTCTCCATATAATCTTATTCAGTTTGAGCTAAATCGAATGCAAGAAGAATTGCCAATAATACCAGCATCTAGATGTGTGAAGCTAGGAGTGTGACACCTCAAAAGACTTGCAGCTGTAATTGCAGCAAAACGTTGCTCTTTAAAGTTTCAACTCAGAGTGGCTGAATTCAAACAGACACCACACCTTTCAGGTTAATATATGTAAAAAAAATTAAAACCATGTATCCTTTTCTTCATAATTATGCCAAGATTTGTGTTGGTCTGTCACATAAAATTCCAATAGGTTTCTGGTTATATTGTTACAATGTGTAAAAAAAAAAAACAAGGCACATATTTTTACATGGCACTATAAGTCCACTGATACAACCAAAAAGGTACTTTTTAATGTGCAAAGGCCTTAGAAAACGTTCAAACATGCGCATGAACAAAAGAAGCAGCCTAACCTGGGTGGGAGGAGGACAAGATGTACTGTTGTTAACCTGTGTGTGGCCCTCTTGCTCTGTTCACAAAAGGAAAATGACAAATTTTACAACAGACCAAAAAGGTGTATCATAAATAACAGCAATGGGATTTCTAACAACACTTACCATTTGTCTCATATGCTTCACGAGCCTCTCTCTCCAGACGGTGCCTCAGGAGCTCTTGTTGCTTAGCCAGATACTGCTTGATAAAACTGTTCTGGCTCATTTCCTCGCCAATCTAAATATAGATATGATATTACAAAAGAAAAATGATCAAGTGCAATCCTGCAGAGCCAACTGAATATACTTTTAGCAGACGTTTAAGAAGGGCTGTGTTAACCCACATTCAGTTATTTATACATCAGAGATCAATACTTGAAAGGCTGTCAGCTTTTGAAGTTAAAATAAAAGCATGTTTGAGATTTACCTGAGAGTTGGGCTGCAGTCCAACATGTGGAGTAGAGGTCTTCTGCAAATTCTCCAGCATGAGGGCCTGTTATTGAGACAAGAGGCATGAAGATATGGGATGTAACTCCCAGGTACAAAGTCTCACTATTTTACTTTTTTTAGCATTTTCTCACATTACAACTAAAACTTTTAATGAATTTTTTTCAGTATTATATGAGATACATCCACATAAAGTAGTTCACAATTGAGAGGCGGAAGAAAAATGATGCTTGGTTTAGGAAAGTTTTCAGAAATAAAAATCTAAAAACTGGCTATTTATCTGTATCCTTTCCCTCCGGTGGATTTAGGTCTGCACACTGCCTGGGACATTCTAATACATGGATGTGAATCTCCCATGAAATAATTTAATAATATATGATGAAATTAAATGATCAAATGAAATTAAAAACTATTCATTTAAAAATACATTGAACTATTTTCCTTTGTATTTTATAAATAAATATGTAAAGTAAGTGTAAAAATGTTTATTTTTAGGGAGGGGGGTTTCAGGTCTCTGGCATTGTTATTGTAGGGGTCACCGGCTGAAACGTTTGGCAACCCCTGATCCAACTATTCCATCGCAGCTCTGGCTGTACATTTGTGGCCGTTCTCCTGATGGAGGGTCAACCTTTAGCCCGGTCGTTTCTAGCCTCTTAAGCGGATTTCTTCCAGATTTCACCTGTGCTTAACTCTACCCATATTCTTTACTCTGGCTTAATTCACTGTTCCTGTCAATGAAAACGCATTCGGAAAGCAGCATGATGCTGCCTCCACCAGGTTGGACCATGGGGATGGTGTGTTCTGGTTGGTGTGCAGTGTTAGTTTCTTGTTTTTATTTTTTTTGCCAATACACATTTTGAAGTCCAGAGTTTCTCCCACATAAGTTGTGGATATCTGTGGCTCCTCCAGAGTGACCAAGGGCCTCTTGATGTTTCTCTGATCTATGCTCTCCTTGCCCACCCCGTCTGTTTAAAAAGAATAACATGCCTTATTAAGTTTTCAGTTGTGCAATGTTTCTTTAATTTCGGGATGATTGATTGAACAATTCTCTATCAGATGTTCAAAGCTTGAAGGCTCTATTATTTAGATGACTTTTGAAGGAAACTAGTTGCACTGGACTTAATTTAGGACTATCAGAGTAAAGGGGAGTCATACAGATCCCCGCCACACCTTTCAGATTTTTATTTTGAAGAAAAAAAGTTGAAAACCAAGTATCATTCTTATTCCAATTTTTAATTATGCACACGTTTGGGTCTGTATGACACATATAATCCTACCAAAATATATTGAACTTCAGGTTTGTAAACTGATGAAATGTGAAAAAGGTAAAGGGACAGGAAAGCTTTTGTAAAACACTGTATAAGCAAAAATGCTCATGCATCTTCTTTTTTTTCCTAATGTTGTTCCTTACTGATAAAGCTAACTGCAATAGGCAACCAGAAAACTTTTAAATACAATATAGCTTCCTTATCAGAAGCAAATAAGCTAGATTCAGTTAATGAGAGCCGACCTAACCCACACAGGCAAGGCGACTGTCAACCCGTGGGCAAACATATCAGAACGAGACTGGGGGTCATTTAAAAAAACAACTCTGTTCAACTTAAAAAGTGACCATGCAAAAAGATACATCTAAACTAAATAAGTGGCACAATGTCAAGGTCAACTTTTTTCAAAACAACTTCGCAACCATAAAAATTTAAACGTGTCTTGGCAACAAATGTAATATAACGTGCAACAAGTGACACAAAGCCCCAAAGTAAACATAATGCTACGTGAGATGCAATTATCAATAAGCACAGAGTACATTTACAAAAGTAAAAACAGATAAGTCAAATGTGCCAACCACTGGCATTTGTTTTAAAATTTACTCCATTTCAGCGGGCACATTTTACGCTGACCGCGGTGTTTGACGGGACAGAGATTGACCCCAAGTTTCATGGCGGAATATGACGAAATGTAAACAAAGTGGCGCAAACATGGCTCACAGAAAGCGCACCCCTGCACACTAACTGGGCTTTATTTTGTTGTGGACGACACGGTGTACACAGCAGCGAGCCAGCGGCTCGGGCCAGCGCTCATTTCACTGCGTTAGCAACGGGAAGCTAACAGGCTAACAGCACAACATTACACCAACAAACAGTTTAGGGTTAGCTAATAAGTAAACTGAACTACAGTTCACACTTTAAGCTCGGCAAGGGGATGCAGACAGAGCTGGAGCAAATAAGTATACTGAGGAAGCACGTATTTAACAACTGGGGTCAGCCTCGATTAACTCCACCACTCCGCTCGGCAGTAACGACACTCAGTTATCGGCCCTCTCCGGAGAGCATCAGCCCGTCTCATCGTTAACGCTAGCTGGGGAGCCACCAGCGGCGCCGCGTTTCGCTGTAAACCTTACCCCTTTAAGCCTTTTAATGAGAGCATTCTTGTGCCCGCTTTTCGACAGCCCCCTCTCCTCCAGAGCCGCTTTAAGGTCCGCTACACGGAGAGACTGGAGCGGTCTCCCGTCCAGCGTAACGTCTTCGAGGTCCGCCATTTTCCGTTCCTCTACTCAGTTCCCAGCGAGTGCGCCGAGCGCCGCCTTCCTCATCCTGCGTCACCGCCGCTCACTTTCCGGTGTTGTGAATGAGTTTTTCTCCTGACCGATCCAGATTTTCAATTTTCCCTTGACCTGCAGATTCCGACTTTGACCAATTCTTTTTTTTTTCGTAAGGGCTGTGACACATTGAAGAGAAAAATGTGTTTCATACGAGGGCTTCAGTTTTATTTGACAGATGTAGTGTTGAATACAACGAAAAAAATAATTAATAAAATAATATCCCCATTAATGTATCAAAGCATATAGTAGTAATTTATACATTTCTTAATTAAACTCACAAAAAGTTAATAACTATACCGCCTGTCAGCTGATGTGTTTATAGACCAGAAATGCTGGGAGTACTTTGTTTTAGGTGATCGGCATGTCCGATTTTACGGAATCACCCATCGTATCTGATCAAGGAAAAACTGGATTCTGATTTCTGGCCGATTGACTGGCGCATCTCTGCTTTTCCTGGTGGTGTAAGAACCCTGTTTTTTATGTCCAAAGAACTGTTTAAAATGTGATGAAATTTGATGTGAGAGGGTTTTCAAGGCCAAGGAAGGCGGAAGTCACCGCCGCTCACTTCCCGGTGTTAAGAGTCGAGTTCCCCCGTCAAGATGTGCTTCCCCAGTAGCAGGATTGGACATCACGTGAAAACCACATGACACACATGCGCCATTGCTATGCATTGGGTCAGACAAATGACACGCCGCAAACAAACACGCAAAGAAACTCAAAAGGGGACGAAATGTTTTGCCATTAACTGTAAACACTATGACAATAAGATAACAAGGTCCAAGGGAATCACATTTCACAGGTTAGTAAAACATTTTAACAGAAACAAAACAGGCAGGGAAGCGTGAAGTGGGTCAGTCATGGTAGCCTAACATTACCTTATGTACACACCTGTCAAACCCAGTCAGGGACACATGTCAGGAACGCTGTGTTCAAACAAACTGATTTTTTTTTTATTAATAATGGAGCAATGTTAGTGTTACAGTGTGGAGGTTGTAAATATGATTTACAAGCAGAGCAAAACAATGAAAATTACATTTACTACTAGGCTGTACTGAGTAGATCTAGCTCTGTACGTTTTTACAACCATGTTACTTGTTAGATTAGCAGAATTTGTATATTGCAATTACTGGACTAGTTTTATATATTCACACAAATCCGTGTTTTATTATATTCATGAGGATTTTTTATTTACTTCCATTCGTTTGAATTAATTTCTCTGGCCTAATCATGACCCTAATGCATACCTAAACCTACTAACCCCTCACTCTGTCGGGGAAATACGAAAAATGGTTTTTACTCAGCATCAAGTACAAGAACACACACACACACACATAGTTGGATACATTTTATTATTTTCTAGATTAGTCCCATAGAGTTGTTTTGAGAGCAAATGGAAACTGTTACCCCGGTATGTCCCGTAGTTTGAGATCATTTATATGCAGATGTACACAAACTTTTTGTACTAAATGGCTGTATTTTTCACATAAGGTTTCCAGATAAACAAAGAAAAATGAGCTTTACAAACTGTGGGTCAAACAATGTCGGCGTCAGCCAGAACCGCAGTGCAGTGCACACTTCTTGCCCGATGATATAAACCGCACATTGAAGAGGGCACATGTTAAAGAGGGAGCAGTGCCCCAGTGCTTCAAACTGCCAGACCATTTGCAGGTATTACTACTATTATTACTTTGTTTTTAAATATTTACATTTTTGCAGGTGTCACTGAGGTTATAATGCCAAGTTAAACAATTTTTTGGATTTTTGTCTGCCAGAGCTACCAGCTGAGAGAAGGAGCCAAACCAGTTCATATGCCCTGGAAACCCCTCAACCCATTGAGCCAAATACTTCATACATAGGTGTGGTAAGTGTTTTTATTAGCCATTAAATGGGCAATAGTTAGCTAGTGACAGCCTAACAATGCCCAGATCAGATGTTGGCGAACAGCAGAATTTGAGTTTCTGACAAGGATTTTTATATCCATTTATCACAACTCTTTCTGACATCTGCTTGTATAAGCTTGGCAGCGACAGCTTGTAGTCTGGCATTCTTAATTATACCGACATTTTTTCAGGAACATGCATTTCAGAATGATGATGAACAACAAATAGTTAGCAGCAATCAGGTCTCCAAGCTAAAAGATGATGTGGAAAGGTTCAGAAAGAAGGCAAGAAATGCTGAAGCAAGAGAAAAAAGGACTAAGTCTGCCTGCAAGAATTTACTGCAACAGCTTTCAGAAAAAGATCTGATAAACTCAGAACTGGAGCACCAGCTTCAGTCATATAAAGGTATGTACATCCATGCTACTGTAGTGCTGGGCAGCTTGAGTTGAAGGGCCGCACAAGGGATCGCATTACCAAGTTTATTATAGAGTAACACTAATTATTTCATTTGATAAATTATGATGACGACTTTGAAAACAATAACAGTGACTAGCAATGACTTCAGGGTGTACGGAAAAACAGATTTTAGAATTATTTGGTTTTCTGAATGCAGATATGCCTGTTGGGCTGTTTTCCAAGCCAGCAGCCCAGTACACGGAGCAGCAAAAGAATTTTGCCTTGACCTTACACCTTTATTCCAGCAAGGCTTACCAGTTTCTAAGAGAAACTGGAGTAAGTTTAACCGAACCACGGACATTAAAAAGGTGAAGACATAATGTGTTGCTGTAATACTGTCATAATTTGATATGAAAAGTTTGTAAAAGATTACAACCTAAAAGTTTTGTTCTGTATATAAGCAAGTATTAGCATTCCTATCAATAAATACAATATAAAACATGTTCCAGGCATACCGTGTTTGCATGTAACGTGTTTCAGTTATACTATCAGATGCTTATAATGCCTTTACTTTAAAGGTGGCTGGAGAAAGTCGACTCACCAGGGTCAAATTTGTCCATGATTGATGCACCGGCAGCTAAAGATGAAGAGAACCCTGCAGATTTGCACATCAGTTATGTTCAAAATAATTATATTTATTTGTCGATGTTAACATGGTTTAGACACTATACGCTCGATGCATGATTGCTTCATGATATTTTTCTGGTCAATTTGTGCATTATGTTTTTTTATATTTATTGTAATCGCTGTCAATAAGACGTATATCTTTGTGACACGTGGTGTTGAGGATATCTTGTTTGCAACAGTTGTCTCGTAAAGATTTGCAGAGCCTTTCACTCGTCAAAACCAAAGACCTCCACAGACTATCTGATGCTGTTATTGCTATCCTTTTGTCAGCGGAATGCCACTTGCGACTGATGTACAACATCAGTCATCTCAGCGGGAGCTGCACACTGCTTCACCTTGAAGTCCAGGTCCTTCAGAAGGTTGGCTATGATGCTATAGGCACTACTGAGCATGCCCTGGAAACGTGGGTGTAGAAAACCCCTGTCTCGCCCTATACTGCGCGTTTCCCCTTGTTATGGAGGTTCTCATCCAGTACAGGGTGCATGGGTGTTGCTATTGTTACCACCCACGGCTGCCTGGTTCCTCGAAGGCATCGGAAGAACACAAAACTGGTTATTTTTAAGGCCAATAAAGTTCTGTGAGTAGAATGACACGTTGCTTTGACAGTTTCAGTTCAGTGTAATTGTGATGTAATGGACATGATGTAATATGCTTAAAATTCTAGAAAAAATATGCGATGTACATATAAAAAGCAGTACAGTGTTTAAGTACTATTTCATCAATGTTGGTGAAATTCTGAACCAACATGATAATGAAAAGTGGCTGAAATAAATGACTGAAAAACCTCTGTGTCATATCAATTTATATAAATATGTGTCCTTGGGACAGTCAAACATGCATTAGTTCTTGATAAGACCTTCACTTTACGGACAAAAAGAAAGGTGGCTCAAAACAACAAAGCCATCATTGAAGACCAGCTCCCCTTCTTACTATAGTTTACATAAGTTCTTCAAGCACAATATCCAGTCAAGCGGTTTTTTTCTTGTTTGCACTACAGTCCATTTTTGACTGGTATGAAGTAAGTAAAATAAGTCAACAGAACATTTTGGCGAGTTTTGTCTAGCTTTTTCAAATCACTACTTTTAAAAGTCATTTGGTACAAAGTAAGTTTGCCCTCTGAGGTGACATGCGTAGCTACTGTACTGTGACAAGACTGCCACCTTTATTTCATGCAGTGAAGACTTCAACGTCTCATTTTCAGGCTTCTAGAGTCAAATGAAAATGTATAAGATTGATTTCATAATGGGCCTACGTGACAGGACTCACATGAGCCCTCTTAATATATCAGTTTAGAAATTTCAGCATCGAGGCCAGAAACCAACAAACTGTGAATACATCATTTTCTACAGGACTAAATACACAGCATTGTTGATGCTTGTAATGCCTACATTCCCTACACTGCTTAGTTGGGCGGTGATGTAGCAGGGTTGGAACAATGAACCTGAAACACCTGTAATTTTTAATGTGGAGGTTTCTCAATTGGACCAGCCTGGTTAAGCCAGTCTCATTGATGCACATTGTACCTGAATTATGGAGCAGAGTTAAAGGTTCAATTATGCCGGTAAACACAGTTTATCTCAAATATTGAAATGCACACAAATTATGCGTGACACTACCTAGAGTATCAAAAGAGGACAAATTGTCTGATGCACGTTCTTAGCTGTGCATCTGTGACCAAGACAGCAGAGGTCTTTGGTGATGTATCAAGAGCCTACGGTATCCGGGTAATGTCACCATACCACCAAGAGGACGAACACAACCACATCCACCAGGATAACTGTGGACGCAAGAGGAAGCTGTCTTAAAGGGATGTTCGGTGTTGCTAATCGCGCGATTGTATCTCTCAACAACATAAAATACCTCACTGCTGCCCCCAATCATGCGGCAGAATCAAATTAATAGTGTCCCCAACTCTCTGTATTTCCACCAAAGAACTAATCCGTCGGAGCTCCACATGGTCAAATATACACGGGCCTTTCGGCTGCTAAAGCACAACCTTCTGGTCACTCATGCCAATGCCAAAACTGTCGGCTTCAATATGGTAGCCAAGGACGGCAAATCTTGATGGCTGTGGCACATGTGAAAGATGTATTTGCTTCTCTCGTGGATGAGTCCACTTTACTGTTCTTCTCCTCACATCCGGAGTGTTGTGTCCGGCGCTCGTGAGAAGCACCCAAACAGAGCAACGACCACCCGTCCCTTCTAAACAGTGCCTGGTTCCGGATGTCCATTCCGATGATGTGCCTTCGCACAAACGTGTTTTACTGCTGCATTTCTAACCTCCATGTGTCCTTCAAATAATAACAGTTTTGATACTGTGCTACAGTTATTTTTTTATTACACATCACAGAGGCGAACTCTCCAAGATATACTACATAAAATCCCCCTCTCCAGACTCATGCGTAGTGTCACTTGCAGTATATTGTCATCTGCAACAGAAATTATACTATATTGCTCTAACGATCGTCCGAATATTAACTAGACTGACTGATAGGGACGGAATTGTTTCTTCTTTATGGCCAGCTGACAGTTTCAGAATGTGGAATCACTGCTTTTATGACAAGTTGAAACTTTCATTCCACAACCTTTTAGGGTGATGCTATTTTATGTGTTTTGAGTAAAGATAGAATAATAAGGGGCAATCTGGAAACACTCTTTACCGCTGATAAACTATCGTGTATTAGTGTCAAGCGTGCATGATTTGGTGTGACCTGGTTGACATGATGTTATTCTGAAGAGTAGCTGGCAGGAACAAATGCCTTTTCTCTAGCTGACAGTCTAGACACACGTCAGAGTGGTTTCCAAACCTCTGACTTCAACAAGAACGTGCTGTTCGTGGGACTTACTGATCAGTTGTTCCCATACGACTGTTTGGAAAAAAACACAGTTTGGATTGTCTGTCCTGTCTGCTTTAATGGTCAAAGACGCTATTTAGTAAGTGCTGAAAAGGTGTCGACCCAAGACATAAGCAAACTTTGCAGCTGCTTAGGGCTAAAGTTTGGCCCTGGTAGCCCCAGACAACCTTGACTGACTCCTGTCAGGTTAAGAGTAAAAATACCAGAAGAAACTTGCAGAGTTTGAAACTTAGAGTCGTAACTTAAAGATAATTCAGCAATTCCTGCTGCTGTTTCAATAGCTTAAAACATTCACCAAACCCCAGTATTGCCTGAATCTGATACTGGGTGAAAGAACTAAGCACTATCCTGGCTGATTAGTCTCACACCTGGTTAAACCCAGGGAAGCTTTTATAAGATTTGTTTAGAAAATTAAATATAACAATAAAATAAATTAGTACGCTATTTTATTTGATAGTTATTAGTAATGTGAAGTAACTTGTGATAGTCAAACAAAACACAACATTTAACACAATCAGTTTAATTTATGGAAATATCAAAATAAAGGAGGTCAGTGGCAATGTAGTGGCTGGTTTCATTACCTAAAGGTGAGGTCCAAATGAAAAGTGCCCCCACAGCCTCATCCTCTGATCCTTTGCCAGCTCTGGTGTTGAATGGGACTGTTTGGGCATTTGATAAAAAACGTGATGGAATCATTTTAGATCTCTTGCAAATGAGATTATGTGCTGTTCGATGTGTACCTGAATGCACCGTGACATAATATGTTGGGTACAAACGGGTCAGCAGAACCAGTGGAGATGCACATTTAGACGGTGAGTGGTGAAACCCATGTCGACACAACACCTCTTTTAATGATTAAAATAAATTTGAAGAAAAATAAAGCTTACAGAGGACAAAGCCCATATTATGAACTAATAGATATTTATCACATACAATAAAGTCATATTAATGTTGTAAATCCTTTTGTAGTTAAAAAAAAAAAAGCAACATTTTGCGCAAAGTCTGCGCAAGCTTCACTCCCGTGCACAGCTAACCTTTTAAACTACTTCCGTTTCCGGTGTATTTTTGCAGCTACATGACTACTGCTAAGTAGACATTACTGCGCACTAAATATGAGCAGAATTAGGTAGTTGAAGTTTAAAGGAAGCCGGTTTTCGTAACAAAGCAGCTGCTGTTAAACGATGCTAGCTTTGAATTTACGCCTCAGCGGCGGTCTTGTTTAAGCTGCATGGAAACAAACCCGCCGGCGTTTCGAAGTTCAGAAAACTTTCTTTTGGCTGAAAATAGCTCCTCAGAAATGTCGTGGTTTAGTCAGGTCAGTCAAGGTCCATACCAACAGCAGGCCGCTGACAGCCAACGATTTACAGCCTCGAATATGCTCGGTAGCCCCTATAATCCCACAAGCCCACCAGCAGGAGCAGCGGCTCATGCTACCCAGAACAGCACCGGTAGCATGAGCCTGTCCTCTCCAGGTCCGTTTGACCTCCCATCAGTTCCTCACGGCGCTGCCAGTCCTCCCAGCCTGGAGAACCTGTCCTGTGCGGGTCAAGACAGACAACCAGAGCCCATCTCCTATGTTACCTTTCAGGAGCAGCGGTGTGTCCTGAGCTGGTTCCAAGGCTGGAATGCCCCCCAGAAGGAGAGGTTCTTGCATGATCTTGTTGGGAAAGCCGTGCCGGGGAAAGTGTGCACCCTCCTAGACTCACTCAGCACCCTTCAGGTAATCCCTGCACTGTCGCAGGTATACATGCACTGCTTGGGATTACACCATATGTGTCTGAACTACTGCTTTCTGACAGGTCAAAGACAAACTCCCCAACATCTTCGAGTGCCAGCTCCGGCTGTGGACCCAGTGGTTTGAGTCCTGGGGAGAAGAGGAGAGGAATCATTTCCTGCACATGCTGGAGGAGAAGGACCCCATGTTTGTTGCCCACTTCTACAGGAGTGTAGCTGGCACAGCAGGAAGAGACTGACGAAAGCTCTGCATCAGAGGACAGGAATGCAGGGACCATGTGGTGGACTTTTAGGGTAACCACACGTTTTACTTGAGAAAATCCACACTTTTTCAGACTCGGATATTTCGATTTCTCTGTCAAGATGGATGGTTGACAGACGAACAGATGGATGGAGAAATAAATCAGTGAAAGGACGGATGGGTAGGCAGATTGACTGATAGAGAAGCATTCTTTCTGTATAAAAACTACCATTAAAAGCAGTCTGATTGGAGCAACGTAACAGGACCGAAAATAAGGTCCTGAAATGCAAATATTTTCTGCACTCTGGTTTCTTTTGCAATTATTGTGCACACCTGGAAAATGCAAAACTCAGAAACTTCCAAACTTTCCTAGACTTTTCAAAAGAAATGCAACAATAAGGTTTTTCCTGGAAGATAGATTTCCAATTTTCTTTTGAGGTGTGACCTGGTGATTCTAATTTTGGCCATTTTTTTTGAAGAGAAGAAAATGTGCTTCAGCTCTTTAGACAGAGGTTGTTGTTTTGAATCCAACACAATTCTGTTTTGTTTTCTTTATACATTAAAAATTGGCTGTACATACTCATACATGCTGTTGCTTTGTCTTATTTTGTTTTCTGTAGTTTATATATTTATACTAAATGTCTGTATGCTGTGAGCGCTGGTTTCTATTCTCAAATGAAGGAATTACAAGAATATCCCCATTGATGCATCAAAGGATGTGGTAACATTTTATCACATTTTTATGAAGCTCACAAAATGGTGAATAAACATTAACTCGACGTGTTTATAGACCAAAAATGCTGGGACTTCTTTGTTTTAGGTGATCGGCATGTCCGATTTTTTTTTTTTGGAATTTGACATGCCGATCACCTATCTGATCCGATCAAGGGAAAATTGGCAGATTCCAACCTCTGGCCGATTGACGGGTGCGTCTCTTAGATTCCACGTAGGAACCCTGTTTTTATCATACCCAGAAAACATTTTAAAAATGTGACGAAATCCTTTGTGATCATTTGATGAGTGGGTTTTTTCTAGAAAGATTTGTAATGTTTCTCAAGGCATGTTTACATTAAAAATTCTCTGTTTTTATAAAGTTGGATGGTTGCATCTCATTAAAATGCATCTTTAAGATTGGTTGCACTCCTCTTTTAATAATCATGGTTAAAACACCTGAAAGATGAGTCTGAGGTCACAAACTGCTTTTTTTTTAATTTATTGAATCAAGATCATTCAGAAAGTCAAATGTGTAAATGCCTTTTTACTCTGTGCAATATTCCATTATTAAATCATTTGTTCATAACAGAGATACATCTTGGATAAATGTGACAAAACTGAACTTGTTTTGTTGCTTAATTAATCCAGTCAGTTGATCCTGGAGGCAGTAAAACTATTGGCTGAGGATGTTCAACATCCTCAACGCAATAATTGAGAAACGGATAGATTTTATCTGTAAACTCCTGTGCTGAGAACGAGTACAAATGAGATCTGGCACCAGAGTCGTAGAAGGAAATCTGTCCCTTTTTATAGTCCAGCAGGATGCCCAGTGTAATGGGTTGCCTCTCAATTTGAAGATTAACAGACATCCTGTCAATCGCTTTTAGTTCACCGTGTCTGGTGAGGACTAAGGTCCAGAAACCATTTGCAGGCCTGAAGGATAACAATCCTTTTCTCTTAGCGGACTCACTGGTCATTCCAATTTGGTAGCAATTCTTTTCAGCTACAGACACCTCCCAGTAATGACGGCCTCTTGAGAAGCCGGTTGCTCCCAGAACGCCCAGAACCACGTCGAACCTGCTGGGGTTGTCCTCGACTTGGACTACGTCTTTGGCCGTGAGCACCTCGGTGTTGTTGGCAGACAAAGTTAATCTGGGATGTGTCGTTAATGGATCCCAAGTGATCTTTGCTGGAAAAGGACAAATAAACATTGTTTTTTTTGCCACATTTACTAAAGTCACATGTTTAAATATGTAGAATACAGAGAGTCTGTTAGGGTGCAATGTCTGTAACTATACTAATAATACTGAAGACAACTCTAGTGTGTGACTCACTGCTATAGATGGTCCTGTCTTCCACATCAGTTAGTTTCCTCACGAGATCTGAGAAAAGAGTAACAAAGCATGTGCTCACAGTTATGATCTGAACTAATGTTTAACGTGTAAATCTGAGGTCAGCATACTGTCGTATTCATCCTGCAGTCTGTCTTTTTCCTGGCGCTGTTGCTCGAAGTCACGCTGCAGCTTCTTCAGGGCAGCGTCCCTCTCCTGCAGCTGCTGCTGGAGACGATCTGCATCCTCCTGGCTCTGCAGCAGCTGTTTTTGTTTGTCTGTTATATCAGAAGCTTACTTAACACAGCTACACCAAATGAACCACTGATTCTTCACCACAGGTTTATCTACACAGTGATAAACAGTCATTTTTGACCTCTGACCTTTACATTCGGAGTTGGCATTGCAGCACATTTCCAGGTTGTCAATTTGTTGCTTTAAGTCTGATTGAGAAAAGAAATTTCAAGCATTATAACACCAACAAACACAAGAAGTGTAAAGGAAAAGTTTTGACTCCTCGAGAAAATAACTTTTATTAGATACAGTCAGCCCAAGACAAAACGAACTAACCTGCGAGGCCAGCAGGAGGCCACCAAATGAACTTAACTTCTCACACATAAATATCTCAAAACTTCACATTTGCAGCTACAGTTACCAAGACTGAGCCTACTTTTGCTCTGAGGTAAAAAAAAAAAAAATTGTTTAAAATCTAGATATATTTAGGATTTGAAAAAAAAATGCTTCATCGGCCCCACACGTGACCATTTTCAGATCAGTGAATAAACTATATTTTCTACAACATGTCAAGATGTATGTTGTTCACTCTGGGTATAGAGGCCAATACTTTCAGTAGATAACAGGAAGGCCGAACAGACTACAGCACCAGTACTGTGTTTAAACTTTGGCCAGCTTTGTTACAATGACTTGCTTAAAAACAAATGCACATTGAACAACTTCACAGCATGTCTGCAGGACCTTGCTGTGCTTTTTACATACCTCTGTTTACACTCTCAAGCATCCTGTTCTCTTTTTCTTTCGTCTTCAATTGTTGTTCCAGGTCTGAAAACGGAGGCAGAAGCATTGCCTGAACCAAGTGTTGTATGTTGTCTTTGACATTTATGATGTGCACAATGCCTCGGAAAAATTTTCACACCCTTTGGACATTTTCACATTTTCTCACATTACAAGCATGTTTTTATTGGGGTTTTATGTGACAGACCAACACACAGCACAGCTGTGAAGTGTAAGTAAAAAGACACAGTGGCTTTTGAAATACTTTACAAATGTAAATCTGAACGGTGTGGCGTGAATTTTAAATTTACACCCTCTACACTGATACCCCTAAATGAAATTCAGTACAACCAACAGCCTTCAGAAGTCACCAACTTAGTAAATACGGTCCACCTGCGTGTAATTTAATCTATGTATGAATGCAGCGGGTCTCAGGAGGCCTCAGAGGTTTGCAAGATAAAAATGATCAAACAGCATCATTGAGACCAAAGAACAAAGCAGAGAGATAAGGGAGAAGGTCAAAGCAGGGTTAGATTCTAAGCAATATCCCAAGCTTTGGGAACTTATTTATTAATCTTTTCAATCTATTTAAAATGAAAAGAGTGTGGCACAACTACAAACCTAGGAAGATCTGGCTACCAGCTAAACTGACAGGACAGGCAAGGAGAGCACTAATCAGAGAAGCAGCCAGGGTAACTCTGGAGAAGCTGCAGAAATATACACCTCAGGTGAGAGAAATTGTTAACAAGACATTAGCTATGCACTCAAGAAATCTGCCCCTGGTTGAATAGTGGCTTGAAGCAATTCATTGTTATAATAAAGCCATAAAATGACCCATTTGCAGTTTGCCACAAGGGATGCAGGGGGCACAGAAACCATGGGAAAGAACATGGTCTGTTCAGATGAGAGTAAGAGTGAACTTTTTGGCATTGCAAACCACTATGTGCCATGCAAAACCAACAATACACATTGCCATGAACGCACCATCCCCACAGTGAATTATGGTGGGAGCCTCGTGCTGTGGGGATACTGTTCTTCAGCAGGGACAGATGGATGGAGGTAAATACAGGACAGTCATCAAAATTAGAGCATTGTTATGTTTTAGAATGGTCCAGTCAAAGACCAGACCTAAATCCAATTGAGACTTAAATACTGTAAACTGTTTACATCCAATGTGACTGAGCTTGAGCTATATTTGCAAAGAAGAATGGGCAAAAATGTAATTATATAGATGTGCAAATCTAGTAGAGAAATACCTCGGATGACTTGAAGCTGTGTTTGCAGCAAAATGAGGTTCCTTAAAGTTTTGACTCAGGCTGGCTAAATGTAAATGCTAACGTACTTTTATTATTTTTACTTTTAAAAGTATGTAAGCCATGGATTGCTCTCCTTCCACTATGCAATTATGAACTACTTTGTGTTGGTCTATAACGTAACATCCCAGTAAAATCCATTAAAGTTTAGAGTTGTAATGTGATAAAATGTGAAAAGTTTAAGGGGTATGAATAATTTTGCAAGGCACCCTACAGTAACAATTTGTCAGATTACTGCACAACAAAATAACAAACCAGAAGTACTCTTCTTAAGAGTTTTGGAACCTTCTTCCCTAGTTGTTTTCACCTTAGCCCTCAGATTGGTGATTTCCATTACTGACAGAGACAGAAAACACAGTTATTTCTGTGCGGCAATGACAATAAGCATTGTGTTAAATTAGTACATGAAAGTTCTTACTCAGTTTAAAATTCTCTGCATCTGCGTGCTTGAGCTGAAGTTCAGTGTTTTGCAGTTTCGTTCTAGTGAAATTGAGTCTCTCTTGAAGCTCTGGAGATTTAGACATACATGCATATGAAATAAAAATATCATTTCATGTCACATAAGTATATTTGTTACAGTTTTACCTTCAAGGTTTTCAGCATACATCTGTTTGAGGTCTGATATTTGCTCCTGTAGGGGTCTGGTTTTATCGCGTAGATCCATAATCTGAGCAGCTAAAAGAAACGAACAGTTCAAACCACTTAAATGTTATAGGTATAGGATAAGTATGTTGTTTTTTTTAAAGTGCAAAATTCTTACACAGATTCGCAATTCTGGTGGTACTTGATTCCAGCAAAATGGTTTTCTCTTTTATTTGAGTTCTGACCAACTCCAATTCATTTTCCAGATCTTGAAAATGGAAAAACAGAAGTGTAAGGTGTGTCCATGTGAGGGACTTTTATATCCCTTTATGCCCACCACTCCTCACCTTTAATTTTTTCAGCTTGCCCTCCCAGCCGATTCTCCTCCTCCTTCTTCAATTTGGCTATTTCGTCTTGTTGAGCCAGAATTTTAAGCGCTGACAGAAAGAGAAGATCCGATGAAATCAGTTACCGAGCAGGAACATCAGAAAGTGTCGCACTTATTTCAGTGATACCTACTTAGTTTTGTGTTTTCATTGTCTGTATCCTGAATTCCATCTATCAGGTAACTGAGATGGTCTTGGAGTGCTGGGGTTAAACACAAAAAAGTGAACCACTTAATTTCCTGTAACATTTTTTTTTTATATCAACCAGAAATTTGTACTGTTTTAGCTTAATGCAACATGTTTCTGTTACTCACCTCTGACCTTGGCATAATCTGATTCATTTGAGGCCACATGTACAAGTCGCTCGATCTCCACCTGTACAGCAATAATCTGTAAAACTGAAAGAGTTACACGTTTTTTAACTTACCTCACATCACTATCATCCATAAAAGTTGGGGATTTTTTGATGAATCTTTGTGATACTCACATCTTTGTGCCTGATCACTTTGTTCTCTCAGCTCTACTGTTTTATTGTCCAGGTCTGCATTTTTCTGGTCAATAATTCTTTGAAGCTCTTCAAAAACACATACAGAAATATTTGTTAGCTAGTTTGCATAATATTTAACTGTACAGTGTACAAAGATATGTAGACATCCATATATCCATCCATCTATTTTCCTCTTCTGTAAAGGGTCACGGGGAAGCTGTTGCCTAGGTGCATATCTCGAGTAGTCTATGGGCGAGAAACGGGGTACACTCTGGACAGATTGTCAGTCCATCGCAGGGCAACACAGAGACAACCATGCACACACCTACCACCAACTGCACCACCATGCAGCGGTGATATGTAGACATACATATATATATATATATATATATATATGTCTTTTGGCAAAGTACTTGCCAAAAGGTTTTAAGGTCAAGACATGCAGTTTCCTACATTTTTTTGGTTTGAACAGTTTCCAACAGTTGTGATCCTACTTTCTGCGAAATTAAAATTAAGGACAAAAGGATAGTGAAAAACTTTGTTGTACCTAACATTTTCCATTTTACAAAGACTGAATTTATCAGTGAAAATATAAACCTAACAAAGTGATACAAAGGTGTCCACCTGTATCAACCAGCCGGGCAGGCAAACAAAATTGTACCATGCCGCACTTTTATTTTTTACAGTGACTATATTGTGTGTTGTGACTTTCGCATTTCAAGTCATCTTTTTTTTACATGTCTCCATTGCACATTGAAGATTAAATCAAACATTTCAAAAGTTTCCGTTGTTTAGGAAATCCATAAAAATGTATGGTATATATGCTTTACACTGCTGAGCTTTCTTCATCATAAGCTATACATTTTACTCCTAATGCTGGAATCTCAACATCTGGTCCAAAATGTAAGGGAAATAGACTGATTCCTGTCTGATTACTACTTGGAGATGATCAACACTTGTTTTATTTAGTTCATCCAATTGTTTTTTTTTAAACTGGCCACAGGATCTGATTAGGCCAACAGTTTCTCAACTTGGCATACTTCTGATCTCTGACCCACTCCTTTATGCCTTTTGCTTGCTGACACTGTGCTCCATGATGCCGGAAAATACACAGATCATCACCCGATTGTGGCTTAATTGTTGGACTAAGCTGCTCTTAGGGGACATTTTGATTCAACTCTTTATTTACGCGGTGTTCTTGACCAAACCGTGAGTGAACCTGCACATAGATCATATTGGGATGCCTCAGTTTGGCTGGAAGAAACCATGGATTTAAAACACACCTGCCCTCCTCTTATAGCAGGCGACAGAGGGATTTCAGCTGTAACTATACTAAAATGAAGATAGATAAACATTTGTGTCACTGCAAAAATACAGTAAAAATGTATGTTTTGTCATAAGGTAAGTCTTTGAAGTTTGCAAAACTCTCTGTAATGATCTATTATGAATCTAGTCTGCCCTACATGTGACTGCATGGTTCGTGCAGACGCACCTTCAACCTTAGATTGAGAAACAGAGTTTTTCAGCTGGTTCCTCAGTTCCTCCAGCTGCACAGTCAGTGTAGAAACTTTAAGAACTAAAAGAAAGACGCAGCAGGAAACATGGTTTTCATCAGCGTTGACCTCCTCTGATCTTCAGAATTACAGAAATAATCCAGGCAGATTCATGACTTACCAAGAGATGTAACTATGTCATTTTTGGAGTTGAGTTCCTCAATCTTGGCATCCAAATTATTCTGCAGGTCTACAAAAAAAAAACATTAATTGTAAGGTTTGGACTCGAAATATTTCCTGCTGCAAAGTCAACAGAACTTAAGAGTCACCTTTAATTTTGTGCTCGTGCAGAGAACACTGGGCTTCAGTGTGGTTCAAACTGATCTGCAGAGCTGGTACAAAATATAAATTTAAAGATAGAAATCATAATGTATTTACATTCACAGCAGTCTCCATGTTTACTATGTCCAAAAGCCTGACTAAATTTACTTTTGATCAAAGCTTGATGTTCCTGGTTCTCCTTCTCTTTAATCTTCAGTTGTTCCCTCAGCTCTACGAAACATCAGGTAAACAGTTTACATACCAGGCAGAGGTAACACACCAGAACAAAAAAAA
Source organism: Crenichthys baileyi (assembly GCA_036173005.1). Lineage (NCBI taxonomy): Eukaryota > Metazoa > Chordata > Actinopteri > Cyprinodontiformes > Goodeidae > Crenichthys > Crenichthys baileyi. The sequence goes on along the minus strand of JAHHUM010002597.1, from coordinate 699,876 downwards.
AAAAAAACAGATGTTGCATATACTCTTGCTAATCTTCAAAGGAAATCACCGTTGACTCATTTATTAGTAACAGTAAAAACCAGGAGCATACTCACTAGTTACTGTGGCAGAAGCCGTTTTCTCCTCATTTTCCTTTGCAGTTTCAAGTTGCCTGAGCTTGCTTTGGAGCAAAGAGATGCTTATCACTGGAAAAGCAAAAAATATTTTGATGAGGCACACATGAATGCTATCACCAAATAAAGATTGCAACAATGTTTTTTCGCATCGTCACCTACACAGATTGCCCTTTGTCTGGTTCTTCTCAGTCACCTCCCTGAAAACTTCTCCCAACTCTGCCTGCTTTGCTTCAAGCTCATTTGTGAGCTCTGTTTTTGTGAAGAATAAAAACAAAAAATAATCAGTCATTTGCAGGAGCTCATTAATACACTCACAATTCCGAACACAAACTTTAATGTTTTACAGTTAGCTTTTGTGTGGGAGAACGAGATAAAGTAATGAGTAATTGTGAGGTAATTGGAAGATCATATATGGTTTTCAAAGTTTTTTACAAGTCAAAATCTGGAAGTGTGGTGAGCATTGATAGTCAGCCCCCTTCAAAAGTTGGTAGAACCTATCTTTCGCTGCAGTCATTGCTGCAAGTCTTTTGGGCCATGTCTCTTGGCCATCTTCTTTGGAAAAATAGTTCAAGCTCGGTCAGGTGGGACAGAGAATGACAATCTTCAAGTCTTGCCACAGATTCTCATTTGGACCAACATAGTATTAAGTTATTTACAGCCCCTAACAGGTTTTTGTCCAAAATTGTTCCGTATTTAGTGTCATCCATCTACCCATCAACTCTGAGCAGTGGCCCTGTCGCCGTGGAAGAAAAGCATTCCTTCAGCATGATGCTGCCATGCAGTATTCCATCTCACATTGGGAATGATGTTCTCAGTATGATGTGCAGTGTTAGTTTCCCACCAAAAAGTTCAGCTCTGGTCTCATCTGACCAGAGAACCTTCTCCCGCATGTTCCGGCTGAACCGTGGATCTCTCTTGCCTCTTGGCTACTTTTCTGATTTATAATTTCCTTCCGTGATCTAACATCTTAGGTAGACGTCAATGTTGCAGTTGCAGTTGTGCCATACCTTTTCCAATTTCAGATTATGGATTGAGCGGTACTCTGCGAGATGTTCATAGTTTGAGATATTTTTTAATATCCTAATCCTGCTTCTCATTTAACAACGTTCTCCCTGACTGTCTGCTGTGTTTCTTGGTCCTCATACTTCTCTTTATTCTCATGCCAACCTCTGAGGTCTTCACAGAACATCTGGATTTATGCTATTTACTAGTTAGGTGTCTTCTGAACTTCTGAATTCTGTCTTCTGATTTTATATAGGGGTGTTTGAGTAAAGTGGGCTAAATACAAAGGCATACAACTCTTTTCAAATTTTTACTTGTAAAAATATTTGAAAACTACCCTTTTACTTAAAAACCTATTTAAAATACCTTGAGGTGTGTGGTGTTACAAAATTTGAGAAAGATTGAGGAATGTGAATACTTTTCCAAGGCGCAGTAAATCTCAGTCCAGGTATTACTCCAGTGGAGATACTTACGGGTAATCCTGTGGGACTGTGAAACCTTAGCCGTCGACAGCAGTTTCTGGAGATACTCCACCTGACTTTGCAGGGTCAGGATTGTAATCGCTGAAACACAAAACATAAAAAACACAAGAGTCTAAAAAACAGCAGGCTTTACTTTAGTGAATTTCCCAACAGATTACAGGGAGACAGGCACACACATCAGAGGGTGGAAGCATTGGAAACGGTTTCACTCACTCTGTTTTGTGCTCTCCTGGTCTTTGCTATCTAGTTCAGTGAGCAGACCCTGCAGGCTCTTTTGCAAATCTGAAAAAAACAGTTGATTGTGTGTAATGGGGAGTAAATTAGGGCATCTGGGATACAATTCCTGCAGTTTTACTGGTAAGTTTATTTCTGTCAGTTTAAAGTACCTGTTATCTCATCAGTTGTTCCATCAGTATAGTTGCTCTGAAGCTCCCAGATGTTATTCTGCAGCTCAATAATCCTTAAAACTGAAACATAAATGTGGAAAGTTTGATGATACTACAACATTAAACAGCTTTTCATGAAGCACTGAAAACCACAGATAGTTTAATCTCTACTTCATATATGTACAAGCTAAATCAATCAGGTGGTACAAGAGAACAACAGAACAGATGTGTTGTTAGGGGCTCTTAACAGCCGACTAAAATTCGCATCAAGACATTAAAACCCGGTCAGAACGTGGATGGTGTCGACAGGGTTTTGTAGAGACCTTCTGGGGGCCTCTTGCCAACCTCACCACATCTACAACCTGCCCTCAGGTCTCCAAATAAATATTTTTTAGGCTTTTAGGACTGAGGATGATCAGCTGCAACATAAAGGATCTCATCCAGCATGTGAAAAGAACAATCCACTCTCCAGGAAATGTGTCCTCCAGGCTCCTTGCACATAGAAATCTGTATGTGCTGGGCTCCCAGCTGCATAAGGACAGGCCCACAGAACTTCATTCCCTAATCGGATCGCTTTTAAGCTCACAAAATATTAGATTGGGATCATTTAGGCGTTCGTAAAGCTGGCTGTTTGTAAGACCACCAAGATAGATGATACGGACTGAAATATGTTCCAAATGATCTGTACACATCGCTGTGGACTTACTTATCCATGGGTTGGGAATCAGTCTTTCTATGTCTGCAGTCCTGGTGTTCAATTCCTCTTGTTTCTGCTGGATCAGCTTCTGCAGCTCTGAGAAGAAGAGGAGAAAAATGAACGCCAAGACGTAAAAAAAAAATGTCAAGGAAATGAACTGCAAGTATTTAAACATCTCACTTTAGGTAAAAGTAAATGCAAATATACAGTGAGAAGTTTAATTTTTCACAGTTTGTTTCGTGACGTATTAAAGAAATAAGTCTATCAGTGAGGTAATTTGTGTTCATTTACAATCCTGAAGGACAGAAGAGCTAATCAATTCCCCTTTTTCTAAGCAATTTTAAAATATAAAGATTTAACATGACAAAAATTTCAAAGCTACGCTTTGTGGTACTCACTTGTAATCTCATTTGTGTCAGTCGTGGTTGAGATCAACTTCTTTAAAGCGTTGATTTCACCATGCAGGTTTATTACAGTAAGAACTGACACAGACAAACACAGGTAAACGACAATTATCATAGAGAGAAACTAATAAGGAAAACATCTTTACGTAACAAATGAGAAAACTGGAATAAGAATGTAAATAAATAACTGACTGAGGGCAGGTTCGGAGGCTTCAGTCTTGTTCAGCTGTGAAATCCTTTGTTCTAGTTCAGTCTTCACCGCTGAGAACAACAGGCAAGTCCTTTTAAACAGAAATGTAACAATGGCAGAACTCTGAGGTTCTGGCTGCACTCATAAGAGCTGCTTACCTATATGTCGTTCTTCAACTCCAGAGCACTGCTCACGTGTTCGACCCAGCTGATCCTTCAGATCTGTTGTTAGGGGGGAAAGAAAACTCCCTGGTTGTGGAAACCTTTCTTAACAAAATGTAATCAACATTATAGAAATAAAGTTGCTCAGGAAGACTCACTCTTTATTTCAGTTTGAGCCTTGGTGTAGTCTTGTTTATAGGTTTGAAGGAGTGTCAGAATATCTGCAGCAACATAAGAAATAAGTCTAAATGTTGACAGGGATGTGATCTGTTTCAGAATAATTGGAGACACACTCACCCTGGTGTTGACCACCTTTTGTCTCCTGTTGCTCTCTTAGCTCCTCCATGATGCTGATAATTTTTATGACTGGTCAAAGAAAGGCGCACGCTTGTCGGTCTGTTATGGTTAACCTTTTAAATATTCTGCAAGGGCAGAGATCACTGCCCTTTTACTTATACTCACTCAGCTGTGCTATGCCGAGATCTGCATTCTCCAGCTTTTTCTGCAAAATGGCCTCTTCTGTCTGTTTTACCTCCAGGCTCACTGTAAGGGCTAGAATAAGAAAAATCCTTTTAACACATTTCTGCATTTTCAGTTTAAGGAGCCACAAGACTTGTCCATGCAATCATGGTCGTAAAAAAAAAAAAAAAAGAAACAAATAATGACATTTTCAAATTTTTTTCAGATTACAACAAAATATTTTATTGTTTTATTGTTATTGTTTTATTGGACTTTGAGTGACAGACCAACACAACGTAGAGCACAGTCGTAGAAGTTAAAGGTTTCAGTTCTTTAACAAACAAAAATCTGAAAAGTGTGGAATGTTTTTGTATTCAGCTCCCTTTGCATAGATATCCTTGAATCACAACCAATGCAACCAGTTAGTCACTTAAACAGTAAAAATAGTCCACTTGTGTGTAATTTATTGTCATTATAAATCCAGTGGTTCTGTGAAGGTCATTAGTGACATTAGTTAACAAACAGTATTATGAAAAACAAAAAACACAGCATGTGGATAAGGCTGTGCAGAAGTTTACAAAAAAAAAATAGCACAACTCTAAACCTACCAAGACACGGCAGTCTACTGGACCTGACAGGCAAAGCAAGGAGAGCATTATTAAGAGTAGCAGCCAAGCAGTAACTCTGGAGGAGATGCAGAGATCCACAGCTCAGGGTGGAAAATCTACTGACAGAACAACCATTAGTTGTGCTCTCCACAAGTCTGGCTGTTAGTGAAGAGTGGCAGGAAGAAAGCCTAAAGAAGTTCTGTTTGCAGTTTCCCACAAGCCCTGTTGGGGACAAAGGAAACACCAGAAGTTGCTATGGCCAGATGAGAAAAATGTGAACATTTTGTCCTAAATGCAAAAATGATATGTGTGGAGGAAAACTAACATTACACAACACCCTGAACACACCATCCCCAGCCTGAAACATAATGGTAGCCGCATTATGCTGCGGGGGTACTTTTCTTCTGCAGAGAGAGGGAGGCAGGTTAGAGTTAAACATGGGACACTCCTGGAAGAAACCCTGTAAGGCTAAAAAAGATTCAAGAGTGGTATGTAGGTTCACCTTCCAGAAGGACGACCTTGAACATACAGCCAAAGCTACAATGGAAATGTTTAGATCATCGCAAAGTCATATGTTCGACTGGTCGAGTCAAAGTCCATACCACTTAAAATTGCTGTTCACAGATACTCTCCATACAGTTGAACAAGGCTTAAGCTATTTTTGAAGAAAAATAGACAAAAATGTCCTTCTCCAGACAAGGAGACGAGGTATTGATTCAGGAGGGCTGAATACAAATGCACAGTATATTCAGATTTTAATTTAAAAAATTTTAAAAACCCTGTATCATTTTTCTGCAACTCCACAATTATGACACAAGTACTTTGTGTTGGTAGATCACATCAAATCCCAATAAAATCCATTGCTCTCCAAGGCGCTGTGTTTTACATGCCCCCATTCACCTTTGAGTATGGGTTCCATTGTCCTTTCAGAATCTGAAACCAACTGTGACAAACGAAACACCTCAATCTGCAGCCTGATAATTTCCTTAGCTGAAAAATCAAATCAAAGTACATTGGATCAATGTAAACTTAAAACAAGAACCTAAATAGAGACCCGTGAATTGCAGGCTTACTAAGATTCTGGTCATTTTCACGATCTCTCAGCAGCAAAATTGCTCTCTTCAGTTGCTCAGTCTTTTGCCTCAGTTGCCTCTGAGCATCTGAAAATAAAAACCAAGCTCAACATATAAAATGTGACAGACATATGTGTTGGTGATATCGTAAACACATAGTACAGGACTCACTGGACGTTTTAGATACAGTTTCCTCAGTCAGGATCTTGATCCTTTTCTCCATCACTATGATCTGACTGCGCACAGAAATCTGCTCCAGCACTGGCATGTTAATGTTATTAATCAGAAATACCATTTTATTTCTTGGTAAGTCTTTAATATTGTGAATAAAATAAAGAAAACACTGGAAGATGTAATAAGGCTGGCTTACTGACCAGTTGACAGAATGTCGTCTTTGCGTTGCAGCATGTTGAGCTTCTTGTCCAGCAGCTCTTGTAGAGCTGAGGGAAATAAAAAATACAGTGAGAGAAATGGACCAGTCAAAGGATTATGGGTTGGATTTTATGAGTAGGCTTTCTTCAAAAATAGCAAGTGTAATTGATAAAAATTTTTATTAAACTTGGATCATTTTTAAACATTTGAGTTAAAGAGAGAGCAGTTTACCCAGAAGTTTTCCATCAACATCAAGAGCAGTTTCTATGTTTAATTTGGTATCTTGCAGGTCCCAGATCTGATTTTGCAAGGAGATTATCTCTAGGACTGAACACACAAATCACACTCATTATGCACTAAACATTGCTAACAGATAAATAATTCTCAAAAATCATGAAAGAATAATAATCTTCCTCTGCTCAGCGATGAAAAAAGGAACTCACTTAATGCCAAGCTTTCCTCGGTTCTGTTAATTTTCTGTTTCTTAGCGTTCAGCTCGGCGGTCTTTGCGCTCAGTTCTACTTGCAGAGCTGTGCAGGAAAGAGACATTTTTATTCAAAGCATAAATCAATAAAAATCTTGTGGAAGAACGTCAAAGTTGAGGTGAAATGTTTGATAACATACAGTATGACCTGCAGGACAGTTACAACCACAAACCTCAATGTGTTTTCACAAAGTGGTGAATAATTGAAAAAACAGGGCCCATCTGTGCGTAATGTAATCTCAGCATAAAGCCAGCTGTTCTCTGAAGGCCTCGAAGTTTTTGTATGAGAACATTAGTGAACAAACAGCGTCATAAAGACCATGATTCACAGCAGACAGGTCAGGGTTAAAGTTGTGGAGAAGCTTAAAGCAGGGTTACGTTATAAAACAACAGCTAAATCTTTGAACATCTCACAGAGCACTATTCAGTCTAACTAAAAAATGTGTATAGCCCAACGTCAAACCCACCAAGACAAGAGGGATCCACCCAACTGGCAAGGTGGAAAAGAGGGAAGAATAATCAGAGAAGCAGCCAAGAGAAAAGCGGTAATCATCTGCTCTACAAATTTGGCCTTTATGAGAATCAGTGAGTTCAAAATTTCTGTTCATAAACACTCTCCATCCAATCCGACTGCTTGACTTACCTTGAAGTTTTAGTGTCTCAATGTTCATGGCTGAAAGAGGCATACTCCAAAAAGACTTGCAGTTGTAATTGTGCAAAAAGGTGACTCTACTTTTTAGATTTTTTTTAGTTATACATTTTTCAATCCTTGAGTCATTTTTACTCCCACTTCACTTCAATTATTTAATTCTTTGTGTTGGTCTATCACAACAAATCCTGATAAAAATAACAAGGTTTGTGGTTGTAATGTGACAAATTCTTAACAAAAAAACTCAAGGTATGCATGTTTAAGGTAATGTATTTGACTGACTGTATGAGTGAAGTGGATCACAACAAAATATATGAACAAACATTTTGCAAAACTAAAGAAAACAAATTAATAAAAGTGCCCACCTGTTATCTCAGTCGAATTCCCATTTGAATTAACAGCAGATTCAAACTTCCTCCGTAAAGCTCTCACATCCCTGCTTAGTCCCATGATCTTTAAAACTATAGAAATAGTTTAAAAAGATAAGCATGCAAGATGCTGAAATGCAGTGATAAATAAAATTGAGAAGTTTAAGTTTGTTTGTAGGCTCACCTTGAAATGTCTCAATGTCAAACACCTCCAGCAGGTGGTCCATTTTGGTCTGCAGCTGGGCTTGATATGCTGTCAGGAAATTGCATTAAACATTTGAACATTTTCCTTGTGGAAGCCACTTCTACAGATGGGCTCTAAGTTCGTTGTGCAGCATTTTAAAACAAAATCTTACAGCCTGCGACGGACGTCAAAGCTGAAGTGCAGGTGGAGAGTTTCAGATTCAGCTGCCTGACCTCTCTCCTCAACGTGAAGGCTTCCCCATCTGTGGCGGAGCGCGCAGGTTAAAGCAGAACAAGGCTGGAGGAAGCGTTTCCACCCATGAAGGATATACGTCTACTCACCAAGCTGGCTGTTACGCTTGGTTGTTTCCTGAAGCTGCATGTTCAGGGAAGCCAACCTTTCTTCTACCCCTGACGAACAAAAGAGAGGACCGTAAGTGTGTGTCAGATGAATCAGAACGGGAACCGCTTTGATGAGTAATTAGGACGGCACATGTCAAGCCTAAATATGAGGTATACACTTACCAGTGCAAAGTTTGTTGATTGACTGAAAGAGGATGAAATCCATTGGATTAAAAAGTCCAAATAGAAATTCACTGAGGACTCTCATATGTTACAACAGACATACAAGGTAAGATGGGAAAGAGGTAATTTCATACCGTTACGTTTATATCATCAAATCTAGTTCCATCTGGCAAGGTAAACTGAGTTAAAAACATTAAAAAAATTTTAAAGTCATTATTTACACTACACATCTTTTAATATGTCAATACAGTGGATATAGAAAATGTACAAAACCCAGTTAAATGCCAGGTTCTGTTATGGATATGTGATGATTCACACTATACATCATGAGTTCCCAGACTTTTCAGCCTGTGACCCCTATTATAACAATGCCAGAGCCTGGCGACCCCCATAAGAATACAAATTTTTACACTCTGTATTTATTTATAAAATACAGAGTAAAATAATTATATGTATTTTTAAATGTTTTCTAAAATGACATTTGATCATTTAATTTCATCATATATTATTTAATGGGACATTTCATGGAACATTTATTTATGTCATATTTTTTTATTTAATATGTCCATTTTGGCCCTATATTCACCTCAGCGGTCACATCACAATGATTCTGAAAATCATCTGGTGACCCCTCACTTGGGGTCTTACGTACCCCCGGGCGGTCCCGACCTCCACTTTGGAAACCCCTGCTATAGATCTAACAAGGTGTTGGAAACAGTCCTAAGAGAGTTTGGTCCACGTTGACATGCAGCTTTATTCCGATTCAGTCTCCCCAGAATCTTCACCTGACTTCTTGAGACACACAGGTGGAAGGTGGAGGCAAAGGGAGCATCAGTATCTTCTGATTTGGTTAAAGGCAAACATGTAGAAGCAGAAGGGTCCATGGCTGAGGTGGAAGATAAAACATTTGAGGTGTGACAGGAAAGCCGTGGGTCAAAGGAGGGTGGGATGTCTGTTTGGCTGTGAGCAGGAGAGGAGGATGCTGAGCTTGCTTCTGAACTGAACCATTGGCTCTGTCCAGACATCCATCAGTCCGATCTTCTCACTGCTTGAAACCTGTGATCTTCTTCATCCCTAACCACACATCCCTGATATTATTTTGCTGGATCTTGCTCTCCAGCTTCTTCTTATACACCTCCTTGTTGTCTCTTATCTTGACTTTAAGTTGCTTCTGTATAATCCTCAATAATTCCTTGTCTCCCTCTCTGAAGGCCCTTTTTTCTTGTTAAGCGGGTCCTTCAGGCCACTGGTGATCCAGGGTTTGTTATTGGGGAAGCATCTCGCTGTTTTGGTGGGGATGGTGTTATCCACACAGAAGTTTATATAGTCGTTCACACATTCAGTCATGGCATTGATGTCTTCTCCATGTGGCTCGAACAGTGCGACCCAGTATGTAGCCGCAAAGCAACCTTGCAGGGCTTCTTCAGTTTTGTTTTCTCTGGTAGCGCAGCTGACAAACTCTTTAAATGTTGGAAGTGTAGCAGAGAGAGAAGCATGGTTAAAATCACCAGATATTGCCACAAACGCATTGGGGGGTTGTGTCTGTAGCTTAGCAACAGCTGAGCTGATGACATCACATGCAGTGTCATCAACAGCTAAAGGTGGAAAGTAAACTGTTGCCAAAATAACACTGGTAAACTCTCTGGGTAAATAATATGGACAAAAACCTACTGCCATGTTTGCCGCTCCTCTTTAAATCTTTCTCTGCTCTTACGGTCAGAAAGCCTGGCAGAGAGACGCTGGAGTCTGGGTGTGATCCTGCAGCCATGTCTCAGTGAAACAAATAACACTGCGTTCCCATATACCCATATACTATACTTTGGCTGGATCCTTTGTAGGGCTTGGAGTTCATCCAACTTGTTTCCCAATGATCTCACACTGCCCATCATAATCGATGGAAGAGATGGTTTGAACTTCCTCCTCTCTCTTCTCTTTGCTCCTGCTCTGCATCCACGGTGCATCCTTTTCAACTCATAAAGGATTTGAGGGTGTAGTTGAAGTGTTATTGTAGCTTTTGAGATACTAATTAGCTGCTCCAGGCTGTAAAAAAAACCCCACCCGATTGCCATAACAAATGTCCAAAAGTAAAAAAAGTATCAGCAAAAATCCTTCCAGCTGCACAGAATCTGACACCAGAGAGGATAATCGTCCAAAAAATATAAATTTTATCGACCACAAGAGGAATCTGTGTTGTTAAAAAGTAATAATCAGAATAAAAAGTAACAGAGCCACTCCAACCAGCTGCCACTTTGAGCGGCGCAGTTCTAGAAAAGATGGGTACACTGTGGTGTAAAGGGACAGACATGGTCACTTTCAATACTTAGGTAGGCTGTGACATTTAAACAAAACTCATATGGTATTAAGGGATCTAAAGTGTCTAAGGAAAATATTTCCACCAGCCTGAACTGTTGCCTCAAGGCAGGATGAAGCCATGCTTAAATGTTATTTACACCAAATCTTGACCGTACTAACTGAAAATTGCAGCCTAAATCACGAATCTTAGGGCCAGGCAACATTTTTGTCAACCAGTTATTTTCCAACCATTTTTGGTAAGCCTGTTCGAACATCCGGTTCCTAGGAACCTTCTTTTCTTTAGACCTGAGAGGGACCTTACAGATAGACATGGTTCGAAAGAAGGGCCAGCAGAGACTACTTCCTGCAGCAACTTAAAAAGTATAACCTGCTGCAGGGGCTTCTTCTACACTGCCATTACTCAGGCTGTCCAATGTTTGTCCATCACTGTGTGGCCTTCACACACAAAGATGTAAGTCAAGGACTATTTAAAAAGTATTGATACCTTTTATTTATTTTATTTTGGCTTTTTTTCTGACCACAAACTATTTAAAATTCTTTTTGACAATTTTACACAGCTGAGTAAGTTTAATTGTTTAGACAGTTTTCATTTTATTCTGATTAGAAGTAATCTAAATCCTCAACGCCACCCCCATTTACTGTCTGCCTACTTTCACAAAAATACTGGAAAAATAAAGGCCATTGGGGCCCCCAAAAAAATCTTTAAAAAAATCCCATTTCTTTTGGCATTCTGATGTTCGCTTTGAGCTTCAGCTTCAAGTAGTCTTCATCACGTCCAGAAGCCTTAATGCATCTGGACCTGAACTGGTCACTGACTGTATAAATACCACAGTAAAGAATCCCATCAATATTTTTTGAAAAAAAAGGGTGACCTTACAATGTTGGATGGATGTTTCACCAAAATCAATGGAACATGGTCAGGAAAGCTGCAATGAGCATGAAAGCAATGCTGGAGGGTCTGCAAGAATTTCTGGCAAGCACTTGGTTATTTTCTATATGTGGCAACGTCTTTGTTCTACATATATCTGGACTAAGGATTAGGGTTGTATAGCACATGCCTTTTTTATCTGGGTCTGATTAAATAAACCTAAACCATGTGGAACAATGTGTTATGGTCCGATTAAACCAGAGCTGAACATGATGGACCACCACCGTACGGTATTTTGGGTGCTAAAACAAGAGTTTTCATTAATAAATAACACCATACCCAGAGTGGAACATGGTGGTGGCAGCATCATGCTCTGGGGTTACTTTTCTTCAGATCTCTTCAAATCTTTAGGTGTTAGCTACAAAGCTGGAGGTGAGGAGGGATTATCTTTTTCAGCATCACAATGAGTATAAGCAAATATCCAGATCAACAACAGAATGTCTCCACCAAAGGAAAAATAAAGTTTTGTAATGGCCTGGCTAGAGGTCAGAATAAAATCTGATAGAAAATCTGTGGGATCACATTAGGAGGGCTGATGAAAAGAGATGCCTCACAATCTGATAGATTTGAAGAACTTTTGCAAGATAGAGTGGGCAAATGTTATCTAGATGTGGCATGCTGACAGATTCCTACTCAAGCCGACTGAATGATGAAATTAAAGCAAAATCTATTTTGACAACAAATGAGTTTAAGGGTGTGAACACGTATGCAATCAAGTCAAGTCAAGTAAACGTTATTATCCCCAAGGTGCAATTTGGTGTGCAGACAGCAGTGATAGCATAAAAGCATATTGTAGCATTATTATTTAGATATTTTTCCCAATTAATCGATTTTTCGATTGTTTTTCAGAGGATATCATGTCACCTGGAATGGAAAAAGTTTAAAATGGCTCACCATGGTCTTATTTTTCCTAATGCATAATCTGGTTTGTGAACAGGCGTGTGTACTCTTTTTATATCCACTGTGAATTAACAAAGTTAGAATAAGTAAGGACTCACTGGAATCCTGGACAGGTTTTTGTCCACCTCTGGGTTTCCTGTCTTCTTGACGAATTCACCCTCATTATATGGCACTGAAAACACAAAGAAGAATCATCATTAGAAATCAGATTTTTGTGCAGTTCTCAAGTGTACAATAAGGGAAAGTATAGCATCTTACCTTGTCTGTTGTCAGACGCATGGAAGACACATATGAGAAGGAAGGGAGCCCAAATAAGGTTAGAAACTCCAGCCATTGCTCTGTTCCTAAACATTAATGACCTGCAGCAGCAGCAGCGGCGATGCTCTTTATATCGCCACTGGGTGACCAATACTGTGAGATGGAGCAGGCTTCCCAGAAAGGGAGGAGCAATTTGATTCTTACAACTGCAAAAAGGTTAAAAAGAATGAAAAGGTTAAACTGTTTCCTCCATATCAGGACAGAAACACAGCATTAAATATTCATAGGAAATGAAAAACAAGAAGAAAAAGTTTCTTTTCTTTTTGCAAACGTGGAGATGTTTTTTCTAAATGTAAGAAATCACCAGGAAGCTAAAATGAAAACATTTCCTGTGCTTTGAAAAGTATTCACTCTGTTACATTTAAACCTTTTGCCAAGTTACAACAAGAAGCCTCAATACCCTTTAAATTTCCAAATTTTGGAAAACCCTCAGCTTTCATGTCTTTTATGGGATTATATGTGATAGATTTACATAGTTATCAAGATTTTAACAAATAAAAATCTGAAAAGTGCAGGTCCATCCTTTTTAAAACCAATTTTCACTGCAGCTGCAAGTCTTTTGGCGTATGTCTCTACCAGGTTTGCACATATCCAGGAGGTACTATGATTTTAAGCTCAATCAGATTAGACGGAAAGCATCTGTAAACATCAAGTCAAATATCCTCCATTGAGTCTAGGTCTGTACTTTGACTGGGCCACTGTAACACATGAAAATGCTTAAATTATTTCACAGTGGCTCTGGCCGTGTGTAGGATTTTTGTCCAGCTGGAAGGTGCACTTCCACCCCACTCTCTGCAGCTGATGACAGGTTTTCTCCTAGAATTGGCCTGTATTCTTCCTTCTTCCTTTCAACTCTAAACATTTTTCTTTCTTTGCTGCCATGACCAGCCAGAAATCTTTATTTTGATCAGATCTGACCAGAGCACCTTCTTCTGATGCTGTGAAAGTGATTTGTACGTTATGTGCATTATTTGTGTGTATTTGAAAATGTGCATACGCCCATTAAAGTTGTAGTGTCAGCGAAAATAAAAAAGGGAAAAAACAAGGCCAGCAAAAACTGAAGGGTGGGTGCTTGGGGGTGCTGAGCAGAAGTCAGGCATATATGGCCACACCCAGAACAGAAACACACCAAATAATTAAATACAAAGCCTCCTCCACGATGTTACCAGAAAGCATCTGCTCTGGAAGTTAAATATTATACTGTTCTGGTAAGTCCATGAAATTAGATGCAGTTTCGTCACTGGCATGTTTACAGTCATGACTGCAATGTTTGTTTCAAGCAAACATTGCAGTCATATCAGACATCAAATCAATTATGGTCAAAGTATGTGAAAGAAAGCGCACATAGAAAGTACATTGGGACAATGTACAATAAGACATGTTTCTGTTTATGCTGCCATATCAGAGTCAATTAATTATTTATTGCAAGTCTTTACATGGAAGAAAGCTAAAAGAGTCACAAACTAAAATAAAGGACAGAACTGAGCTGCTCAATGATATAAAAAAAATCCTATCCACTATTATTCTGATTGAACAAAAATTGATTTAATAAACAGAAATGTTTCATGAAATAGTCTATGATTGTTTAGGACAACATCAAAAATGTCTTGTGAACTTTTACAATGCATATTAAATGAAAGAGCATAGTTTTTCCACATATCAGCAGTAAATACACCATATTGCCAAAGGTATTTGTCTATCCACAGGGGTTGGACAATGAAACTGAAACACCTGTCATTTTAGTGTGGGAGGTTTAATGGCTAAAGTGGACCAGCCTGGTAGCCAGTCTTCATTGATTGCACATTGCACCAGTAAGAGCAGAGTGTGAAGGTTCAATTAGCAGGGTAACAGCACAGTTTTGCGCAAAATATTGAAATGCACACAACATTATGGGTGACATACCAGAGTTCAAAAGAGGACAAATTGTTGGTGCACGTCTTGCTGGCGCATCTGTGACCAAGACAGCAAGTCTTTGTGATGTATCAAGAGCCACGGTATCCAGGGTAATGTCAGCATACCACCAAGAAGGACGAACCACATCCAACAGGATTAACTGTGGACGCAAGAGGAAGCTGTCTGAAAGGGATGTTCGGGTGCTAACCCGGATTGTATCCAAAAAAACATAAAACCACGGCTGCCCAAATCACGGCAGAATTAAATGTGCACCTCAACTCTCCTGTTTCCACCAGAACTGTCCGTCGGGAGCTCCACAGGGTCAATATACACGGCCAGGCTGCTATAGCCAAAACCTTTGGTCACTCATGCCAATGCCAAACGTCGGTTTCAATGGTGCAAGGAGCGCAAATCTTGGGCTGTGGACAATGTGAAACATGTATTGTTCTCTGATGAGTCCACCTTTACTGTTTTCCCCACATCCGGGAGAGTTACGGTGTGGAGAAGGCCCAAAGAAGTGTACCACCCAGACTGTTGCATGCCCAGAGTGAAGCATGGGGGTGGATCAGTGATGGTTTGGGCTGCCATATCATGGCATTCCCTTGGCCCAATACTTGTGCTAGATGGGCGCGTCACTGCCAAGTACTACCGAACCATTCTTGAGCACCATGTGCATCCAATGGTTCAAACATTGTATCCTGAAGGCGGTGCCGTGTATCAGGATGACAATGCACCAATACACACAGCAAGACTGGTGAAAGATTGGTTTGATGAACATGAAAGTGAAGTTGAACATCTCCCATGGCCTGCACAGTCACCAGATCTAAATATTATTGAGCCATTTTGGGGTGTTTTGGAGGAGCGAGTCAGGAAACGTTTTCCTCCACCAGTTTCACATAGTGACCTGGCCACTATCCTGCAAGAAGAATGGCTTAAAATCCCTCTGACCACTGTGCAGGACTTGTATATGTCATTCCCAAGACGAATTGACGCTGTATTGGCCGCAAAAGGACCCCCTACACCATACTAATAAATTATTGTGGTCTAAAACCAGCTGTTTCAGTTTCATTGTCCAACCCCTGTACTTTAACATGTACTTTAATGACATCCTATTCTTATTCCATAAGGCCCAATTTGTTGATGGGCCCACAGTTGCCAGCAATAGCAACTTTAACTATTCTGTAAACATCTTCCACAAGGTTTAGGAGTGTGTTCATAGTTAGATGAGAAAACTAGGATTGCAGCCTCCACTCTAATTCATCCCAAAGGTGTTCAAGAAGGTTGAGGTCAGGACTCTGTGCAGACCAGTGAAGTTTCTCCACACCAAACTTTATACATCTGCAGCCATGGAAATGATTGGAACACCAGAATTCATTGATTCGGTTGTGTGACCCAATATTCTTGGCAATAGAATTAGAAGGCATTAAAAGGGTTTTATGTGGCATGTAGTCAGAAAACTTCCCAGAATTGCAGCACTGCCCACAAAGAGCGAATAAACAAACAGGTGCCTGAGAAATAAAGATACTAATCTATTAAATGTTTATTAAAAATAAAAACATGATTGTACACAAGAAAACAGCAAAGTGTTTTTTTAGCATGAGAACGATGGTTAATAGGATTTTTAAAGTCATCGAGTAAGCCTGCTATTGCATAACTCAAAGGGCAAAAAGTCACTCACAGTCATTATTTGCTGTGTTTGGGGCCATGATGGTTTCACTGTCTAGGTGTGGCATTCTAGCTAAGCTATGTTGCTCAATGCAGGCAACCAGAAAAATAACGGTTTTGAAATTCATTAAGCAATGAAAGACTATAAAAAACAGAATGCAAAGTTATTGTAAAAAGAAAAAAAAACTTTAGTGCTATTGCTTGAATATATAACTAGGCAAGGCAAGTACAACCTCGGATAAAAACCCTCATAGTAAGATTATTCAATTTCATTACTTATTTAACAAAAATAAGCCAAGGTCTCAACTGCCTCAGTTTGAAGGTTAGATAGCAAAGGTCAGACAGAACAACTTGAAATAGGCGCGAACAGTCGTCTGTCTTTAATCTAAATGAATGTGGCTGCTCTTTCATGTTTTTAGTGTTTCATTTGAAATAGAAACAAAACGTCTGCAGCAATGTACTCATTACAGATTTGGCAAATCAAGTAGGGTCTGGCAATAATATGTAGCACTATGTTGGTTGAACACGTACACAATATATCTGAATAAACACCTCACACCAACTGTCAAGCATGGGGGAAGAGCGCTGATGATTTGGGCTCAGGTGTGTCTCAATTTAGCGACTGCATCCTTTGAACATGCATGACTCAATGGCTCGAAAATGGCCCCTGTTCCTGCCCCTGTGCAGGGACAGGGGCTGTAATATGTGTGAGTATGCTTTCAAATGTAAATATTTAGTTTAATAAAGTACCAAGGGATCTTAGCACCCAAGTCTGATAAAAAATAACATTTGTTTTTATGAAAATAAAATAATTATAATAGCTATGTGATGTCACAGAGTTGATCTACTGTTTTCACTGCAGGTTTCTTCAAAGAGCCGTTGTAGATGCTGATGGCTGTGGGCAGGAAGGATCTCCTGTAGCGGTCTGTCTTACAGCAGATCTGAAGAAGCCTCTGACTGAAGACAGGCTGTTGTTGTACAACAGTTGGTTCTACATAATGTTCATTTTATGAAGCATCCTTCTTTGCACAATGATCTCCAGAGGTTCCACAGGAGGCCCCAGAACAGAGCCAGTCTTCATTATTAGCTTGTTGAGCTTTTTTAGGTCCCTGGATCTGATGCTGCTACCCCAGCAGATGATGGCAGAGGAGATCAAACTCTTCACAACACACTTATAGAAAATATGCAGCATCTTACTGCAAACACTGAAGGACCTAAGCTTCCTCAAGAAGTACAGTCTGCTCTGTCCCTTTTTGTTGACTGCAAAGTTGCTTCTCCACTCCAGTCGGTTGCCCAGGTGAACACCGACGTATTTATACTCCTCTACCACCTCCACTTCTTTGATGGAAATAGTGCTTGACATATTCCTGTTTCTTCTAAAATCTACAATCATCTCCTTTGTTTTATTCACGGGCAAGATGAGATGATTCACCAGCTCCCTGTACTCAGCTTCTTGTCCATCTCTGATCCACCCAACGACTAAATAGTAATCCGAGTATTTCTGCAGGTGACAGAAGTCTGCCTTGTACTGGAAGTCGGAGGTGTACAGAGTGAAGACGAATGGTGAGAGTACAGTCCCCTGTGCTGCTCCTGTGCTGCTGACTACCTGGTTAGACACACAACCCTTCAATCTCACAAACTGTGGTCTGTTTGTCAGGTAGTCTTTGATCCAGGAGATTGTTGAGGCCTCCATCTGAGTCTTCTGGAGTTTCTGAGAAAGCAAATCAGGTTGAATTGAGTTAAATGCACTGCAGAAATCAAAGAACATGATCCTCACAGTGCTGATGGCTTTGTCCAGATGACAGTGGGTTTGTTGAAGCAGGATAAAATGAAGCATTAAAAGTCAAAACTATGGCTTGGGACTTGCGATATATTTAAAAATATATGTTTCGTTTTAAAAAGCTACGGTTGATATCATAAGCATAAATACACTAATGATGTAGAAAAAAATATTTTCAGATATTTTATTAAATTGTATTGTCTATAAAGGTTCCTGTTTTCCTATGAACAGTATAAACTGTTTAAAAAAATTATTTGTCTGATGTTTCTGTTTGTTTAGGGAAAATAAAAATGACTGACTGCATAATATATACATTTGAGATCTAAAAATTTTATTGCCATTGAATGTTACATAATTATTTAGCATTCAGTGGCTGGATTGTTTTCTCTTTCTACTATCATGTCTGTGTAAAGTTAGGCCAATGCAAAGTGAAAAGGTCATGACTATTTGCAGAAACTTAGGAAGCTGCATCTGAATCTAATTTCTAGTAAATGGTCTGGGAATGAAGCCAAGCCAACTCTGAACTATGAACTAACAAAGGTCAGAGAAGAATGTTAGTTGTGACAGGAGTAACATCAAAACTCTTGCGGGAGTGTACAGTATTGCCTGGACATGAAAGGAGAAACTGCACGAAGAGTCAAATTTTCATCCTGGCAGAGTAGGTGAAAGTGTTAGAGAACCTACACACACTTGGATGTTCAGATGAAAAACCGACTGAGGATGAAATATTATGCCTGCAGAAGAAAAGACAGGACATCAAAAGGAAACGTTGTCTTATAGCTGCAGAGATATTCTGCATTTCATTTAGGATTCTGTTGTAAAGATGCAAGTTTTCTTTGCAGCCCTAAACTTGGCTGGCCAACCATCCTCTCTCTCCCTGGATGACCTTCGCTTCCTCTGAAGTCCAACAGTGCAGCTGAGGTCTTGACTTTTCACAACTTCCCTACTTCTTCTTTGAGTCACTGGTATGTCTCAAGCTTCTGCTGTTCCTTCTTGTTTTTTGCAAATGCTTGTTATTGCTACACCTAACAGTGCAAGCTCTTTAGCTACCAATACCGTATGTTTTTACAGCTTCCCATGTACGCTTTGTTTTCCTGCATCATAGATCATTCTGTTATGTGGTGTATATACAGTGGGGAGAACAAGCATTTGATCATAGCTACTTTACAACTGTGAATGACACAAACCAACACAAAAATCTAGAAAATCAAATTGTATGATTTTTAAGTAATTAACTTGCATTTTAATGCATGATATAAGTATTTGAACACCTAACAACCAGTAAGAATCCCAGCGCTCACAAGCCTGTTAGTTCTTCTTTAAGAAGCCCTCCGGTTCTCCACTCATTACCTGTATTAACTGCACCTGTTTGAACTCGTCATCTGTATAAAAGACACCTGTCCATTAGGAACACACGATGCCGCCATGGATTAAAATCCTGCAGCGCACGCAAGGTCCCCCTGCTCAAGCCAGCGCATGTCCAGGCCCGTCTGAAGTTTGCCAATAACCATCTGGATGATCCAGAGGAGGAATGGGAGAAGGTCATGTGGTCTAATAAGACAAAAATAGAGCTTTTTGGTCTAAACTTCACTCGTCGTGTTTGGAGGAAGAAGATGGGTCATAGCTGGGTCTTCCAGCATGACAATGACCTAAAGCACACAGCCAGGGCAACTAAGGAGTGGCTCTGTAAGAAGCATCTGATGGTCCTGGAGTGGCCTAGCCAGCCTCCAGACCTGAACTCAATCGAAAATCTTTGGTTGGAGCTGAAAGTCGGTATTGCCCAGCAACAGCCCCGAAACCTGAAGGATCTGGAGAAGATCTGTATGGAGTGGTCCAAAATCTCTACTGCAGTTTGTGTAAACCTTGTCAAGAACTACAGGAAACGTCTGATATCTGGAATTGCAAACAAAGGTTTCTGTACTCAATATTAAGTTTTGTTTTTCTGATTTAACAAAAACCTATGTCATGCAATAAAATGCAAATTAATTATTATAAATCACACAATTTAATTTCCTGGATTTTTGTTTTAGATTCCGTCACTCACAGTTGAAGGGTACCTATAATAAAAATGAAAGACTTCTTGATGCTTTGCAAGTGGGAAAACCTGCAAAATCGGCAGTGTATCAAATACTTGTTCTCCCTACTGTAATTTTCATCTCAAGAGTCAGACTTTCTCATAATGTTATTAAACAGACACCTGGAGAGGCGTGATTGGAAGGAATTGCTTACCCAATCTGAATCCGAGTGATGTTTTGTTATTGGACTTCTGTGCTAGTCACAGATTTTCCATAATTAACACCATGTTCAAGCATAAGGGTGTTCATCAGTGCACTTTACACTAGGACACCCTAGGCAGGAGGTCGATGATCGACTTTGTTGTCGTATCGTCAGACCTTCGGCCGCATGTTTCGGACACTTCGGGTGAAGAGAGGGGCTGAGCTGTCCACTGATCACCACCTGGTGGTGAGTTGGATCCGTTGGAAGAGGAGAAAGCCGGACAGACTTGGCAGCCCCAAGCGCATAGTGAGGGTCTGCTGGGAATGTCTGGCAGAGCCCTCGGCCAGGGACGTATTCAACCCCCACCTCCGGGAGAGCTTTGACCAGATTCCGGGGGATGTTGGAGACATAGAGTCCGAGTGGACCACATTCTCTGCATCTATTGTCGATGCTGCTGCCCGTAGCTGCGGCCGTAAGGTCTGCGGTACCTGTCGCGGCGGCAATCCCCGAACCCGGTGGTGGACACCGGCAGTAAGGGATGCTGTCAAGCTGAAGAAGGAGTCCTATCGGCTGTGATTGGCTTGTTGGACTCCTGAGGCGGCTGACGGGTACCGTAAGGCCAAGCGTGCCGCGGCCCGCAGGCCATGAAGAAAGACTACCGGTTAGCCTGGAAGCGATTCTGGCAAACCGTCCAGCGCCTCAGGAGGGGGAAGCAGTGCTTTGCCAACACTGTTTACAGTGGGGGTGGGAGGCTCCTGACCTCGTCTGGGGACATTATCGAGCGGTGGAAGGAGTACTTCGAAGATCTCCTCAATCCTGCCATCACGCATTCCCTGGTGGAAACAGAGGCTGGGGACTCGGGGTTAGACTCTTTCATCACCCAGGCTGAAGTCACTGAGGTGGTTAAAAAGCTCCACGGTGGCAGGGCTTCGGTGGTGGATGAGATCCGCCCTGAGTACCTCAAGTCTCTGGATGTTGTAGGGCCGTCATGGTTGACACGCCTCTTCAACATTGCGTGGCGGTCGGGGACAGTGCCTCTGGACTGGCGGACTGGGGTGGTGGTCCCCCTTCATAAGAAGGGTTACCGGAGAGTGTGTTCCAACTACAGGGGGATATCAATCCTCAGCCTCTGTAGTAAGGCCTACGCCAGGGTATTGGAGAGGAGAGTACGGCCGGTAGTCGAACCTCAGCTTCAGGAGGAGCAGTGTGGTTTTCATCCCGGCCGTGGAACACTGGACCAGCTCTATACCCTCTACAGGGTACTCGAGGATTCATGGGAGTTTGCCCAACCGGTCCACATGTGTTTTGTGGACCTGGAGAAAGCATTCGAGTGTGTCCCTTGTGGTGCCCTGTGGGGGGTGCTCCAGGAGTATGGAATCGGGGGCCCTTTATTAGGGGCCATCCGGTCTCTGTACAAGAGGAGCAGGAGTTTGGTCCACATTGCCGGCACTAAGTCGGACCTGTTCCCAGTGCATGTTGGACTCCGGCAGGGCTGCCCTTTGTCACCGGTCCTGTCTACAAAAGTTATGGACAGGACCGGTGACAAGGCGGGACTAGGCGCAGCCAAGGGCCGGAGGGGCCTGGTTTGGGGACCAGTGGATTTCGTCTCTTCTTTTTGCGAATGACGTGGTCCTGTTGGCCCCCTCTAGCCAAGACCTACAGCATCCGCTGGGGCGGTTCAAAGCCGAGTGTGAAGCGGCTGGAATGAAGATCAGCTTCTCCAAGTCCGAGGCCATGGTTCTCGACCGTAAAAGGGTGGCTTGTCCTCTTCAGGTTGGAGGGAAGTTCCTGCCTCAAGTGGAGGAGTTCAAGTATCTCGGGGTCTTGTTCATGAGTGAGGGAAAAATGGAGCGGGAGATCGACAGACGGATTGGTGTGGCTGATCGGGGGCACTGTGCCAGTCCGTTGTGGTGAAGAGAGAGCTGAGCCTAAAAGTGAAGTTCTTGATTTACCGGTTGGTCTACGTTCCTACCCTCACCTATGGCCATGAACTTTGGGTCATGACCGAAAGAACGAGATCCCGGATACAAGCGGCTGAAATGAGCTTCCTCTGTAGGGTTGCCGGGCCTTCCCCTTTAGAGATAGGGTGAGGAGCTCGGCCATCCGGGAGGGGCTCGGAATAGAGCCGCTGCTCCTCCACATCGAGAGGAGCCAGTTGAGGTGGCTCGGGCATCTATATCGGATGCCTCCTGGATGCCTTCCTCGGGAGGTGTTCCAGGCACGTCCACCGGGAGGAGGCCCAGGGGACGGCCCAGGGACACACTGGAGGGACTATGTCTCTCGGCTGGCCTGGGAACGCCTTGGGCTCCCCCGGAGGAGCTGGAGGAGGTGTCTGGGGAGAGGGACGTCTGGGTGTCTCTGCTGAGTCTGCTGCCCCCGCGACCCGGTCCCGGATAAGTGGAAGACGACGAGTAGGAGTACTTTATGAAGATCTTTTATATTCTGTAGACATTATCTCATGTGTCTTAAGTTCTTGAGATATTGTTGCTGAATGACTCTGTATGATGATGGTAAACAGCACAAAGATATAAAAAGACCTTTTTCCATGTATAAGGTTGGCATATTGAGCAGCTGAAGCTAGAACAACTTCTTGGTGTTTGGCTGTTGATGTTCAACCTGAGCTTGATTAAAATGTTTCTCAATCAAAGCCTACTGTGTCTCTTAGTGGAACAGCTGTTCTGTCTGGTCTGTGAAGGCCTCAAACATTTGTTAGAGAACATTAGTCAACTAACAGCATCATGAAGACCAAGGAACACAAATGACAAGTCAGGGAAAAAGCTGTGGAGAAGTGAACAGCAGGGTTAGGTATAAAACAGTATCCCAGGTTTTGTACATCTCAGCTCTGTTCCAACCCAAGGTTCTAAAATGGAAAGAGTATGGCACAGCTACATACCTTCCAAGATATGGCTTTCCACCAATTAGCAGCCAAAAGACCCATAATAACTCTGGAGAAGCTGCAGAGATCCACAGCTAAGGTGGAAGAATCAGTAGGCAGAACAACGAGTCATGTTCGTGTAAAGCTGATCGAGACACACCATACAAAACTGCAGCTGTAATTGCAGTGAAAGGTGGTTCTACAAAGTTTTGACTTAAGAGGGCTCAAAACAAATGTAAATCCATACTTTACAGATTTTTATTAGTAAAATATGTATAAAAATGAATTATTTTCCAATCACACAAATCACCTAATAAAAATTGTAACTTGACAAAATGTGAAGAGTCCAAGGGAATTAAGGCGTTTGCTTTATAATGTATCCTTAAAAAATAAAGAGGGTAGAAAGTGTGGAATAATAAAAAAAACTATAAATCTCTCTCCACCAGATCAGTTTATCAACCAGTGTATACCAGTTTTCCAGTAAATAACTCTTTTGTTATCAATTTAGTTGCTCTAAATTAATATTAGTAAGTCTGAGCGTTTCTTGAAAAGTGTTTTATCAAAAACATTTATCTAAAAAATTACCTACAACCAAAACAACAATAATTCATTTTAATTGTTATCTTAATTTTATACATCAAAAAACTAAAACATTCCACTGTTTACGTTTTCTGCCCAACACGGCCACAAAAATACTAACATATCCCACTGTCAATCCAGAGCGGCCAGAAAAACCGGGCGCTTCTCTCCCTTTTCCATCACCTAGCAACAACGAACCTTCTTAAAGCTACAAGCACTTGTTTTTACTTAGCCATTCAACGTGAAATAAATGAAATAACATGACTGTGCAAATAATAAGATTGCAAACACTAATCAGATTATAATTATGCAGAACATATAAATGCAATCAAATCATGAAAATCTTAATCACGTTTTATAAACTGAACTGAAATTACCATCAGTTACACAGCCTATCTTACAACACCTACACTAATATTAACAATAACAATAATATGATTAAACATAGCTAACTGAATTGTTTTATGAAATAGTGACAACATTTATTTAGTAGATCCCACCCTATGCTCGGATTTCGGTAGCTTACATTTGTTTAAAAGAAACAGCGCCATCTTTTGGTGTTGTTTCGAAAGTTGCATCAATTCCGAACATTTAAAATATTTCATTTATTTAAAAGTGAATTATCTTAGTGAACTTTTAGTGAAAACCACAGCCCCTTGTACTTAGAAATAATATTAAATAAATGTTAAAATGCAGGTTAAAGAAGAAGAATAAGACCCCAGACATGTCTGCTTTACAGTGTCATTCAAAGTGTGCAAATGTTTGCCCAACGTTATCATAAACTATGATTATCTATTAAATATAATACAAAAACACATAAAAATAAACACGAAGTAATCAATTACATGATCTCGCGATATTTTCATGTTTTTCAACCTTTCCTCGCGATATTTACAACAGCTGACTGTTTGATAACCGCGTACGGTGGAGCTTTGAGCAAACTTGTTTAGGTTCTTCCTTTGGAGAGGCTGTTTAGGCCAACAAGGACTAGACAAACCAGATCCACCGCTCTGTCCCTCAGGGTAAGCCTTTGTTTTAATGCTAGTGAAACACCACAGCTTATATAATATTTATTTTATACAGTTAGAGTAATATATGGTATACACGGGACTTGGCTATAAATATTATTTGCCTGTTAGCGTAGCGAATTATATCGAAAATCACATTATGTCTATTAGATTTTAGTGTGCTGCAAAGTGAGCTGATCAGAGCGCCTGTCTACAACTAACATGGTTTATGTATGCGTTTTATAATCACTGTTAATAACTGTTTATCCCGAGCAGGAAAGTAATAAGGATCAAAATATTAAAAATGTTAGTATCACAAAAAAGAAGAAAACTGTACACTGACTGTGTATTTCACTATGGGGAGAAAAACATTTAGTTAGGGTAGTTAACCTAAAAGTAAAACTGTATAATGATGGTCAAGAATTAAACGAGATAAAACAAGTCGAAAATATAAAGTTTATTAAGTATAATTTTCTTACATATTCACCACTACACTCCCCTTGACCTTGTTTACATGTGTCCTTATAATTATTATGTAGGTGAATTAGCATCATACATTGTTAACCCTACTGTAAAATTGCTGACCTAATGGTGACTGGACATAAAGTTGTTTGGTAAGGCAGAAAACCACTTGTGCAGAATTCCAGGGAACTTTGGAGCAGCAACAAGGAAATGTGGCTCTTATGCAACCATTTCCAGCTGCCTTCTATTCCTATCTGAACCCAATGGACCTTTATCTCATCTAATTTAACTTACAGCTTATTGCCACGGTTCTCAAACTGTCTTCAGTTGTAGAAAAAAACGCATCAAGCTGAGCTTTAAGAAACAGACAGCCTAAAACGTGAATTTTTTTAAGCAGCTTGATCTTTGCTTAAATGAAAAACTACTCTACAGATAAGTACAAGCAGAATATTTTGAGAAGCCTGATTATAAACTAAGGTGGATAACTGAACCAGGAACAAGGGGGTGGGTACAGGTGCATCACAACAAATCTGAATTTCATGACAAAGTTAATCTATTATAGGAACTGAATCATAAATGTATTTATTACACACAATGGTACATTTCATCTCTTCTTCTGTTTGATTTGATGATTATGACTATTTAAAACCTAAATTCAGTCTCTTAGAAAATTGTAATCTTAAATCAGACCAATAAAAATTATTTTTAATACAGAAATCTCATGTTATGGCCATCTTACAGTTATCCAGAAGAAAGTCAATCAGTGTGAACCATGGAAGATCATTACTAAACAAGCTGGCTGTTCATTCAGCATATTAATGGAACGATGCAGTGGAAGGAAAAGTTTTTTATACCTGGTCTAAGGAGAAAAGGGACTGAGCTGAGCCCAAACTCTGGAGTAAGAGTAAAGAGGGACAGAAGCTTCTTGAGGTCCTGTGTGAACTTCCTATATCAGTGACGATTAGGGAAGCCATGTCATTTTCTGCTGTCCATCCACTCTGCGGTTTATACAGTCAACGCAGCCATCTACCAGGAAATCATAGAGCTCATCTTGCTCCATGTCAAGTGGCATTGATACAGTAATTCGTGCAAAAATGGCTCCCAGCAAGGATTGAGTGCATATACTGTACAGTACACGGGCATACTTCTCAATAAGCTGACATTTCTGTATTGGTTGTATGTCATATTGTAATTTTGGGGTTTCACAAGCTGTAAGCCATAATCAGTAAAAAAAACAAAAATAAATACATGAAACATATCACTCTGGGTGAAATGAATCTATATATAGATTTCACTTTGAACTGAATTAATGAAATTATTTATTTTTCACATTTTTTAAAGTTGACAAAGAAATATGGTGGAAAGAGGTGGGGGTGCAGTTAAAGTCAAAGGGCCGGGATTCAAACACGCGACAGCCTGTGCCGAGAACTAAGGCCTCCGTACGTGGGTCGTGTGCTATGCCCATGTGTCCCTAAAGACCTTTTAACCACACTGTTATTTACCCTACACCCTATTTACATTTAACTTGGTTTGGATGCCTGTTTAAGCCAGACGGCTCTTATAATCTAAGAGTAATTAGGATCAAAATAACTCTAGGCAAACCCCTGATAGGAGATATTCTCCTTAAAGTGGGCTATGGGTATATTATAAAACATTAATCGTTGCTTATCAAAGGAGGTAGAAAACTGTCTACTTGCGTCTATGAATTGGCACATGGCTGGTACGAAATCTTCTGTGGCAACAGCTCAATTTTCAGGAACTAAATGGCCGAAACTGCAAAGGGATGAAATGCCCAGCACACTGTGTTACTCAGTGTTCAGGCAAACCACTATTAGCACTACAAACTTGTAACAATGTATTTTCCTGCATGTTATAAATCTAAATACTTTAGCAACGAGTTGATTATCACACAGGCTGGATCATAATGTGGCTGGAAACAAACCGATGGACATGTATCGGCTATCACTATATGTTGGAAACAAGCAGCTGCCATGTTGGATTTTGAGGCTTAAAGCAAACATAAAGTGGCAAAGAATAGAAGTTTCTTTCTTTGGTTCTAAAAAAGTCCGAGTCATGTTGTACTGTTATTTTGAAATGCCCGTTACCACAGTGGTACCTTGTATTCACTGAGGTGGTACTTGTCAGACAAGGTTTGAGAACCTCTGGCTTATGATGTTGACCTACCTCCTTCAGACCAAGATGTCCCTCTCCAGCTGGGTGTGTGTTGTTACTGGTGCCTCCAGGGGCATCGGCAGGGGAATAGCGCTCCAGCTGTCTGAGGCCGGAGCTACCGTTTACATCACAGGACGGCAGGAGAAGACCCTCAAACAAACTGCTGCAGAGGTGACATTTAAAGCCTTCTTTATCTTAAATGAAATCAGAAGATAATTTAGCAAACCAAGCTTTTGCACAAAACTTGATCTTTCAGTTTTGTCATGTTCTTGTCTGATGCCTTTATTTCCAATGTAGGTGACTGAGAGAGGTGGGAAGTGTGTTCCAGTGATCTGTGATTCCACGAAAGATGAAGACATTAAGGCCCTTTTTGAAAGGATCAAACAAGAGCAGGATGGCAGACTGGACATCTTGGTGAACAATGCCTACGCTGGAGTACAGGTTTGTATAAATAAAACACTCAATTCAAACAGTTCTTGGTATATTACTGATTTGAAATGGTAAGAGTTATTTTACTGTGCTTAATTAGAAGAAAAAACTCATCATATAAAAAGAAACAGAGATTCAATTATGTCTTGACCTTAAATTGTCATTGCAGGATATCTTTGACAACCTTGGCAGGAAGTTCTGGGAAGAGGATCCATCCATCTGGGATTCTATCAACAACGCAGGCCTAAGGTACTGTTAGGTTTTGAACACTAAATCGTACTTTCCCAGAGTCTAGCAGCGCCTGATAACTATTTCGTTCTGATCATCAGTAACTTAAGTTGTTTTTGTTCATTTTCAGTCCACTTCCCCAGCCACCATGTTTTAATAAATATTACATCAATTAACATAATGCACATATATAATCATTCTGTTTCTTTAGGGGGCACTACTTTTTCTCAGTTTATGGGTCCCGCTTGATGGTGGCCCAAGGTCGTGGGTTAATAGTGACCATTTCATCTATGGGCGGGCTGCATTACCTCTTCAGTGTTCCATATGGTGTTGGTAAAGCTGCTGTACGTTGTTCCTCTCACTTTGGCATCCAGTTTGATATCAGTATCCGCAGTTGGTCTTATATCTTGTCAGTGTCATAAGAAAGCCTGTTTTGGCTTTTTGTGTTTCCAGTGTGACAGGCTAGCAGCCGACATGGCGGTTGAGCTGAAAAGCAGAGGAGTCACCTCCGTCAGCCTGTGGCCAGGACCGGTACAAACAGAACTTGTATCGCAATTGTTAATAGAGAATGCTGCACCACAGGGTTTCACTTCCAAGGTAAGCTACTTTTAAACAGCAAGTGTATCAATGCTAAATAGTATCCTAACTGCTGACTTTGTGTTTCCTCAGCATAAAGAAATATTTTCCAATGGGGAAACCACAGAACTAAGTGGGAAGTGCATTGTCAGCCTGGCTAATGGTAAATCATGCAGTTAGTAATGATGTGAAAAATGTATTCACATTTCTTTTATCTATAAAAATTGTTAACTCTATGGAAACTTAATTGTACAGAACCTGATGCTGTAAACATTGGGAGTGTTTGCTATCCACACTGGCTGTCAAATATTTTTACACTAAGCAGACTTTTCCACCTTTTAATGTGAGATATATCATGTACAGTTCAGATGTGAGAAATATGAAATAGAGTGAAATATGAAAAATAATGAAGTTGCAGTTGCAGACGTGTACACACTCTTCACTAAAGCAATATGCATATTACAGGAGAAAATACCGGAGAACAGTGGGAAAATGTGTAATGGTCTGAAAGAACCAAACTGGAACTTTTTGACCACGTTTCCAAAAAGTAGATTTGGCAAAAAAATAGCACATCACCAAAAAGAACACAGAAACATGGTGGTGGCAGTATTATGCTCTGCAGTCACCTTTCTTGAGATGAACAGGTTTTTGGAGGAGACAGATACATCCAAATCAACAGAAGAACGGCTTCTCTAGAAGAAAAGTAAATGTTTTGGAAAGGCCTAACCAAAGTCAAGAACTATACCTTGCCTGAAGGAGGCTGAGGGCAAGAGATGTTCTCATAATCTGGTAGATTTTAAGAACTTTGCAACACAGACGGCAAATAATGCTAAGTTAGGGTGTGTAATGCTGATACCCTCTTACCAAAACAGACTGGATGCTGCAATGAAATCAAAGGATGTTTTAACAAAGTATTAGTTTAGGTGTGTTCACACTTAAGCAACCAGGTTACTCCCAGTTTTTATATATTTGGCAAAACAGATTTCTTTCAATTGTACAGGACATATGTTACATTCAAGTTGGAAGAAAAGGTTGGAAATGATTTATCATGATCCAGTTTTTAAGTCTCAAAATCTGAAATTTTACCAGGGGATTGTACACTCAGTAGATTTACCAGGGGATTGTACACTCAGTAGATTAATATCTTAGAAAGATTAGTTTTTAAGCCTGTTATAACTTTGGTTTCTCCTTTTTGTCTGATAGATAAAAATCTGATGTCATTGACTGGGAAGGTGCTCATGACATGTGACCTGGCCAGACGCTATGGCATTACAGATGTTGATGGTAATACAGGGTTTCTTCTTCTTATTAACTCAGTAAAAATACACAGATAAGACATACAACCATAACTACCAGCCTAGTATTATACAGTTTGTTTTTTCAGGTTACATTAAAGATTACAGACAGTATCTTGTAGATTAGATGCCATAAACCCGGATTGCAGGTCACATTGTTATTTCTCATCGTAGTCTGCAATAGTTAAAACAAAAATATTATGTTGTCTTTAATTTTTTTTTCAGGGCGGGGTGTAACAGATTTTACTTCCCTAAAATTCCTCGTGACCCAGGTACCGTACCTCTCCTGGCTTTCAGTAGTCGTCCCCTCATTTCTTCGCCTGCCACGCTTCGTGCTCACGCTGGCTAACGGTCGCTTCTAATGATTTCCCTCATCACTCAAAACAGTGCAGTACTCTACAGTTATAAAATCTGTGTTTTGAGAAAGCAACCATGACCAAATAACATAAATTTGCTTTCTCTATTTTTTGAAAAAAGTGGTCCTTATCCGATCAGATCACATATAAGGATAGTATTTAATGTTGCAGATGTGCTAGAGTTGCATCAAGGAAGGTCGACGTGAAGAATGTTTAATATAAACACTAATATTTGCCAAAGGTGAACCAATGTGTTTTTAACAAAAGTAAGCTGTTTTCTATGCTTCTGTACCCAACCAGCAGCTGAAAAACAGAAAGATTTTATATTGATTTTAAAGTTTTAGTGTGTTTTGTTTAGCTGGCACTGATGCATTTTTTCTGCTTTTATTGTTAAACTTTTTGTTTTTCCTTGGATGTGCATGCTGTTGTTGCCAGTGATTGAGGTCCAGTTTTTCTGGCAGAATTTCCTTCATTTAATCAGCAATATTACCCCCTTAGAGGACCCTTCAGGTGGATGTCCAGCTGTAGATCAGCCAATAGGAACAGCCTCTCCCATTAAAGGTGATGGAGTGCCATCTTATGGCCTTTATGTCTTATAGGTTAAAAATGGGACCACCAGAAGAAACCAGTTAACATTCTGAAATTTCAGCTTGTTTTTGCTAATGTATTTGTCCAACAAAAAAATTCAATAAAATATTGTCTGTTGCAGTTTACCTGTCCTAGTCATTTTTGCAAAAAACATATAGAGTTCATAAAGTGTAGTCCAGACTTTCAAGCTATAGATACTAACTAAAGCTAGTTGAACGTATAACAAATTCAGGACAAGAGGCTGGGATCGCTTACTGACACTAACAAAGCCTTTGAAACTAGAGACTGTGTTTCAGAGACCTCGCTTTTTGTTAACTTAATTTGGTAGACTGGTGCCATTCGATTTGCCTCTGACCCAAATGTTACCCAGTTCACAGCTTTCCTTAATGGTACTGTGTTTTCTGCTGTGAAAACACCGATGGAATTTCCCACTTCCACATATTAAATGTAAGATATTGAGAGTTTATTAATTTGGGGATTTAATCCCAGAAAAACTGGGATTTCAAATAGGCCCACAACAATCCAATTAATTGAAGACTAATTAATTTTTCTAATGAATTGTTCAAAAAAATTGTCAACTATAATCATAACTGGAGTATAGGGATTCTAAAACATGCCATTTGCTGAAAGAAAAACCCACTCAGAGCAGTAATTAAGCCTAAACTATGCCAAAAATATATAATTTTGCATTTAAGATGAAAACCCTTCTTTATCTGTAAATATGCTCTATCCAGAACTCCTCAAGTGGCATAGTTTTAGCTTCACCTGGTTCAAATTCTGTAGAAAAAAAAACCTATGAAGCACCTTTTGCGCTCCGATTCTTAATCGTCTAATCGAAAAAAATAGTGAACAGATTAATTGATTAGCAAAATAATGGTTAGTTGCATCTCTAGTTTCAAACAATATAATGCCAGGGTACCATTTAAACCATTGACTGCTGATGAAAAAGCTGAAGAATTTGCCACTCAATGACATGGATTTCGCTAGAGGTTTCCTCCTATTAAAAGGGAATATTTCCTTTCCACTGTTGCCACATGTATGCTTGGTAAGAAGATTGCTGCAAAGTTAGTGACTCAATGCAAGCAATTATCCACTGTCCCCACATGCTATTTCAAGAGGAGAGATTGCAACAAAGTCAGTGACTCGATGCAGCTGGCTGGTTTCCCTTAGATAGCAAACTTCTTTTTATCAAATAACATAATAAGCAGAGCTTTAAAGCATTGGTTTATAACTAGGATCAAATAGAAATATATCTAAATGACTTTGAATCTGTATATACATTTGAATTTAATTAACTAAATATTTCCTTATATAAAATGGATCTATTCGTTTTGTAAAGTGCCTTGAGATGCTATTTGTTGTGAATTGTCCCATATATGACTTACGTGTGCAAGCATGGAGTAATACATCTAGAACTACACTATATTGCCAAAGGTATTCAGTCACACCACATCAATGAATTCTGGTGCTCAAAATCACTTCTATGGCTGCAGGTGTATAAAGTTTGGTGTAGAAAGACTTGACTGGCCGCACAGAGTCCTGACCTCAACCTTCTTGAACACCTTTGGGTTGAATTAGAGCGGAGGCTGCAGTTCTGATTTTCTACCTAACTATGAACACACTCCTAAACCTTGTGGAAGATGTTTACAGAATAGTTAAAGCTGCTACTGCTGTCAGCGGTGGGTACATCAACAAATTAGACCTCATAGATTGAGAATAGGATGTCATCAAAGTTCATGTAAAGGTAGACCGATACTTTTGGAAATATAGTGCAACTCTAAGCCAGCTTATATGCAATGAAAGGAAGCTATAAATTATAAATCGTTCAAATTACTATGATGTAACTAATAAAATATTGATGAATTTGCTAGCCTTATACTTCAGTGTTTAGTAGAACCTATGTAATTATAATAACTCCCCTTTCTGTAAGTTATTTAAAAATAAAGTCAAGACAATATTAACAATGCTGTGCATGCCAGGTGGAAACGTGTGGAAGAACTGATGAGAAATTAAGGTAGCCTTGTTCTCAAAGTAATCCTTAAAAGATGTACAAAAAAGGGTAGGTTGGGGAAGATCAGAGCCATTATTAGCAATGTCTCCTTTGACCCCTTTACACCACAGTAGATGGCGTACGGAGAAGCCACAGCCAAAGATTACTGCAGCCCCGATGTGTGAAGGAGTGCTACAACGCATCTTTTCTTCCTGAGGCAGCCACTTCTTAACCTACATGTAGCCTCCAGAACTGTGCATCCTAGATAACTGCATATTTATTTCTTTTATTGAGGGATGTGTGTGTCTCCTAGACTTTTATTTGTTTATATTGTTGTATTTTATGCTAGGACAAATGAATTGCCCCTTTGGGGGATCAGTAAAGTCAAAGTCAAGTTCTACAAATGTTAGTACTGACCAAAAAAACTAAAAAGATAAATATCACAGCTGAATCTGTCTTGTCTATTAGTTTATTAGTTAAAATGTTAAAAATTGTTGCTGTTTTAATATTGTACTACTGTACTTTATTTGCTAAATTACTCACACTTTTCCATATTTTTATTGTTTGTCTTGTTGTTGTTGTCTGTTTTGCCTACTATGACGTGTGCTGCTGCCTTTCTTGGCCAGGTCACCTTTGTGAAAGAGATCTTCATCTCAATGGGTCTTTTATATGGTTGAAGGTATAATAAAAATAAAAATATATGTCAAGTTGTTGTGATGTAAACAAATAAAGACTATGATAAACGATATCACAAACTAGAACAACTTTAATATGACTTATAACCTGTAGCACTCAGTTGAAAACCAAACTGAAATACTTGAGAGGGAGAAAGTTAATGTTTAATATTTAAAAACTACCTCTTTTTAATCCCAAATACAATTCAGTTCCTGTAGTTGTCTATTCCTGACATATTCTTAATAAGATCTCACAGCAAAAAATATAACTCTAAAGCTTCACTGGGATCTTGTTGCCAAAAGGTGTCAATCAGGAGAGAGAAATAAAAGAATTTCCAAGAAGAGATCAGTTTTACCATGGAACACAGTGAAGAGAGTAATCGTCAAATGGACAAAATATGGTGTAACAGTAGCATTACCAACTTCCTCATGGAATCTTTGCCAACCTCTGGGGGGTCCCTGGCCCCAACGGACCCCCTCTTGTCCTGCCAGGGTGGATTTATTTTGGTGCCCATCCCCTTTCTCCCTCACATATTTAACACCACACAGCAGCAGGGTGCGGGACAATGGCCCATGTGGGCATGGGGGAAGCACCTTGAAATGCACCCCTCTGCTATATATGGTCCCATCCTGCCGCTCAATTTTAATGCACTACAACACTACAACAAGCAGTGTTGCTTCGGGGGGTGGGGAGTTGGCTGTATTCCCTACAGCTTTTGACTGCTGCAGTGAGCTGGTAACTGCCCAATGTCTTGGGGGGTCTGCCCTGCTTGGTGCTGGGCAGTCTTGCTGCCACGGTTCGGTACAGGCCCTGGGCGGCCTTGCGGACTGGTTTCCGGGTTTGGCCTGTGCGTCTAGGGTTGGCAATGTGGCTGGTGTGGGGGCGGGTTGGGTGGTTGTTAATGGATGGGGGGGCTTTTTGGTGCCCTGTCTCTTGCTCTTTGACCTGGGCAGCTGGCGGCCTAATTCTGTGCTGGGCGTATGGCTGACCTGGGGTGATGCTTTATATCTGGCTGCCTGGGACTGCTGCTGCCAACCGGGTCTACCTGCCCTTTGTTGCTCTAAGGTGGTGGTTGTAGGCCTTCTACTGTTCTCGCCACACTTACAAAAGTACACTTCCAGGTGACAAACTCGCACTCACTCAACACAAACACATGTATTTGTACACATATGCTCACCCACCTACCCAAACAAACACGAGGCAGGGGGGGCTGGGGATTATTACTATGCCATAAACCGAATGTTGTATTCCCTGATGTTGTGTTTGATATTTTAAAATCTGAATCACGTAACAAAAAGGCAAAGAAATCTGTAAGGAGAGGGGGGTTGGGGTAGGGGATTTACTTCTCATAGCTCTGTTCAAGTCTGATTCAACCATTAGGAGAGTTCTCCCAATGTATTTCAACACTGACTCGGAAAGAACGTGTTCAGTTCAAAAGACGACTCTCTGTGTCAGTCTATCTCTTTGGTGCCACCATAGGGTGCAGCTGGGTAGTTGGCATTGGATTTCTGAAACGGATAAATTAAACTGGCCTTCCCTCCTTCCAATCCACGGCCTGCTCACCCAGACTGGCACACCCATCCAACCATCAGTGAGGGGAGAGTCATGTGGGCCTTCCGGGCTTCCTGGTCCTCAGCTCCGCCTCGCGTCGGTTTGGCCGGACAGGGGGAAACACTTCACAGTTGAAGAACAAAAGCAGCAACGGACAGACCGAGGGGGAGGAACAAACAACGGCTCACATACAACCTTTTAATCTCGCGAGTTGGATATTTGTGTTCCTGGCGAGAATTAACCAGCGATTGAACTCCTACGAATGGGCACAAACTTGGTTTCGTCGTATCTTTGAATCCTGACCGTAATCCGTCGAAGTGCTTGGTAAAAATAAGACAAGGGTCAGCCAAATAGATGGACCGCATTGTTTCCTCGCTCGGTGCCTCCAACTTCGGTTATATATATCTGAGTAGTACTGAAGAGTAGGCTGCGTTTCTCTGGTCTACGTGTCGTCAGAACGGACTCCGGGGATTAAGGGTTATTACGGCAATTTCGGTAAGTTTATTTTTATGTTTCACTGAAGCGTGTCTGACGACGAAGTGCGCCTGTGCGGTGTAAAGCGTTTTAGTTAGTACGCCACAAAGGGGGGCAGACTGGACCGCTATTGTTACTGACCCAGTGGTCAACTTTCACAGCTATTTATTCGAACCAAATAAAACAAAGCATGAATTAACTCTAGAAGTGTGTCACGGAAAGGAGTCGAAACTGAGGGGGAACCCACGTCCTCGCCCTGTAGGATTTGAGTGTGTCACCAATGAGTAACACGATGATTTGTGACCTAATGTTTGTCTCACTCAAAAACATTTCAGCCCAGTTTCCAGCTACTTCTGGTCAGTCGTGGCGCAACATTCTCACTAAATGTGCAATACTGTTATTTGTTCCGAATAAAAAAAAAAACTCTCAGATAAAATTAAAACTTAAGAGAAGTATTTCTGATCAACTTTTAGTGTATTTTCACTGACTATAGTGGTGCAAATTTATAAAATGCTGATTTAAAACTTTTATTTTACTAGTTCCTCCTAACAGTCACTGATGTATGACCTAACACCTGTTGCTTGATGACAAAATATGGATGCACACATTTTGTTCATACTAATTCTTGGATTCTATGAGTTTAAGCATCTGATGTATCCCGGCATAGGCATGAGTCTCACTAATCCTCCTCCTCCTGCAGGTTTCTGTTGCCATATCTTTCCCGTTGAAGAGGCCTCTCCCATCTCTCAGGACTGAGAACTTGGAAGTGAAACAAAGCCTGACCAGTTAGGGTGAGAAAGCAGACAGTGATAGATTCCTTGTAGGTTTTCTTTCCCTGTGCTCCCACCCCTTTAGGAACAAACCCTCTCGGCTCACGCAAAACAAAAGTCATTCACCGTGCTTTGGGGGGAGGGGAGAGTGCGCATGGACGCGGTATACGACTAGTTTTATTGAGAGTTTAGAATATGTAGGGGAAAGGGGGTGGTGTCAGATAATTGACGTTGAGAATGAATGAAGAACAGTCTGTTTTCTTCTACAGATTGTCCTTCTCTGCACTGTGATCTTATCTTTGCTTTTACAAACTGTCATTTCAGAGAAAAAAAACAACTTCATCATCGTTTGTCTTCCTTTCTAGATGGCGGAGCACATTTTGATTGCCGACGTGACGTCATACGCTGAACATAACGGCAGAGATGGACCACTTGTGGACCCAAATGAGCCTTTTGAAGTAGCTATAATGGAGTCGGACAGTAAAGAAAAGGCAGACACCAAACGCTCTTCAAAGAAATTGCGGCATTCTCCTAGCGCAGCAGAAAGCAATGCCAGCAGCGTGCCTAGTTTCACCACCAACCATAACTCTGTTGTGTGCCTGCCTCTGGTCTCAGAGGGGCTCAAACTGGTATGGACCCAGTCTAATCAGACGCGAGAATTGGACTCAATCCCAGAACTTGTCCATGCCTTTAATTTATTTCCATACCCATCTTCCAAAGAGGTTAGCACACTGGCTCGGGTATGTGTATTACCACTGGACAAAGTTAAAGTGTGGTTCATGGTTCAGAGGATTAAATATGGTATTAGCTGGTCTTCAGAAGAAATTGAGGAGACAAGGAGGAAGTTGGCTGTACCTGAGCTTTGTGAGGACTCAGCTGAAACAAATGAAGCTAATTTGAAAAGCAAGAGCAAAGAGCTAGATGAATTGGTCACTGAGGATAACGACAGCGATGAGGAGTGTGATCTCATCGGTTTTATACCTGAAATAAAAAAGGCAAAGTGTGAGTCTCCAGATTCACACAAATCTACTGCGCCCTGTTTCAGATCTAGTCTCCCACCGCCTCAGGATTCATATTTCTACCGCTCACCAGCACACACCCCAGCGACCACAACAGCTGATGTCTCCCCTGACCCCTCGGAGTCCTCTTCTCAACAGTACCGGCACGGGCGTTACAAAAAGTCAAAAGCTCAGCTTGCTGCCCTGCGCAAAAGCTTCCTGAGAGAGAACTGGCCTGCAGAGCCTGAGCTCAAGCGCTTGCAGGAAGAAACGGGTCTGAGCCGCAATGACATTCGCAAATGGTTCAGTGACAGTCGTTATCAATTAAGAGTTGGTCGGGGAAGCCTGGCAGCAGCCCAGACTTCTCACCAAGCTGCTGTTGGGAGTAAACATGAACCACAATCTCAAACTCAGCCTCTCCCACTCACCAATCCAAAATCCCGTCAGGTAAACGGGGTGAAAAGCCATGAGGGAAGCCGTAACAACGGGATCCGAAATTCCCATTTCTTTCAGACTTTTTTGTCAAACAGCCTAGAAGCATTTGGGGAAAAGCTTCATGAGACACAAGGGCATGACGTTATAGAGGAGCTTTCTGGGGATGGGGACACTTTCAAAGAGGAGGAACAAACTGAAGAAGAACCATTACAGTTGACCAAGACCTGCAAGACTGAGCCAGATGTTGTCATAGAGTTAAAATCTTCCCCTTGTCCTTCCCCCCCTCACTCTCCACCACTTACCACCTCCTCTAATAAAACGTCTTCACACAGAATCCGCACATCAAAGAAGTCGGTGCATTCAACTAAAGCCAGTCCCTCCCAGACACCCACATGCTTCTCGGGCGCCTCCACATCTACATCCCCTGCACTCACTCCTGCAGGACGTCCCAGAAAGACGAAGGAGCAGTTGGATGTGTTAAAGCAGCACTTTTTGAAGTGCCAGTGGCCCACGAGTGAGGAATACACTGAACTTGTCAAGCTCACAGGTTTACCCAGGGCAGATGTTATTCAGTGGTTTGGCGACACACGCTATGCCGTCAAAAATGGCCAGTTGCGATGGGTGAAGGGTGTCCGCGAGCAGTTCTTGGCAGAACTTGCTACTCAGCAAAGCGGCAGTGGTTTGTCGAATGGAACTGGAGCCTCCACTCGTGGTGGGGGAGGGCGCAAACGAAAACTAAGCAGAGCAAGTACAGATTCTCCTGATATCCAGCCCCTGGTATCATATTACCTAACGACAGGCACACTAAACGAAAAAGACCTTGACCTACTATGCAAGAAATCAAGAATGAGCTACCAGCAAGTGCGAGACTGGTTTTCGGCTCAGGAGGTGGGAGAGACTGACGAAGAACTTATTGTGGCTTAGGACCTTTTGTGAAACTTGAGGTGTTCCTCCACACATCTTTAACACAACAGGTGTGATTACTGCTCTGGTGTGTGTTGCTTTAATTAAGGCAGGTTTGTAAAATCCAGTCTTCCCTAAACAAGCCCAAAGTGAGGTTTGTGTATTTTTCTACATAGATATGCTGCATTCCCCGTTTATTCTAATATATTTAGATCTGAATTATAT
This sequence comes from Crenichthys baileyi, assembly GCA_036173005.1. NCBI lineage: Eukaryota > Metazoa > Chordata > Actinopteri > Cyprinodontiformes > Goodeidae > Crenichthys > Crenichthys baileyi. The sequence goes on along the minus strand of JAHHUM010002597.1, from coordinate 661,115 downwards.
TTCTACTGGCTCTGTTGCTGTAAATAGAACAGTAACCTGTACACTGGTTTGCTATATTTTTAAGCTCCTTTTTGTTTAGATACCACTACAATTGTATTTTTTTATGTATTCTATTTGTAGCAGCATAACAAACAGGTAACTAGATGTAGATCCAGAAAAAAATCTCTACACTGAGAAACCTATTGACTGATCATTGTAATCATTCCTTTTTTGCCATTATTTGGTTTTCATGAAAAGCACACTGGACTTGCTAGTTTTAACATCTTGCACTTTGGTTTTCCAACCTGCTGCCCCTATGCTAATGAAGTCCTAATATTTCACAATCTATACTCCTTATTACAGTGTCATGTTTTGCTATTTGTTGTAGAACCAACCATGATTAAAATAACAGCATAGTACATCTCGTATGTAAAATGTAGTTCTGAAACACATTTCCTTAATTGCTCTTGTCACTCTGTTGAAATTTTTTGAATGCTCTGCTTGTCGTTTACATTCCACAGCATCTTTCCAACCGTAAAGGTTGAACCTAGTGGCAACAACCACATCATAATATAGATACCAGAATTAATAGGGTCTTAGTAAGCATAGGGTGTCATCTTACCATCTAAAATGTAGACAGACTTCATAGGCACAAGGTGGGTGTTTGAAAGTCGTATAAGCAAAAATGAACCAAAATCCAATGAATGGTAAGATTTTACCATCTTCACACAGAATGACAGAACATACAGATGAATAAAAGTACTTCTTGTGGACTTTAGAAATTGATGTCAGCTTTAAACGGAGTTTAGCTCTCTGGAAATGTTCGGCCAAAGGTCGAGCAATCAGAAACACGACAAAGTGGCGTGTACGACTGTTTTTCCTGTTGCTCATGAAAAGGTAATGCAGATATAAATCTATACATGTACAGTCTTTAGTTTTTTTCCTGGTTTAAAGAGAAAATCCCGTTTGCACAATTGTGTCACTGGAAACTAGTAAATGTTTTGCCATTATAATCAAGTGTACACAGATTTATTTTTGTGTTTTATGAATACAGACACCTGTGATACGTTTTTTCTGTGTAAATTTTATTCTGACATTCTATAAAATGATTTTTATCATTAACTGGTTTTAATATGCTTCAAGAAAACTACCATAAATCTAGGCAAGGCTTATATAGAGGTGTTCTTCCTGTGAACAATAAGGCATGGACTTTTAACAAAGGAAAAAAACATTTTCTTTACAAATAGTGTCTTTCTGCGTAATCTATTGTTCTGGCTCAGACGAATAAATCACTAACTAATGGTTTCATGCACATCAAAGACGTTCCCAGTGGTGAATTAATCATTGTCTGGGCGACTGAAGTGAGATTCCATTCATAAATGGGAACTGGAAAACAGGGGTCTGGGTTCTGGGGATGACAGAAATGCACGGACTCATTTCTGTGCTGGAAAAATAATCAGTGATAATCACTTGTGATATGAGGCCTAAAGGCCAGAAGATCCAAAGTAGTTATTACTCACCTTGTAGGAGTGGCAAAAGATGGTGGCGTTCCTTAACAGGAGAAGATGGATAAGTAATTTTTTTTTTTAATCAGCATATTATCAAACCTGATTTAGCAGTCTCTGACAGATGAACTGCTTTCAGTCACACTCACTGAGTTCATGCAGGGAGCTATGGCTGGACATAGAGGCTATGGATCCAGGAGTCTGATAAAAGGGAAACAGAACCAAAACCTTCCTTTATGCAGCAAAGACTACAATTTGAAGTAAACCTGTAAATAAATCCACACTTACTGTGAGAGAAATACCTCTATCTCTGGCCCACCTCTGAGATTCTGCTGAGCCTACATGACTGAGGCAAATTGCATAAGTGTTATACAGGTGCATCTCAGGAAATCACAATATCAGGGAAAGTTTAGTTTCATTAAATAAAGCATCAAGATTAGATTTCTGACACAGTTTTTGAGTTTTTTTGTGAATGATTGTGGCTTACAGCTAAACCTCAAATTCAGTTTTTCAGGCCATTTGAACATTAAATGCCCGCCTATTAAATGGTATTTTCATGTAACTGTCAAGTATAGTTGGTCTGGGCTCCTTTTGCATCAATGCAGTGTGGCATTGAGCTGATAAGCCTGTGGTTCTACTGAGGGATTAGGGAAGCCCAGTTTATTTTAATAACTTTTGGCTCATTGGCGGTGTTGGTTCTGGATTTTGTGTTTCTCTACTCTTACTGCAGACTTTCAAAACCTTATTTTCTAAATGAAATGTAAAATTTACTTTAATCTCAAAACATGTCTTTGCACCACTGAGCAACAGTTCAATACTTTTTACCTAAGATTTTTCAGCTTGTTTGTGGTTTAACACAAGGACTGCCACAGTTCTAGCCCATGTCCTGTACACATCTGTATGCGGTGGCTCTTAAACCGCTGACTCTGGCCACAGTCCACATCTAGTGAGTCTCCTCCCTAAACTCTTGAATAGGGTTTGCTTCACAGTCCTCTCAAGGCTGCGGCAATCCCATTTGCCTGGTTAGGCACACTTTTTTACCACCTTTTCTCCTTCCACTCAACTTTTCATCAATACACTCGCATACAGCACTGCGTGGGAAGCCAGTTTCTTTAGCAACAAGCTTTTAGGGATTTCCTTCATTGTGAATGGTGTCAATGACTCGTGGACAACTGTCAAGGCAGCAGTCTTCCACATGATTGTGAAGGCCATAACATAACTCTATTTATTTGTCTACATAATATTCAAATTTTCTGAGCAACTGAATTAGGTTTTTTTCTCTGAAAGCCATAATCATCAAAATTATTTGAAATAAATATTTAAATCATATTCAATTTAAATATACTTTATTAATCCCAAAGGGAAATTAATTTAATTACTCATATAAATTAAAATTTCTATGATATTATGATCTATTGATATGAGGCTGTATGAAATTGAGTACAGGTACATCTCAAAAAATTGGAAAATCTTGAAAAAGCTCAATTTTTTGTCACTCATTTCAGAAAGGAAAACTTATATTTAGATTACATACATAGAGTGAAACAGTCGATCACAATATCCTTTTTAAAAGGCTTAAACATGCTGTAGGGATCAAGGGAACAGCATTAAGCTGGTTTAAGTCTTATCTGTCTGACAGGTTCCAGGTTGTTAATGATTAATCCTTTTGACATTCCATGGTTACTTGTGGAGTACCACAGGGTTCAGTGCTTGGGCCCGTTTTATGCTTCCTATGCTTGGTAAAATTATCAGGCAGCATGGGATATGCTTCCACTGTTATGCTGATGATACTCACGTTTACTTATCCATAAATCCTGATGAGCCCAACCAGTTAGATAGACAACATGCGTGTCTTGAAGACATAAAAACCTGGATGACTTTAGATGTTCTGCTTCTAACTTCAAACAAGAGAGTGTTTGAAAAAGAAACTGCTTTGTCTGCTTCTAACTTTAAACAAGCGAGTGTTTGAAAAAGAAACTGCTTTGTCAAACACTTAATCTGGATGGCATTAAATTGGTAATAGTAAAGAAACTTGGTGTTAATTTTGACCAGGACATGTCATTTAAATCCCATACTAAAAGGGTTTCTGGGATTTTCTTTTGTCACCTCTGGGAATTATTACAAAATTAGAAATATCCTGTTCAGGAGTGATGCTTAAAAACTAGTCAAAACTAGAGCATGTGTTACTTCAAGGCTGGACTATTGTAATTCTGTACTATCAGGATGTCCACAAAATGCAGTTAAAAGCCTTCAGCTGATTCAAAATGCTGCAGCAAGAGTTCTGATGAAAATATAAAAGAGAGATCAGGAAGCAGGGTCGTAGTTTAACACTCCTCTCTGCAGCTTCTGTACTGCTACCCACACATTACCCTATTAAGACAGTGTCTCGCCCACGGCCAAAATTTAATAGATTAAAAAATAATCTAAAACGAGAAAATCTAATAAAAATAAACACAACTCAGACTAAGAAGAAAAATAAAACAATTAAATGTGTCTTACTGAACATAAGATCTCTCTCTTCAAAGACTTTTCTGGTTAACGACCTGATTTGTGACAATCAGATTGATTTATTTTGTCTCACAGAAACCTGGCTGCAGCAAGAGGATTATGTTACTATAAATGAGTCAACTCCTACTAATTATTTAAATTTTCACGTTCCTCGAAACACTTGACGAGGAGGAGTAGCAACCATCTTTCAGTCCGATTTATTGATTAGTCCCAGACCAATCAATAGCTACAACTCTTTTGAATATTTAATCCTTAGTTTTCCTCATCCAAATTGCAAAGCACTAAAACCACTTCTATTTGTTGTTTTGTACCGTCCACCAGGCCCTTACTCTCAATTTTTAGATCAGTTTTCAGACCTTTTATCTGATTTAGTGTTAAATACAGATAAAGTTATTATAATGGGGGATTTTAACATTCATGTTGACACTGAAAGTGATAGCTTAAATATTGCCTTTAATGCTATCTTAGACTCATTTGGCTTTGCTCAAAACATTAACAAACCTACCCACCTTTGTCTTCATTCTCTGGACCTTGTGCTGACATATGGCATTGAGTGTACAGACATAACAATATTTTCTCACGACCCTGTGCTGTCTGACCATTTTTTAATAACCTTTGAGTTTAATTTAACCGAGTACTCCACACCTGAAAGAAAATTTCGTTATAGTAGATCATTATCAGACAATGCTGTAACAACCTTTAAAGAATCTGTTCCACTTTTAATTTCTTCACTATCACAGAAAAACACAGTGGAGGGCAAGAATTTTGTTTCTTCCCCTTCACAAATTGATTCTCTTGTTCATAGTGTCATCATTGCGTGGTGCATTAGACAATGCAGCCCCCTTGAAAAAGAAGGTAATTGTTCATAGGAGACTAGCCCCCTGGTTTAATTTAGAGCTGCGTACTTTAAAGCACAATGCACAATGAAAATTGGAGAGAAAATGGCGCTCTACACACCTAGAGGATTCCTACTTAATCTGGAAAAATAGCCTACTGTTGTATAAAATGACACTTCGCCAAGCCAGAACAGCTTATTTCTCATCATTAATAGAAGAGAACAAGAATAATCCTAGGTTTCTTTTTAGTACAGTTGCTAAACTTACACAGAGTCATAGCTCTGTTGAGCCATCCATTCCCTTAGCTCTTAGCAGTCATGACTTTATGGGATTCTTCCAAAATAAAATTGATTCTATTAAAAATAAAATCTTTGACATACTCCCGAAGATGATTACTTCATCCTCAGCAAGTGAAACAACATTGGAAATAACTGTAGAACCTGATCTGTGTTTGGACTGTTTTGATCCTGTGGAGCTTCCTGAGTTATCAGAAATATTAGCTTCATCTAAACCTTCAACTTGTATGTTAGACCCAATCCCAACCAAATTATTTAAAGAAGTGTTCCCTCTGATTATAAGCCCCATTTTAGATATGATTAATCTATCTTTAGTAAATGGATATGTACCACAGGCTTTTAAGGTAGCTGTAATTAAACCTTTACTTAAGAAACCTTCGCTTGATCGAGATGACTTGAAAAATTACAGACCTATATCCAATCTTCCATTCTTATCTAAAACTCTTCAGAAAATAGTTGCTAATCAAATGTGCGAGCATTTACACAGCAATGACCTGTTTTGAAGAGTTTCAGGGTTAGGGTTAGAGCTCATCATAGCACTGAAACAGCTCTGCTGAAAGTCACTAATGATATTCTTATGGCCTCAGATAATGGACTTGTGTCTGTACTTGTCCTCTTAGATCTCAGTGCTGCATTTGATACAGTCGACCATAATATTCTCTTAGAAAGGCTGGAATATGCTGTAGGGATCAGGGGAACAGCGCTAGGCTGGTTTAAATCTTATCTGTCTGACAGATTCCAGTTTGTTCATATAAATGATAAATCATCTTTAAACTCCAGGGTTAATTGTGGAATACCACAGGGTTCAGTACTTGGGCCAATTCTCTTTACTATATATATGCTTCCAATAGGTAAAATTATCAGGAAGCATAGAATAAATTTTCACTGTTACGCTGATGATACTCAGCCTTACATATCCACGAATCCTGATGAGCCCAACCAATTAGATAGACTACAAGCATGTCTTGAAGACATAAAAACTTGGATGACCTTAAATTTTCTGCTTCTAAATTCAGACAAGACAGAAGTTGTCGTCTTTGGACCGGAGTCTTTAAAAAGAAACTGCTTAGTCAATCACTTAACCTGGATGGCATTAAAATTGACCTCCGATAATAAAGTAAAAACCCTTGGTGTTATTTTTGACCAGGACATGTCATTTAAATCCCATATTAAACAGGTTTCTAGGATTTCCTTCTTTCATCTCCGGAACATTGCCAAAATTAGAAATATCCTATCCAGGAGTGACGTTGAAAAACTAGTCCATGCATTTGTTACTTCAAGGCTGGACTACTGTAATTCTTTACTATCAGGATGTCCACAAAATGCAGTTAAAAGCCTTCAACTGATCCAAAATACTGCAGCAAGAGTTCTGATGAAAATTAAAAAGAGAGATCATATTTCCCCTACTTTAGCTTCCCTTCATTGGCTCCCTGTTAAATCCAGAATATAATTTAAAATTCTCCTCCTCACATATAAAGCCCTTAATGATCTAGCTCCATCATACATCAGAGATCTGATTGTTCCATACGTTCCTAACAGAGCACTTGGTTCTCAGACTGCAGGTTTACTGGTGGTTCCTAGAGTCTCTAGAAGTAGAATGGGAGGCAGATCCTTTAGTTATCAGGCTCCTCTCCTGTGGAACCAGCTCCCAGTTTTAGTCCGTGTGGCAGACACCCTGTCTACTTTTAAGGCTAGGCTTAAAACTTTCCTTTTTGATAAAGCTTATAGTTAGAGTGGCTTAGGTTATCCTGAGCTATCTTCCTTATTTTTACCTCCGTCTTCTTTCCTCCCTGTTGGATGGAGTAAAGGGGAGTCAGGTTTAGCCTAAACCGGCTCAGTTATGGTTGAGGTGCAAACACACCCTCCATTTCTGCTACCTGTATGACCCCCTCTCTTTTCCAATAGTTATAATCAATCTGAAAGAGAGAGGTATCCCAATCGTTGTGGTTTTTAGTATAACAATGGCCATCAGTGGGCTCTAGATGGACAAACTGTCTACTTCTAAGGCTAGGCTTAAAACTTTCCTTTTTGATAAAGCTTATAGTTAGAGTGGCTTAAGTTATCCTGAGCTATCTCTGTAGTTATGCTGCTATAGGCTTAGGCTGCTGGAGGACATAATGACCACTTTCACCCTCTTCACTACATTCTCACACTACTCTAAAATTTTGTATTATTTGCTGTTATTTCAGCTTTTAACTTTGTTCTCTCTCTTTTCTCTTCCTAGAAGCTACAACTGGCCTGACTCTGTATCTACCTGTAACACCTTTCTGGAGAGGGGAATCGTCCAAGCTTCTGCAGGCAACAACTTAATGCTCACCCTCTACCGATGATCCACATGGCCCTGTCTTTCAGTGTTTAACCCTTTCTCTCTCCTAGACATAGCTACTGACTGAGCTTTTACTGTGACTAACTCTATGTGCTCTCTTCAGACTCTAACCTTGAAAACTGGTTCAGAGTTTATCTGTTCTTTCTTTCTAGGTGAAACGACTAAAGGAGCTACATCCACTAACATTTACTTTTCCTTCCCATAGAAAGTACTCCTGGATCAGTGCTTCTTTGTTCTCTTTGTGTCTCTGCTCTGTTCTCTCTAACCCCCAGTCGGTCGTGGCAGATGGCCGCTCACACTGAGCCTGGTTCTGCTGGAGGTTTCTTCCTGTTAAAAGGGAGTTTTTCCTCTCCACTGTCGCTACATGCATGCTCAGTATGAGGGATTGCTGCAAAGTCATCGCCAGTGACTGTCCACTGTCTCTACATGCTCATCCAGGAGGAGTGAATGCTGCAAGTCACTGACTGGATGCAATCTGCTGGGTTTCCTTAGATAGAAAAACTTTTTATCCAATTTGAATAAATAACAGAATCTGACTGCACTGTTCAATGGTTGGGATTAATTGGAATGTATGTACGTGAGTTTTGTGAAGTGCCTTGAGATAACGTGTTGTGAATTGGTGCTATATAAATAAACTGAATTGAATTGAATTGAATCATATTTCTCCTATTTAAGCTTCCCTTCACTGGCTCCCCCTTAAATCCAGAATAAAAATTTAAATTCTCCTCCTCACATATAAAGCCCTTAATGATCTAGCTCCATAATACATCAGAGATCTGATTGTTCCATACGTTCCTAACAGAGCACTTCGTTCTCAGACTGCAGGTTTACTGGTGGTTCCTAGAGTCTCTAGAAGTAGAATGGGAGGCAGATCCTTTAGTTATCAGGCTCCTCTCCTGTGGAACCAGCTCCCAGTTTTAGTCCATGAGGCGGACACCCTGTCTACTTTTTAGGCTAGGCTTAAAACTTTCTTTTTTGATAAAGCTTATAGTTAGAGTGGCTTAGGTTATCCTGAACTATCTCTGTAGATCTGCTGCTAGAGGTTCAATGACCACTTTTCCTCTCTCTGCTACATTTTCCTAGTACTCTCCAATTTTGCATTAATGCAGTTTTTTTTAGGTTTTAACCTCATGTTCTCTTCCTGGTTTTTTTTTCTCTTCCTAGAAGCTAAACCTGGCATGGCTCTGTTCAGCTGTGACACCTTCCTAGATGGAGGCATCAGCTGAGCTTCTGCTGCCAACAACCTAATGTTGTTTTTCTTCAGATGATACACTTGGCGCTGTATAAATAAACTGAATTGAATTTCTTCTAACTGATTATTATGGCTTACAGATAAAGAAAACCCATGATTGTTTCATAAAATTAGAATTTTACATAAGATCAATAAAAATGGTATTGTAAACAGATATGTCAGCCTTCTGTAAAGCATGTTAATCTATATGTACTTAATACTTGGTCGGTTCTCCTTTTGAGGAACTGTATGTGCTTTTTTGCATCTGTGCATTTTTGTGTATTTTTATTTCAATAGAGGTCTTGTTGTAAGTCTACATGTTTCTAGATCCCCAACTATCTTTTGAGATGAAGAAAGTATCTAAAAAGGGAAATTTGAATCACTGAGCAAAAGTCCATTTTTTTCCTCCTTAGCCCAGGAAAGACGCTTATAGCCCGTGTAGGATTCGTCTGTGCATAGTGGCTCTTGATGCGCTGACTCCGGCCACAGTGCACTGCTTGTGACGTCTCCCAAATTTTTGAATCGATTTTGCTCGACGATCGGCTTTTCGTGTTGCTAGTGCACCCTTTCCTACCATACTTTTTTCTTCCACTCAACTTTCTATGAATAGGCTTGGATGTAGCACCCTGTAAACAACCAGCTCTTAAGAACCAAAAATTGCTCTTGAGAAATCTCTCTGTTTATTGTTGACCCACTCCCCGACTCTGTGTAATAAATCTATATAATATACAAGTTAAAGTTTTTGAAATGAGTGACAAACTATATTGACCTTTTTCAGGAAGTTCTAGTTTTTTGAGATGTACTTGTAAAATGAACAAGAATAAGATTTTACGAAGCCTACCTCACTGTTCTTGAACGAGGGGTAACTGTTAAAACAAACATCCGCCCATTTGAGCCATTTATCCTGAAACTGACAACACTAAAAAGGTTCTAAAAAGGTCAATGGTGTTACCTGGTGAGGTAACAGCAACAGGGAGGGAAACCCTCTGGGTTCTGTGGTTCAAAAAATATTACAGAATGAGTTGACGTCCGATGTTGTACAGTTTGTGATCGTAGATGAAAGAGACTTTTACCCATTAGTTTGAAACTGTCCGGGAGAAACCTGCAGCACAAAAGGACTAAACATTGAATTCTGCATTAATGATGATATGTGAAAAAACCTTTTTTGTTTGTTTTACACTTGCCCTCCTTTGAGAGAGTGGCTTTTTCAGTTCTGCAGTTTCTCTGTGCAGCACCAACAGCTGCTTTTTCAACTCGCCGTTGTCTCTCTTCAGCTCCGACAGCTGCTTCTTCAACTCAGCGTTCTCTCTTTTCAGCTCTGACAGTTGCCTTGTGATAAGAGGGGTGGGACGGAGGTAACAGTCACACTCTCAGCTCTTTCTATTTTGCACAGCTGCTGCATAAAAACAATATTAATATCACCTGTAACCCTGCTCAGAAACTTCCTTCAGACGCCTCTCCAGTTCAGAGGATTTGTTTTTAAAGTGGACTGTGACTCTCTCCATCTGCTTCTGCTGGAATACGGCAATCTGTGGAGTGTGAAAACATTTCAGTGATAATGAAAGTGTCTCTAAAACATCAGATAATTGAAAGGTCATTTGGAAAATTTAGAACAAAGAAGTATATTTTATTTTTACAATAAGGAACAGAGACATTGAGGCTGCACAGATAAAACAGACCTGGGATATGTTTGTCATCCTTGACTGAATGAGTTTCACAGGGTCCATGAAAAACACCTTTTCCTGCGACTTCATCTGGAAAAAAGAAAAGAAAGTATCTTCCTGTGTGGGATGAGAGGGTGTCCAACTGTAACTCGAAACGAATTTGTCAAACTCACCAACCTCATCAGTGATGGGCAGGTAACTGCAGCTTGCCCCACATACACTGCACTGCTCTGTGGGAAGGAAGAGCAAACACAGGAGACATCAAACCTCATGCAGTCCATCTGTTGGAACCTCTGGTTACTGAGTGGAAGAAGTGACTTCAGATAGCAAAATAAATCAGTAAAAACTGCCTCACTTGATTTAATGCAAGCGTCGCAGCAGATGTGGCCACAGCTCGACACAGCAAACTTCGACCCGCTTTTCTTGAAGCACTGGTTACAGTGGAACCAGTCCATCTTTAATTTCTGCAGTTTCCTGTCGGCGTCCTTTTGTAATAAATCAAGAACAGATATTATCGCCAGTCTAAAAAGTGCCTTCCAAATGTATTCCTACCCATTTGCACTCGTTCACATTTTGTGACGTTAAAAACCATAAATTTCATTGTAATCTATTGGGTTTTATGTAATAAACATAACGTAGTGCATAACTTTAAAGTAGAGGAAAGAGGGTACATCATTTTTTATAAAAATGCAATATTTTGTTGAACCACCTTTTCCTGCAACAAATCTTTTATTGTAGGTCTCTACTAGCTTTACACATCTGCAGACAGAAATTGTTGTCCACTATTCTTTGCAAAATAAATCAAGCTCAGTCAGATTAGATGGATCATGTCTGTGAACATCAGTTTTCAAGTCTTGCCACGATTTCTTAGTTGGATTCACATTTGGAGTTTGGGCCATTACAGAGATCTGGTTGCATGTTTAGGGTTGTGTTGCTGGAAGGTTGACCCTTTCGCCCCAAGTCTCAAGTTTGTAGCAACAGGTTTTCCTTTCTACCAAAAAGACTGGAACACTTTCTTTTGTGTGTTCGCAGTTACCCCTACAAGGCTTATTTTATTTCAACAATGACTTTCTTCTTGCCACTCTTCCATAAAAGGACAGATTTGTGGAGGCCAGGAGTAATAGTTCTGCTGACAGATGTATTATTACTATAAAATCACTGTGTTGGTCTTTCACATAAAATCCCGATGAAATACATTACAGTTTTAGGTGTGGCATGGCAAAATGTGATAAGGTCCAAGGGGTAATAATATTTTTGGGAAGCACTGTAAATCAGCTGTTTAAGAGTCCCGCAGCAAACTATTCAATGCTCAGTTTATCAGTCTGTTATCAAGAGACACGATTTATCCAAAAAAGGTGTAAAACTGTTTAAAAATGTAAATGAAAGCAGGATGTATTTCAAAATAATTAAAAATAGAAATTCAGATGGCAAAAATTGAGAAATGTTCAAAAATAAAAGGAAAACATTTGAAACAGATGCTTTTATTCTGTTAAACATGCAGAGATGTAAAATAACTGAAACGTGACATTTCTGAACATAACCTCCTTGGAAGCAGGTTAGGTTTCTGTCAGTGTTTAACCCTTTCTCTCTCCTAGACATAGCTACTGACTGAGCTTTTACTGTGACTATGTGCTCTCTTTCAGACCAACCTTGAAAACTGGCTCAGAGTTCATCTGTTCTTTCTAGGTGAAATGACTAAAGGAGCTACATCAACTAACATTTATTTTTCCTTCCCATAGAAAGTACTCCTGGATCAGTGCTTCCATTTTCTTTTTCCGTCTCTGCTCTGTTCTCTAACCCCCAGTTGGTCGTGGCAGATGGCCGCTCACACCGAGCCTGGTTCTGCTGGAGGTTTCTTCCTGTTAAAAGGGAGTTTTTCCTCTCCACTGTTGCTACATGCATGCTCAGTATGAGGGATTGCTGCAAAGTCAACGTCAGTGACTGTCCGCTGTCGCTACATGCTCATCCGGGAGGAGTGAATGCTGCAAGTCACTGACTGGATGCAATCTGCTGGGTTTCCTTAGAAAAACTTTATTCAATTTGAATAACTGAATCTGACTGCACTGTTCAATGATTAGGATTAATTGGAATGTATGTACCTGACTGAAGTGCCTTGAAACAACGTGTTGTGAACTGGCGCTATATAAAACTGAATTGAATATACCACTTGAGCTAAAGCAGATTTTTCCAAGCCACTAAACCCAAAGTCTAAAACAAATGTCAATTAAAAAGATTAGTAACGTGTTAAGAGCTGGTCTGTTATAGCCTACATTCTAAAAGCGACTTTAATTACCTTGTGGCTGCACATTACTGCCCACCATTTCAAAGTTGTCTGAGTTTTCACGTTTGTAAAAATTTGTTATTGCACCTCTATCTATACCATGGCGACAAGTGGAGAGGCCCCAAGTATTTTTTTTAAAATAAATATAGGATGAATACTTGGACGTTTATTTGTAGGATTATTCTGTACATCAGTTTGAAATGTGGCCCCTCTGCGCAAGCATATTCAGCTATGCCAAACACTTTGGGAGACAGGCACGCAAAGATTCCCAATTCGTTGGTTTTAAATGTTAATTTACACGAGTAAGCCGTCAGCTGAAAACATTCATAATTCAGCGGCGTGATTTTCCCGCATTACAGCGATTAGGTAGCTTAACCTGAGGACGTTAAACCCCTAATGGGTAGTAAGCTAGTTAGCTTAAACATGCCACGTTTTTAGAGGGGAAACTTGAGCACTTCAACCGACTTAGCAGCAGGTTCTGGTAGTTAGAGTATTTTACTTCCTACATTACCTGTTGTCTTTGAGAAAGTTTCCCCTAAAAAAAAAAAAGTTGAATTTTAAAAGTCTGCCTCGCAGATCCGAATCTGCGCTGCATTTGTCAAGTGACGTATTACGTCGCGTTTGCCCGAATGTAGGCATTCACCCGTTAACTGTTCATATTTAATGCTTTTGATGAGTTTCTACGTCTATAGACTATACGGTTATAATGCAATTTTTTACAGTAAATTGAACAATGTAGCATTTCTGGGCAGGGAAAGTTTTTGCCATTCACTTCATCAGCACGTAATTTTACGTTAGCCAATTTTTTTTTTGAGTAAACATTGACAAGATGTTGCTTCATGCATGAAAAAAGCGCGTTTCCCCATCGCAACTGAGGCCAGATCATGAAAATAGAAATCCAGGTTCCCCAATGGAGACTGTGCTCATTTCTACAGAAACCATGGCAAATTCTGTTGACCCCTCCCACCCAAAAGCTAGGATTAAATTGTCATCCATTCAAGTATTTAGGTCAAATTGAAAGACAGTTTAATACCATTTTCCTACTTACAGCCACTGTCTGACAAGGTCTTCCCTTAGACTTTCCTCTCAAGGAAGTTGGTTGGAGTACCTTAAACTGAACTCAAACTTTACAATAAGACTGCAAGGACAAAGGCTTCCAGGTTCAATAACTTTATTGATAGGGACTCCAGATGATCCAGTTCCAGCCCAACATTTTAGGAAGCCAAGTCAGTAATAGTAAGTGGTCCAATAACTGCCTTCTGAACCAAACCATTCCCTAAAGACACAGGGTCATTAGTACAAGAAAGTTACAGTTTCAAGGGTGTAAAGTTCATACCTGCTCCTGGACTCCTTGCTTTTCTGGCCTTGCAGGTGGAGTCACAGCAGTCACATAAGCTGCTATACACAGGATTGTCCAGCAACTCCCAACTAAAACAAGCAGAATCTTAGACCCAACTGTCAAGTTATTTACCAATATTAAGGCGGATTTTTTTTACCGATGATCTTTCACATAATGGCAGGCCTTCTTAGTGTTGTCAAGACCATTAGGATCCCAAGCAGCCATGGTGCAGTGAATATATACCTGAGGAAAAAAAAAGGGAACCTCATTTACAGTTAAGCCTTCCATTCTTGTATATCAAACAAAACCCAGACACTTTACCTCTTGTGAAAGACCAAATCTAAAGGTCTGCAGCAATAGCCGGAGCTCTGATACCTTCTGCCTTTCTTCAAATTTTGAGCGGGAACTTTTACTGTCAACAAGACACCTATTAAGTAAAACAGTTGTTAGACTCTTACAATGTGGGGGGGTGGAGTGCAAAAAAAATGTATACACACAGCTAACTGAAGTACCCCTTATTGGTGATTATGGTATACATGTCAGCAGCAATCTGCAGGTCCGGCGTGGTGGTAGCAACACATTCTTCAAGCAGCACCAGCAAGGGTTGATGGGTCACTTGCTCCACACTAGCCATGATGGGAATCATGGAACCCAGTGGAAAGGTGGTAGACTCAGCAGGCCCTGAGAAGTCATCTTTAAAAAAAACAAGGCGTTTAGTTTCAACCATGGAGAGTCCCTTGCAATCATTAGTATAATTAGACACCTACCATTCATGAGGTCAATGTGGAATACCAAGTCCTCTACCCCATATGTAGAGAACACCGGATCATATCTCATTGGGTACCAGTTTTTGGGCCTAAATAAGGTTTCATTTTGCAAGTTTAGTACTAAAATACATTCAAGTCTAGAAATCTGTTCACCCAACCCATACCTTTGATATGAACAGACCACTGGCACAGTGAAGGGAAGCACATAAGAGTCAGGAGATGAAGTGTAGAGCAGATCATTTGTGTAGTTCAACTCATTCCCAGAAACCTGTATGAGAAGTGAATGGAAGTGAACTACGAGACTTAAATGTGCTGCATTTGGCCAGGTCTCTCCCACTCACCAGTCTCCTGAAGTTGCAATCATCAAGTTCCACATTGAAAACCACTTCTCTTGGCGTAAAGCTGGTGGGGAAGCAGCTACCAAGACGGAACAGGGACGGGTCAGCCTGGGATCTGCTGTCTGTCCAAACCAGAGTCATGTAGTCCGGCCCACAGTCCAGTTTCATATCTGAAAAATAATAAGACACTAAACAAGCTGAAGAAAAAGATAGTTTCCAAAAAACCCAATGTGGAACCCTTACCTGCAGCAGCCAACCCAACTGTCACCAACCAGCCAAAGCGCAAACAAGACCAAAAGAAAGCCATCCTGACTGAACACTGACCAGTTGTCTCAGCAGGGGTTTTATTCTCTCTGACTGGTGAGGTTCAATCAAGGCAACGAGTTTCACCTGATGGCTGTCAGCAACAGTCACACGTCGGACCTTAATTGGTTTAATTGCAGCAAGGCTCCAATTCAAAGCTCCCAAAAGATCAAATACTCGGACTTTTCATTTTATTATATAAATAGTAGTTTTATTATATAAAATAACTTTATAGTTCTACCCACCCCCTCAAATATGTGCCTAACTATGCTGTGTTCACCATTGTTTTTATAACATAATAAATTTAATTTGAAGCACACCAATATCTTTTGTGTTGTTGCACATTCATGTGCGATATTATGACCTTCATAGATGCCTACTGTTGTTGCTGTAACCATTCTGCCAACACTAAAAGTCCAGTTTCAATGACATGAAGTCTCAAGTTTGACTAACTTCATACACCAAGTTTCTGTTCTATTTTGCTATTTTTATTGAGGAGATGAAAAAATGCCCACATGGTCATTTAGAAAACACATATGCCTAAAAAAATGGACAACTGGACTGGAAAATGTAACGGTCCAGGATTCTAAGAATCACTTTTACTACTTTGGATTTTTTATCGGAATGTGATTCCACTTGATCAAGCTCTTGTCCAAAAACCTGAAACATGAACCGGAGGATGCATGGTGGAACAGTTGTTAATAGCCTATCGTTGCCTCACAGTTGGAAGGTCCTAGATTTTCAGCGTGGAGTTTTGTAACTTCTCTCCATGCATGCGTGGCTTCCTCCCACAGTCCAAAAACATAACTGTTAGGTCAACTGACCTCTCTAAATAGCTGTTAGGTATGTGTATGTGTGTGGTTGTACCCTGCACTTGATTTTATTTTTGTAGAAAGTTAAACATTTACGTCAGATTGCTCACACAAAGTAGCATCTCTTTAAATTGGATTTCTAACTATATTAAAATAGAATATCATAGAATATCAATATAACTCTAGACATGGGCCTACCTTTGTTAAAAATAACAAAAGAGACTCTTGTTTGATTAGATGCGTTTGGGTAGGAAGAGAGAGTTGTTGAATATGTGTCATTTTTGGTGGTAGATGTTTCAGCACTGCAGGGGTAAAATTACTGAACATCAGGGACGTGCACAGATAGACACGAGGTTATGCTAGAGCAGCTGCCCTTTTATCCTATGGACAAAAGAGTGCCCTCCTGAAATCTTTTTTTTTTTACAGTGTATAGTGTGGGGCCCAAGGTAATATTTTAAATTACGGTGTGGAGAAACCCCACAGAAGCGTACCACCCAGACTGTTGCATGCCCAGAGTGAAGCATGGGGGTGGATCAGTGATGGTTTGGGCTGCCATATCATGGCATTCCCTTGGCCCAATACTTGTGCTAGATGGGCGCGTCACTGCCAAGGACTACCGAACCATTCTTGATGACCATGTGCATCCAATGTTTCAAACATTGTATCCTGAAGGCGGTGCCGTGTATCAGGATGACAATGCACCAATACACACAGCAAGACTGGTGAAAGATGAACATGAAAGTGAAGTTGAACATCTCCCATGGCCTGCACAGTCACCAGATCTAAATATTATTGAGCCACTTTGGGGTGTTTTGGAGGAGCGAATCAGGAAACGTTTTCCTCCACCAGTATCACGTAGTGACCTGGCCACTATCCTGCAAGAAGAATGGCTTAAAATCCCTCTGACCACTGTGCAGGACTTGTATATGTCATTCCCAAGACGAATTGACGCTGTATTGGCCGCAAAAGGAGGCCCTACACCATACTAATAAATTATTGTGGTCTAAAACCAGGTGTTTCCGTTTCATTGTCCAACCCCTGTATCTCATAGATGTACGTATTACATTTGCTATAATGGTCCCTGATGACTTCTGTTTGACTCGTTTTTTTAATTGCAAATACGGCCAAATGAGCTGGTTAACATTACAATTCATACACTACTAAAATACCTTTAATAAAGTTCAGTAAATAGGGCATGTAGGCTAAGTGGGATTTTCTACTTCTGTGTGTAAAAATGATGCGATCAGAGTTTTTTGTTTCTAAATAGCAGATATCTTATCCGTTCTCAGGACTTGTAATCTCATTAATTTTTATTCTCTAAGAATAATTTATGTCATATATAACACTGGCTACATGCAGAAGTATAGCTGATTCTTATGATCATATTCTCTGCTGGTTTTAATTTGACTATAAAGATTTTATAACTCATTTTCTGGGTATAGTTGATTTACACTGTAGAATGGTCACTGGTTACTCACATTTCTGAAGATAACTCATTTAGTGTGAAGACAGGACAGTTTTGTGGGTGCTTAGTAATCCATATAAATAATGTTCATGCTGTGCCTGTAATAAAGCTCACACTACAAAGGCAACCGACAGCTCCATGTGCCGCACAAGGTGCCCTTTTTGTCCACTTGAGCACCTGCCCCCCAAAACGTCTGCACGCCACTGCTGAACATCATTATCTAAACTAGTGAGGAACCAGACTGCTTTGTTCCAAATGGAACCTCATTTAGTACAACAAATCTGTTTATTTAAACAGAATCCTCTGCATTAGCATTACTGCACAATTTAAAAAAAAAAATCTACTTTTTTAATCTGCAAAAGTCTGACTTTGCAAGAAGAAACTACAGAGTGTTTTACTGGTGAAATCTTAGCCCAATATTGGACTCCAAACATACTAAAATCAAAGTTACACAGTGTGAGATGGACATTTTGGTCTTTAGGACATTAAACATTTATGATCCAGTTTTGAGATCGATTTTCATTGTGCTGCACAGCAGCCGCTGTAAAGACACCAGCATCCAGGTTCAGAGTGTAACAGCTCTTACGGCTTGTTTAGTCAAACATGACTTGAATCATTACCTTCGCCTCTTCAGCCCAGCTTTTCTGCAGATAAAAAACTATTTTTCCTTCTTAAGCTTAAAAATGTAAATTTTCTGAATTCATGTTTTGGTGTACCTTAATGGACACCATAATTTAACGTAAAATGTAATGATCACTTAAGTAAAAACTAAACCCCATTTTTAAAGACAGGAGTCATGTTTAGTCAGTTATGACCTAAACATCTAGAACTAGATATATCCTTACACTCCAGCATTCGTTTCATGTCAAAGGGGACAGTTAACAAACCCCTTTCTACGATGTGCGTCGGGATTTTGGGTTTTTAGAAATCAAACTCAAGATTTCCCGATCCCCCAATAATTTAAGGACATTTTAGGCTTTCCCCGAAAATATTTTTAAGAGGTTTTTTATCCTCCCCTGTGCAATTTTTATTGCAATTTTATTTCAATTAGAAATTCATGGCTCCCTTTCCTCACCCAGTGCACCATTGTGTCCTGATGTCCACAATCAATATAGAAGTTCACGTCACTCAGAACTTTGACATATACATCTCAAAAGCTCTAATTGTGAAAAAGTTGTCACTCATTTTAGATTTGAGTAAAATATTTTAAGCCCCTTTGAATTTTGATTGTTTCAAGTTAATGAAAACCCAAAAATTCAATGTCTCAAAACTAGATTACAGATCAATAAAAAGGATATTTCAAACAAATGTCAGGCTTCTGACATGTTAATTTCTTCAAAAAATTTGGGTTGGGGCCCTTCTTTGATAAATTTTACTGCTCAAGGCAGGGAGGGGTAAGTTGTTCCTTTAAAAGGTGTATGGAAGCCCAGTTGTTTTGGACCTTAGGTCATCTGCATCGTTTGGTCTGGAATCTTTTCTTCCTCTTAATACTCAATTATATTGTATATCGAGTTTACTGCATCAACTGGGCTTCAGAAAACAGCGGCCCAACACCAGCAGTTGTCATGGAACCAACTGGAAACATTACACTTTATTCGGTTTGTTGCCACCCTTCCAGACTGACCACGTTTTCAGATAAAATGCAAATCGTTCAATCTAAAAACTTTGGCCCAGTGAGCAATAGTCCAGTTCTTTTCCTTAGCCCAGGTAAGGTGCTTGTAGCCCATGTGTAGGATCAACCTGTGCATTGTGGCTGTTGATGCACCGACTTTAGCCTCAGTCCACTCCTTGACACCCACAGTTTTTTTAAATTTGCTTGGCAATCCTTAAGGCTCATCCCAGTTGCACCTTTTCCTTCAATGCAATTCAAGGATATACTTTGACATAGCACAGCACAATTACACCTATTGGTGCATATTCCCCCTTCAACTTTCTAAAATGCTTAGAAACAGCATCGACCATGAGGGAACTCATGGTCATGTAGCCCATTGACAGGAGAGACCGTTTAGAGGTAGTTTTTGCAGTTTTGAGGTGATTACCCAACATGTGACACCATGAGTTTTCAATATTTAACTTTTACAATGTTCTAATTTTCAGAGACTACATTTTGATTTATTATCTGTAAGCCATTGTCAGACATACACAAAGCTTTGAATTCACGGGTTTTCCATTGCCCGCCACACAATTTTTTTCAAAAATTTTACAAAAGGGTTGGGAATTGTTAAATTAAAATTTTTTTTGGAAAAAATTACATTTATAATAAGCCACTCAGGTTTTAGTTACCTCTATTGAGCCATAGCCAACTTCAAAACGATTAGGATAAACTGGGTTTATTTAATATTTCACAACTATCCCTGACAAACATTCCTTTCCAAGTTCAGTCATGTCTACCAATAGCAGGTTCTTGGCAAAGACAGAAACACTGGTGTCCAAAGCCTTGTAAATCATGAGTGCCACAGGCTGTAGCTTCAACTTAGATCAACCATTTTCTGCAAAAGGTAAAGACAAAGTTTAGCCACATGCATTGGTGCAACGATTAGACAAAAACTTAAGATAGGCATCACCTTTGACGGAGCTGCACCAGTGTCCAGCAATGAGGCATTTGCCATAGAATCCGGCTGGTCAACTATGATGATGGGTCCCAACACAGAGTTGAAATTGCTGCTTATAGACTCTTCAGAACAGGGGAGAGAAAAAAAAAAGGGTCGGGAATTTCAACCAGGTATCCATGGGGGGGAAGAAAGATGAATACCCCCAGTCACTGCTCTTTTGGTGCAGTTTTTGGGGCAGGGGGTTTCCCCCCCCCCCCAAACCCCCCCCCCCCCCAAAAAAAGGGGCATTTGCAGAGGGAGCGTCGCTAGGGTCTAAAGGGAAGCCCCCATTGATAACAAAATTTTAGACACATCACACTCAGGGCTGTTTGTTGAGATTTGGCAGCTTTAAGTACTTTACATGAGCTTTAGCTTAAAGCCAAGTTACCTCCCATCTTTCACATGGCAAGCCTTCCTTTGTTGATCAAGATAATCTCCATCCCATACAATCAGATTACAATGAATGTACACCTAACAAGCACAAAGTTAGTTCACCACAAATAAAGAAAAACAAAAGGTCACTTTGACTCCAGACGTACCTCTCCTCCCATCCCGAACTTGAATGACTGCAGGTAGAGAATTATGGCAGACGAGTGGTACCGAGGAAGGAACAGCGAGCTTCCCCTTTTACTTTCCCCCCCCAAAAACCTAGTATTTACCATACTCAAGTAACCCCAACAAGTCAAAAAACTTTTTTAACTGGATCTGAACCCCCCATTTTTCCCCAAAAGGGGAAAAATTTTGGGGCTCCCAGGGGGGCCACTCGGTGGAGGCTGCTAACACTAAACCCCTTTAGCAAAAAACAGCGGCTGATGGGACTTCTGCTCCACTGCCGCCCATATTGGCATAAATGAGCCGAGGGGAATCACATTTGTCTTTGAGACGCCAAAATTGCCCCCTTTGGGGGAAAAAAAAAAGTGTAAAAAGTAAATTTGCCCCAGAATCTACCCTTTTTTTTTTTTTTTTTTTTTTTAAAAACCTGGCAGAAAAAGAACTTACCACCCAAATTTCCCAAATGGGGAAAAACCACTTACTGTGTCCCTCAGAAAAAACCCATCCGGGGATTAAAAAACGGGGGAAAATTTTTCCTTCAGCTCTGAAACAAAGTAAAAAATTAATATAGCTTGCATTTTTAGCATAGTAAAATTAAAAACGTTCACCATTACCGTTTCTGGACACATTGGATGGGATAGGTAAAGATGGCTGGCTTTGGTTTTGATTGTGGCCTAAAGGACAGCTGGTTCTGATAAATAATGTGTTTCCCTTTTAACTGCAGGGAAAGAACAGGTTAGTGGAGAACATAAGGGACTGATTGACATATTGCATCACATTACAGGCACCTTACCTGTTTGGTAAACCTACAATCAAAGAACTTGTAGTTAAAACTTGCTTCTCCCTCTCCAGTTGGGAGGACTTTCCACGTCGACGGCATGCAGTTCCCAAGAAAGAATCGAGCTGCATAAGGCACAAACTGGGGAGCTACCTTCCATGTGACTCTCACAGAATCTTTTGCACAGACCACTTTGATATCTGCAGACATATTTCCATGATTATTTTAATGAACGCACAAGCTCTCAAAAGGACATCAAACAGCCAATAACCTCCACAGATATGTGAGAAAATTTCCCGGTCAGCAAAAAATGGGCTAAGACCCGCCAACCACAAAAACCTACCCAGAAAAAGTTTCCAAAGATAAAGAATCTCAGCGCAATCAAGCTGATGTTCTTTATACACCTTTCAGTTAATCAGCTGAATGAACAACATCTGTGCGAAGGCAGGACTTTGGGCTGAGAGGTGCTGCGTTCACTGTCCCCAGAAAGAACGGAATATCGAATGAATGTGGAATGAATAAATAAATAATTTAGAAGACTATGTGCCCTGCGATGGAATGGCGACCTGTCTAGGGTGTACCCCGCCTCCTGCCCATAGACTGCTGGAGATAATGGTTTGCAGGCACCAGCTTCCCCGCGACCCACTGTAGAATAAGCTGTAGAAAATGACTGACTGACTAAATAAATAAATAAATAACATCAAGGATTTTTTTTTTCATTTTTTAGTAAACAACCCCAAAAAGGGGTTTGGAGGTTTGGGTTTTTTTTTTTTTTAAAATTTTGCCTTTCCCCGATATGGACAACAAAAAATTTTAAACTATTCTTTCAAAAAATACTATTGTAAACTTGTTTACAAGCAAAGATTATATTGAAACAAAATATGATTATGGACTGTTTTACAAAGAGCTGTGAAAAGAATTGATTTTATACTTAACACTGACGTAACCTTGAACCTTTATTCACTGACAAATAACTGCCACTCGACTTAATAAAGACATACCTAAAAAAATACACTTGAGCTGCATTTACAGTCCCCGTATGGGACTTAAAAATGAACAAATAGACAAATAAATGAACTATCAAAGTTTACAAAAAATGGATAAAAACAACAAAAAATATTTGGCAATAACTTCCTTTGGTATTTTTATCTGAGATTATTATTATTATTATTTGTAGTGCTACAGTTCACGCAGCGGAACTATTCCGCTGGTGTTTTGTGACAAGCCGTCCCGGTCAGGGTGTTGGTCTGCTACACAGGAAGTAAAGTCAGGTTAGCTTGACGAGCAGGTTGTAAGGCGTTAATTTGCTGATTGTTTGGTTCTGTTTAAGGTTAATTCTCTTTCCAGTAAACGTATAGAGTTCATTCATCATGCTGATCAAAGTTAAGGTAAAAAATATTTTATTAAGGCTTAACTTCATTGCTGTTCGCTAACTGGTCCCGGTTTGTTATTTCTACTCCGGGGATTTAACAATTCATTACTCAGTTATTTTCTTTAGGGCGCCTCCCCAGAATAATGTTAAAGTATCTAGTAATAAGGTTATTACATCATTTTTAGTTAGGTAATTAACTGCTTCAGAACTTTTTCTTGCAATATAAATTGAAAGCAGAAGGAAAACAACAGTTGGCTTCGGAGTTCCTCTACAACCCATACTACATATTCATGGGTGTACATGTTAAACCCTACCAAATTTATGCTAAATGATAAAACGTACCGCAGATTGATGGGATAGGCGACTTACAGACATGTTAAACCCCTGCGTGTTTATTATTTTTTGTAGACGTTTCCTACCGAAGGGATTTTTATGAACTAATTATAGTAGTCTTGCTAAATGGATTCACACATGGACTTTTTCACAGGGGTGTGAATACTTTACCAACGCCTTGTGTAGCAATCAGTGGGTTTATGAAGGTTAAAAACTTGTGCTTCTTCAGTTTTGAGTTTATTAATCCTCTGATACTAATTAATTTAAATTCCTGGACAAAACTACCGCTAAAGTTAAAATCTTGTCTACATTAGATTGTGGAGATTAGATTTCATTCTAACTCTGGTTTATCTGTTAAGCCTTAAGAAAATCAAAGGTGTAATATAGTTAGAAATCTCACCTTGATGTGGGTTTGAACAGCTTTCATTTGCCTTGTGATTAATGAGAAGCTTGTTTGTTAGAGATGTTAAATCTCACCCATGCTGTTAACTTTTTCATTTCTAGACCCTGACTGGAAAGGAAATAGAGATCGACATCGAGCCCACAGACAAGGTGACACTCTGTAATAAAGACTGTTTTAGGAATAGATTAAAAAGCAGACTAGTTATTAAACCACTCATTCCGCCAGCTTCTAAGTGTTATGTTCTTTGTGTGCTCCTACATCAAGGTGGAGCGAATTAAGGAAAGGGTTGAGGAGAAGGAAGGGATCCCTCCGCAGCAACAGAGGCTCATCTACAGCGGAAAACAAATGTGAACCATCTCACTTCGTAGTCCTTTTCTGATCAGTCCTCAAGTGTTCTTTTTAAAACCACAGCTCCCCCTCCTGTCTTCCTGCCTTTAGGAACGATGAGAAGACGGCTGCAGACTACAAGATCCAGGGCGGCTCAGTGCTCCATCTTGTGTTGGCGTTAAGAGGAGGATCAGAACCCCACAGTTGCAACATACGCCTCTCCTCCTCATCATGAGCTGCTGACGTGAAGCCTGCTGAGTGCCAACACCACAGCATTCAAAGCAGTGTTGGAGCTAATTAGGCCGATGAAAGTAATAATAAAAAACAGTAACCCTCCAAAAAAACAAACATGGACGCTCTAATACATGTGTAGATTGTTTTTCGTGTTAACCTAAGTTGTTTTATTTGAGTTTGAGCAGTTAAAGCACCGCAGTTTGAAGACTGTGATCTTTGCTTGTGAATAAAGGTGAAACTTGACGTCTATCGTCGTCCTTCAGTAAAGACAAAAAGCATCAGACAACAGATGAAGTCACTCCTGAGAATTTATTTTATTAGAAAACAGCATAAGACTGAATATTCAAAGACAATCAATATTCTCTCTGCCCTTTACAGCGGAATCATGTGTGATCTGATATCTAGAATGTTTTTCTGAAAGCAGAAAACATGAATTGAGTTGTTGTGCTTGAACATTTATTATCCAAAATATACCTCTGGTAGGCAGCAATGTACGTAAATTTTATTCTTATTTCACTGTACAAATCTGAACCATCTGTAAACAATAGTTTATAATATCCAGGAGAGGTGTTGCTTGTATGTAAAGTCTAACAAACTAAATCGTCTTGGTCTCTAAAGGAAATGTTTGAAAAACAAAGTGATAAAAGGCACAGGGGGATGGTCAGGAGTTAAAACACCTGGATAATTTAAGAACTCTCAGAGATAATTAAAGGCAACTCATATGGTTGGGTTTAAAAGATACCTTTCTGTCGCCAATGTTACTAAAATAAATAAAAACTGCAGTAGTGGTTTAACGCTCATCTGTTACTGTTTGCCTACTTGAAACAGTGCAAAGAGGACAAAAACAGATCAGACAGAAGACAAAAAGATCTTCACATGGAGCAAAGACAAATAGTTGCCATAAAAAGCCAGAATCTGTGGAGTGAAACACTGAATGCAGCAGCAGCCTTTCAATAAAAACCTGGGCTGGTTTAGTGGCTCTTCAAGGCTTGTGAACCCTCATAAATGTCTTTATGAATGAGTCCTTAAATTAAATGTGAGGTTTTTACTAAAGTTCCAGAGGCAGATAAAGATGCCAGTTAAATAAAATTATTTATATTTACGTTTTTGTATTTCGATTTTAAAACGGGTCCTTGTGGTTGGTCCTTTTGAACCAGATGCATCAAAACTGGCCCAAAGACATGATCTTAAGTACTAAATATTAAAATATGTTATCGGCCTAAATGACTTAATAAACAGCCAGATTCATTTGTTTTAGTCAGACTCTTATGGCTGCAGTGAAAAAGGAAAAGAAATGTTTTTTTGTATCATTTGTACAGAAATCTAGAAATATGATCTAAAGGGTTCACAAACGCTCAAATCTACAAGAGTATTAGGGTCACTAATTTCTTTCCGCATTCATTTCAGTTCAACGGTGAAGTCAAATTTTTGTTCCAGAATAAATCAAAAATGTTTAAGAAAAGAAGTTAAAATAATATCTATGCGGAACTATTTAGATTTAACTTTAGTTTCCCAACATTTCACCCTTTTCTCCGCATTCTCCAAGTGATCTGAACACTCTGCACAAACATTTATAGTGATAATTTACATACATACCACCTGCATCTCTGTAAGTATTCACCATTGTGATCTTATTTACCTGAGAAGCAGCAAAAAAATGACTCCTTCGGAGAGGCTGTGAATTCCTGTGAAATATCAGCGCTTCTCATGCATAAAAACCACCTAACCAGATTCAGAGAGACACGTCCTGATTCTGTTGGGCTGCCTGGCTGTGTTCAGAGTCCAGCAGCACCGAGTCCTGGGAAGGAGTCCACCTGAACTGTGTCCTGAATGACAGAGCCTTGGCTGGTGTAGGAGACACGGATCCTCATTTTCAGATTTACCTGAAATGTAAAGAAGCGATTTATCACACATTTTATTCTTCTTCTCTGATCATAGCAGACGAATACAATGCGGCTCCTAAAGGGCCCTGGGGCAATTCACTACTTTGAGCCCCCAGTTCTAGCCCATGCACTTCAACTGCTGCTTATCAGTTAACTTATGGTAGCTTGAAGTATTTTCATGACTTATAGAAAGGAACGATCATAAAAATGCACTACTCTTTATATATATTAATGCAAACGTACGTATTATTTCTCTAGGCTTTCTTTTTTAAATCATATTTCCGATGACTAGTTCAGATCAGTATTGACCAGCCGACTCCTGACTGCTTCAAAAACAACTCTGACTCTCAATTATGGAACTTAAAAAAACACATTTTTTTACAGTAGACTACGATGAAATGATAGAAAATTACTTGAAATTATTGGCAATACGAAACGCACCTGTGAGCGGATATGAAGTGTGAGCCTGTTTATGCCCAGTAGAAATCAGGTAACAGCTTTATCAGACCTAATGTGTTTATATGCACTACAGAAATGTGATATTAAAAAAAAAAAATCCTTGTCTACATGCTCCAGTCTGCTATGGCATTTCATTACGGATGTAATGACATACGATGCACACTTCCTGTTGTTTTCAAAACATCCAGTCATCCTGTGCTATTCTGGGAGGTTATTTTCCTGCATAACAGACTACAAAATGCTGCAGCCTTTTTGTATCACCTGTCTTCCTCGACGACTGGCTCTTTAACAGCGAGCACATGCCTTCAAGCCAAGACTGCGTAACCTCTGTTTCCTTTATCTTTGGACATGGGCAGAGGTGAAACCACAAAGGAAATCTGAGAACGATATTTACGTGCAGAAGAAAATCGTAGTACTGGGGAGAAATCTAGCTGTGATGATGCGATTTCGGGAAATCGTTCTCTACTTATCGTATTTTGCTGCGTACATGATCACTTGAGAAATCAGACAACCCCAGAAATCGGAGGACAATGGACTTTGTGTTCATGTAAACAAGCTGAAACGTCTAATGGTAGATGGCTCCTTTTTGGGCCTGAAAACGTTGGGTATGAAACGACCAAAACTGCTGAAGTACAAAGTGAAATGACCAGCATGACATTTACATACCATATAAAAGACACATAACCTTTTATTATCACTGTCAGACACCAAAATCTGAATAAACCTGTCCTGTTTTAGGTCAGTTAGGAGTATTACATTTATTTCTATTTACTAAACACCAGAAAATGAGAGAGATTTCTGTACTGCTTTAAAACTCTGGGAAAGCCCAGATGATGATAACATAGCTTTGTCAACTTCTGATTCATAACATCTAAATTGAATGGAGGCACCCTATTAGATGTATTTTAAAGCCACCAAACTCGAACACCTTGCTTCATTGTTTGACCCCATGGGAAACATCAAAAGAAATCAGCCAAGATATCAGAAGAGAAAAGTCGGAAAAGTGGGTCAACCTTTCTAGATGCCTGGAGGTGCCAGGTTCATCTCTTCAAGCAACATAAAAAGACAGATTACAGTTTGCAAATACAGTCAGGGAAAAATATCTTAATTATGGAGACATGTCCTGTGGTCTGATGAAACTAAATTCAAAGTGTTTGACCCTAAAGACAATCATTACATTTTGAAGGAAAAAGAGGGAAGCCTGCAAGTTAGGGAATCCCATCTCCACTGTGAAGTACGGGGGTGGCAACATCACGTCGTATAAGTGTTTTGCTTTAGAAGGGACTAGTTAACCTGACTGTTGCACCAGTCCTGCTAGGATAAATGGGCCAACAGTCCAGCAAGCTATTGGTGTGGAATGACACCAAAACATGTGACCCGAATCATACAGTTTCAAGTATCTAAATACTAGGGAAATGTATGTAAACTTCTGAATTTAAAGAATCATTTTGGCAATTAAAACATTTTGCTAAACCATGTTAACTGACCTAAAACATAAAAATGTCTAGTATCATTTAACGTAACTTAAGTTTTCTTTTCAAACAGTGAATGTAAAAATCTGATTTCAGCTGTAAAAGAAAGAAGAGAAAGAGAAAGAATCTCTACCATGAATGGGAGAACCAGCTTGTCCATTATATTTGACTTGTGTCTATGCATTTTGCAGACCCACCTTGTTCGGGTTGTTGAGGACCACCAGCTGGGTCAGTTTAGCTGCACCCCTTGCAGGAAGAGAGTCCCTGCTGGGGGACCTCATTTGTAAATGCACACTCTGGAGGAAAGAAAACAAAGCTGTTACGGTTAAAGATTACAATACGCATGCTGTTTAGTTTCATTTGCTGCGCTAATGTCTACTAACAAGACCATGATGGGCTCTGAATTTCATACCACTCCCTGACAGGACTGTGGTTAGTATTTTAGAAATGTGTTACCATGAAGCTGAGGCAGTATATTTTACATGTTGAAACGAGGATGTTATTGGTTCAATGTCTTTAACAGAGATAACATAAGGGTTGCTACCAGGTTTCAGTAGTTGGTTTCACAACTCTGTAAACAGGAGTAAAACTGCAATGTTTTAGTATTTTTTTCTTAAAGCTGCATCAAGCTTGATTTTTCTTTCCAAACATCATTGAACTTGACGTTAAGCTGTGTGTGATTGGAACTTGGATCCAGGCATGAAGTCACGTTTGAGTTGAGCGTGTTCTTGCTGAAAGTCAGAAATTCAGTGGAATATGTTCGTTGGTATGATAAGGCACCAGGCTTACAGCTCTGTTAGCACTTCAGGCCAACAATAATGTATATATCTGCATTTTGAACACTAACTGACCATACTCACAAATACAGCTGGTACAGTAAGATTCAAACCTTCAGAAACTGTTTAGTTTCATTGTGTTTTATACGTGTGGAAGTCATTTTGAATCTGGGGCTTCTTTTTACTGAAAAATGAAAGTAATATTACCAAACAATTAAACTGAAGAAAAGCTATTTTAAAGTTTCCCAAATGGAGAGCATTTAAACAACTGCCAACATGCCCAGGTCTGCCCGTCCAAACAATTTCACCTTGAAGGCAGACCGCAAGATGCTAAAAGAAGTCTAAGAAAAATGTACAAATAGGGATGCCCAACTCCATTCCTGAAGAGCCACTGTCCTGCAACCTTTAGATGCCTCCCTTCTCAAACAGGTCTGAAACAAATCCCTGAATTCCCTTATCAGCATTCAGTCATTCCTCTCTGCAGAGGCCTGGTACGGAGCTATTCATTTCATTCAGGTGTGTTGGAAAAGGGATGCATCTAAAGGCTGCAGGACAGTAGCTTTGAGGACTGGAGTCTGGCACCCCTGTTTCTAAAATGTCATCGCATGACCTATACCAGGTTGTTGCTACTGTTGATGTGACAGTGCATGGCTGCACAACCAGAAAGAGGCTGCTTAAGTTTCATTTT
Source organism: Crenichthys baileyi (assembly GCA_036173005.1). Classification (NCBI taxonomy): domain Eukaryota; kingdom Metazoa; phylum Chordata; class Actinopteri; order Cyprinodontiformes; family Goodeidae; genus Crenichthys; species Crenichthys baileyi. The sequence continues at coordinate 631,597 of JAHHUM010002597.1, read as the reverse complement.
CGTAGTAGGTGTGCAAGGGATAACAGAAGAAATGTTTGGCCTTAACCAAATCCAGCATTTCAGGAAAAGAAACTCATACCAACTCAACTGTAAAGCACGGAGATGGAAGTGTAATGGTTCGAGAATGTTTTGCTGCAGCAGGACCTGGCTAGCTCACCATCATATAATCCCCCATGAATTCTATTGTATAACAGAGGGGGCTTAAGGAAACATGTGAGGCGATCTGTAAAAAAAAAAAAAACCTTAAAGCTGAAACAGAATTGGACCGTGAAATATGAAAAGGTCCCAAAACAATTAATAAAGGACAGGATTAGTGTTAAGTCCTAGACTGAGTCAAAGCCCACATCCTGATCTCATTGGGATGCTGCTGGATGACCTGAAAGAGGCTGAAAGCAACCCCTGGAACTGGTAGGGCAAACCTTCCTCAGACTGATATCGGAGGCAGGTAGATGGCTAAAGGAAGCGTCTTGCTAAAGTTATTTCAACAAAAAGGTGGGTAACACTTGCTATTAGGGAGTAGGGTGTCCTAACTGTTTCCTCGGGCAGAAAACGCATTTTTGTTGACATTTTTTGGTTAATTTATAAAACAAGGTTAATTTTTGTTGCTTAACTGTAAATAAATCACCTTCTTTTTCAAGAATGAATAGAAAAATGGGGTTAGACATCAATAGTTTTTTTTTTTTGTTTCTAAGATTTGTTTGGCACTAGTGGTCTTTATTCAACAGTAGTTTGAAAGAAAAGAGGATGGAAAAAGAATAGGAAGACATGCTGCAAATGTCGCAAGACCGGGAATCAGACCCAGGACAACCCCATAGACTCTGCATATGGTGTGCCTGCCAACGGATCCACCCAGCACACCAATATGTGGACATTTCTAAATAAAAACCTGAATATTTAATGGGGTATCGTACATTTTATCGCTTCATGTATTGTCCATTGTCATATGAAAACCAGTTCCACCCTGTCTCCATCAGTGTTATTCACTGGGATGTGGCAAATACACGTTTTCCTTAGGAATGCGATTGAGTTAGTCCCTCAATGTTCCGTTTACGTAACTAAAAACCTATCGTTTGCTGTAGCTATATTCCTCGCTTTACGATTCGATTATGCATCTCTCACTAAAAGCAACGTTATCAGAACAAATGTTTGTTGCGAACCTTGGGCACTGCAGCTTGCAGGGTGAAGCTGCTGATGTCTGAGTCAGTGGAGTTGGAGGCTGTGAGCGTGATCGTCAGGCCTGATTCTGACTGTTGTTCACAGCTTAGCGTCAAAGTCACACCATTTTTCTCATACACCGTCACACTGGGAGCTGAGGTAAGAAGAGCATATAAAACGTGGTATTAATTCAGAAGTTACATGAAGCAAAACAGCTTATCAGAATACAATCCACATGCCTTATCGTATTTACATGCACAGACATAATAATATTTTTATATTTTATATATATTTATATATTATTTATAATAGTATTTTTTACAGCCAAAAATCCTACAGTTGTTGTGTTTTTGTCTCATCTGGAGAGCTGAGTCTGCATGTGAATGACTGACCTGGTGTCAGAGGAGTGGGCTCCAGCCCACCCAATAGATCCAGGAGGTCTCCTCCAGCACTGGTGAGGGCAGTGGTGGGCTGAGTTAGTGCTGGGTCACCTAGTAATGAGCTGGGCTGCAAAGGTTCCTGAGAGCCACCCAGCAAGTCCAAGAGATCACAAACCTGAGGAAAAACACAGAAAGCAGCAACAATTTCCCTCATTTCTGAAGCCTCCATATGGAAAATAGCACAAAACCAAAATCTCCAAAAAGGCCTTCTGTAAAATAGGAATAAAATAAGATAAAATAAAATAGTTTTCCTTATATTAAAAAAATGTCATGCTTGTGAGAAAATTCAAGGCTATGATGAAAAATATCTCTACCGTACAACATCCTGGTGACCATCAAAATAAAAACTGTGAAATATTTTGCGAAGAACTGTTTATACATATAATACCTGGCCAGATGGTTGTTGCGGTGTCTCATCCTGTCTGACTTTGGCTAATTGGGTCTCCTTGATGGTCTCCTCGCTTACCTCTCCGTTGGTTTGACCCAGAGAGTTTTTCTGAATCACAGGCATCCTCTCCAGCACAGCTGCTCTGTGGAAACAAGCATTAAGCCTCAGTCAAATTGAGCTAATAAATAACAACTGCCATCACTGTATATGAGAGGGCAAGTAAGGGATCTTTGCTTCACCAGCTTCATTTTTTTACAAAAAGAGAAGTGCAGGCAGACAGTGAACCCAGAAGCCAAAACCCAGAGTACTGGTGTGTTCCATTCACCTCTGAACGTAGGACTTCGATTTGGGTATGACGATGTTCCAAGTTCAAAAACCAGCGTGATTAGCTAATTACCCAGGCTAACTCTTATTAGCAATACAACCTAGTATTATGTTACTCTGCATTTTGTACTTTATAACACTCAGACCACTAGACATAGTGCCTGTATCATGCCGGTATACAAAGGTTACCATTTCAAAACCAGTAAATTTTTCCATTGCACTTGTAAAGGTGCTGGAAAGCATCTCCCCCACTTAGGTGAAGCACACACTGACACGGGCTGACAGGAAGTTTGTTTTTGTTTTGTTTGTTTGCAAGATTCATTGCGTGCGCACATGATGACAGCCGGATGACGTCACCTGGAGGGAATTCCTAATCATCCACCTCACTGGGGCAGAACATTTGGGCTAAAGATGAGGGTGGATATGGACTGAAGCTTCAGTTTGATTTAATTTCAGTTTGTTTTGTATATTATTAATTCGGTATTAGTTAGCAATCAGATGTATGGTGCATATATAAAGTAACTTTAGTAGCATATTGTATATCCTTATTTGTAAATGCCCTGTTTAGGAGAACCCCCCCTAAATTTGATCAGTAGTATTGTCTGTTAAACATCTTCTGGAAAATTAATAGGAAAAACATTCAGAGCTCTAAAAAACTGTTGCAACCAAACCTCAAAAGATGGATGTGGTGGAGGACTGTCTGCAGGAGGGTGCAGTTGGAGTGGCCCCTAGGGATAAAGCCTAGGGGGGAGCAGCTGCAGCCAGTGGCCACAGATTTGGATTCTGTTAAATGGTAAATGGTAAATGGACTGAACTTATATAGCGCTTTTCCAGTCATACAGACCGCTCAAAGCGCTTTACACTGAAGCCACATTCACCCATTCGCACTCACTAAAGCTCACACATTTATACACCGATACGCAAATCGGTAGGCAACTTGAGGTTAAGTGCCTTGCCCAGGGGCACATCGACATATGGCAGGAGGAAGCTGGAATCGAACCCACAACCTTCTGATTGCAAGATGACTACTCTTCCTACTAAGCCACAGTCGCCTCACTTGCTGGCTTGTAACAGAAAGAAACAGTAAGGCAAGACCCAAATCCAAATGAATAACCTAAGAGATGATTTGGAGCAGCAACTAAAGGCCAGAGATTTAACACCTCTGCAACAACTGAAAGGGGAGATGGTGATCCAGCCTGCTGTTCAGAGAGTTGGCAGGGGCTGGGCGAAAGCAGTGGTCCCCAAACTGGAGGAAGGTGATGACATCAAGCTATACGTGATAACGTTTGAGAGGCTGGCAGTGGTATATCAGTGACCTGAAGCTGATATGCCATTAGTCGGTGGTGATGCTGATTCCATACCTGACAGGAAGAGCTCCAGCAAACTATGTGGCCATGGCAGCAGAGGACACTGGGGACTATAAGAAAGTCAAGGAGGCCATTTTGGCCAAGTATGACATCAATGAAGAGGTCTACTGACAGCGGTTCCTGAAGCCTGACATCCACCCCAGTGAAAGCCCAAAAGAAGCGACTGAAGGACTTGTACAGCAAATGGTTTCAACTAGAGGAAACAACCGATAACCAGGTTGGAGAAGAAATTATCTTTCAGCAGTTTTATCGCTCTTTGTCTCCAGAACTCCTAGTGTGGGTAAAAGAAAGGGGTCCAAAGTCAGCACAAGAAGCTGTTTAGCTAGGGGAAAAATTCCAAGCGAGGCGAGGATTCAGAGGCTACCTGTTTGAGCCTTCAAGGAAACCCTTCACTGCATGCAGTGAGCCATCTGGGGTTGGGGGTGGTCCTAGGGAGTTAGAATCATCTAAATCAGCGGAAAATATCTGTAAAGACAAACTGCTTGCTTCTGTTGTGCACAGAAAGGTCACACTAAGCCAGAGTGTCCAGTCAGAAAGGCTAAAGCAGCTTATGTCTGTACACTTCCTAGGCCCTGCGAGGGTAAAACCTGGAAAAGGAAGAAACAAACTACTACAGTTAAAGATAACTGGTAAAAACCCCAAGCTCTTCTAGACACAGGTAGTGTGCAATCACTAATACACTAATCTCTAGTCCAGAAAGGCTTGCCTCTAGAAAAGCCTGTTCTAGATATTTCATGTGTACATGGTGACTGTAAGGCTTATCTAGTGACAGTAGTTTATCTAGAAGTTTCCGGGCAGATGTACCTTATCTCAGTTGGAGTAGTGGATAGCTTGTCATATCCAGTAATCTTAGGGCAAGATGTTCTATTTCAGCAGGAGTTGATACAAACCTGTAAATATTGTTACAAGGTCACAGATGCAGAACCAAAGACTGGAGGCGAATAAGGTCAGTGAACAGGTATGAGAAGCGGAAAGTGGTCAAAGTGAAGTCTTAAAACTAAATACTAAACAGTGTCTTACGTCTTCCGTGATGGAAGATGCTACTGAAGAGCATTTTGATGTTTTCTCCTAATTGCCATTTGATGGTGGAAGTTCTTCCAGAAAATACATTAAAAGCTAGGAAAAGTAAAAGGCAGAGAAGACAAGAGAAAATGGAAGGTACAGTTAGAAATACTGCTGAGCTCACGGTGCCAGAAATCTATAAAACTGACCCAGGTGACTATTCACAGCTTCAGAAAACAGGATTCGACACCGAAACACTGTTTCGGAGGAGCCTGAGTACCGGGGTTACGTAATTGGAAGTGGGGTTGTAAAGCCTGTCGGGAACAAGTGGAGGCAATCCGGATGAGGGCCACCCAAGACACAGGCAGGTAAAATCTTTCCTTAGCCTAGTGAGCCGGTATTGTCACTTTATTCTAAACTTCTAGGAAGGCCTCACCGTTGTGGGATATTATCAGTAAAACAAAAATGAAAGTGATATGGGGAGAAGAGCAGGAGAAGGCATTTCAAGATCTAAAGACTTTATGTTGTGAACTATTGCTCAAGAGTCCCAACTTCGACATCCCTTTCACCATTCAACTGATGCTTCTTGACAAGGGATAGGCACAGTCCTTTTACAAGGAGAGGGAGATGACCAGAAACCAGTTGCATTTATTAGCAGAAAACAGTTTCGAAGGGAGAACCGGTATTCAGCGGTGGAGTTGGAGTGTTTGGCTTTGAGGTAGGCCATTGACGCTTAGAAATGTTATCTGCTTGAAAGGGACTGGGAACAAACCATAAGGCGCTGCAATGGTTGGAGCAGATGAATATCCAATACAGACCTGGCAGGCAAAACAAAGTGGCTCACTTTTCAAAAGGAGAAATGTGAGGCTGCTGGAAAGCATCTCCGTCACTAAGGTGAAGCACACACTGACACGGGCTGATGGGAAGTTTATTTCTGCTTTGTAATGCTTTTATTTTGAAGAGCAGGAACCTCTCTCTTTAAGGTCAACTTCCTGAAGACATGATTCATGGAGTGCACACATGATGACAGCCTAATGACTTCACCTGGAGGGAATTCCCTAATCATCCACCTCACTGGGGCAGAGCATTGGGCTAAAGATCAGGGTGGAAGTGGAATAGAGCTCCAGTTGGATTTAACTCAGATGTATGTTGTGTGTGTATATAAAGTAATTTTAGCAGCATACTGTATCTTTATTTGTAAATACCCTGTTTAGGTGAAACCCTCTAAATTTGATCAGTGTTACTGTCTGTACCTATTTAAACAGACAGGGTTGTACTGTGATCTGGGTGTAAAATGCTGATGTTGTGACCTTGGTGCCAGAAACTGCAACTGGTGAGACCTGTTAAACATTGGAACATTAAAAGGAAAAGCATTCAGAAAAAAACTGCTGCAGCCCACTGTTGCCTTTTTTTCATCATATGGTCTTCTTCATGACTGCAGGTTTTCATCCTGTATGAGGGTTCAACAACAACCCTCTAAAGTACTGTTTCTACGGTGGAAAGTTCTTCTAAAAATCCAATAGCAGGATGAGTTTTCTCCCGCTGCACAGTGCAAAGAATAGCACAGTGATTCCCGTCCCCCAGGTATAGCTGTGCACTACCGGTCAGCTGGCTGAAAGAGGGCTCCCACACTTTTTTGCCTCACTTACAGCAAAGACTGAAAAAATGTTAGATCACAAAACACCCAGGCAGTCATGTCTACAGTAACGTATGAAAATAAAAGGAGCGCCACCCGTCACTGTTTTAAAACAACACCTGGCAAGAAATGAGCAGCATGTCTGTTCAGCAGCCGCCTGCAGGCTGTTGACACAAGAATAGCCTGACTAACAAACTAGTTAATATCAGTTTGTTAGACTCGTAGTGTTATTAAAAAGAACAGAATGGCAATTAAAAATGTTCTATATTTTGTTTGAAACGTTTGTGGTAATACTGTAAAACTCAGTAGTGTCATACTGGCTCATACCTAGTAGCAAAATGTTCACGGAGGTTGTCTATACTGTTTGTAAAAGATTCATAGGAATAAAAATCTTTAAAAATACAAATAATCTGTTTATACTGTGTCTATCACTAAATTTAGTAATGAAGGCAGCCATATATACGTCTGACCTTGGTTGAACTTTGGAGGGAAGCCTTTCTGTTATTTTTTGCTTTTAAAACCAAGAAATATCACCTACCAAGTAAATAAAATGCCTAATTTAACTGTATAATTCAACCAAGCAAGCAGTGCCCATGTATAATACTTTTTCATCTCTTTTTCTCTTCTTTGGTTTCAAGACAGGAAGGGTTCCTACACATTTTCTATGTCAAGGTTTCACACTTTCCATACTGCAGAATTCCCATGCCTTCTTAGTGCATTTTAAGAAGAAACACAAATGTTCACTAAGCCTTTCTGACACATATTTCTACAGCGGTCAGGCTTTAAATGGCAAACTGACCATTGGGAGAATGGACTGATGGATGGACAAACCAAAAAATGTATGGATGAATTAATGAACAGTTTGTTAAACCAACCAGTAGAGGGATTGACTGGCTGAGTTGTCTAATTTATGGATGGATGGGTAAATGAATAGATAGATGCAGGGATCCCACACATTCTTTCATGTCAAACTTTCACACATTTTCAGAGTTCTTAGTTTCTTTGTAGCTAATATTTGAATTCTAAACATAAAAGTTTACCATGAATTTTTAACACTTTGGACGGTGATCAGGCTTAAATTATTATTTAAAATAAGCAAATTAAAATGTGCAAAAATGTAGGGATGGATGGAAGCACAATAATTTTTCCATAATCTATTTCCGTTTTCCGTACTTCCAGACCTGGAAGATACTTAATTCAAACTCCATACTTGTCCAGACTGCTTAGGAAGTCTGAATGAAGTCCAAGCCTTAGAAAACAATATGTAAGGTGAAGATACATGATCACCGCTGCCCTAGAACTTAAATCATACATAAGGAAGAAAAATACGATGCTGATGTTTCCTTGCCTACCTCATGTGGTCGTATTTTTTGAAGAGTGCGTTGTATTCAACTGCCCTCTGCTGGAGCTCCACATCTATGCAGCTGCCGTAGATGCTGACGATGCTTCTGATCCGACTGTGACAGAAGAACGCGTTCATGAGGAGAAAGAGAAACGGTTGGGTTTGGCAGCTGAGAAACTACACCTGCTGTTTACAACCGGTGTTCTGTACAGCTTGGTCTGTTAGGGCACTTTAAATGACACTGTTCACTGTTTTCTTACTCCACATTGTCTGTGATGCGTGTGCTCAGTTTCATGGTGGCGGTGAGAGCGAAGCCTCTGGTCGTTGGAGTAGACATGTGCGACTGTAAAACTATCTCTAAAGCGTCCAGGACGTCATCCTCTGTCACCTGATGAAGAAGTGTGCAAAACAGAGTTTGAACAATATTATTAACAACTTTTCTGTGATAATAAACATACAAAATGTGGTTTTAAATTCAGTTTTGAGCAAAAAAGAAAAAGGCTTTTTCATCATTGTTTTTCGTTTAACATGCGTGGAGTTAATAACTCTGATTCTATGGATGAATCTACCTGACAATCTTTCAGTTGTTCCTGATTAGCTTTTAATAGGACTAAATATTTAAAATACATGACATTCAACTGTTTTTCAACAGATGCAAATACATAAGTGTCCTGATATCATGATCCCACAGTGAGTCCCATCATTTATCAGTAAATTACCTGCACAGCTTCTGTCTCCTGACACTCGCCTTTCAGCAGAAGGTCTCCATACTCTCCTATACACCAGCAAGCCACCTGGACCAGAGGTTGCTGGGCACACAAATGTTCCATTTATTTCCCATACTTGCATATTAAACTTAGAAATACAGAGCAAAAGGCTGTTTGAAGCAACCATTCTTCCAAAATTCACTGAACGTTACTGTGGTAGAAGGACCTGATCCACTCTGCTGATTAACGCATGGCAGCTCGTGTCACTGTTTTTCAAAAATTATTCTGTTTGTATCTGACCGTTTCAAACTTAAATCTACAGTGAAACCAGACCAGCTTGGTTTGGTTCAGAACTCTTGCAGAATAATATTATCTGACCCACAGACCTGAGAGATGTCAGTGAGCAGCGCCCGGTAGAGCTTGTGGACGGTGTAACAGTGCAGCTCTGAGGTGTTGGTGATGAGCTGAATTAGGTTAGGCACGGTCTCATCTCTGACGTCGCCCCCTGCCTGTGAGGGTAGAAATTACAGGCATACGCTCACACAAATGCAGACACACCAGTAGATCCTTTGGCAATGCAACTGGTCAAGTGTTCAGGTCATCATACGTGGATCTTCCAGACATGAGGACATCACATTAAACCATTAAGGGTATTTAGCAAAGTGAATCAATCTTTATGTGGTGTTACATCCCCAAAATTTGTTTTTAGCCATTGTCATTTTTAAAATGCAAGACATGATGAATAGAAATGATTTAGTTAAAAGGCTACTCTAAAACATATTTATAACCCTAAACATTTTATTAGATTTTGTTACATTACAACCGCAAACTTCAATAACTGTTCAATTCATCACTCGAAAACGGACAGAGTTTGGCAATCAAACCAAAACATGACCGCCCCACCTAAACTGACAAGTCTGAGCAAGGGACAGCGTTAACCAGGGAAGCAGCCAAGAGGCCCATAGTAACTCTGGAGGACCTGCAGAGATCTACAGCTCAGTGGGATAACTATTAGTCACACACTCCACATATTTGTCCTTCCTGTTTAACAAACCCTGCCACAAACAATCCTGAATTGAGACAATTCCTAAAACAGGGAACACAAACCCAGTTAAACAAGATAGTTTGAAGAGACTGAAACCTAACTCAAAAAGTTAGTTTTAGACAGATGAATTCCAAGCATTAGTAAAGCAGAAAACTCATCACACACATCACAATGAGTACAGTACACAATCCTCACAGTGAAACACAGCAGTGGCAACATAATACTGTGGGAATGACTTTCTTCTGCCGGGCCAGAGAAGCTAGTCAGAGTTTATACAGGGCCATCCTGGAAGAAAACCGGTTAGAGGCTGAGACTAAGGTGGAGGGGGGAGAATGAACTGTTGATGAATCCTGTACAATCCTAATTCAGTGAAGTTTGTGGTTGGAAGGTGACAACATCTCAGAAGGTTCAAGAGACATTAATTCTTTTGCAAGGCTCTGTAAGGTTTTTTTTGGGATCCTACATCCATTTCTCCAATACAACCAGAGGAAACCTTATGAGACGCAGCGGGGAAATTAATGCAGTCTGCACTTACCGTGGTGAGAACATGCAGGATGGTGTCAATGTGCCAACGTTGGGAGGGTGCATACCTGACAGAGACACACACAGCCAACTGAGCAGTGCTCTGTGGTGAGACACACACACTGAAGCTGTATCTACATGGTGTATATGTCAACAAGCGTTGTGCAGTAAAGACACAGAAGGCCTTCACTGTTACGGTGTCCGTCAGACAGGAATATCACTGAGTGGATACAGAGCCGGGGTGAGCAGAGTATAAACAAAGCACAGAGACCTTATTGTAACTCGGCACAATAACTCTCACACTTTGTTCAAAAGAACACCTTGGAAAACAACACATTCAGTCTAATCACATGCATGATGTAACGTATCTGTGCTTGTGTGCATACAATATGTTAGCAAGAAATTAGTCATTTCAGAGCTCGCTTTATATTCACAATGAAATCTACGGTACATTCTTTGAGAATGGCCACCTACCTTTCAGCAGCGTTGAATATGCCACTGGCAGCTTGAGCCCTGAGTTCTGGGGGGCAGGAGGAGAGGAAGATGAGCAGTTCCTTCATCATGGAGCGGATGTTGGAGGCTGACACCAAAGCCAAGGATAGCTCCAAAGCCCGCCTACACGGATGGGAGAGTAGGATCAAAGGTACTAATTAATCCAGCTTTGCTGTGTTGACAGGAGTTCACAGCATTCCCTGAAATAGAAGGAACATCTCTGAATATTTACATTAAAGGTTTATCTTTGAATGAGAACATTTCAGGACATCCTTTACAGGATTAAATTCTAATTCTACCAAAAAAACCTTTGGTATGAATGCAGTACCTTTCCCATTAGGAACCCAGTTTTAAAAAATGATTGCTAGTGACATGACGGATGGACTCACAAACTTAGAGAGAAGCAGCTCCCAAGCTAGGAGGCTGAAGCACAACAAACAGAGCCCAAACTCACAGCTGCGGTGTAACTTTTTCCACTGGCTGTAAATTTGTCGAGAGCTTGTTTATGGAAACACCACAACCTTAAAAGATGTTTTTAAATGTGGGACACTATTAAAAAAAGTCTAATTAGAGATTTTGAAATTGATTAATTGCGATTCACCACTCTTTGCAGACAATCTCTACATTTGAACAGGAATACAAAGTTGGGAAACTGATCAAATTGGGAACCACAATAAAAAAGCATTAAACATTTGTGTGGGTCTGTGCAGATGTCTTTACATGCAAGAGAGCTACATTTCCAGCACTGAGGCTCTGCTTTAAAGGTGCACTCACTTTATAAAAGTTAAGGAACCCTTCACAAGAAAAGGTGGGGAACCACTGGCATCTTAAAAATATGTTTTTGCTACCGTTTCTTATCTTGCCATGGATGTTGGATATTAAAAATGTGTTATATGGGTCTAAAGGTGAGGAATGAATAATCCTTCCATCATGTCTCCTCTTGTTTTTAAGAACATGTGTTGCTTTTCATGCCCCCCATTTGTTGAGCAGTGTGTTCGTGTACTGTATTCAACTTTATCAGGGTTCTGCATGTTACTTTTGCAACTTATTTTTTAAATATTTTTTATATTTAAGGTCACCTGACCATCTTGGGATAAATGTTCAATTCTCTGGGAGTGTCCGCTTGGGGTCAAAAAAAGTATTAGCTGAATTAAAAAAAAATTAGGTCAAGATATACCACTCCAAGCTTTCAGCATGCCTAGCAGACTGACCCTCCTCTTTGTGGACAGAGTGTCTGCATAGTGTAGCACGAGATTTAGTAAGCGTAGTGTTAAGTCTTTCATATTAGCCTCCATTACTTCTAGATTGGTCTACTGCAATTCTCTATATATTGGCTTTGAACAGTCATCACCTGCATTTTATCCAATTTGTTGCAGCACGTCTTTTGAAAGGTATAAAAAGGCATGACCATATTACCCTAGTTTTTGCAGATTTGAACTGTCTGCCTGTGTGTTTTTGCATAAATTCAAAGATTTTTTTTACCTACTTTAAAAAATGTTGTTTTCTACTTTTGTTGTCATGAGACCGTTGTACAACAACAGAGTCTCTTCAGTCAGAGGCTTCTTCAGATCTGCAGTAAGACAGACCGCTACAGGAGATCGTTCCTGCCCACAACCATCAGCATCTACAACGGCTCTTTGAAGAAACCTACATAATATGAGCCACAACAACATTTAATTTCCCTTTGGGATTAATAAAGTTGAATTTGAATTGAAAATGTTAAAATGGTTTGGCATCCAGTTACGTTACCAAACTGATCCGCCTACACAAAACCAGAAGAGCCCCGAAGTCATCCAGCCAAGTGTAAAAGGGAAGCAGTGGAACCCCCAAGATCCTGGAATAACCCGACCCTCTTATATCCATACTGAAGAGTTGTCTTTACAGGCAGCCTAAAAATAGTGAAATTGAAAGCAATCGTGGGCCACATAAATTCGATTTTTAAAATTATAATAGTAATAGTATGTGGATGTTTGTTGTCCCATTAACGATAACATTAAATGAAAGGCAAACATATGGTTATTTAAAGACAAGGACTTAGTGTTGTTCCAAACACTTTCTATCTAAAGAGGATTCTAATTCGACAAAGAAAATTTTGCTCTAAAAACTTGTAAAATGTGCCGATCTGATCAACAGCTTGATCTTGGGGACCGTATTTGTGCCAACAGCAGCCACACAAAATCATTCCAAGGGCCGCAAATGACCCTCGAGCCACACTTTGGACACCCCTGGTCATTTGAATCCTGATTTATCTTTAAGTAATGGCTTCTCCTTGTTTTAGCCCGTTTATGTATGGGATTGTATTTGTTTGATTGTTTGTTTTTCTGCGTTTATTTTATTGTACTTTATGTTCTTTTTTGCTTGTTAACCTTGTAAAAAACTCAGGTAAACTTGATTGTTCCTAACTGTGCTGTAGACATATAACTGACATGCACATTGACATTTGAGTAGCATTTGCATAACGTCCATAGCAGTGGTGCATAAGCATCTCTCAGATGTACAGCCCTCATGCCATGGACGTTTTCATCATGTCCAAAACAAAATGAACCTAAAACATACTTTACTATTTTACCTATTCCGTTGACAAGTCATTCACAAATTTAATTTGTGCAAACAGGTTTTTAATATGATACATGCAGCCTCTATCTGGAAGAGATGAGTTGAAGCAGATATAAAACATAAATGAGGCTAACGAAGACAATATCTGACAACATTTGCATCCCACTTATACCATGCACGTTAGATCAGGCTGAAGTAATGCTAGATTTATTTATACATAAATTCAAATGAAGTGATCAAAACGATTCCTGAGACATGGATTTATGAAGTAAAAAAACTCAAATCACACAAAAGAAACTGACATTGTAAAATCATTTTTAAAAACCTGCCAAACATGCCTGTGTAAATTTAATCGGAGGCAACCGGATTTCCTTGAGTTTTTCCTTGGAAACGTTTCAATAAAAAAACAGCACATGGAGGATGGCCCTCCATGTGCTTAAAAACAGCAGCTCCCAAGATTCAAAGTCCGGTTGCCTCTGGTTAAAGCCTGTTGTACCTGCCAAACATCTTTGAATTAACAGCTCAGCCCCACAAAACCCAAGGAGGTGAAGGTTACCGCTTGACAGATGCATCCTGGTCTTTTAAGCAATCTACTATAGTCCCACGGTGCCGCTGAACTGCATTATGGTCTGTCGCAACGATCTTCTGAAGGGAGGTCATGGCGATATATCTGCATATTCACACAAGAGGGGCAAAAGTGAAAATCTGCCAAGTTTTACGCTTGATACCACATTCTGATTAAACCTAATTCAAAGAGGTCTACAGCAATGTCAGCACATCAAGTGTTTATGTGTGGACACTAGTAAAACTGGTCTGACAGGAATAAAGCATTCCCATCACTGCCACCCAGCCACAGAGAGTCAGTGGTTCGGCTGGAGCAAACCAGACAGACCCGTTCGACCACAAGGCCTATGGGGAAAACACTAACATGCCCACAATAAAACAAAACCTCTAGGAGCTTTTTACAAGGTGTCCACATTCACGGTGCGATCTTAACCTGAGTGATCAGACTTAAGAGGCAGACAGAGGGCTCCCACAGAGGGAAAGCAATTATTCAGCTCAGATGATAACAGCCTGTTGGAGGAGAACAGTCAGTATGGCCTCTTGAAATAGAGAAGGCAAAAGGCTCCAGTGAAATCAAAGGAAATAGACGGTGAGAAGAGGTAATAGGAAAGAGAGAGAGGGTGAAGATAATTAGCACTGACCGAATGTTCCTGTCATTATTCAGGAGAAATCTTCCCAGGATGTTAACAGCCAAAACCTAAGGAGCAAATGAAGTTAAGCAGTGTTTGATCACTAAATAAAGGTTGCTGGTGTAATAATGCAGTAAAATGTGTGAGTGTATCTCACTCTGAGGCCACTCTCTGACTTTATGTCTAATACAGTGAGAACCGTCTCGTAGAGCACGGCGTTGCCCACAGTCTTGGTACTGTCTGTGTTGGTCGCCACCTAGAACACAAATCACACCTCAGTGAACTGACATTGCTGGCAACAGACTGAAAGATCTGAGACATCTTTTAGACTTAAAAACAATTTAGCATTCGCTATCAGACATGATTCAGTGTGTTACAGACTGTTCCCTGGAATAGAGCGAAACTTCCCTCATGATTCCCGTACTGGTGACTGGTTAGAAAAATGTGGGTAAAACCTGAGCTAGGAGGTCGTTCATGGCGTCACTTGCTGCTTCGTTGTTCCGGCCGAGGATTCTCAGCAACCTCAGGATGCGTACCTGAAGCAAAAGACGACAGAGAAACAACACTGAGTATAAATGCAGCTGTTCTGTGAAGACCTCAGAGGTTTGTTAGAGAACATAACAGACAGGTCAGTGAGAAAGTTGTGGAGGTGTTTAAAGCACAGGTTATAAACCAATACCAATATGATATATTTTTGGACAGTGTGAAAAACCTGGAGAACCTGAGGAGCACCCATGCAGAAAGGCCCCCAGTCACATAAACTACACTGAAGTCTGTGATTGTAACGTCACAAAAAGAGGAAAAATGAAAGAGGTATGAAAAGTTTGGCAAAGCGCTGTGGCTTGTTCTAACATTTAACAACTCACGTTGGCGTAGATTTACAAAGCATGACAGAATACCAAGCCGGGTCTGCGTGCCCTTTTTCAGCGCAATGTCAAGAAAATAAGCAGTGAAATTAAACAGAATAATTGGGCATCTACTACAAACTAAAAGTCATAAAAATGGACGGCTGACCTGTAGGAACGGATCACTGACTCCTGCCACATCGTGGTCCGGAGAATATCCTGAAATCACCAGGCCTTTCATGATCTGAACTAGATCTGGGACCGTCTGGAAGGCACACCAAACATACCCGTTACAACACACATACAGTCATATTCAATAAGTTGGAATACGCGTTATGATAAGGCTCGTTTGTCAAATTAAAGGTACCTTTTGGAAATAACAGCCTTTAAGCAGGTAATAAACATACTTTTCATTAAGCTAAATAGATACGATAAAGGTAAATGTTTTTTATTGCTTAGATGTAATATTCTAATCTTAAATGTCCAGTTTTTTATTAGCTGTAAGCAGAAAATCATCACAATTAATCTTCAATAATAATCTAATTTATATTTATATTTTATATGGCTGTATTACTGCAGAACCATCAGATCAGGACACCCCATACCTTCCTGAACCGTTCCAGAGCTTCTGGGCTCCGCTCACAAAGCTCAGTGATGAGCACAACAGTTCCATGCAACACACCTGCAGATAAAAGATAAACAAAAATAATACATGAATTGACTGGAAACAACGATTAGGAGATAGAGATGGTAGATGCGTGACTAAAATCTGCTGACCGTGGTTCTTCTCAGAGAGGAGGGAGCGAGCAGAGGGGACAAATAGCTCTCCTAGATCCTGGACTTTCCTCACAATGTGAACGGCACATAAAGCAGCCTACAGGAGCAGTAAAACAAGACTATGGTCAGTAAATCACACTCATACCAACGGTAGTAGAATTTACACAGAGGATGTATACACAACTCATAATTCAAAAGATTATTTTAGCCGTTATCTCCAGCAAACTGTAGTTAAGTCAGACTGTTACATCACCGATCTATTGTCGAACATTATGCTAAAGTCTGGTAATAATGAGACTACCAACTAAGTTATAACTAGGGTAAAGCAGAAGTTTGTTTTCTTCCAATGTGGGGTTATGTGAAGTACTGATTAGTAGTTATGGTCTTATTGCTTGGAGAATCAGTTAGAACTCCTTTCTTAACGAGAGCAAGAAGACTAAATATCCGACAATATACAGCTACAGAAACAATAAAAATCAATGACAAGTAGAGGAAACACTAAATCATAGATTTTAGACACCTCTTCTGCCTCAAAAACGTAGGTGTGTATTGCAAAATGTAAATCATGTTACACAAAGACCCGGCAAGCAGCGCATCGCGTTGCAACATGGACATTAGGGATAGATATGAACTTGGCCTCCTAATCAAGGTCATCGCTACCGGAGCCCCTGAGGAAACCAACCCTTGATATGTCATGCTGTGGGTTTGTGGTAGGACCAACGTGCAGTGAAGGAGGCAGGAACCAGAGGAATGAAGGTAAGACGAGTCTTTAAATGTTCTCGTACGCAGACCAGGCAGGAAAACCAGAATCGGGCCGAAACAGATCCAGACCAGGACACGGAGTGACCAGGCATGACGAGGGTAAGAACGACATAAACGTCACAAGGATCCAGCAGGGAACTAAGGCCACTAAGGAACTTAAATACAAATAGGAAATGCAGTGAGAACCAATGAACGACAAGGTAATCAAGGAAAATACAGAACAGGTGTGAGTGACACTACTGGGAGACAGAGGGAGTGAAACCAATTAACAAGACACAGAACTAAGGGTAAACAGAGATCCAAAAAACAAAAACACAGACCCAAAACACATGAAATCTTTTGGTGTCCTGTCTCTGATTTTGTCAGCTACATCCCCAGAATCACAGCTTATTTTCATGGGCACAGTTGGCAAAACTGCATTATAGGCCTAACATGTAATTTTGTTGATGTAACAAATCTGGCTTTTCCTCAACAGTCTCGGTGTTTTCACTCTCTACAGTGATGTTCACAGTTAAAGAGAGATCACTGTTCTGTAAGTCGCGCTCAGATATTCTTGCCAAGCTAAATTACTAACAAGTCATATCAAAACATCGAGGAAACATGCTAGCGTTAGCTTATCGCTTAGGCCCCTGCTCCGCACAACGACACAGCAGGAGTTCATTGGAGTTTATTGAAGACTGAAGCTGAATGTGCCGAGTCAGATTTATGTTGCTATTGGGACAAAATATCTTTTTCTGCCAAGAACAACTGATAAGAGAGACAGCAGAGTCCTGAATGTCACTGGTGTGCAATTTAAATGCTACATAATCACAATAGTGTTTTAGATAATGTAATACTATAGTGCTGACTATAGTGGTTAAAATACTGCACTCTACTGCATACTGGTTTTAATTTTTTGTTTAATTTGATTCACTTTTGCGATTAATAAAATATTTTTTAAATGAATGTGGTATCAGCAGGCCAGCTGAGAGCCTCGCCTGGGCCCAGGACAAGATCACGTCAGATGATTAGCCCCCACCCATGGGCATTCTGTAACCAGTAACTAATTGATATTTATATTTAAAGACATGATGGGTACAGCATTCTATCTACTTCTTTCTCCTTGCATCTTCTTCCTCACATTCCTCTTCTCCCTCCTATCTGCTCCATGGAACAGGTTCTACATGACGTTCCTGCTGTAGAAGCTAACAGTGACACACATTTACGAAATGGGCGGGTCAGTTTATGTAACTGTTTTTCTTCACAGGCCATTTTTTTGCAAAAAAAAAACAAAAAACAAATTCCTGACCATAATTTGATAGTTGAAGGGCCCTGTTCTGACCCCCCTTAATGTATACCGCTCCAACAGTCCCTGATTTAAGGTGATTTAATCTCCTCCCTTTGGCTTTCTCCGCTCTTCTAGATGTCTAGAGGTCATGTGTTGCCTCGCTTGTAAGGAGATAAGCAACTGCCTTTTCAACAGAGATTACAGAGAGTTTTTCTCCTAAACTCTAGTTTTAAGTAAAGCACCTGGTGATCTGCTTTCCTCAATATTTAAGCTCTGTTCCAAAGAGGTTCTTTCTGACATCCCAACCACACTTTGTGGATTGATTACTTTTATATATTTACTGTAATACCAAAAATAACTTTACAAATACCTAAAGTAGTACAGCCAGGTGCACTGGATGAATTCAAAAATCTATATCTATGCATGCTGTTACCTTTTTCTTTATGTAAGAGTTGGAGGAGCACAGCAATCTGTTGATCTCTGGGGCCAGATCCCTGCACATCTCAGCTGAACCCATGCAGGCCAGTGTGCACAGAGCCAAAGATTGGACGTACTGGCTGCTATGAGACAGGTCACTGAACAACACAAATAAAGAAAACTCCATAAATCACAAGACAGATTTCTGGTTCCTGTAAAAGAATAATGTGACATATTGTAATTCTAATTGTATGAAACCTTCATATTTTGTAACTTTTCTGATTACCTATTTTTTTCAACTAAGGTTTGTCTCTTCTTGAAAACATATTTTCGTCACACTTTAATGTTTCAGATCATAACAAATTTTTATACAAGGCAAAATTCATCTGAGAAAATACGAAATGCATTAAAATGATGTTTTAAGTTAAGGGAAAAAGAAAACTATGTAGAGAGAAGAGGGCCTCTTCTTTTTGGTTACATTTTATTAGCCATACCCAAACCTAATTACTAGCTAACCTGTAGATTCAATAACTAACCCAAAAAGACCCAAAAAGAAGCACATCCACCACTCATCCAGGAGGTCACAAAAAAAGACAGAAGTGGAACTTTTTGCAAGGTGAGAATCTTGAAAACAGGATTTTACAAAAAAAAAACATGAATCACGGTGGTGGTGGTGTGATGATCTGAGGCTGTTTTTTTAATGACTTGCCGTAATTGATGGAATCAAGATTTCTGCTCTCTAGCAGAAAATCCTGAAGGAACTCATCCAATTGGGTTATGCAGCAGGACAATGTTCCTAAGCACACCAGAAATCCCACAACTCAATGGCTCAAAATAAAAATGAAAATGGAAGTTTTGGAGTGGCCTGGTCAAAGTTAGGACTTTATTCCAATTGAAATGTTGTAGTGTGACTTTAAACAGGCCATTCGTGCTCGAAAACCATCCAAAAGAAAAGAAATTCTGATGATGTAAGAGACTGATTACACTTGAAGTAAGTCATCACTGGCATGCGTGACGCGACAAGTTATTAGGTCTAGGGGTCAATTACATTCCACATAGGGCCAGGTTGGTTTGGAAAGCTTTTTTTCCTGAAGAAATGAAATTATCATTTGAAAACTGCATCTTGTATTTGCTCAGTAAATCTTTGAGCTTAAAATTAGTTGCAAAATTAGACCAAAAAGCAAAAACAGACATAATGAGATAGCAAATACTTTCATACAGCACTATATGTGATTATGATTTCGTTGTTACAAGTATAATAAACACATTTATCGATATTTAGCAAAGAGGAAATACAATAACACAACAAGTATTTTTCTCCCAGCACCAATTTCAACACATAATGCATTTATAAGCTGTTTAGGAACATTTAAATGCATACAAACACAATTCCTATTATAAACAATGCAGTTATTAACAGTTGTCCTTACTTCTTTATGGAGTTGGTGATGAGCAAGCTCGCATCCTGCTTCTCGTCCAGGAGCATCATTGCTCCCAGGTATCCCACGCGCTTCTCGCTGTAGCGCGGGCTGGCGATCATCCGGACACACTCCATCTACAAAAGAAACAGCCAACAACTCTGTGAAATGTGGAGCTACTTGAAATGCTGACACTTGCTGATGCCCCCAGGCAAAGTCTCTGCTCTTTCACCACTCTGAGCAGAGGAGACTTGGACGTCTGAGTGGGGAAAGGCCGGAGTCAGTGGCCTACTTACAGGAGATTGGTTTTTAGACGGGCTTTGCTTGAGGGAATTCAACACAATTCACATTGTTCGGATAACAGGAAGGATACAAAAAGACAAAGACCGACCAATTTACGCAGTGTCTTTTGAAAGTCTTCAAAACTTTTTCACTCTTTTTCATGTTATTCGGATTTTATGTGACAGACCAACACAAAGTAGTGCATAAAAGGTGAAATGCAAGGACAATTACGTACGTTTTTCTAAACTTTTACAAATAAAAGCAGAATGCCTTCACGAGTCCGCTTGTGTGAAATTAAATCACTTGTCTTATAAATCCAGCTGATCTGTGAAGGCATCAAAGGTTTATTAGAGAACATTAGTGAAAAAAGAGCAAAGACCATGGGACACAGCAGACAGGTGAGGGGTAAAGTTTTGAAGAATAAAGCAGTTTTCGGTAATAAAGTAATATCCCAGCCGTGTACAAATCTTGCCTTAATGGAAGGGGCGGCAAGGGAAAAGCCGATGATAAAAGAAAACTATAAGATGTCCTGTTTAGAGCAACTTTTGCCACCTTTCGATGCAGCTCTGCTCCAACACGCCCGAATCAAATCTCTAATGTCATCAGTGTTCAATCATTCACCCAATCATTGTAACATGACAACATGGTGAAGGGGCCTGAATACTTTTGCGAGGCACCCATTTCTCTAAAGCTTTTATCACACTTTATCACTCAAGCTTTTTCTAGACCTTTTCATAACACAAATCATGTCAGTCAGGGCTCACTTCTCTGGATGTATGAAGTGAAACCAGACACTTGCTGGTCTCCCACACTTCAGCCAAGGCAAACCCATGACAGGAATTAGCCAAATCTCCACTCACCTGACCAAAGTGAGCAGGGTAGCCCAACATGTGCACGTAGAGCAGCTTGGCGAGGTTGTGCGACCGCCCCCCGTTGTCGGTTTGTCTGAACTGGGCCCGGATGGCGGCGCACTCCCTCTGGATGACCCCCCGTTCCTCACACTGAGTCCTGGCTGACCTGATGGCTCGGATCATCTCCTGCAGGGCGACTGATGGAGACATGGCTGTGGGTGTGCATGGGTGATGTTTGGCAGAGAAAGAGAGACACAGAGACAAAAATGGGTTATTGCGTTGAGTTTAGCTCTAGTTGGTGTTGCACTTCCTGTTTCAACACATCCAGCTTTGTGTAACCTTATGGCAGAGTTACTACAATGTAATAAATTAAGTGTATATTTTAACACCAAGAGCAATACAAGTAAACATAAAGCAAAATCAGGGTGCGTAACACAAAAACATTTCAGCCCTCTTTAACGTTAGACATGTATTACATCCGGTGACACACAGAGTTAATAATACCGGCTGTTCCTTCCATTTTATCACGTTAACGTCAAACACTGACAAGTTAACAATTCATCCAAAACGCTACTTATCGCCACACTGCCTCAGTCGATGCTGCAGCTCAGTAAACAGAGCCAGAGGCGGACTGGACCGAGCTAAGCTGCTGCTGGATGCTGACAAGGCTTTTAGGAGACAGCTGGGCTGAATAACAAGCTAACCCGCTGCGACATGATGTTCATGTGACAAAACGATGACCTACCTCGATAAAAATGTCTGTAGTTTAAAAAAGTAAACCGTTTAACCGACCCCCTCCAGCACACGGCCGCATTAAGTTGGCTGGAAACCCAAATACTGTCTATCCATGGAGGGCACGTCAGAACAAACCCAGCATCACCCAACTTCCGGTTTCATCCTTCGAAATAAAACATTTATGTATTTTTGCTGGAAGTTTGTTGGAAGTTTTAAAGCTACCATTTCTGTAAAATCAACCAATCTCTCTTTAAATATACTTTGTCACTTACAGACCCAGTCAGAGTTCGTTTTTCTATTAGTTTTGCTATTTTTTTAAATCTTTTTTCAAAATAACCTCAAACTTGTGGGGGCATCTCAAAAGGCTTAAGGCAACTTAAATTTGTTTTTATGTTGTTATTTTTTCCTCTTTATTCCTTTATGTTTAATCTAATTCATCCTACATATGTGTTTACTTATATTCTGAATGTCAGAACATGACATTTAATTCAGGAAAACAGTAAAACACATAAAACCGGTGTGTGACAAGGATCAGGGCAGACTGAAATGATTTAAAAAATATGCAACCGAATAAGATGATTTACAAATTGTACAAAACATGCATGTACATTTGTGCATACAAAACAACACACTATTTACAAGAAATAAAATAAAAAAAACCCTGTGCAAATAATAATAATCAGGGATGTAAACACTTATTGAGTTTGTTAGGAGCAGTGATGGTTGTAAAGTCTAACAGTTGTTGGGAGGAAGGACCAGCGATAACTCTCCTTTGTGAACCTAGGATGCAGCAGTCTGTTACAGAAGGAGCTCTCCAGTTCTGCATGTCTCTGGTGGGAGACATTGTCCAAGATTGATGTTATTTTTGCTAGAGTCTTTCTGTTTCCCACTACCTGTGCTGGGTCGAGGGGGCATCCTAGGACACCGCTGGCCTTCCGAATGAGCTTATCTAACCGCCTCCTCTCAGCTGCTGCTCCAACATAAAACACCATAGAAGATGGCTGACGCCACCACAGAGTCAAAAAAGTTCTCAGGAGTGCCCCTGCCCTACAGAAGATCTCAGTCTCCTTAGCAAGTAGAGCCTGTCATGACAAATCCTGTAAAGTGATGTGACTCCAGTCCAGTTTATTGTTCAGGTAAACACTTATAAGAATCCACTATCTCAATGTGAATTCCCTGGATGTTCACCAGTGTCGGCGTGGAGGGTCTGCGCCTGTGGAAATCGGCCATCAGCTCCGTGCCGCCACATACGGCAGGAGGCCGGTGAGGCAGTCCACTGTCCAATGGGACAGGTTGGTAGTCCACTCCTGACAGCTCCAGCTTTTTCCTCAGAAGTCCCAGCTGGATGGTATTAAAAGCGATGGAGAAATCAAAGAACATGATCCTCACCGTGCTTTCAGGCTTCTACAGGCAGGTCAGAGCTCGGTGTAGGAGGAAGATCATCCACCCCGATGACGGGTTGGTAGTCGAATCCAATCGTTTTTAAATTAGTACTCTTTATTTAGGGGCATGCTGCAAGTCTATTTCTTATTGGAAACAAACACAAAAAAAAAATACTATAGACCACTGACCATCATTCCAGTCAACACAAGATAGAAAAAGTAGGAAAAAAAATCCCATTCCTCAGCAGTCAGAAAGAGAGAAGTTGTTCAGGGTGGTTAAAGTTCAGACTACATGAGTACATCTGTACGGGCATTTAAGGTGATACAGGCAGAATGAGACATTTATTAATTTTATGAATGGTGAATATGCACAGAAACCAATCATACAGAAATATTTGAACAAGTAAAGGTTCTAAGGCTGACCATTGTCATTATCACTGTTTAATTCACCTTTTGCCCTTCTCAACAGTATTCAGTAATGTATGTTATCTTGGGGTCATAAGTAAAGTTCAACCCATTTCAAAATTCTCAAATCATTCTGAATTATTACATTAACACGTGTTAAATGTTATACATGTATGTATACTAACACAACTTAGGATAAATTAACCTGAATGTCTGTGCATATCTGAACCAGTCAGTCAGTCATTTTCTATACCACTTCTTCCATAGTGGTTCATGGAGAAGCTGGTGCCTATCTCCAGCAGTCTATGGGTGGGAGGCAGGGTGCACCCTGGACAGGTTGCCAGTCCATCACAGGGCAACACACAAACAACCACACACACACACCTAAGGGTAATTTAGAGGACCCAGGACACTCTTGCTGCAAGGCAACAGTGCTACCAACTGCGCCACCGTACAGCCCCATATCTGAACCATTTTAATACAAATCTATGTATACAACTAGTCTTTAGGTTGTCAGTGGAGTAAAACAATGTGCATTCAAATATAAAATGCCACAAAATATTAACTAAGGAGGCAGTCAGTGCTTTGATCAGTAAACATTGCTTGTTATCTTGAACCATTATCAAATGAGGATACTTACAAAAACTGTTTGAAATTTAAGAAACCTTCTTGAACAACAATAAGAAAAAGATATCAGAGTTATGGTGCTTCAGGTGTTTCTCATACAACAAAGCTTACATTAAAATGTGCAACTCCACAATGCATAGGCATTTGTTGTGAGGTTACAAAAAGGCAAGAACGACTTTTGAACATTAAAGATTTGGTAAAACGTTCAATATTGCACACATAATTAAATAAAGACTCATTTTATAAATTGTAAGATGTATTGAACATCTTTGTTACACACCTTCGTCCCCTTCAGATTATGTGGCTATATGGTTTTATGAGCTGTGATGCTGGATCAGGTAGGGATGACAGATCCCTATTTTTATAGATATACCTAACCATAAGCTGTAAAATTATTTCTATTTTATATAATTCTATAACACTTCTGTAATGACGAGTCCCAATATGCAGGCTTTTATTTTGAAGGTAAAAGCCATAGCTTTATTTTATTGATAACAGCCGTCTTGACCCACCTCAGCTTATCATACCTGTGCACGACTTCCGCAATTTGATCACTTATTGTGGTCGAGTTCCACCCTCTGCTGCTCTGGCTCTGCAAACGGTTGATAAAACATTGATGAGAGCAATGAGGGAGCCTAATGCCGGTTTTACTGAACTGCATGCAGGACAACACAGACTCTTCATGAAGAAACCAGGGCAATCCACTCTAGTGGGGATGTTAAAATACCAGAACTCAGGTAAATGACAATATTAAATACTAATCAGGCAGAAAATATTGAGAAGTAAGCATAACATTAGGTAGTTCATGTAGAGATTTTAGTGTTACTACTGGCACCATCAAAGGCATTTCTGATCATTTTTTTTACATTTCCTTTTCAAAATTGAGTTCACATTTGTTGTATTTTTTTACATGTCTGCAATCAAATAATAAAAGTGTATACATAGATAGATAGATAGATAGATAGATAGACAGATAGATAGATAGATAGATATGAAGGAGTGGGTTATTCTCTTTGTGTGCACAGTGCATGGAGTGACTGAAGCAGAGTTCAGCTGGTGTGCTCACTAAATGTGTGCATTTCTGACTTAAATACATTATTTTTTACCTCCGTTTATCAATTTTCCACAGCATGTTGGATTCATGTTAAAGTGTGTTTAAAGATATAATTTTGAAATAAAAAAAAACTATTTAAAAAGTCTAATTAATCAAAAATCTCACGACCTCCCTGCAGTACCACCATGGACCCACTAAGAGTCGCAACCCCATTGTTGAAGACCTCTGCTCTGGACAAATATGTCAACAAAATATTTCATATTCAGGAGCCATGCAGTGATTGTGCAAGTCTCACTTTTCGCCACATAATCAGTCTGTGTTTTCCTTGTGTGTTGTAACTACATTAGAGCTACGTAGTTGTCATTGCATTGTCATTCTGCTCTGATAGGACTGCACAGGTAGTTACTTTGACCAGAAACAAGTTAACATGTTCTATTCTCAGTATGTGTTTCATACAGTAACATCATTGGTGGTGAACCACCTCCTACCGCTGTTTCCAGTGTTAATAATCGTTGGTTTGTTCTGGAAATAACTGTCCAGTGCCAACGGGACAGTGGTTTAAAGGTTCATAAAGTATAGTAATATTAGTAGTATTAGTAGTTGCATAAACTGCTATCACCACGTATTTGGAACTGAGGTGGTTTTAAGTCAGTCTGCTTCAGTCATGTCCCCTGTTGGACTAACAGCTCCATGTCTAATCTCAGTTTAAACAAAAACACCAAAAGAGTAATATACTACAGGCAAGATATTTACTACTTATAAGCTAGAAATAGAAAATTACTTCAAAAATCCTGAATTAACGCCTTAATGGCTTGAACAAAACCAGACACTTCATTCTCTGAACAGTCAGTCAGTCAGTCAGTCATTTGATATACCGCTTATTCCATAGTGGGTCGCGGGGAAGCTGGTGCCTATCTCCAGCAGTCTATGGGCGAGAGGCGGGGTACACCCTGGACAGGATTCTCTGAACATGAGGGAAAAATAGGTACGAAGGTACAGAACAGCAGGTGGAGCACTGGCAGTACTGGACTCTTCTGAAATATGAAAAACATTATTAACATCATACATCTCAACACAGTTCTGCAACTTAACGTTTAGTAGAAACATGCAAAGTTGTGAAACTAAAAACAGGTCCATTGTATCAGAATTCAATTGAATTCAATTCAGTTTATTTATATAGCACCAATTCACAACACATGTCGTCTCAAGGCACTTCACAAAAGTCAGGTACATACATTCCAATTAATCCTAATCATTGAACAATGCAGTCAGATTCAGTTATTTATTCAAATTGGATAAAAAGTTTTTCTGTCTAAGGAAACCCAGCAGATTGCATCCAGTCAGTGACTTGCAGCATTCACTCCTCCTGGATGAGCATGTAGAGACAGTGGACAGTCACTGGCGTTGACTTTGCAGCAATCCCTCATACTGAGCATGCATGTAGCGACAGTGGAGAGGAAAAACTCCCTTTTAACAGGAAGAAACCTCCAGCAGAACCAGGCTCAGTGTGAGCGGCCATCTGCCACGACTGACTGGGGGTTTGAGAGAACAGAGCAGAGACACAAAGAGAACAAAGAAGCACTGATCCAGGAGTACTTTCTATGGGAAGGAAAAGTAAATGTTTATGGATGTAGCTCCTTTAGTCGTTTCACCTAGAAAGAAGGAACAGATAAACTCTGTTTAGAGTCTGAAGAGAGCACATAGAGTTAGTTACAGTAAAAGCTCAGTCAGTAGCTATGTCTAGGAGAGAGAAAGGGTTAAACACTGAAAGACAGGGCCATGTGGATCATCGGTAGAGGGTGAGCATTAAGTTGTTGCCAGCAGAAGCTTGGAGGATTCCCCTCTCCAGAAAGGTGTCAC
Source organism: Crenichthys baileyi (assembly GCA_036173005.1). Classification (NCBI taxonomy): domain Eukaryota; kingdom Metazoa; phylum Chordata; class Actinopteri; order Cyprinodontiformes; family Goodeidae; genus Crenichthys; species Crenichthys baileyi. The sequence continues at coordinate 604,746 of JAHHUM010002597.1, read as the reverse complement.
AGGTAGACACAGAGTCAGGCCAGGTGTAGCTTCTAGGAAGAGAAAAGAGAGAGAACAAAGTTAAAAGCTGAAATAACAGCAAATAATACAAAATTGAAGAGTAGTGTGAGAAAGTAGCGAAGAGGGTGAAAGTGGTCATTATGTCCTCCAGCAGCCTAAGCCTATAGCAGCATAACTACAGAGATAGCTCAGGATAACCTAAGCCACTCTAACTATAAGCTTTATCAAAAAGGAAAGTTTTAAGCCTAGCCTTAAAAGTAGACAGTTTGTCCATCAGAGCCCACTGGTGGCCATTGTTATACTAAAAACCACAACGATTGGGATACCTCTCTCTGTCAGATTGACCATAACCATTGGAAAAGAGAGGGGGTCACACAGGTAGCATACATGAAAAAGTCATGTTTTTAAAGTATCACTCATTTCTCATGAAAAAAATAACGTATTAATCATGTTTTATTGCAAAAACATTGTTAAAGCAAAGTTACGTCTGCATGTTTATTTTGATTATTTAATACATTTCCTGATTTTGTTTCATTCTTGGCACAAACTGCCTAAAGAGAGCAACATTGTTTCTTTGGAACACACAGGATAGCAACACCACACAAATAAAGAGAAGTTGATTTTTCCAGACTGGTGTGCAATGTGCGACATGAATCACAGCCAAGCAGATGAGGTGTACTGCAAAAACAGCCAGAGAGGCAGCACCAAAAGCCGTTCGGTCCTGAGAGCGGAGCCAGATGGTGCTTGCGTTTTGAGTCCACTTATCAGCTGAGAGAAAGCACAAATACAAACAGCTGATTTTAACCTGAACCTAACTGAAACCCCTTTAACAAGACAAATGGATGTTAAATACACAAGGGTATATATTATCTCCAGTCCTCTTTAAATGATTCTACTGAAATCATGAGTATTTATGAGTTTCAGTGCCAATCAGTAATGATGTAACACTCAGAGGGCAGGACTAATTTACACTAGGTGACTCTGATCGGATGCCTTGAAACAGATCCCAAATTGCACATTGAGGTCCAGAAACTGATGGAGGCTGCCAAGCAGTGTATGAAAGGAGACTCAAAGAATTCGGTTTCTCTTTTTTCAAGCAGCTCAATCTGCAGTTTTAATTTCATAACTTTGATAAGCCAAAATACAGGACATTTTGAATGCAATATGCAAGGTCTATTGCAAATGTAGTGTTGTAGAATTCAACCATTTATGTTTTTGTCAGCAGTGGTTTTACCTGTTTCAATTCTTATAATGTGCAGCTCTTTCAGCACAGTGCTGCATATCACATTTTTATCCTACGATCATTTTTTTGTTTTGACTTACCAGTTGTTGCATTCACTGCATAGGTTCATCATGATCGAGTGTCCTGATTGGTTAGAGTTTAGACAATCAAACTCCAAATAATTACTTCATCTTGCACTACTGTGTGTGGTTCAGGCATGAGTGGAAATGTGCAACTCCTCTGTGGCTGATGTAAATTTCAGAAAAATACATACTTCCAAAAATCAAGGACAGAATTGCTTTGGGATAAAATAAATAAGCCAAAAAATACATCAGTAAAGGTAAAACATAAAGATTGATAGTCCTTTACACAAGGGGCACATGGGAATCTAGAGTCTGGGCATCCATCTAATTCATAAAGCTCTTAAAAAGAGGTATTTGCACCTCATATTGTGCTCCTAAATAAAAGTGTGTACGTTTATGCAATTTGAACACATTTAAGTGAGATATTGGGCTTGCATTTTGGGGAAAAAGCTGTTCATATTTATGCAAAATTATGTACGTATTATGTATTAAAGCTAAGGTAAAAAGGGTCAATTTTTCAAAGACTGGTGCTCTTTGACACACACATTTAGTGTAAAATATTTTGTTTCCTAAAAGCTGGTGATAATTTTGATGCATTAAAAGAAAAAACCTTTCAGCAGTGTGCTTTTCAAAAAGAGGGCAGGAATGTCATAGCCACTATAGTTCATCCTCTCTTCCATTGATGCACATCTAAACTTTTTTGCATGGGATTTCTGTAGCCAACATATGGCATTTACAAACTATCCAGGTCCTCAGGGCACACCAGAACGGCTCTAAGTGGAGGCAAATATAAAAAAACAACAAAAAATCAGTCATATTTTTTAATAAATATGAATCATCAAAAGGGTTTTTCTTTATAACACCAGGATGCAACATTAGCCAAACATAAATGTGTTTATAAGTTCCCCAGGCAAAGTTTTTTTTATATAACTCTGACTGCTCAAGTTTAATCAACCTATTATATTTAGATTTTAAGCTAGTTGCTATTTTATAAACACCTTCAAGGTATTCCAGCTGCTGATCTGAAGACAGTTTTAATAGGAAAGATATGGCTAGCATGGGTCAGAGGCCATCAGCAACTCCAATGTTGCTTATTATTGATGTCCTGTTTCTAGAAAAAAAACAGCAAAATGATGCCATATTTAAAATAAAAAAGTGGGACAATATCTAGGGCTTTGGTAACCTTAATATTGTTCCCTCTCAGCTTTCTTCTATTGGGAGTGTGATCCTCCCCCTTTTTTTCCATGTTTTGGGAAGGAACGTAGAGCATGGAGACAGCTAACCACACAAATAACATTATTTATCCCAGTATCCATGAGATCACAACCTTGGTTTATTAATGCTGATTTAAGCTTCTAAAAATGCCCACAATCCTAATCCGCTGGTCTCTCGTCCCACCAGCAGCTGGAAAACGGGAGTTAAACAGATTTTAGAAATTATGTTCATTGATTCAAAATGAATGTAAATAAATCAAATGATAAAAGAAAATCAGCTAGTGTTATTCAGATGATAATCTAACATTTTGTTCTTGTTTAAGCTGTGTTTTTACATTTTTTAATTTATTTTAAAGTTGAATGATCAAAAACAAAGCTAAACTTTAGTTTTAAACATAGTGCACACATTTTGATTGCCACCAACACAGAACAGTGTTTTTCAGTTTTTATTGGAGTTTAAAAAAACAAGGATTTAAAGGTAGCAAGGGAAGTGGTACTGAGGGGGTGAAGGTGTGGAGTGTGAACTGAAGGAAAGGAGGTACTAGAGATGAGGATGGGTGAGATGATAAAGGGCTGTAGGAGGGATGGTTAAGATGAAAGAGATGATGCAATCTGGGAACAGAGCAGAACTACTCCTGTGGAAAACCAGCAGCTACTGACTTCCTGCTGCTGCGGTTCTTGATCCACTTCCAGAATTGCTCTTCTCCCTTCCTGTCTCCATCTCTCCTCTCTCCTCCAAAACTTTTTTCTCAGATTGCAGCTCTCTAGTTATTGCTTCAAGTCTGGATTTTTTACAGACGAACATCAGCTTTTCTTCCTCCGGATCTTTTCAGATTAACTTTAAATGCTTATGTTCTTGCAGCAGATCTTTGTTTGTAGCCTGAAGCTTTTCTTTTTCCTTCTGCAGCTCTTTCTGTTCTTGCCTCAGTTTTGTTTTTAACTTTTGCAACTCATGTTTCTCCAGCTGGAGCTTCTTGTTCATCTCTTTCATTCTCTTCTTCTCATTGCCAATTATTTTTTCTCTGACTCCATTAGTTTGATTTCCTCCTTCAGGCCTGGTCTGCGTGCTTGCATCTACTTGCTTTCTTTAGATTCTTTCTTTTCTTCATTGAGTTTTTTCTTCTTCTCTCCTAGGATTTGCATTGCCTCTTTAAGCTCTTTATTTACTTCCTCCAGTTTCTTCTTTTCATGCTTCAGTTGTGTCTTTTTCACCCGCAGGTTCATGTTTTCCTTCCTTAAATTTATCTTTATTTGGTTGTTTGTCCATATTCTTCAAATCCTTCTTCGCTGCCTGAGGGGTTTTTCTTATCTTCCAAAACTGTTATTTCCTGTTCCAGGTTGTCTTGTGTCTTCCTTTTATTTTTGAGCCACGAACAGAGGCTCTCTAATAAGGTTTAATTAAAGCTTTTTTCTCAGTCAAAATCTGGAGACAATCTTCCAGGTCCCTCAGCCTTGGATGATTCACAGGACGCTTGGATCTGCTTTGCAAAATATTTGGGAGGGCTGACATACTCTCTGGATAGAGCCTCGCCTCTGTGAGCCATGACGATGAGATTGACAAACCTGGTGAAGAGATGCAGCAGTTATCTCAGATTGAGATTTGAGGAGCACAATAAAAACAGCACTAATTCCAAACGCTTTACAGGGCTTCACAAAAAGACACTAAATCCTATGCAATTGGAAATGTCTATTTCCCGTTATTACCAGATTTATAAGAAAAGCCACTGGCAGGTTGAGCAGCAGAATTGAAGGTGGATTGTGCCCATGAAAAACTTTTCATATTCTCTGTGCCTAACAGCTTTGTGATTCTTGTAATTATTTAAGTCTGAACAAAGCAAGACGTACCATCAGTTTGCTAAGTTTTGGAAAAACGTCCCCATAGCCTAAAACATAAATCCATCAGAAAATCTGTGGATATGAAAAGAAGTTATTCTCATAATCCGTTAAAGACGTTTTTTTCACTTTTGCAAGTATTTCCAAGTCAATTAGATGTGGGATACTGTATAAGACTGAATGCTGACATAAATCATTAGGTGTTTTGTCCAAGTATTAGTAGTTATAAAAACCCTGTTAGTGATTAAAAAAGAACATTTAATTTCTATGAAGCCTTTAGGGTCTTTTCATTGTTGTCAAAGACCTTAAAATATTCCAAAGCAAACAGCAGCACTACTTATGTGTCTCAGGGCTTCACAGAAACAAATCAAGCCAAGATGTGCCCAGGTGTTGCAAACCGATTATCGTCCGGTAGTTAAAGCCGTCACCAATGGTGTTACCATAGTAACACTTCTGACAGTATAACGTGTTTACATGAACGTTCTTATAAACTCCGGGTAAGTTTTTATTGTCCAACAGACGCCGCATCAACGAGCCAAGGCAGTGAGACAGTTGCACCAGATTGTTCACAGGTTGTCAGATATTCTAGGTACCAAATAGCTTACACTAGTAAATGTGTCTGCAGGGCCCAAACCACATCTTCTATTCTTTTAATAAAGTTGAGGTTTAATCCCTTGTTGCTACGACGAACCACCCTCATTCAACAAAAACGCATGTTCAAAACCGATTTAGTCGCCGTTAGAGCGCCCTCTGTAGCTGGTACACGACCATCGTGACTATACCGGTTCATACATTTTCAAACTTTTTCCAGACTTACGAGTTCTTCACGTTCATTAAAAAATGTCACATACTACAGTTTACTGTGAAATCTGGCAGATATTTCTACAGTAGTCAGGATTTAAATATGGCAAGAAAAACTGGTAGGTAGGAAAGAAAGATGCAAGGACTCAACAAAGGGAAGGAAGGACAAAAGCAGTGAAGGAAGGAAGAATTAAGTAAAGCTTTATTCAACTCGAAATGGTATAATAAAAAGGGAACCAGGGAAAATAAAGTAGGACACAAGAAATGAGGAAAGGAAGGTGTTCCCTTCTCATCTGCAGTGAAACAGGGATATATTTGTTTGTCCACCATCAGTGTGAGCAGCAGTCTATATATAACCTTAATGAAGGTGACAGTACTTGACTGTAATAAAGAAAACCATCACACATACATTTATGTGCCGTACTGAAATAACTGCAAACTGAGAACATTACAGTGTTTTATTGAAAAGGTTCCAACAGGGTATGTATGCCAAACATGACCTAAAAAGAGTAGCTTTCCTCTGACGCTAAAGGATGTATTGACATTATGATAACATTTTATGGATCGTGTGGAATGTGTTTAATAAGGCATAGGTCCAGTTGGACTGAATATACATATCCACAGTAACTGTATGGAAGATAACCTCAACAGGTCAAACTAAAGGGGGGTGCTGATCTGAATGAGCAACAGGTTGTGTTTACAGGTCGACGACTCATTTCTCCTCAGCCAGACTTTAGGTTTTAACCGTGGATATAGAAGCTCAAACAGCCAGTGGTTTTCTAAAAATACACGTGAATGTCTGACAGGTGTGCTGATTCGTCATGTTTATAGGCCGATGGTGTAGGACCGGCCAGCTGGATTATGGATGGCAGAGCAGGAGGGCTCCGTCACCGCCCATTCGTACCAAACCTTCTTCCCATTGTTGCAGCGCCAGAATCGCACGGTCACGTCATCGTCCCGAGATATGGAGATGGGTTGCTGTCAGAAAACAAACTATGTTTACTCTTTACATCATTTTTTTGTTATTATTTCAGCCTGTACAGAACTCTTGACTTACTTTGAGGGGGAACAGAATGGGAAACCAGGAGAACATTCCAGGTGAATGCGTATCTGGTTTTATACCTGCAACAAACAAGTTCATGAATTGATTCTTATGCATTACTTATTACTCCCTCTACACTCAGCCAACTTACTAAGTGTGACATCTTTGTACAAAGTGGTCTCAAAGTAGCCTGCAAAACCATGGAGCACCGAGTTACAATCCACAGAGAACCGAAGACACTGGTACCGGTTATTGTTCATGTCTGAAAGAAGAAAAGGTGGTCAATACACGAACTTCATGTACAAGTGTACATGTTCATAGCTGGCCAGCGTGATTTGGTAGCACCACATAGTACAGCACGTGCTTTCCCACAACTTGGACGTTACTTCATGTAACTTACCAGCCAATTTGAAGAAGTTCCAAAAAGTAACCAGCAAGTTAGGGGTGGGCGATATGAAGATGTTTGATTGTGAGGGATTAGAAAATGTTGACAAGCTGCCAAAGCAGAAAGACCATGAGATTGACTATAAAGGCACACAATAAAGCAGCCTGCAAGTTAACCTCTTAGCTACTCTAAGAACCGGCTATATTATGTAGTGCTACCCTGATGTTTCTTGAGTGTCTACCTTTTGTGGGGTGCGTAAAAGTGAAGCAGGGTTTAGGCTCAGCCAGCTGGTGGAAGTTATGGAGTCGCACAACATATGGCGTCTCAAAATGGCACTCTGGGTCCTTGTCCCGTTCCCGGCACCCTCGAACTTCATTGTACAGCTTGGAGGAAGACAGAGGAGCCAGGAAGGACGTGTAGGAACAGGGGATGCTGACTCCATCATCTGTATTGAAATGAAAAGAAAAAATGATACGTGATACAAGCAAGCGTTGAAGGTAATGGAGTAGAATAAATGCTTCTTGTATGTCCTGGTGAGACATCGAGCTTTAATGGAAGCTACAGTGTTCGTACCTTTGAGGAAGTGCTGCGCTCCATCTAAGCACTCTGGGGAGAGCTCATTGTCCCCAAATGACCCAAGTAGCTCACTGACAATGATATCAGCTTTCTCTGGTGCTTTCCACTCCCGCATGTCACATGACACCACTGTCACCTGGTCACCCCACTCCTCAAAGCGCCAGTTCTCTAATCTGAACAACAGAAGGCCCTAAATCAAACATTTATTTCCTTTATAGGCACACTTACAGAAATTAAGCTACTCACGTGATTACAGCATTGGGATTTTTCTCAACAGCATATACTCTCAGCTTCCGGTCTGCCTGTCTGGCAGCACGCAGAGATGCATTAACCAGAGGACCCCTTCCTGCACCCAACACCATTAACACCCTAAAACAACAAAATAAGAAAAAAAAAAAAGATCAAACACTATTGCTACGTGTGCTTTTTTTAATAAAAGGGGCCTTGCAAAAGTATTCACACTTTTTTGAAAAGTCTGGAATGCATTTGTATAAACTGCTTTCATTGCCCTTACGGCTACGCGTCTTTAGGAGTACGTCTCCATCTCCAGCTCTGCATATTTATAGACTGAAATATTTACCCCAAGCTCAGCCAGAACGGATGCAAAGTGTTATTGAAAAATTCATTTACAAGAGCTGACAGAGATTCTAAATGATGTAGGTCTGGACTTCCACATTCTAACAAATGTACTTAAAATCATTCCAATCTAGCTCTGCCTGGGTGTTGGTGGCCATTCGCCTACTAGAAGGTCAACACCAGCCTGAATTTGTTTTCTTCCAGGACAGCCCTGTATTTAGCACCATCTTCCCATCTACTCCGACCCTGATGAAAGAAAAATATCCCCAAAGCATAATGCTGCCACCACGCCTCACGGTGAGAGGTGGTTTGCAGAGGCATACTCAAAGATTACGGAGCTTTAACTGCAGCTGAACGTGGCTCTACAAAGTTGGACTCTCTAGGGGTGTAAAGGTACAAAAAAAACAGCTCAGTATGTATTCAGGTTTTACAGTCAAGGTTTGGTATTAATAAACAAAAATATTGGATTTTTTTTCTTCAGTCAGCAGTAAAAGAATCTTTCAATTTCTGAAATAATTAGATTTTATCATGTCTTAAAACTTGATAAGCGGAAAGTACAGAATTGAATGCAGAGCTGGTTTAATTTTTTCCAATGAATAATGCAGTATAAGCAGGCAGAGCCAAAGTCTGAATCGATACATTATACAACAAAATAACCACTTGAAAACGGTCATTGTTGATCTTTTTAATAATGCTGTGCCCATCTTTCAGGATAAAACATGTTGTAAACCACTTTGGAAAGCTGAGGCGGTGGTGCAAGGGTAAACGTGCGACCCATGTGCCTTAGTTCTCCATGCAGGCTGTCCAGGGTTCGGGTCCCGGCCTGTTGACGTTTACAGACAGGGCTGTACTGGATATTTTCAGTAAGGATACATGTGCCTTTACACCCCTACTACTTTCTGTTAGGTGAGGACATAAAATGTGAATTTAAAATCTCCTCCTGCTTTCTTTTAAACCAGAGGTATGATGGAAAATGATGGCGCCAGTTTACGCGGCCTGCCATCTTTGTGACCTCTGCTCATGTTTGATGCCTGTATTCTACTTTTAACCATGAAAGTCAAATCGTGTATGATCACCAAACGTTACTGGATCTTCGGACTGCGAGTCATGACTTCACAAGATTTTGGCATGGTGGACCAAAAACGCCTCCTCCATTCCTGGATGTGATACCTCCCTGGGTTCAGACAGGCTCTGGTTGTACCTGTACAGCGCAAACATCACCATCGCTGTGGGAGACGTGGCGGCATCCTGATGAAAACCAAGGCCAGGCTGTCCCATTCGACCGCGGTTTCTCGCTCTAAGTTTGGAATGGCTGGGTGTCCTCTTGATTTTCGGCAGTGAAGGGACCCTGTCGGCACCTGGCTGGTGCCCATCATCGGTCCGAAAGGAAAAACCAGACACTGCTGCCCCTGCCTTTCACGCCCATGGCGGCACGGAGCAAACCCCCGGAATTTGCAGCCGCTGAGTCAGGCTCTGCGATCTGCTGTGGCTTCAGACCCCTGGTCCCGACCAAGATCGGTCTGGTGAATGCTAGATCATTAGCAAACAAAACATTCATCCTTAAGGAGTTCTTTTCGTCCCGGGGATCGGATCTTCTCTTTCTGACCAACATGTGGTTGAGGGAAGGTGACTAGTGCTTTTGTGGAGCTTCTACCGCAGGACTGTTGCTATTTGAACAGCCTTCGGACGTCGGGCTGCAGCAGTCGAGGTTGTTTACAAAACAGACGTCGCTGCCATCCTTGGTCAACCGTTTTGACCCGTGTCTGAGTTGGCTCGCTCTCATACAGTGTTGTGTGCGATTCTCTACCACCCTCCCAAATATTACAAGGATTTTAATGATCAGTGATTAATCAGTGATTTATCTGAACTCTTAGCTGACATTTCCCCTAAATATGATCGCATCCTTATTGCTGGTGATTTTAATGTCCTTGTGTGTTGTCCTGACATGCCTCCTGTGAAGGATTATTTAGACCTTGTTGAATCTTGTGCAGTTCGTCCCTGAAACATTTAAAAAGGCAGTGGTGCCGTCATTGATCAAAAAACCTGATATGGTTCCCGCTGTGCTGGCAAATTTTAGACCCATTACTAAAGTGCCTTTTATCTCAAAGGTTCTTGAGAAAATAGTTTCCAATTGATGGACTTCTTAGAACAGCACGATATTCTTGAGGGTTTTTAGTCAGGTTTTAAAACTTTGCACAGCATCGAGTCTGCACTTTTGAGAATTTTTAATGACATTTATCTACTGATGGGGGTAACTGAGTTTTTCTTGTGCTTTTAGACCCAACTGCTGCATTTAATACAATGGACCATGGTGTTTTAATTTCTCCTTTAGAACAGTAGGTGGGTGTAATGGGAGAGGCTCTGGAGTGGTTCAGGTCCTATTTGTCAGGGCGCACATTTCATATCAGCCCCTGAGTCTTCACCCTCTTCTGTCCCCCTTGTGAGTGGAGCTTCTCGAGGCTCAATTCTAGGTCCCCTTTTATTTTCTCTTTACCTCCTTCCTCTCAGCTTTATTCCGAGGAAGCATAGTATACTTTTCCAATGTTATGCAGATGACACAAAAATTTACCTGCCTCTGAGCAGACAGGACAGTTCAACGCTTACTCGACTGCCTTAATTAAGTCTGGGCTTGGATGTCCTCAAACGTTTTACGCTTTAATGAAAAGAAAACTGAGGTAATAGTTTTCAGCAACTCTCTCCCCTCTGCCTCCTTAGACCTTGGCTCCCTTGCCCGCTGTGTAAAGCCAACAATTACAAATGTAGGAGTTAAAATTGACAGTAATCTTAAATTTGATAGCCAGATATAGGCAGTGGTGAAGTCCAGTTTCTTTTATTTGAAGCAGCTGGTCAAGGCCCATTATTCCACGGCATCTCTTTGAAATAGTAGTCCGTGCCTTTGTCACTACTCTGCTTGACTACTATAATGCTCTTTATGCCGGGATCAGCGAGTTTACAGTCGCCCGTTTGCAGATGGTGCAAAATGCTGCTGCACGACTTCTAACCAGCACAAGGAAGTATGACCACATTAGACCCGTCTTAAAATCCTTGCATTGCTTGCCAAACCATTTTAGAATTTGTTTCAAACTTCTATTTGTTTTTAAATATTTAAATAGTCCTCCATACCCCTCTCAGCTGCTGCAGGCTTACACACCCTCCTGTTCTCTCAGATCTGCTTATCAGCTGATTCTGAATGTCCCCAGAACCAGGTTTATGCTCAGAGGAGATTGGGCTTTTGCTGTGTTGAGGCCCTAGTTATGGAATGACCTCCCATTACCTAGCAAACATGGTTTTCTGCGTCTTTATTTTAATGGTTTGTTTTAATTGTTTATATATTTATATTTATGAGTGTTACTCCTACTTGTACTGTACAGCACTTTGTTCCCTTTGAGGGCTTTATAAATAAAATTGGATTGATTAATGAAGGGAGGGAGGATTATTGACTACAAATCATTCCCCAGATCATTTCAAAGTCTTAATTGTAATTTCATACAAATATAAGAACATCTCACTTACTGAACATTAGTGTCTTTCTGCTCCTCTGGTACTCTGTCCAAAAGACATTTATATACAGCCTGAAAGAAGAGCGATGAAACCAAGTTTGTTTTTTGTGCAAAAACGAGACATTTAGATGTGAATTTATCCTAGTCTCCATTAAATTACTGTCTGGACATCACAGAAATACTGGGCATGAGAGCAACGCAGAGCAAAACACAAAAGTTCTTTTCCATTCAGCTTTTAGGAGATTAGAAAAGCTCCTCCTAAAGCTGACGCCTACAAACATCCAGGAGATTTAATTTAGTTGCAAAACCTTCAAAAATGGAAAGGAAAGACCTTAGCGGCCTACACAAACTACTCTCAAAGAGAAAATTCTAAAAAACTATAACCAACTTTATAACTTGATTATTGCTTTTTAGTAAAGCCGATATTTTTTGCTATTGGACGAAATCTGTTTTCCCCAATCCTCTGAGAAATATGACATACACGTCCACCTGTGTCCCCGGCCTCACCTGTTGGTACTGGGAATATTTAATGGGATCCTTCTCGAACACTTCATATGTCTGAGACTCCAAGTTGTCCATGAGGGGCTAAATGAGGGACAGAGTAAAATAAATTCCTTCAGCAACTAATCAGAAAGTTGATTAACAAAAAGAAAAAGAAAAAAACAAACAGAAATGTAAGCAGTTATTAAATGTGAGTTATTGACCTGTAGAGGTGACTGCAGGTAGTCTTCATATCCTTTGGCAAAGAGCTCATAGGCATTAGGCGCTGGTCTGTTCTGGTTGAGGTATTCCAGGTATTGCAGGTAGGATCTGAAGTCCTTCTCACTGTGTCGATTGGTGCCTGTGAAGATAAACTGAGCCTCCAACTAGAGGGACAAATTTGTTTTGTTAAAAGGAAAGTTTGAAATGAGGCTCCTCAACCAAACAACTGGCAGTTATCTTGTCGAACCTTGAAAAGCCGGAAGATTATCTTCTGATGGGCTTTAGACAAAACAGGGAATCCTTTCTTATTAGTTAGGAAGATGCTTGTGGGAAGTACCGCTGCTTTGATTGGCTCTCCGAGCCACTTATCGATCACAGCGTCTGATGGCATGTCTGCTCCCACTTCAATAGCTTCAGGGATAAAAAATGAGCACATTCTCAGTAGAAGGAAGAACCTGAATTACCTCCAGTGCTTTAATTTGCTGTCCACAGTGTGTTCTCTCACCAAGACAGATCCTCTTGTTGTAATCACAGAGGGTTCTGAATGAGTGCCACCTAAAAAACAAAGATTGATAAAGAAACTGAGCTCCATTTTCCATGTGATTCAGAACGCAGTCAACACTCAGCTGCTGAGGAAGTAGCAGAAAACTAACCAGCTCCAGGTTTTCTCATCTACACTCATCTCATCAACACAAGTGGTCGGTTCATTCTCAATCAGATCTTCCCGCATGTCCTCTGGGGCCATCAACGGGACACGTATCCAGAACTAATGAACACAAAGATCAGCTGGGGTTACATCACCACTGCAGCACAGATCCGTCAAATCCTATTACAGCTGTCCGCTGGCTTCCCTGATGCTGTGTCTTACATTTGAGGTGTGGTGTCCAGTGTGGATGTGGTTCAGCAGCATTCGGGCTAGATTGGCATTATTGGGGCCCTTCAAAGTGATCATGAAGACAGGCAGACCCAGGTAGGCTGAAAAGTTCAGCTCCTGTGCAAGAGCCTAGTGAGAAACACAGAAAAGAAAAAAAAAAAAGATGAAAGCTTGAAGTAAAGACCAGTAAAAGCTGTATGAGCAAAGAATAGTCGGCATCACAGCTACAAAGGAAGTGATTTTAAAGAAACCGTTCAGACTCAGGAACTTACAGCTTCTGAGTTCCTGCGTTCCGTCTCGATTTCTGAATCTGCATCGATCCACTGGGAAAGCTTCCCAACAATGAGAGTATTCCAGTCTAAAAAGAGAGCGATCATTGTTAAAAAAAAACCAAGCCATCTCTCCCACTTGCAATTCCCTTTAATCTCTAGATAAAAAGTGAAATAATGCCCTTTCCTGTGATTTACTTGCCCATTAGACCAGTGGTTTTCATTCCTGGTCCTCAGGACCCACTGTCCTTCATGTTTTAGATGTGTCCAGGCTCCAGCACGCCTGAATCAAACCACTGCATTACCTCAGCAGCCATCAAGTGCTGCAAAGGCCTGATAATCACCCACTTATTTAAGTCAGGTGTGTGAAGGAAGGGAAACACCTAAAACATGCAGAACTGTGGGTCCTTGCATTAGACTGCAAAACATGTGAATCCTTATGAATTTGGCTTAAATTCATAAGGATATTAATGTAAATATCCCAATTATTAACTTGATCAGCCAGTCAGGAACTAAAATATCAAAGCTCTTTTCCAATCAGTGACTGCACTAAATGTAAGCACTCATCATGAAAGTTGTTGCTGCGTGACGACTCAACATTAGCCATTTCAGTCTTAGTGAGGGGTTTAAAAGTTTAAAACATAACTGCATTCCCTCACCGATTTAGATTTGCATTGTAATGAACGAGATTAGACATTTCTCAACTGGCAATTTGTATGAACCATGTGAGGCATTTCCAATGGTATTAAAATGAGCAATAAGGTCACTAACTTTAATTTAGGAAAGGACAGTTTGTTTTAGCTTTTGCTTCGAGTGGATATAGGAAAGGATGACCAGAAGTGGGTAGAAAGACAAACCTCTTCCACAAAGTAGCAGATCTGAACGGGTCTGGGCTCCAGGTCTGGATTTAACGGGTTCCAGCTCAGACTCTCTCCTGAACCTCGGGTGGAACAGGGGCATGCACAGGAAATCAAACCTGCACATCAGAGGAGGAAAATGCACTTTAATAACGCTGGTGTGTTTAAAATACAAACCTGGAGCAAAACCCAATCGCACTTGCTCTATTATGTTTTCAACGGGCGAGGAAATATTAAACAGAACAAGCCGCATTGTTGTAATAAAACACTTCAGACGAAAATCAAGCATCGTTGTGATGAGGGCACGTGCTGAAAACTCGCCGGCTAGCTTAGCCAGCATCACGCGCTGACACAAAAGCTAACAACCGCAAACTGACTTATTGCATCTAAAATTGACACGCAGAGGCAGACTGTCTCCTCACCCGAGTTTGGCGACAGCGGCTAAAGTGTCAGCTATCTCTGGCACACAATTCAAATCTCTCCCGCAGGACACCCTACTTCCAATACTGGCGGACGCCATGGCTTCTGTCCGACTAAACTAGGGCACCTTCTTGCTCTGGCTTTCGAGGAAACTGACACCATCTCGGCTCCAAAAGGACGTGGGCATGTACTGCGTAAGCAGGCATTCAGAGCCAAAATGGCTTCACCAGGACACTAGTCGCACATCTCGTAAACTACCGCGATAATTATCAATTGAGACAGTTTAAGGAATTTTCATCAATACAATTCAGTGGCATAATAAATAAAACATATAAAAAACCTTTACAAATGGAAAGGATAAAATATCCTAATACATAACTAAATCATATTATATAGAATGTGAATGTAAGAGCTAGTCTAAATACTACGTACAATAGAATTATAATAAAATGGCTTCATGGTCTAAAATCCTTTCTGCCCACTGCCACAACCGTAAATAAAGAGTTACAACATCTAATTTCCATTTAGGATTATAAAGTATTATTAAATTTAATTGATGGATTGAGGGTTATTTGCTGTGGTGAAAAAAAGAGATGAGCCAAAAAAATGTGAGCTTTGATATTCTGATGGTTCCAGCCCTGATCTATGGTCAGGCATCTGATAAGAATGACTGCAAGCTGTTTCCCTTCAAAAGTTTCTCCAGGCAGGTCAGACTTGGAGGAGACCCCAGAGCCAGAGCACATTCTAATTGGAGGGACAATATAACCGTTTTGGCCTAGCCATGCCTTGGGATGCCCCAGACCGAGCTGGAGAGTGTCACCAGGAGCAGGAAAATTTGGGTTTCCCCGCAGGACCTATTTCCCCAAAGAAATGATTTCAGGTAAGCACAAGACCATCCATGCATATTTCTATGCATGGGTGGCTGAACTTAATTAAATTGAAATGTTCAGATGTTTAGAATCTGCTATAGCAAGCGAATGAAAGCAATATAAAAAAGTCTAACTCTCTCACATCTACCAATGTAACCCACCCACCACACACTTTTACACACTCACACACTCTACTTAGAATGAAAGCTTTGCAGAAAGAGGCTTCACTGCATATCTTATTCACAGCATGATGAGTAAAATATCGCTTACAGATATGTTTGTGCATGTATCCATTTGTGCAAGCTTTCACATATGTTAGAGCTATAAAAGGTAAAGGACACACTTAGGAACAGATGAGAAAGTAGACTTTGCAGGAATTATTTTTAATCAGAAACGTAGCTGTGGTTGGGAAGTGTTTGACTTTGTCTGATTTTTACCTCCTCTCAGACTGTTTGTGGACCATCTTCTTTTTTAACTGAAAGGATCTACTGATTTTGTGATCAACCCAGCTATTTATAGCTTTATCAACAGTAATATGGCTCTGGAAGATATTTGTAGCTTCAAAGACAAGCCTGTGCAACAGTTGTTTCCTTTCTCAGCTTTGGAGACAGATAATCATGACGTTGAATTGAAAAGACTAAAGACATCTCAGAGAAACTGTGGGATTCCACAGCACATTTTCATGCCACCTTTCCCTTGGGCCAACACGTTCATCAGCACGTCTTGTATTGGACTACCAAACCATTCACCGACCATGCAAAGGCCTTTCCCTCTGTCTCATGGAACAACAACCCTGGGTTTCGTTTTCCAAGGCGGGGTAATTGCAGCGGCAGACACACGTGCCAGCGCTGGGGGGCTTGTTGCTTGTCCGGCTGTTCACAAGATTACCCCTATTCACTCTCATTTAGTGGTCACCTCCTCAGGTAGCGGCGCGGACTGCATGCTTTGGGAACGCATTCTGATCAGAGAGATCAGACTGTATGAACTGCGACACAAGCGCCGACTCTCCATAAGAGGTTCTGCCAAACTTCTTTCCTTTATGTTACATCCATTTAAAGGGACGGAAGTATGTGTGGCTCTTACTCTGTGTGGTTGGAATAAAGAAGGAGGGAGCACTGGCCTGAATCACAACTTGGACGACTCATCTTTTGTGACTGATGAAAGTGCTGTCAGGAACATTTCAGCAAAAGATCCGGTGTCTCCAAGTAGTGGCCCACAAGTAATCTATGTGTGCAGCGATGGCGCCCGACTGCAAGGAGATATCATCTCTGTTGGATCAGGGTCTCCTTATGCTTACGGAATCCTGGATGGGGGTCTGAGCTGGAGTTTGAGTAAAGAAGAAGCCATCTCCTTGGCAAGAGAAGCGGTATTCAGAGCCACTCACAGGGATGCCTACTCTGGAAACAATGTGGACCTTTTTCATATCACAGCCCAGGGATGGATCCAAAGACCAAGGGAGGATCTGAAAGAAGAATATTACAGAGACGTGGAGAGGAAGTCCAACCATAGAAGGAAAGAGATACAACGAGATACAACAGAATGCAATTAGATAAAAATTGAACTGTATTGGACTTTGGAAATGGAAAAAAGTAGCTTAAAAAATAGTTTAAGAATAATTTGAAATCGGGCTATACCTCATAGTTTAAAAGGTTACTTGATTAAATCTGTAGATAATATTTATGCAACCTTCAAGTAATATTCCCTAAAATTAAATTCTCTAAATGTTACATGTTAGCTGACATTCAGGGGATTTTTATTGACCCCATTCTGAGGGTTTTCAATAGATAACATAATCAAATTTGTATATAACATTCAGGGAACCTTTATAGAACCTTCCCTGAAGATTGTTTTAGACGTTAATGGGAGTTCTATACTACGGAGCCCGCGAGGGGACATGGGGGAATTTTTTTTCTTTTGCGTCCCCACGCAATACTTTTGCGTTCACTCGCAAAAGTTGTTAATCACCTTGAGAAAGCTGTGCATTTTGGAACAGCAGCACATTTGACAAACTGCTCACAAAACAAACAGCACTGATATGGCATTGATATGGTTTATTTGTCATATGCAGGTTAACACGCAGTCAACAATGCGATTAAATGCTTAGGATAAGAAGAACCGTTTAACTCACTATAAAAACAAAAGTGGCGCGCAAAAAAGTACACATCATGCAGCAGTAATTAGCAAATAAAGTCTCACAGATGTGGTTTCGTGCAGTATTAATGTCCAGAGTTCAGTAGTTTGACAGCATGTGGATAATAACCGTCTTTAAGTCTGATTGAAGATCCTTTTATTTAAGGCCAATTTCAAAATAAAACTCAATAAACCTCAAAAACGGGTCTCCCACAAAGTATTGCGAGATAACGCAAAGACTATTGTGCGAGCGAACGCAAAAGTATTGCGAGCGAACGCAAAAGTGTTGCGTGGGGACGCAAAAGTATTGCGAGCGAACGCAAAAGTATTGCGTGGGTACGCAAAAGAAAAAAAAGTCCCCATGTCCCCTCGCGGGCTCCATACTATACCACCTTCAGTTGACTTTTGGGGATCGTTCCCTAAACATTCTCTAGCAGGGGTGTCAAACTCCAGTCCTCGAGGACTGGTGTTCTCATACTTTTAGATGTGTCCCTGGTCCAGCACACCTGAATCAAATGGCTGAATTACCTCCTCAGTATTCAGTCAAGTTCTCCAGAGGCAAGAAGCCTCATCGCTAACGGACAGGAATTTAAAGGATATATAGATGAAATTGATGAAAAACCAGGAATTATATGTATACAGGAGACAGGGTTAAAGCCAAACATAAATTTTGTGTTTAAAGGGTACAATAGTATCAGAAGGGATAGACGAGAAGGAAGTGGAGGAGGATGTGGTATATTTATAAAAGAAGGAATACAATATCAGATATTAAGAAAAGGTAAAGAGTTAGAGTACACAGTAGTTGAAATTTACAATAAAAAAGAAAAATGTAAGATAATACATTTTTATAATCCATGTAAAATATTATCATTCGAGTTGATGGATGAATTAATGGAGTATTTGGAAGGAAAAGTAATCTGGTGTGGAGATTTTAATGCTAACAGCACATTATGGGGAAAATGTAATGATAAAAATGGACAAGTTATTGAAGAAATAATGGAAATTAAAAATTTGGTATGTATAAATGATGGAAGAGGAACAAGAATTAATGTAAAAACAGGTACAGAGTCGGTAATTGATTTAACAATAGTATCAAATTGTTTAGCTAATAACTGTGAGTGGAACATTGACATAGATACAACAGTAGGCAGTGATCATTACCCCATTAAAATCATAACAGGAATATTAATAAATAACAGGAATACAGGATTATATAACAGATGGAATTTTAATAAGGCTGATTGGGAAAAATTAAAATATTTAAGTCAAAAGAAATTGGAAGAAATAGATATGTCGATTGATTTAAATAGCTTAAATATAAATATCTGTAAAAAAAATTTACAGGCTGCAGAAGAAGCAATAAAAAAAGGAGGACGTCAAAACGATAAAAAAATTGTGCCATGGTGAACAAAAGAATGTAGTGAAGTAATAAAACTGAGAAATAAAGCCTTTAAAGCATTAAAAAGTAACCCAATTTATCAGAATTTAATTGAGTACAAAAGAAAGAAAGCAAAGGTAAGAAAGATCATTAAGAATGCAAAAAGAGAAATTTTTGCAATACTGTAGGGAGAAAAACAAAAATTGACCAAATTTGGAAAACAATTAAAAGAATGAATGGTATTAGAAAAGAATATGGATATCCTATATTAAAAATAGATAATACAATTATAACAGAAGATAAAGATAAAGTTGAAATATTAGCTATAATACATTTAATAAAATTCAACAAATATTAGTGAAGAGGGAAAGAAAGGTAGGGAAATCACAAAGATGAAATATAAAGACTTAATGCAAAATAATGTAGATACAAATAAATTAATAAATGAGCCATTTACAAAAGGAGAGTTGAACTCTGTAACCAGGAAAACAAAAAATACATCACCTGGAAAAGATCAAATTTACTATACAATGATAGAACATCTAAATGACAAAGCAAAAGTCAAAATATTAGAATTATACAATAAAGTCTGGGAAGAGGGAGAGCTGCCACTGAGCTGGAAGGAAGCAATAATTATTCCAATAGCTAAACCAGGAAAAGATAACACAAAACCAGAAAATTATAGACCGATTGCATTAACATCAAATATATGTAAAATAATGGAAAAAATGGTTAATAATAGATTAACATATTATTTAAATATTAACGGGTATATATCTAAAATGGGTATCGAAAAGGGAGAAGCACAAATGACTCCGCATTATGTTTAGAATATGAAATTAGAAGAGCACAAATAAACAAAGAAAATGTAGTAGCTGTATTTTTTGATATAGAAAAAGCTTATGATATGATGTGGGTTGAAGGATTATTAATTAAATAAAATAAAATGGGTATTACTGGAAAAATGTATAACTGGATTAAAGATTTTTTATCAAATAGAACAATACAAGTAAGAATTGGTCAAGAATTTTCAGGTAAATATATAGTAGAAAATGGTACTCCTCAAGGAAGTATTATTAGTCCATTATTGTTTTCTATAATGATAAATGATGTATTTAAAAATATTGGTAAAGAAGTTGGTTGCTCACTATTTGCAGATGATGGAGCTACAGGGGTTAGACAATGAAACTGAAACACCTGTCATTTTAGTGTGGGAGGTTTCATGGCTAAATTGGACCAGCCTGATAGCCAGTCTTCATTAATTGCACATTGCACCAGTAAGAGCAGAGTGTGAAGGTTCAATTAGCAGGGTAAGAGCACAGTTTTGCTCAAAATATTGAAATTCACCCAACATTATACCAGAGTTCAAAAGAGGACAAATTGTTGGTGAACGTCTTGCTGGCGCATCTGTGACCAAGACAGCAAGTCTTTGTGATGTATCAAGAGCCACGGTATCCAGGGTAATGTCAGCATACCACCATGAAGAACGAACCACATCCAACAGGATTAACTGTGGACGCAAGAGGAAGCTGTCTGAAAGGGATGTTCGGGTGCTAACCCGGATTGTATCCAAAAACATAAAACCACGGCTGGCCAATCACGGCAGAATTAAATGTGCACCTCAACTCTCCTGTTTCCCACCAGAACTGTCCGTCGGGAGCTCCACAGGGTCAATATACAGGGCCGGGCTGCTATACCCAAAACCCTTTTGGTCCCTCATGCCAATGCCAAACGTCGGTTTCAATGTTGCACGGAGCTCAAATCTTGGGGCTGTGGAAAAAGTGAAACATGTATTGTTCTCTGATGAGTCCACTTTAACTGTTTTCCCACATCCAGGAGAGTTACGGTGTGGAGAAACCCAAAGAAGCGTACCACCCAGACTGTTGCATGCCCAGAGTGAAGCATGGGGGTGGATCAGTAATGGTTTTTGGGCTGCCATATCATGGCATTCCCTTGGCCCAATACTTGTGCTAGATGGGCGCGTCACTGCCAAGGACTACCGAACCATTCTTGAGGACCATGTGCATCCAATGGTTCAAACATTGTATCCTGAAGGCGGTGCCGTGTATCAGGATGACAATGCACCAATAGACACAGCAAGACTGGTGAAAGATTGGTTTGATGAACATGAAAGTGAAGTTGAACATCTCCCATGGCCTGCACAGTCACCAGATCTAAATATTATTGAGCCACTTTGGGGTGTTTTGGAAGAGCGAGTCAGGAAACGTTTTCCTCCACCAGTATCAAGTAGTGACCTGGCCACTATCCTGCAAGAAGAATGCTTAAAATCCCTCGGACCACTGTGCAGGACTTGTATATGTCATTCCCAAGACGAATTGACGCTGTATTGGCCGCAAAAGGAGGCCCTACACCATACAAATGAATTATTGTGGTCTAAAACCAGGTGTTTCAGTTTCATTGTCCAACCCCTGTATATGGAAAAGGGGTTGTAATATCAAACTTATTGAAAAGAAAATACAGGATGAGATTATTAGAATAGAACAATGGGCAAATCAATGGGGATTTAAATTCTCATTAGAAAAAACAAAAGTAATGGTGTTTACACAGAAAATTAAAAGAGAAATTATAAAACTAAAATTATACAATCAAGTTTTAGAACAAATAAAAAATATAACATTTTTAGGTATATGGTTTGATGAAAAAAGTATATGGAAAGTACATATAGAAAAAATCATAGATAAATGCAAAAAAATATTAAACATTATGAGATGTATGGCTGATATTGATTGGGGAGCAGATCGAACATCATTAAAAAGAATTTATACATGATTAATTAGATCAAATATTGATTATGGAAGTATAATTTATGGATCAGCAACAAACAGACATCTTATAAAATTAGACAATATACAACATCAAGCTTTACGAATTTGTACAGGTGTACAGGTGTACACGTGATATTTTAAAACCATGCTGGGAAAAAGAAAAAAAACAACTTAAGAGTTTTGGTTGGATTATCAATAATATAGCAGAAGAATTTCAAATAAATGGAAAATAAATTAGTTCAATGTTGCCTTTGCCAGTGGTACCACCTTGGCTATTACCAGAAGCAGTGGTGGATATGGCATTGATGGAGAAGAAAAAGGATCCAAAATGTGGTTTAGATAAGTATAATACAAAAATATATAAACAATTACTATCATTATGTCCAGATTTACACAGACGCATCAAAATCAGATGAAAAAATAGGAATAGCATTTATAATACCAGAATTTAAAATAAAAGTAGGAAAAAGAATTACAGATGGATTATCAATATACTCAGGAGAATTATTAGCCATATTGCTAGCAGTGCAGTGGGTGGAGGATATAAAACCATTAAAAACGATAATTTGTTCAGTCTTTAAAATATAATCATTCATATGGTAGGCCAGACATTTTGTTAGAAATAAAACATACTTTATTCAGAATACAAAGGATGGGATTAATATTGGTGTTTTTATGGGTACCAGCACACGTGGGAGTTGGGGGGAATGAGATGGCGGACAGGATGGCAAAGAAGGCAACACAAAATAACATTAGCTTTATAATTAATATTAGTAGGTCAGAGGCGAGAAATATAATCAAACAGAAAATCAGGAAAGAGTGGCAAAAAAGGAGGGATGAAGAAAGGAAAGGAAGATGATTTTACAGAATAAACAAGATAGTAGGAGAAGTAAGAACTGGAAGAAGGAGCAGAAAAGAGGAAAGATTAATCACAAGATTAAGATTTGGACATACAGGACTTAATTCTACATTAGTTAAGATGAAGAAACATAGTACAGGAAAATGTGATCATCGTGGAGATGAGGAAACAATAGAACATGTAATATTGAAGTGTCAGAAATATGAACAAGAAAGAACAATTTTGAGGAGAGAATTTGTAGGCATTAAAGAAAATTTTATTTTGATAGATACTTTGCAAAGAAGTTTAGGTAGCAAACCTATTCAAATTATAGTTAGGTTTTTCAAAAAAACTAAATTAATAAATAGAATTTGATTGTTGTAATAGTTAATAAGATTTAAAACCATGAAGAATCACACCCCATACCAGTCGGTGGCGGTAATGCACACCATAAAGTTATTTGCCAACCGCCAATAAACAAAAGAAGAAGAAGAAGAAGTTCTCCAGAGTCCTGCTAATGACCTAATTATTAGATTCAGGTGTGTTAAAGCAGAGGCACATCTAAAGGTTGCAGGACACTGACCCTCGAGGACCGGAGTTTGACACCTGTGCTCTACAGGGAACATTGTGAAAGTTGTATGTAAATTTAATGGAACCTTTAGAGACATTTCCCTAAGGACCCTCTAAAGGTTACATAACTGTTATATTTAATCTTTAGGGAAACAACATAAAGGTTTTGGATAACTTTCTTTGAACCTTTACAGAACAGTCTGTCAGTTCCCAAAACATCACTGCCCCCACTTCTGGGGACATTCCCTGCAGGTTCTCTAAAGAATAAAAAATCTATAACCTTCTGAGGATGTTCCTTGAAGGTCCCTAAAGATTCTGTAACCTTCAAAAAAGTTTTAGGGAACTTTTCCCAAAAAGTTTGAACTTTTCAGGAACCTTGCCTGGCAGTTCTGTTAAGGTTAGTGTTTGTTAAGTACTCAGTACATCATCCCATTAAATTCTTACAAAGTTAGTCTACATACAATAATTTTTATGGCCTAAAACCTTTTTAACTCATAAAATCTGAGTGACTTTACCAGTCACTCACCACACGGAGGCGCTGTGAAACTTTTGCAACCATGAAGGATAAGTCTTCCTGCTCTAGGCGGAAGTTGCTTGCTCATTGCACTCTTTCAAAGATGGCTCTTGCTAGTGTGTTAAGCAGTGATTGTGCGGACTTTTCTTCTGATTACCGGCAGCCATTCGCTTTCGGCTGCGGTTCCGGACAAAACGAAGTAGAACACGAGGCCGTACCGGAGGCCAGCCTCAGTTTCTGCGTTAAAAACTCGCTGCTCGCTGGGGATGAAGATGGCGTTGAGAGGAAAATAGAGTTTCTGCACGGAACAACCACATTAGCGTTTAAGGTACGTTCAGGAATACCTTGTTGTAGCTAGGCGTCTTCAGAAGAGTCATACTAATTTCAAATGTTTCCTACAAAACAATTATATTGTGTTTAAATCATTCAGTTCACGTCACACAATGACCCAAACGTTAGCTTGCTGCCGCTAGCTCGGCTAAAAAATGCTTTCTCATGGCTGAGAAACTCGCAGAGGGTTTACTGCTGGGAATTCAAAATATTAGACCGTTATGTCTATGCATAGATTTAACAACTTTATTTTGTATGAAGTCTTTAATTTTTATCTAAACAGCACATACTTGTCTTAAACTGCCCAGTTACTGTTTATGCCCGACAGTCTGTTTTCGAGCTCTACAGTAGCTAAAAATAACAAAAACAACCAAAAGCTAAATTATTTGTTTTAGTAATTTATTTAGACCATAAAACTAACGTCATGCTCCTTTTAATATATCTAGAAATGACATTAGCCATATGTTTCCACTGGACGTTTTAGATGTGTCTAAGGTTTTCACTGGCTTTATCAGTCTATGGTGCTTGATTTTCCCTCGGTTAAGTTACAATAAGTTATCAAATAAAGACAATAGTCTGTGTGCTCTTTCATTCACACATTTTTAATATACTTACATGACATCTTCAACTAAACTGGAGCTTTTAAAATGTCACGGTTTGATCCTGGGAACTGTTGTCATTTCTGGGAAGAAAAATCAGACATTGCCTGCCTGTATGGAAAGCCGTTTAATTCAATATTAAATAAATAAATAAATAAATACTGCTATTGATAAATTATTAATAAATATTCCATGAAATAAATAAATATCCCCATGAAATAAATATGTTAAAAGAAATTTTCATCTTATTTTATTTCATTTCAAGATTTATTTACTTAAATATTTATTTATTTTACTCTGAGATTTATTTATTTATTTATTTCATAATGCAGTTTTATTTTGTAAAGCTACTTTACGTATTTCACCCCATTTCATGTTCTGATATCCAAATGAGGGGACGTGGTTTTATCTGCTGGGCTGCGCTGGGACAGCAGGACCGAGCTCAATTCGTGGCTGTGGCCGACAGAAGCGTGCCGCTACCTGCCCGAAGACAGCCTGCCGGAGGGAGCCAGGGGATTCTGGGAGGAATTCCCTGGCTCCCTGCCCTGGAGGCCTGAAGGCCTGCCACCGCGGTTGCAGCTGTTTTTGTGGAAGCTGGAAGTCTTCCTCATCCTTTCAGCACGTCATACACACACATAGGGCTATTTATTTCCCATCCAAGTAAATACAGCCACCTTATGTTATGGGTCTAACACTGTTTTATTAAATAATAACCAATAATGACATAATCATTTGAAAGTAATTACTGACTAACAGGCAATAGTAACAATAACGACATCCCGTTTGCCAATAATCAGCATTGGCTTTCACAAAATGAGCGTCAGCCGCCGTGGCAGCATGTTAAAGGCTTTTACAGCCGGTCTGGCACCCCATGGCATGCACCCTGTGGCAGCCTTGTGGCCAGGGACTTCCACAGAGTGCCAGCGTGTTTTTGAGCATTTATTTATAATTTTCTGTGAGTGACGATTCAGAATAGCCACTCGTGCTCTATAATAAACCGACTGTTTGTGCAATAAGTCTTCGTCATCCTTTCAGCACGTCAACACATAGTGCTATTTATTTCCCATCTCAAGTAAATACTGCCGCCTTATGTAATGGGTCTACCGCTGTTTATTAAATAAAAACCAATGAAGTCATCGTCGTTTAAAAGTAACAGCCTATAATAATAATGACATCCCGTTTGCCGATAAAATGAAAAACGGAGTTAAAAAGTAAAAGTCACTGAAATACGTGTCACAAAATAAAACTGCATTATGAAATAAATAAATAAATAAATCTTTAAGTAAATTAAATAAATCTTTAAGTAAATTAAATAAATCTTTAAGTAAATTTCTTTTAGCATAATTTGTTTTATTTCATGGGGAAATTTATTTCATTGAATATTTATTAATAATTTATAAATGGCAGTATTTATTTATTTAAATTTGAATTAAATGGCTTTCCATAGCCTTGGACCTTAAACCAGTGTTTTTTATTTTTTTAAGTTATATTATGTTTTTTTCTTCTTGGCGAGTAATTATATCACATGAGGTACCGTCATGATAATTCTATATAAATGATTAAAAGGACCACGATCCAAATAATAAGTAACAGTTAATATGGATAAATATAATATGAAATTAAAATTGTAATAGATACAAAAAAGTTAAATAAGGACATGTCAAAATTATTAAAATCACATAATTTTAATATTTTTTGCCTGATCACATCAGTTTAAATGAAGAGTCTATGCTGGGCTGACTTTTAAAAGCAAAACATAACATGGATTACCTCCATGGGGAGATTTTTGCTAATTAAAAATATGAACAAGTTGTGCTTTCCACTTTTTTTGGTATTTGTGCCATGAAAGTACATGATGAATAACAATATATATTGTCATTTTTTCCTGCTCCCTGAAACGTAGCAATTTGCACTAACATAACTGAAAGATTTGACTTAAAAAGTACAGAAAAAAAGACCATATTTTACATTCATCTGACAATACCTGTCTAGACAATGATAACATGGCTATATTTGACTTGGGACTCTTGCGTCAGGTGAAAAATTTAAGATATTTCTCACTACAAAGATCCATTCTGGTTTCTGTATTACAATACTTGATAAGTTAACAGATGGAGGCTTTTTGAAGGAAGAGCAGAAATTTCACAAGTTATCTGGTAATTTGTTGTTGTCGGAGCTGTAGACCAGTTTGGTACAAGTCCGATTTATGCCACAGTGTTGATATTGGACAGTTTATGTTGGTCCATTTAATGACTTTTACTCATGGAGGAAACAAATATATAAACTATACTGAAGCAAAAGCTGCATATATACTGTAATACTGTATTGTTCTAATTTAAATCATGTTTTGTGTTTTAGCTACACGAGACTCATTGAAATTAAGCTAAAAGTCATCAGAAGTTTTTTTTTTTTTTTTTTTTTTTTTTACACACATCGAGTCAGTCGACTTGAAATCTATGCAAAAGCTGAATATGCTGTAAATCCCCATGTGTAGGTCCACACAGAAGAGACCATACACTATATTTATGTATTGAGCATGATTAAACTCACCGGAATACATCATACTTCAGCCCATGCATGAATAGTTCTCTTTATCTAACGCATTGATTTACCACCACAAAGGTTTAAATGTGTATATTAGTTTTTACTATAGCTACACTGACGTCTCGTACATATCTTTTCCCTTTTTGTCTTTCAGTTCCAGCATGGAGTTATTGTTGCGGTGGACTCACGTGCCACGGCGGGCTCCTACATCGCCTCGCAGACGGTGAAGAAGGTGATCGAGATCAACCCTTACCTCCTGGGTACCATGGCCGGAGGCGCCGCGGACTGCAGCTTCTGGGAGCGCCTGCTGGCCCGCCAGTGCCGCATCTACGAGCTGCGCAACAAAGAGCGCATCTCAGTGGCCGCCGCCTCTAAGCTGCTGGCCAACATGGTGTACCAGTACAAAGGCATGGGACTCAGCATGGGCACCATGGTGTGTGGCTGGGACAAGAGAGGCCCCGGTAAATGAAGCGGTTGCATTCTTTATACATATAGTCATTGAAAGATGTTAATGCAGTTCAGCAAAGGGAAGCAGAAGTGTTCAAATCTTTTTACACGTTACTCCCTCAAACCATATAAAATATATTTTATTGGATTTTATGTGATAAAACAACATAAAGTTGCTAATAATTATGAAGAGGAAGGGAAATAAAACTTTTTCTTATAGTATAAATCTGAAAAGTGTGTCATGTATATGTGTTTAGCCCCGTTTACCCCACTAAGTAAAGTTCCGCAGTTTAAAGCAACGTAAGGTTATAAAGCAAAATGCCAAAGTTTGGAACATTTCATAGAGCACACTTCAATCTGAAAATTAAGATTATGGTGTAACTTCTAATTTGATCAAAGGAGAAGCCACGAGGCTCCTGCTTGATCTGGTGGAGCTGCAGTTATCCACAGCTCAGGCGGGATAATCTGTTTACAGGACCGTTATCAGGGCTATGGTCAGGTGAGACCAAAACTGAGCTTTTTGACCTTTTATATAAAATGCAATGTAGGACCAAAAATTAACACGCCATACGTCCCCGAAGACACCATCTTACCAAAGAAAAATGGAACTGGCAGCATCATCCTGTGTGGATGTTTTTCTTCAGCAGTGACTGGTAAGCTGATGGGAAGACGATAGAGGGCATAAGATCCTGCTAAAGATTTGAAACTGGGCCAGATTTTTAACCTTACAGTTGACAGTAATACAATGGATGCCCCCTACCAGCCTGACTGAGCTGGAGCTATGTTCCAAGATGGGGTAAAAATTCCAGAGTCACGACCTGTAAAGCTTGAAAGAGACATTCCCCAAAATACTTACAGTTGCAGAAAAAGTTGGTTTGGTGTAATAATGTTTTAGGAAGCTAAATACAAATGCACGCTGCACTTCTTAGTTTTTTATTTGTAAAATATTTAGAAAAATGACTTTGTGTTGGCTCATCACAGATGATACCAAATGAATGTTTAGAAGTTTGTGGTTGTGACATGACCAAGGTGAGAAAGTGCAAGGTGAATAATATCTTTAGCAAGACACAGTATGAAAATATATGAAAAGAAATGTAGTTTTTATTACATTTTCTGAAAAGTGGGGTTTAATAATTTTTGTAGTTCCTTTAGTTAACCAGTAGATGGTGCCGCAGCCTCTCTTTGCTTGTTTACATGCCAAGCTGTACAGTTTGGATGCCACACAGTGTAAGGCTTTACATCAGAAGGTGTGTTTAAAGAGGCTGCCACAGCGACACAGTAATGGGAAATCGATGATCCTGGGACTGTGGGCTAGGGAAAGTGCAGCTGGATGATGGGCGGTGGGTCTCGACCCGGACAATTGGGTCACGTGTATAAATGCCATGGCGTCAAGCTGCAATCAATGCCCGCTTTATCTTGCAAGGCTAGAGGCCGGCGTCAGCAGCTCGCCGACAAATATGCATGACATGCGCTAAATCTCCAGCAATCAATTGAGGAAATGATGATCTTGTTATGAGTTCAATAGGTCATGTAATGTAAATATGCCAATATTTCCCTGGCTCTCACCATGTTGGTGACTGAGTGGAGAGGTAAATGTCATGGAAATGAAATCAATCACTATAAGGCAGAACGCTCATTAAGCCAACTACAACCATGTCAAGAGCACTTATTCCCCAGATGAAGTGTCTTAAGCTGCATGCAAAATAAATGGAATAAAAGCCACGATAAGGAGCCTGACAAATGTGGCTCCATGTAACAACATTACATATTATGACACTTGTAATCAGTGTACAGTTAACAGCTTTTATTTCAGCTTAGAAAAGTGACGACAGCATAATGTTCAGACTCCTTTCAAGGGCAGGACAAGCTTGTAATAAGGTTGCATATGAATAATCGGGCCTCATTAGAGAAAACAAGGGTGCTGTGTCAGAAGACCTATGTGGCAGATAGTTTTACTGCCGCTCCCAAGGGGGTGATGTAATGGCTTCTTTTTTTTTTTTTATTACAACTACTGCTCTTTTCTCACTTTAAAGCCAGTTGTGAATTCTAATGAGGGGCAGGGGGGACAGACAGACCCCGACCCACTTGATAGCAGCCATCCATGCACCACGCTGTGCTCCTCACCTATATCTGAATACTGTTGTTCCAGCCAGCTGCAAACACTACTGCTGTTTAAAGGGACTCCTTAAGCACCTGTCAGCTGATTGATGAAGGAGAGAAGAAGTCTCTGTCGGCCAGCCAGCTGTGCTGCAGAGCTTCACCATCCGGACACAGATGCAGGTCTAATGTTGTCACTCATTAAAAGATGCATGCTCCTTCATGATCACGCATGTCCGCTGCGTCAGAGTTGGAACGGCTCATGAAGCAAAGTCACAGTGGCTCCACAAAGACCCCAGGTGTGCTCTCGTATATTGCTTCTATACTTGGACCTCTTAAAGAGTCCTCAACTACCTCCGTCAACCACGCCACTTGACAAAAGAGGCCGCGTTTACAGCTCCCTCTCCCTGCCTATTATGTTTTTAACGAGTCCCTCACAGTTTCCAAGTGGAACAGGCAGGTCTTGGAATGGCAAATTACCCACATGCGTACGCGGGCGCTGGATGATTATCATGGCAATCTAACGACAGGCTCAGGAAGCTGCAATTTGCCAGCTGAAACCAATACTAAGTATTTTTTTTTTTCTAACGCCCTGAAAGGCAAGTGGCTCTCGAGCTTTAATAGACTGTCACTAGTTAAGCTGGGAATCAGCGGGCGAGCGATGGTGCAGTTTGAGCTGCATGTGTTCCCGAATCGTTTTCACAGGTTTCTGCTTTGTGAAAATGTTCTGGGGAAGAAAAAAAAAAAAAAACATGCCTTTTCGCAGGCTGGCTTCTTCTTACCGTCTGTGGGCGAACTCGCAGGCTGGTGCTCGTCACTCTGGAGCCGGGCCTGTGGGAGCATGTGTCACGGCTCAGAACAAAATGTTGTGCATGTGTCCGTGACGTGTGGTGTGGAGCAAACTGTCCCTCACGTGTCCATCAGAGCATTGTAGGGTTGCGCCACTCTCGGGATTAGTGCTTGACGACCGGGGTGAGCTCATGTCTGTGTGAACATGTAGAATTAAACTCTGTAGTGTTTCTGAATGTGCTTGCGTGATATCCACAGGATGTGAGCACGCTCTAGTATTATTTTTATTTTCCCCTCCTCCCTGGTGGGTGTGAGGCGCAGTTACCTGTGCGGCTCAGGTTATGGGTCGATAGTTAATTTTTGGCCTGTTTGCAGGCAATCAATAAGATCCAGAGAGGGCCCTCTGGGCGCGTGGCGTTATAGCCCGCGCTTCGTCAGCAGGTTCCGCGGCTGGTTTCCTTTTACTTGAAGAGGATGCGTCTGTTCACATCTGCCAGCCCTTGCTTCACTTGGAGGGGTTGCAGCTGCTCCTATTTTCTCTCTGGAGAGAGTGTGTGTTTATGTGTGTGTGTGTGTGCTTTTACAGACTTTGTAGTACATCATTTCAGCATTCCTGCCAGAGCTTCACACCTGAATCAGGAAAAGTAACTCCTTCGACACTACCCCCTCACCTTCTTGACCTACCTTTTGTCCTCTCTCTTTAGGGCTGTACTACGTTGACTCGGAGGGTAACCGGGTGTGTGGCGACCTGTTTGCGGTGGGCTCAGGCTCCATGTATGCCTACGGCGTGATGGACAGCGGCCTGCGGCATGACCTGACCGTGGAGGAGGCCTGCGAGCTGGGCCGTCGCGCCATCTACCAGGCGACATACCGTGACGCTTACAGTGGAGGGCAGGTCAACTTGTACCATGTCCATGGCGAAGGCTGGACAAGGATCTCCCAGGATGACGTGCTGATGCTACACCAGCAGTACAAAGAGCAGGCGTAGCTGATGGGACGAAGCAAGTAGAGAGTGGTTAGAGAGAAAAGTCGAATTTTTAAAATGTTCTGAAAGGTTAACACATAATGAAGGGGACTCATGTGCCCATCACCTTCCAGTTTCATCACTTCTGTTACTTGTTACTAGTTTGAAGCTTTATATCCTACGTGTTAACGATGCCAGTAAGCTCCACTCACCTTGTACAGAGTATAATCTGAGGGGCTGCATAGAGGCCACCGATGAATCATACTTGCTGAATGCATTGTGGGAGTAGGCTGGTGGTCACCCTGCGTACCATTCATTTCACATCCTACCCTTGAAAGCTACAATATATTCTACAATAAAACCTGTGTTCTTTCTCAAGAGTGTTGCGTCACTGTTTATGTTCAACCTTTGGGTGACGGGGTGTACAGCCCATAATGGGGGAACTCTCATCAACAAAAATTATTTAAATCAAATTATTGATTAAAAAAAACTGAGCCAGGGCGTGGCGCTGATGGTGTAGGGGTTAATAAGCGCGCGACCATATACAGAGGCTTCAGTCCTCGAAGCGGCCGTCCCGGGTTCGAGTCCCGGACCCGGCGATATTTGCCGAATGTCTCCCCCTTTCTCTACCCCTCTTTCCTGTCTACCTACTGTCAAAAAATAAATAAAGGCCACTAGTGCCGAAAAAAAAGAAAAAAAAAGCCAGAGGACTTGATGTCTGTTGCAGAATATTCCAGTTGTGAAATGCATGGCAACAAGAGGCAGATCTGCATCACTTTTTGGAGCTTGTAAGGTGAGCCATGATTGGAAACTATTAAAACCACTACTCATACTCCAGGAATGCAGCTGTGATAAGTATGACAGGTTAAATAAATTAATCTTTTCTGCACAGAGCAGGTGAGCCAAAGTTGTTAAAGTATATATGTTTTTAGCTGTCTACAGTAATGAATTTAAGTTATATTCCTGCATGGCAAATTACTAGTAGATACATTAGAAACCAACAGAACAAACAGTCACGGCATGCATGCTGCTGATTCTGTGTAATTACATCATTAATTGAAAGGGGTGGGTTTGAAATATTAGCAGCGGCGCTCAATCAGTGAGGCCATTCATTCTGTGAATAAAACCGGTGTCAAACAGGTAGCTTTCATTTAAATATGAATGCAGTCACTGGACATGCTGGTTATAGCCGGTTCCCATCTGAAACTGAATAGAATGGGTGGTTTGTAGAACAGCGCACTTTCATTAAAGCTGATTGGACGGGGAAACATGCAGAAGTGCAGAAACTAATAGTCTGTTTTGCTTAAATCATTTTAGATGCCTTGGAGATCAAAACCAGAACAAAGCATGGCACCAACTAGCATTTGAATAGATGGAGGATAAGCTAAAATGAATCAGCCAATGATCAGCTCCAGGTTGATCAAAGAAAGTGTTTAGTTTCCTGCCTGTGAGTAAGCTCACAATTAAATGAGGTCGATGTCGAAATGTCCAGACCTCAGACAAGTCCAAAGGCCAGGCTTTCAGCACGAAGTGCCACCAATGTCCCACTGTAAAAACTCCCAAAATGGGCTGAAGACATTACAGTTTTTCAAAGAGCACATTAACTGACACTGACTTTGTCAGAAGGTCCCCCATACACTAAAGTGAAGCCACAGGTAAAGCGTAAAGCGTGGTGGCACAGGTCTCATGCTACGAGTGTGTTTCTCAATCCTTGGACCTTTATCCAGAAGTAGGATGACGTCAAACCTGCTGCTTCTGAGAAAAAACCTAGAAATGCAGAGGAGCTGTTGAATGTAGTCCAGTGGTTCTGGGCTGGAAATCCCGTTCACAGGTTACGGACAACTGGTTATACAAGTACATATTAGTCCAGTGATTCACATGACACCTAGAGTACACCTTTAAGAATTAACCTGTTTATTCATTAAAAGTTTGGGTTTGTCCAAATACTGCAGATACTGCTACTTTTATAAACAACCTAATACTCCCTTTTCCCTGCTTTCTGTAGAAAGACAACGAAATTTATATTCTATTGAAATTTTCCTTGAATACTGTGCAGTGTTCCCAATTTTTAGTTTGAAAATAAAAGCTATCATGGATCAAGATACTGATCTGAGTACTTCACTGCATTTTTTAGAGGATGAAGAAATGCGTGACAACACAGCACAGTATCGCTATTTTTGTTTCAGCTTGGAAAATAAAGACATCCCAATGTCCCTGCGACCTTGCAAAGATAAGCAGGTACAGATGGTGGATAGATGGATCCTAATGTCAACAGAACTACTTTGTATAGCTTTGCATACATGAATGCTGGGTTAAGTCTGAACCTCTACTAAAAGGATGTGGTGTCAGCACATTTGGATCTATAAGAATTTACCTCTGTTTTATTAAACACTGCAATTTTAATACAGCTGTATGTTGAATTTGTGATGTTTTACCCTTCATGTACAAACAGCCCTGGATAAAATCCTCACACCTACCATAGGCATGAATGTCATTTTAATTTTGGGCTTATAATAATGCATTTGTCCAAGTTTCAAACTATCCTTCTGCTGATTTGAGGGGAAGTTGAAGAATTTGGGCTCAGTCCTCCTCTGTCATCATTGCTCTGAGTTTGTTTAATACACATGTATTACTGGCTGCTATACGGCTCAAAAGCATGATACTGCCACCACCATGCTTAATACCTGATACATAGTTTTAGGTTGAAAAGCCCCATCTTGACCACTCCACACATGGTTCTTTTCAGTGAGGCCAATCAGCTCACTTTTGTTTTATTTGACCATAAAAGTTTTCTCCAGAAGTCATTTGGGATGTCGGTGTTAGTTTGGGTCAGATGCTTGAAACTTCAACACAACTGGATGCTCCAACAGTAGCAAACACACATCAAAATTGGTTTTGAAATGGACAAAGTGGATTAACATTAAACATTATAGTTGACATGAATCTGACCTAAAACATATAGATAATTTAAGTACAATGCTCAAAAGCCAGATCTGTGCCAGCAAACCAGCAAATCCGACTGATTTCTATCAATTCTACAAAGAAAAGTGATCAAATGTCCACCTGGAATTACACCGGATGCTCATTGATGTGTAGTTGCTCTGAAAACCATCATCTATATGAGGTTTCATGTATTACTCTGACCATGGATGGGTTAGAGAAACACCAAAAATAAATTTCAAACTTCTGTTATAGTTTTGGAAATTTATTGAAGCTGTATACTCATTCCGCCTTGGAATAAGAACGGTTCAAATGCATCTTTAAATACGCAAAAGTGATACAAAACCCATAATCATTGTGTAGGTAAACTTTTCCTCAGCATTGTGTTTGGTGCCAGTGCCTCCATCTTCCTTTTAATGAAGTTGGGTTTTTTTTTAAACCACTGTTTGTGTTTACATTTTCGTCATCTGTTCCCCCAGCTGTTGGGATGTGGAGGTACAGCCAAAGCCTGTTTTGTATCCTCTATATGCTCTGCATGTATTAACAGGGAGTAGCTCTGTCTAAATAGCTGTATTTAATTGCACACCACCAGCCCCACTAATTGTGCCTCCTGAGTTGTAACAGTGTTTTCTTCCCTTCATTGATAACGTTGCCTGCCTCTGCTCACGTATCACAAATACGTCTTTTAATTGGAAGGGAGAGGGAATTTACTCTTTAATTCCTCCCTGACACACTTTAGTACTCCCCCCCCCGTGCAATGTTTTGCGCCACCCTGTCATGGTGTTTGCAATAAAACGACCAACATTGCAAGTGGGTGCCCCTCCGCTGGTTTTTATGCTTTGTAGTAAACACTAATAAAGGGAATTGGGTGGAGGGCTGAAGCAAGTGCACTTTGAAACCATTGTTAAAAACTAGTTTCACAGGTGACTAGTTGGCAGATGGAAAATAAATAGGATTCCTATAGATTGAAATGAGCAAGTCTCGTATAGGATTCTGCTCTGAGTAAATGAAGTGATGGGAGCTGTAGCATCAAGAGAAGCACATACTGATGTTGACCTTGGGCCCCTGGGAGAATTGCTAAACAGCTGCAGTGTTATATTTGAGCTTTTTAGGGATGCTTGTCCCTTAAATGTCCTCTATATAAGACATGGGTTGAATATGATTCCACATCAACGTCACAAAATATGCCAGCCCCATTCAATATCCAGCCTGCGTGGATTTAAAAACAAGAGTCAGATTTGAGAGGTGCCAATTTTGCTTGAGTCACCAACTACACAGTATACAAGTATCTGGCTGATTATTAGCAAATAGGTAAGTGCAAAGCTGATATTTTGAAAGTTGTTGAACCTCTTTTTCCAAAGTCACGTTTCTTTACAGAGTTGCAATAACAGTGCAGTCAGGAACTCCTTCCAAGAATTTTGTGCATTATTTGAACATCTTTAATATACAGAAAAATGACCCGAATAACAGTTAATCAGTTGCAAACATTTATCATTTACACTCACTCACCCCCCCATTAATTCAATTCAATTCAGTTTTGTTTATATAGCGCCAATTCACAGCCCATGTTGTCTCAAGGCACTTCTCAAAAGTCAGGTACATACATTACAATTAATCCTAATCATTGAACAGTGCAGTCAGATTCAGTTATTTACACTAGTTACCATATTAAATTAGTTACACCTTGGTAGAACAGGATTGGGTCCCATTCAGAACTGCATCATATCTTCCTGGCATACATTCAACAAGGTGTCAGAAACAATCCTGGGAGTTTTTGGTCCATATTCACATGATGGAATCACACAATTACCGGAAGATTTATTGGCTGCAGATCCATGATGTAAATCTCCTGTTCTGCCACATCCCAAAGTTGCTTTATTGGATTGAGATCTGGTGGGTGTGGAGGCCATTTGAGTACAATGAACTCACTGTCATGCTCAAAAATCAGTTTGAGATGATTTGAATTTTTTCGACATGCTGCGTTATCCATAAGAAGATGGGTGCCCTGGGGTCATAAAAGGAATGGATGGGTCGTTAGTGGAGAATGAGTACTTGTCTATCAGCTTTAGTTGGGCCATCTAAAATTCTTACAGATTAATAAAGTCAGTTTTTGCATCTGTTTGGACCCTGGATAGGTGGCCTTTTCATCATAGCAGTGCACATCCATGGACGCAAATGCCGACACCAATCATGATTTAGAGAGGCCAGTCTGCCTAACATGCATGTTTCTAGACCATGGCGGGAAGCCACACATGCATGGGGCAAAAATGCTAACAACTCTTTTACTTTGCTGCCCTGGTTTGTTGGATGATTTGAAAGTGTGACCACAAGCATAAACAGAAGGAATGTGTAAGAGGATGAATACATTTCCAAAGCAAGGTGGCATCTGATTAACTGGAGATAATCTGTGAACATTACATTTCCAGCCTTGCAACCAATTCTCTATCGATTTTAATTCTGGCCTTTGACTGGGCCATTATAACAACCAAATAATCTTTGGTTTAAAGCATTCCAAACCTCTGGCTGTATGTTTGGGGTCGTTGTTCTGCTAGAAGGTGAGTCACCATCCTAGTCTAAGCCTTTTGCTGAGTTTTCTACCCGTATTTTCTGTATTTAGTTTCATCAGTCTTCCCATCAACTCTGATCAGCTATCCTGTTGAACAAAAGCATACCCACAGCTTAACGCTATCACCACCATTTATTACTGATAGGGATGGTTAAAGGCAGTGTTAGGTTTCAGCCACATATATTAATTTGTATGTAGGCCAAAAAGTTCAGTTTTGGTCTCATCAGAGCACCTTCTTCTTCTGTTCGCTGTGCTTGATACATGACTTGTAAATAACTTTAAACAGGACTTCTGATGGCGTTCATTTGTCAGTGGTTCTCTTCTTGTCAGTCCTCAAGATTTGTGGAGTGAATGACAAATAGTTGTCATGTCAACAAATTCTCCCACCTAAGCCATGGAATTCTGCAGCTCCTCTAGAGTCACCACGAGTCTCTTGGCTGCATCTCTGATGCTCTGTTCGCCCGGCCACTGTAGGCTGATGATTACATATTGGTAGGTTTGTAATAGGTTTGCCATATTCATATGCATTTTGCATGAGTCTGTTTTTGTAAATATCGTCACAAAAACACAATTTATTACAATTTCTAAAGATGAAAAACACAAAAGAAAGCAGTTTAACATACATAAAATTGTATTTTTACAGAAACAATGTGCCTCCCAATGAGCTATTAGCTGGAAACTTTGCAGTAGATGATCAACTAAAGGATAAAGCATTCTTTAGGTCCTGGGTCAGTGTTTTCTGTTTTTTTTTTTTTCCTGGTTCTTAAGGGAACGACTGTCAGATGTTGTTCAACTGGTGAAGATAGTTTTTTTGCCCTCAAGCTTCTCCTTTTTTCCACTGATTCGTCACTTTCTTCATTTTTGAAGTTCACACATCAGATCAGTTCAAGGACTGGGGAGAAACTGAATGGAAAAGCCAAAGTTCAGAGGAAAGACAGCCAGGGTTAGAAAGTAAGACAGGGTATTCAAAAGAAAACGGGGTGTTTTAAAACCTTTGAACAGTCCTGTATCATGCCTGAGTGTATGAGGATGTTAACTAAAACATCATGAAAACAACCTATTTAAAATGCAGTTCTGTGTGCCCCATATTTATGTGAGTCACTGAGTCTGTCCATCTTTATAACAGTAAGCATTTTAACATTTCTTTAAGTGAGGGATATGAAAGTGTCACCACATATGGCTCAGGTCCCTTAAAGTGTCCATAATCGGCAACCAGACTTTCATTTTTACACCTTCGGTTCACAAACCTGTTAGTCTTGGAGTGCATGTTCTTGCCTGCTCTTTTGGCCTGTCCTGTTGCGCATCAGGAAAACATTTCTCACCTGTACTTTTTGTCTCTGTGTTTGGACTCAGCCAACCTTTCTGTGTTTATGTCTGAGCTTGGCACCCGACCAGCAGACGCCTGTGCAGTGCCAGTGTAGACACTCGACCGTGTCTGGCAGGTCTGTCGCCAGGTATTTTCAGAGCGGCTGCTGTTATCTGTGCCGGCTTTCAGAATAACCTGACACTTCAAGGCGGGGTAAGATGGTGATATGCTGGCGAGGCATGACAAAAATGAAGAAATCAGCCGTTTTTTTCAGCCCAAATTTGACTGAACGCGATGAAAAAGACCAGCTGGTGACATTAAAAGGTGCCAAGACTGATTTTTCACACAGTCAGAAAATAACCCCTGCGCCCACATTATGCCATCTGTCAGGTGGTCATATATGATTTCTCACCAGAGCAACTGATCAAATGTGAACAGTCATGATAAAGCTCCGACACCCTCTTTTTGGATTCAGGGACACCTTGACTATGAGGTGTTATTTGCTATGATTTGATGCTTGGACTTTATAATTGGATCTTGAAAAGGGATAAAAAAACCAAATAGACCCACAGCAGGAGTGCGTGCGTCTGGTGATTGAGAACCTCACAGCTATTGTTTATTGCTGTTGATGCTTTATCCCCTTGGGAAAAAACAAACAAATGAGAAGTCTATTTGGCTTGGGTAATGACTCCCGGCTGGCGGCCCCTTGTCCAGCCTGAGGGTGTCATATAATCAGCACCCCCAAATCCTTAAATACGTGCCAATTTTGACAAAAAGCGAAGCTGGCACAAGGATAATTGTGTTTGTGGTCTCTATGCATCCCCTTCCTCACTGACGCAAAAGGCAGCTGCTGCCTCGCCTCGTCTAAGAGGTGCTGTTTTTTATCCTCATGGTGACAGGCTCACTCTTGTCATTCCCCCTGCGTGCCTGCCTTGGCGTTCTTTGCTCCAGACCCTGCTTTCTTCCCTTGCCTCCTCCTTCTGCAGCAATGTTTTTGGTAAATGCCTTTTTTTCATGTTTTTGACTTGATTAATTCAGTGACATGGAAGAATACCGGCCGGCAAAGTAAACATTGGAGCCCTTGAGTTCTGTCCAAACTGAATCGAACCTTGTCCGTTTCCCAGCAGGCACTTAAGAGCTTCTGCCAGCACCTCTATTGCTGCTCTTGATGGTGATGATCATGTGGGTGAGGATGAGGACGATTACAGCCTTATACTACAGCAGCAGATCGAGCCTCAAGGGGCCTGAAGCAGTCGGCTGTTTATCCCTTGTCATGACACCTGACGGTATAAATGGGGCCTGTCTGTTTGTTTTATTGTCAACGGTACCAGGCCTTGGCTCCCAGGCAAACAGAGACAGGGTCAGGGAGACTACAGCTAAAGACATGGCAGTAAGAGCGATGGTGGCTGCCATGGTCACTCCACTTTCTCCCATGTGGCTCTTGGCTTTTTATTATTCTTTCTTCTGTAGTGCAGTTCGTCCTTTAAAACACCAGGGACAAATCCCCCGGGGCAATAAAAAGTGAATTGCGGATTGTGTTATTTTATGTTTATCAGCGGGTTTTCCCCACAACTTCTTGCTGTTTTACTGGCAGTTCAGTTCTAGTGATGGGAACACAAACATTTGTGTTGATGACTAGCATTGTATCCCAGTAAATTGTTCACACATATTTACATGAGCAATTTTTATTTGTGAAAAAGATCCTTTTGTGTTTGAAAGCATACGAAGCAGAAACATGGATTTTCGTAATTTTGCTGGTCACTGAGTGAAACAACTGACAAATCCAGCTGGCAATGTGAAGTTTGATATTAAATGGAGAAAGTCCCCACATTTGATATTCTCAGCATTTTACTGACAATGTATAAACCTATAAAGTCAACATAATACTGTTAAGATCCAAGTGTGCAGTGTTTTCTCCATTCAAAAGCCTGTTAACGCCCTACACGTAATCTTTTAATGTCAAAACTTTATGACATGATCAAATGGCTTTTATTAAACACAAAAAATCAACAATTATTCCTACTCCTATGGAAAAAGTAACACTGGTTAGTACAGGGATAATATTACCTGTAATATCAATAGTTATTTAAATTTTCATACATAGAAATCAAAAATACAGAATAAAAACTAGTTTTCCAAAAACTTAAGCCCCTTTTCCTTTGGGCTCTACTTTAGTCGGCTCTACTCCACTCAGCCCGTTTTGCGACCGTTGCCATTACTGGTTTTTCCAGCCCAGTATTGGCTTTTTTGGTACCTGCTTGGCAGCAGGTCTCGTTGGGGCTGAGCAGTCCCGAAAAGTGACGTAACCAATTGCTATTCACTGATTGGCCATGGCCATGGTCAACCGTATGATTCTCACTGCAATATTCAGCGGCAGCTCCATGGGGAGAATAGAAATGTGAAGGTGTTCACCGAGGTAGCGGAGAGTATTAAAAATATTAAGGACCACAATGGCTGGAGCGGGTCCAAGCGAAAGCCGTGGTGGTGGTATGAAATCATGGATGCCATTTAAGGCCATTGTCCTGTGAGTTGTGGAAGGGAGGGTGGACTGGACCCTGCAAACCCACTGTTGCAAGACATGATGTGTGACAGTGAGTGCTTATTTTCCTTTGGACAGCACAACACAAAGGTGACCATCGATGGAAACACAACAGGTTTCGTGCTGAGTAGAACAAGGTCCAGCAGACTGGAGCCGTACAAGCTGATATTAACTGGTTCATTAGTTGGGCTATTTGCTCAGTCAGCTACTTAACAGACAAGTTGGTAGTTTTAAAACAGCGTTACCTTCCATGAGTGAAGGGTGGTGGTCCTGTTTTTTCTGCATCATGACTGTCTTAGTTTTTCAGGCCTGGAAAGATTGCCAGACAGGTGTCTTTCTTGTACGCTAGGCAAGCCATCAAAGCTAGCTAAATGAAAGGCTACTTCTAACCAGCAGAGCAGAGAAACAGGTGGAGGAAGGGCAGCGCTTTAATACCCAATGTTCCATACCACCGGTAAAATCTCCAGTTACTCTTCAGGACATTGTCTTGCATTTTGTAAGGACCTAAAACAGTGGGGATGGGCTTGGCACTGAAATTTGGCAGAGTTTTGAAACTGCAACTTTCTAAAACCTTAGTATACCTTCAGTTTCTACTGGGGAGGTTCTGCACTGCACCTCCTTGTTAAGTAGTATCTGTTTGACGCAAGAATCAAGCTACGTAAACTACTTATTATTGAGCTCATTACCTTCACATTGTAAATAATTCACTTTATATTATCTTTTAAATAGTTGTTAACATTTTTCTGAGTATTTCTAAAGATCGCCGGAGTACAACCATTGGCAATAGACTTAACCACGCTTTGAATCTTAATAGTTAAACTTTGAATAGTCATTTTTATTAATTACCAACCAATTGACAATCCCAGATAACTTTCATCCACAATCTCAAGGCAGCTTTAAAAGAAAGAGGTCAAAAACTAAAACAGTCCCCATCTTCCCTTCGCTTTTCTCCTTCTTTCCTTCACTTCTATGTTCACCATTCCCTTTTCTATGCAACATCATGACTTCTGGGGCTTCCAGCCTCCAGCCTGCTTCCCTCAGGCCTGCTCCTGCTGTAATCAGTGCCACCTTCGTTCCTTCAAATCAAAATCAAAGGGGGAAATAAAGTAATTAATTATCCACCCCAGAGCTCGTTACTCTGGCTCAGCCCTTTCAGCTTCCTGGCTCTCCATCGACTGCAATTGTAACTCAGCCTGAGGGCCTGGACATGAAGGTAATAACAGAGGGTGCCTGTCCAAAACAAAAGAGTGCCTACTGATAAATGATTTTGCTGGGGCCGGATGTGACGAAACTTAAGTGAAGTGGCCTCTGACAGACTTTGATGTGACTGATGCACAGCTTCGGCGGCTATGGAGAGCTGTTTCATTCAAAATTAAATAAGTAAATAAATACTGCTATTGATAAATTATCAATAAATATTCCATGAAATAAATAAATATCCTCATGAAATAAAACAAAATAATTATGTTTATCTTGTTTTATTTTATTCATTTCAAGATTTATTTAATTTACTTAAAGATTTATTTATTTATTTCATAATGCAGTTTTATTTTGTGATACTTCTATTTTGTAAAGCTACTTTACGTATTTCAGTGACTTTTACTTTTTAACCCCGATTTTC
This sequence comes from Crenichthys baileyi, assembly GCA_036173005.1. Lineage (NCBI taxonomy): Eukaryota > Metazoa > Chordata > Actinopteri > Cyprinodontiformes > Goodeidae > Crenichthys > Crenichthys baileyi. The sequence continues at coordinate 562,565 of JAHHUM010002597.1, read as the reverse complement.
ATTTTAAGCTCTTTATTTCATGCTCTTATATTCAAATGAGGGGGCGGAGTTTTATCTGTGGACAGCAGGGCCGAGCTCAATTCGTGGCTGTGGCCGGCAGCAGAGGCGTAGCCAGAGGGGGAGCTGGGGGGGCACTGGACCTCCCTGAAATCGGATTGGCCCCCAGGTGCCCCCCCAGATGATTCACATGTCACGACACCAGGTCATTCCTCTACAGTAGTAAGTGCCATGTAACTTCCCCCATTTTCACTGTGTAACAAGGGGAAGGACCAGCTGGTGGCAGCAAGAGCCACGTAAAGAAGATGAGAGCTGTGAGGAGGAGATGTAGAGGATCACAGCGTAGAGGAACACTGTACAACCTGTTTGACTCCAAGATAACGTACCAGATAACATCAAAGTAAGTTTAACGGTGGTTTCCTGATAAGGCAATGTTTAAAATAACTTCTGTATTCACATAGAAGATAATTTTTGGTAGTTCAGCAACAACTACAAGTCGCGAGCATCAAACTAACGTTACCCGTCGCTACAGACAATCGCTCCACATTTATGTCTTTATTTAATACGGGTTGTCGCACAAAAATGTGTTTCTCTAATGATTTAAGAGCAATGAAACTAGCAGACAATCAGCCTGATAGTGGATTGTTCCTCTGATGGTTAGGTGAAATGTAACGAGATTATGCTACCCTGTTAAGAAGCTGAAAAGTTTTGTTCAAAGGCTCAGAACTTTCTAGGTATTCCATGCAAATAAACTTTACCTACTAACAGTTTGAGTACTCCATTTACAGCCACAATCTGTTTTCCATGACTTTTTGACGTAATAAGANATTTTGAGGCCGGGTTCTTTTTTCAAAACGGCCCGAAATCGGCGCGGATCTGGATTGCGGATTCTGGAATGGATCTGGGCCAGAGGTGGGCCACATGTACTATAAAGCTACTTCATTTGGGCCAGGTGTGGCACAGATGCGGAATCCTTACTTACCAGGGTTATTTGGCCCAGACCTGGCCAGGTATCTAAATGGTAAATGGTAAATGGACTGAACTTATATAGCGCTTTTCCAGTCATACAGACCGCTCAAAGCGCTTTACACTGAAGCCACATTCACCCATTCGCACTCACTAAAGCTCACACATTTTATACACCGATACGCAGATCGGTAGGCAACTTGAGGTTAAGTGCCTTGCCCAGGGGACATCGACATATGGCAGGGGAAAGCTGGAATCGAACCCACAACCTTCTGATTGCAAGACAACTACTAAACTACAAAGTTTAGTTTAGTTTTAGTTTTAGTTTTTTTAGTTTTAGTTTCTAGAGTCACAAAATGTGGCCCAGATCCAGTCCATGTTCAGAATACAGATTTAAATTGAGTATAGTATTTAAATATCAGGAAACGTTTTCCTCCACCAGTATCACGTAGTGACCTGGCTACTATCCTGCAAGAAGAATGGCTTAAAATCCCTCTGACCACTGTGCAGGACTTGTATATGTCATTCGAAAGACGAATTGACGCTGTATTGGCTGCAAAAGGAGGCCCTGCACCATACTAAGAAATTATTGTGGTCTAAAACCAGGTGTTTCAGTTTCATTGTCCAACCCCTGTATATGCTGACTCAATACAAAATAGTGGCGAGAGAGTGTAACCAGTGTTGGGGTCATCCATTTAGGTCGGACATGCTCAACAAGTGTCGTAGCTCTGACTTCACCTGAGATTATAAAACCCCCGGAAACCAATCTTTCGTTGCCATTCCCAGCGTGTCTCACAGGACAATGCAACGGAGGCGCATATCTGCAGCGACAGAAACTCGGAGGCATGTTACTTTTTTCCTCCACACGGCCACTCCCGCAAGAGCTTGAAAGCTGGAAATCTGTCTGATACAAGAAGGTCAGAAGATTCATTACCGATTGAACACCTCACCCACACTCTGGCGCAGGTGAAAACCCACAGAGGTTTGTTGCCAAAGAGATAAATTTTCCTCCTTATTGATTCAGTCGACTGCATCGGTTCCTCATATTTTCCCGTTTTGGGCAGATGAAAAGTTTACCATTTTTGAGTTGATTACAGACGCGTGACACTCTGCTCCTCCTCCCAGTTTTTCTTCAGACCTACCCATCCTCACACCGGAGAAGAGAAAAAGTCAATGTCAAAGTAATTTCGTTCTTTTTATATTAAAAGGGATAGGTGTATTTAGAAGTCTGGGCAGGGTGAGGCATTGTTTAAGGTGAGTTAGAATCACCAGTAGGTAATCCAAGGTATTAACTTGTTGCATGCAATATTGATTGACGTGTTTTATGCGAGCGTTTTTTTTTTGGGTGTGCAAGTGTTGTGATCAAGCGTTTGGATTTAACAGCAGGGGCGGTTTTTTGTCCGGCGATTCAATCAGTCAGGAGTTAGAAGTTGGACTTTTAAAAGTTTTTAATACAAAGCAGCTGTGGTCTGGGCCTCGTGGCCTGACCACTCCTTTGTCCCAGTTTTATGACTGGAGTTTTTCCACTGAGTTCCCACCTGAGTTTTATGACCGTTTGTTCGAGATTTGAGGCAATCGGCTGCTAGTGGCTAAGGACGTGGCTCCACCGTTCTACCAGCTGATCGCCGCAATCAAGATATCAGCAAACCAGGAGGGTTTCACTTTCCAAGTAAACCTAAATTGCACATTTTTGCAGAAATTTAGCAGTGGGGTGGAATGGGGGGGGGGGGGGGGGGGGGGTGCCCCATTGGCACCTGGTCTGTGAAAAAGGATTATCAGCCAGAACACAGAAGTTATACTGTTTAAGCTCAGTGGAACAGACAGGAGCAGAACTAATGTGTTGATGACAAGGATGGATAGGATCAGGAATGAGACAATCATTACATCAGAGGACAGATAGTCATTATATCCTGATACATACGTGTAAGAAGACACTTCGTGTCCATGGTGCTGAATCTTTTCTTATTATTCATCCTTTTCCAATTGATCATTTGGCAACATTGTCCAAACCATATGTCCCAAAATATTCCATGTGATGTGTTTTGTTGTTTTACCCCCAACAGAAACCAAACATAAAATATGTGGGGGAAAAAAGCAGAAGTAGTTAACAAGATGAAAAGAAAATTAAAAGTTTTTTTTACAGCCAATAATATTTTTTCTGGATTACTTTACAATTTCAAAGAAATATGGATCGAATAAATCCATATTTTCCTCAACTTCTATTCAATGTTCTTTGTTTCAAGAATGACACAGTTTCTTGCAGCATTGACAGACACATACAACCATCTAAACCCTAAACAAATCAAATAAGTATCAACAACAAACAAGGAAAATAACTATTTACAAAGTGATTCAGCCTCAAACATCTAGGGCTTTACTCTATGTACTGTATTATTAGGACACATACAAAGCCTCCATCCTGGGGAACTGAGCACATTTTGGTATACATGCAATGGGTCGACAGATGTGAGACACTGAAGAGGTCCCAGAAAGTGAGGCATTTTTAAATTGGTCAACGTCTTATGGACCATCTGTTGGGAATACTCAGACAACCGGCACAAAATCTGAGCAAGGGGTCGTTCAGGCTTTCTCACTAGTTTTTTAAGCTTTTGGAGATGGTTTTCGAAAGAAAATGCTGAAATATTATCCAGGTTTCCGTACTATTTTGCATCCTGAGCAAGATGAACTAAGGGGTGGAGGGGTTTGGGGGGGGCGGGGGGAGGGTGGTAGTGGGGAGTGATAGTCTGTAAAACTCTGTAAAACTCCTGAATTTCGCAGATGACATTATTGTCATTGGTCTGACCCAAGACAATGACGAGTCTGCATACAGACAGGAGGTGGATTTATATACACTGCTCAAAAAATCACAAGCATTTCTTAATCAGAGTATAATATCAAGTCAGTTAAACTTCTGGAATATGGACCTAGTAAGTTAAGTAGTAGAGGAGGTCATTAATCAGTGTCATCTGTTTTGATGTTAATGAAATTATTAAAAGATGCACTAAGGGTGCAACAACAAAATAACTCCACAAACAGGAATACTTTTGCAGATAAAGGCCACAGATATTTTTCCCTCTCAGTTTTTTTACAGTGTTTTAGTGGCTTTGCATTTGACCAGGGTTAGTGTCGCTACTGGTAGTATAAGCCAGTATCTGGACCCTACAGAGGTTGCACAAGTAGTCCAACTCTACCAGGATGGCCCATCTAGGAGAGCTGGACGGGGCTGGAAGAGGTCCTTAACCCATCAGCAGGATCCATATCTGCTCTTTTGTACTTGGATGAACAGAATGGATACTGCCAAAACCGTACAAAGTGACCTCCATTGGACCACTGAAGTGAATGTCTCTCACCAAACCATTTATAAGTAACTTCATGAGGTGGCCTGAGAGCCCAGCATCCTCTAGTAGGCCCTGTGTTCAGTGCTCGGCACTGTGGAACTTGACTGGCATTTTCCAGAAAACACCTGAATTTTCAGGTTTGGCACCGTCACCCTGTTCTTTTCACAGATGAGAGCAGGTTTACTATGAGCTCATGTGACAGTTCTAAAGCTGTGGTGAATGTTATGATGCCTGCAACATTGTTCAGCATGATCTATTTTGTGGTGCGTCAATCTTGGTCTGGGGTGGCATATCCACGGAGGGATGCACAAACCTGTTAGCACCCTGACTGTCATTAGGTATCAGGATGAAATCCTTAGACCAAGTGTTAGACCCTTCGCTGGTGCAGTGGTTCTTGGGCTATTGACAGGCCTCCAGATTGCCCTGACCTAAGTCCAATAGATCATCTCTAGGACATCATGTTTTGGCCCATCCAGCCCCACCAGGTTGCACCTCAAACTGTCCAGGACCTCAGTGATGCCCTGGTCAGGATCTGGGAGAATATACCCCAGGACACCACCCGTCATCTCATAAGGAGCATGTCCCGACATTAAAACACATGGGGGGACATACATACTACTGAGTACTATTTTGAGTTGCTTCAATGACATTTTAGCAAATTGGACTTGCCTGCCGCATCAATTTTTCAGGTTAAATTTCTCTGCGACTTTGGAACAAGCCCTCTGTGGGTTGATCATTTTCATCAAATCATGTGGCATCCTTTTGTTCCTAATACATTACCCATTCCATATCAGTATGGACACCCTGCGTTTTTGTCCAATTGAGACTTGATATGTTTACAAAGTGTTCCTTTTTCTAAATATGTGTATTTAAATTTAAAATGTGTCCACCGAGATCCCTTACTATATTATTTTCCTACATGTTAATTTTTGCCTGTGAAGCAGACAACAGAGGTCTGATCATTCAGATTAGATTTTAATGACACGAACAGCAATGCTTAAATCGGTCCACTTGTATCTAAATTTGTTCAAAAGCATATTGCAAGATCTAAACAAAGCCAAAGTCTCAAAATCACTCTACACCTGTTTTTCTGTTTTCTTTATTATTATTTTTGGAGAACTTAAAGTTCACTCTTCCAAGGATTTGAATCGTACAAAATAGTGTTTTTTGTTTTAAACCTAATTACAATCTTTAGTTTACAGGAACACTGTCACAGCACATTTATGAGAGGGACTGTCCTTTCAACCCTTTCTTTAAAGCATTTGCAAATTGGTTTTATATCTTTCATTATACTGGGTCCTGAAGACTAGATTTAATGCTCTTAAAACTTAATTGATGCAAATTATTAATACAAATTAATATTACAAACTTGTGCGAGATTGCAGATTCTTTATCTGTCATCAGGCACAGCTGGGCCTTACAGGATTACTTTTCTTTTACATTTTAATGTGCTGCTTTGAGCTTTAAAATTCTCTCCAGGTAAAACCTTTTATCATTCTGACACCTCAGAGTACAGAAACTATTGGAATGAAGTGTTTTTATCCTAAATTTATTAGGATAATCTATCTTTGTAAGGAACTCCCACTCAGTGATATGAGTGCTGTGGTTGTTGGGGGTCGCTCATCTTCTATATTTTAATGTCTGTTTCAAGGCTGTCATGTTAAATGAAAATAATAAATAACCTCTGAATTTAAAACTGCTGTACAGCAAGGCCTAAAAGGTCTTTCAAATTAGAAAAGAACATTTTAATCTTAACTAGAGAAAGGACGGAAGGCGTCTATGTTTCTTTTTTGAAATGCGAATAATAGGGATGTTGGCATCTTATTATTTATTAATTTATTTCATATTTATTCAGTTGCCATAAACTGCCACTATATTTATTGGTCCCAGGAACTATTGGAGGAATTAAAACAACCTAAGAAAATAGCATCCGCTGGTGAGTTTCCTGAAGGTCTGTGTGGATTAGCTACAGTAAAGCCCAAATGGAGTCATATCCATCAGATTCATTTTTATCAGATTTATACCAGATTTAAGATTTAAAATTATTTTCATTAAACCAAGAAGTTTGTTCCTGATAGGAAACGAGAGGGACATCACTCAAACGATAACAATGTGAAATGAATATACATTGCAAAAAAATGATTTTTTTACTTACGATTTATTAAACATTTGTATGTTGGAAATTATTTATACTCTTCTCAATAATCAATGGAAGAATTGCAACAATCTAACCCTTTTATTATGTATTCGCTTTTTGCATGCTTCCACTGCTATATGGATGATTTATCTTTGGTGATGAGGTCGAAGTCTTTGAGGGTGGAATGCAATCACTCTAATCTATTGCTCACTCCATAGATTCTCTATTACATTCAAATCAGAACTCTGGCTGGGCCACTCTAAAAAGTTAATAAATGTGCATTTGAAAGTTTTTACATTGTGAAAAAGTGAAGTATTTTTGTCACTCAATTTGGAAAGTGAAACTCATAAATTACATAGATTCGTTACACATAGAGAAAAATATTTCAAGCCTTCATTTCCTGTACTTTTGTTTGTGGCTTAGAGATAATGAAAATGCAACATTTGTGTTTAGAAAATTAGAATATTACAAACGATCAATTAAAAAAGGTGATTTAAAACATAAATGTCATGACTCTGAGAAGTAGTTAATCTATGTGTACTCAGTAAATGGTTGAGGCTCCTTTAGCATGACTTACTGCATCAATGCAGCATATCATGCACAATCAGTCTGTGGTTCTGCAGAGGTGCAATGGAAGCCCAGGTTGCTTTGGTAGCGGCCTTCAGGCCATCTGCATCGTTAGGTCTGGTATCTCTCATCTTCCTCTTGACAAGACCCCACAGATAATCTATCGGGTTCAGGTCAGGCCAGTTTGCTGGCAAATCAAGCACAGTTACTCCATGGTCATTAAACATTTTGTTACCTACTGTGGGCCAGTACCAAGTCCTGCTGAAAAATGAAAGCAGCATCTCCATAAAGCTTGTCAGAAGAAGCAAGCTTGAAGTCCTCTAAAATTTCCTGGTAGATGGTTGAGTTGACTGTGACTTCAGGAAGCCCAATGGACAAACACCAACAGATGACATTGCACTCCAAATCATCACTGACTCTGGAAACTTCACACTGGACTTCAAGCAATGTGGATTCTGAGCCTCTACACTCATCCTCCAGACTGGGACTTGATTTACAAATGAAAGGCTAAATTTACTTTCATCTGAAAAGAGGATTTTGAACAACTGAGCCAGTGTCAAGTTCTTTTTCTGCTTAGCCCAGGTAAGGCGATTTTAGCCAATGTGTAGTATTGGTCTATGCATAGTGGCTCTTGATGCACTGACTCCAGCCATTAGTCCACTCCATGTGAAGCTCCCTCAATTTCTTGAATGGATTTTGATTGACAATCCTCTCAACCCGCAGTTCCCCCTGTTGCTGGTGCACCTTTTCCTACCACACCTTTTCCTTCAATTCAACTTTCTTTGAATATGCTTGGATACAGCACACTGTAAACAACCTGCTTCTTTAGCAACAACCTTTTGTGGCTTACCCTTGTTGTGGAGATTGCTGATGACCATATTCTGGACATCTGTCCAGTCAGCAGTCCTCCGTTATTGCATAGTCACTGACCCAGACTTAGAGACCATTTAGAAGCTCAGGAAACCTTTGCATGTGTTTTGAGTTAGAGGGTGACTTGTGAGTTTCCAATATTTAGCTTTTTCAAAGTATTCAAATTTTCTGAGACACTGAATTTTGGATTAACATCATCTGTAAGCCATAACTATAACAATTGAAAGAAATAAAGGCTTGAAATATTTCTCTCTATGGGTAATATATATATATATATATATGCTATGATTCTGTCCCATCTGCCAGCTGTTTTCCTCCTCTGCTCTCCCTGTCAGCAATCAAACCCATCTGCTCCACCTGTTGCTGCTGCTCTGCAGTGCAATCAGCTTTATCCAACTCACCTGTTCACCAGCAGTTTTATTCAGCTCTCTGGCAGGCACATGGTGTCAGATTTTTGAAAGCATTCGTGTGAGTAGATATCCAGCGGTCCTTCCCTGCCTGATCACGTTTTTGCCTCACGGATTTCCCTGTCTTGTTTGGCTCTCATCGGATATCTCTCGTTTCTGGATTACGACCCTGTTTCTGCCTTTCGACTTCTGCCTCCTGCCTCGCCCCTGGATCTGTCTGCCTGAGCCTGCTCCCATGTGTCTGATCCTCCTTCGTGCCTCAACTCCCGATCCTCGCCTAGGCCTCTGATAAGTAGAATGTCTCTGCCTCCCTGGTTCTCGACCCCACTTCTGTTCACTGACCATCGTGTTTTGGATAATCCCTCAATCGGCCACCCGACATCTGTTAGCAGTGTGTTCCGCATGGTCATTCTAGGCCAGTTACTGCCAAACCATAACCCTGCTGAGGAACCGATCCCTTGTCCCCTGCTCAACACGGACTCTGAAAAGGTTAGTGGCCTTTTGTTGGATTCACGAATTTTTGTCGGAACTTTTTCAAGACACTAACCTGCTTCTCTATTCTCAGTGGTTCCTGGTCCATGGTTGGTGGTTTCCTGTGTTCCTACATCCTAGTCAAGAATAAATGTTTTAACATTGTCTTGTGTCTCTGGCTGACTTTTCAGGTCCTCTGTCCTTATTATTATTATTTTTATATACATACACTGCTCAAAAAGATAAAGGGAACACTTAAACAACACAATATAACTTCAAGTAGATCAAACTTCTGTGAAATCAAACTGTCCACTTAGGAAGCAACACTGATTGACAATCAATTTCACATGCTGTTGTGTAAATGGAATAGACAACAGGGGGAAATCTTTGGCGATTAGCAAGACACACTCAATAAAGGATTGGTTCTGCAGGTGGGGACCACAGACCACTTCTCAGTACCTATGCTTTCTGGCTGATGTTTTGGTCACTTTTGAACGTTGGTGGTGCTTTCACACTCGTGGTAGCATGACACGGACTCTACAACCCACACAAGTGGCTCAGGTAGTGCAGCTCATCCAAGATGGCACATCAATGCGATCTGTGTCAAGAAGGTTTGCTGTGTCTGTCAGCGTAGTGCCCAGAGCCTGGAGGCGCAACCAGGAGACAGGGCAGTACACCAGGAGACGTGGAGGAGGCCGTAGGAGGGCAACAACCCAGCAGCAGGACCACTACCTCCGCCTTTGTGCGAGGAGGAACAGGAGGAGCGCTGCCAGAGCCCTGCAAAATGACCTCCAGCAGGCCACAAATGTGCATGTGTCTGCACCAACGGTTAGAAACCGACTCCATGAGGATGGTATGAGGGCCCGACGTCCACAAATGGGGATTGTGCTCACAGCCCAACACAGTGCAGGACGCTTGGCATTTGCCAGAGAACTCCAGGATTGGCAAATTCGTCACTGGCGCCCTGTGCTCTTCACAGATCAAAGCAGGTTCACACTGAGCACATGTGACAGAGTCTTGAGACACCGTGGAGAGCGATCTGCTGCCTGAAACATCCTTCAGCATGACCGGTTTGGCAGTGGGTCGGTAATGGTATGGGGTGGCATTTCTTTGGAGGGCCACATGGCCCTCCATGTGCTCGCCAGAGGTAGCCTGACTGCCATTAGGTACCGAGATGAGATCCTCAGACCCCTTGTGAGACCATATGCTGGTGCAGTTGGCCCTGGGTTCCTCCTAATGCAGGACAATGCTAGACCTCATGTGGCTGGAGTGTGTCAGCAGTTCCTGCAAGATGAAGACATTGAAGCTATGGACTGGCCCCCCCCGTTCCCCAGACCTGAATCCGATTGAGCACATCTGGGACATCATGTCTCGCTCCATCCACCAACGTCACGTTGCACCACAGACTGTCCAGGAGTTGGCGGATGCTTTAGTCCAGGTCTGGAAGGAGATTCCTCAGGAGACCATCCACCGTCTCATCAGGAGCATGGCCAGGCATTGTTTGGGAGGTCCCTACGCAAAAACTGAGCCTCATTTTGACTTGTTTTAAGGATATTACATCAAAGTTGGATCAGCTGTAGTGTGTTTTTTCCACTTTAATTTTTTTGTGTGACTCCAAATCCAGGCCTCCATTGGTTAATAAATTTGATTTCCATTGATGATTTTTGTGTGATTTTGTTGTCAGCACATTCAACTTTGTACAGAACAAATATTGTTTTGAGCAGTGTGTGTCTGTAATATGTGTATTTATGCTGTACATAAGCCCCAACATTGTTCAGGGGCTTATGTACCCCTGAACAATGAAAGCATGAAACACCTGCGTTTCATTAAACCAATCTGGTTTAATGAAAACCAGATTGGTTTCATTAAACCAATCTGCCTCGCCCCTGGATCTGTCTGCCTGAGCCTGCTCCCATGTGTCTGATCCTCCTTCGTGCCTCAACTCCCGATCCTCGCCTAGGCCTCTGATAAGTAGAATGTCTCTGCCTCCCTGGTTCTCGACCCCACTTCTGTTCACTGACCATCGTGTTTTGGATAATCCCTCAGTCGGCCACCCGACATCTGTTAGCAGTGTGTTCCGCATGGTCATTCTAGGCCAGTTACTGCCAAACCATAACCCTGCTGAGGAACCGATCCCTTGTCCCCTGCTCAACACGGACTCTGAAAAAGGTTAGTGGCCTTTTGTTGGATTCACGAATTTTTGTCGGAAAATCTTTCGTTTCTGGATTGAAATGCTGGATTGAAGCTGATGACTAGTTGAGGGCCCTCACTAGTCATCAGCTTCTGACTAGTGAGTCCAGTAGTGAGTGCTACTGGACTCACTAGCAGCTCTTTTCCTGACCCTAGACCTGTATAAGTCTTGGATGGAGGGAAGGTCAGCCCTGATGATTCCTCGAGACCGGGATTGTTTTTTTGCAGTCTGGAACTGTCCGTTTTTGGGATAAACCCAAAAACCACACTGACAGGATAAAGACAGGCAGACGAATGATGGCAGTGTGAAGAGACCAGCAGCTCCTGGGGAAAGGTTGACTTTTTGAGTTCCCTCGGGGAAGTACAGTCTCTGCGGGCCTTTTTCCCGAACAGTGCTATGTGTGAAGACCTCTCGGGTCCTCAGAGATGGTGGTTCCTAAGAACCCTGAAGTGATCCACAGCCGACACGGTGTGTGGAAGGGTAAAGGGGGGTGTAGGGAGGTGGTTTTTCCGAAAGTCCCTTACCATCTCCACAGTTTTGGGGGGTTTAGCCCGGGCGTTCTGACTACACCAGTGTATCAGGCAAATCCACCCCCTGTCTTATGAGACCATACCGTCCGGGTCAGCCAAGACAGTGGTGCATCTGAAAAAATTAAGGGATTTTCACGGACGAGCCCCGCTGAGGTGCAGTCATTTGATACAGGGAGAAGAGGGTGGGGATAGAACACACCCTGGGGGGCACCATACTTATGATCGGTTCGGGAGAAGATGCTCCCAGTTCACCTGCTGCTGTCGGCCGTAGGAAGCTTTTGATCCAGCAGGGGAGGCTGGAGCTGAGCGGTGAGCTTTGGTGGGGGGATGTTGGGATGATGGGTTGAAGGCCGGCTTAAGTCTACAAACAGGATCCTGGGTAGGCCCTGGGTGGGCGAGTTGCAGGGGGAAGTGTAGACCAAATTAAAAAGACATCTGCCGACGTTTGCTCGGTACGCAAAGCAGGGCGTCCAGTAGAGGGGGCCCGTGATGTCTTTCAGGTCTTCAACACCCGCCCTCAAAAGGGTTTCATGACACAGACGGGTTTAGGGGTAAGGCCTGAGTCATTTTTTCCTAGGATGGTGGGTTCTGGCCACTGGGGTGAGGTGGACGTTGAAGCAGGGGGGGACCTCACACTTCCCAGTGACTTGTTGAAAATCCGGGTGAAGATTGGAGCGAGTTGATTTGCACAGGGTTTTAGGCATGTGGGAGAGTTATCAGGTCCTCCCCGCTTTTTTTTGTTTTATGCGCTGAAAGAGCCCCGTTTACATCACCTCAGAGATTTTAGTGAGGCAGAGGATTGAAGGTAGGGGGTTGGGGCTTTGCTGGTCGAACCGTTCCTGAAGGGGTGGGAGAGTTGATTTTAGGTGTAAATGGCCTTGTCATGTCTGCAGTAGAAGCCATCAACGGTTGGCAGGCGAGGACTTTGTTCAGGGAAGGGGGGTGGGGCTTCTGTAGGGGAGTCAGGTTTCCAGACCAGTCCTACACCCAAAGGTCACCCGTAGAAAAAGGGGTTTTCAGTTTCATTAGCTTCTCTGGCTGCTTTTATTCCTTTTTAAGTTTTTCCTGGCCCGCCGTACCGGCCCAATCTCCACTGCTGTGAGCTTCTTCCCTTGTCCCTGCGCAGATTCCCGAGGGGGGAGTGAACCATGGTTGTTGTTTCCCAAAAATGCAGAAGGGCTTGGTCTGCACACACATGTCCTCACAGAAACTGATGTATGAGTACCACATATTTGTTTGTTTAAATCAGGGCTGGGGTTTCAAAAAAGTCCGTCTGTGATTCAAAGCAGGCCTGTAGCATCTGTTTCGAATCCTCAGTCCATTTTTAACAGTGTGAACCGTGGGTTGGAAGCTTTTATTTTTCTGTCGTAATTTGGGGATGAGGGGAAAAGGGGCATGATCCAAAAGTCCCGAGCAGCCCTGGTAACAGCATGATATGAGCCTTTAAAAAGCTGTGTAACAGTGGTCCAGTGTGTTTTTGTCTTGGTGGGACACTTAATATGCTGTCTGTTTTTTGGGAGTCATTGAGAGATCTGCGTTGTTAAAATTCCCAGATTATATAAAAAGAAGTTTTTTCTCCACGTCTGTAATCAGTCGAAAGATTTTTTCCCGCGGCAAAAAGTGCAGCCATCGGGGGAAAAATTGAGCCGATTATTTGAACGGGAAAAACTTTTCGGGATTTTAAAACGGTTTACAGTTTATGGAAAATGATCCAGATCCGGACTACATTTTTTTCCCCAGCACTTTTAGTCTCTGCACAAGTTCGTTATATAAAACAGATTCCGCCTCCCGCTTTTCCCTGATAGCTCCGCGCTCGATCCGCTTGAAAGCGGAAGTTGGCGACAGCAGTGCGCGGTCCGGGATGTTGTCACCAGCCATGTCTGGTGAAGCAGAGAACCGCGATCTGCGGAGGTCCAGTTTTACCGGTGAGAAAAAGTGTATTATATATATAATATATATATATATTATTATTAATATATATATATATATATATATATAATATAAATAATATAATATATAAAATATATATATATTATATATATATAAATATATATACACACGCTCAAAAAAATAAAAGTCAACACTCAAATAACACATCCTAGATCTGAATGAATGAAATATTCTCGTTGAAAGTCAAAATGAGCTTTGACCAGATTCAAGGGGAGGTTGGAGATATAGAGTCCGAGTGGACCATGATCTCCGCATCGATTGTCGATGCTGCTGCCCGTAGCTGTGGCCGTGCGGTGGCAATCCCCAAACCTGTGGTGGACACCTGCAGTAAGGGATGCTGTCAAGCTGAAAAAGGAGTCCTATCGGCTGTGGTTTGTCTTGTGGGAATTCTGAGGCAGCTGACAGGTACCATGAGGCCAAGCGTGGCAGAGGCAAAAACTCGGGCCTGGGAGGAGTTCGGTGAGGCCATGGAGAAGGACTACCGCTTGGCCTCGAAGTGAGTCTGGCAAACCATCCGGCGCCTCAGGAGGGGGAAGCAGTGCTTCTCCAACACTGTTTACAGTGGGGGTGGGGAGCTGCTGACCTCGACTGGGGACATTATCGGGCGGTGGAAGGAGTACTTCGAGACCTGCCATTATGCATTCATGGTGGAAGCAAAGGCTAGGGGCTCGGGGTTGGACTCTTTCATCACCCAGGCTGAAGTCACTGAGGTGGTTAAAAAGCTCCACGGTGGCAGGGCTTCAGGGGTGGATGAGATCCACCCTGAGTACCTCATATTTCTGGATGTTGTGGGGCTGTCATGGTTGACATGCCTCTTCAACACTGTGTGGCGGTCGACGATGGTGCCTCTGGACTGGCAGACCGGGGTGGTGGTCCCCCTTCGTAAGAAGGGTAACCGGAGGGTATGTTCCAACTATAGGGGGATGACACTCCTCAGCCTCCCTAGTAAGGCTTATGCCAGGGTATTGGAGAGGAGAGTCTGGCCAATAGTCAAACCTCGGCTTCAGGAGGAGCAGAGTGGTTTTCGTCCTGCCCGTGGAACACTGGACCAGCTCTACACCCTCTGCAGGGTACCCAAGGGTTCATTGGAGTTTGCCTATCCGGTCCACATGTGTTTTGTTAACCTGGAGAAGGCATTCGACTGTGTCCCTCGTGGTTCCCTGTAGGGGGTACTTCAGGAGTACAGAGTTGAGGGCCCTTTATTAGGGGCCATCCGGTCTCTGTACAAGCGGAGCAGGAGTTTGGTCCGCATTGCCGGCACTAAGTTGGACCTGTTCCCAGTGCATGTTGGACTCCAGCAGGGCTGCCCTTTGTCACCGGCCCTGTTCATTACTTTTATGGACAGGATTTCTAGGGGCAGTCAAGGGCGGGAAAGGGTCTGGTTTGGGGACCAGTGGATTTTGTCTCTTCTTTTTGCAGATGCCGTGGTCCTGCTGGCCCCCTCTAGCCAAGACCTATAGCATGCACCGGGGCGGTTCGCAGCCGAGTGTGAAGTGAAAGTGAAGTGAAATGAGCTTCCTCCGTAGGATGGCCGGGCACTCCCTTAGAGATAGGGTAAGGAGCTCAGCCATCCTGTAGGAACTTTGAGTAGAGCCGCTCCTCCTCGACATCGAGAGGAGCCAGTTGAGGTGGCTCGGGCATCTATACTGGATGCCTCCTGGAGGCCTTCCTAGGGAGGTGTTCCAGGCACGTCCCACTGGGAGGAGGCCCAGGGGACGGCCCAGGACATAGAGGGACTATGCCTCTCGGCTGGCCTGGGAACGCTTTGAGGTCCTCCCAGAGGAGCTGGAGGTGACTCCCCAGAGGGAGAGTGGGACATCTGGGTGTCTCTACTGAGTCTGCTGCCCCCGCGACCCGGTCCCAGATGAAGTGGAAGACGACGACGACGCATAAAAATAAACATGTTGGTAAAAGTTAAAGATTACTTTAAACTATAATCTTTCGGGTTAATGTGTATTAATTAATCTGTATGAATAATTTTGGGCTTTACACTATATGAGGTTCTGCAGCACCTCTTCAACCAGTTTAAGATATCCTGCTTTGTTCCATTACCTAACAAATTTTATCCATTTTTCCAGCAGAGCTGTGTTTGCAGCAATATGTTCAAGCTCATCTGCAGTTATCCATTTGGGTAGCAAAATCAGTGCCAGTGTTTCCTAAATGCTTCCTAAAAAGAAGATCATAGTGCCCAACCCTGACCATCTGATTCACAACTCAGCATTACAACACTCGACTTCTTTAGATCTGCTGCAACACAGACCACTACAAAAGCTACTTCCTGCCCACAGCAATCACCAAGGTCAATGACTCCTTAAAGAAACTTACTTTTGAAATCAATGAAATATGTTGATTTCTTAAGTGGAAAGATATATTACAGAAATACAGAAGATTAAATTTGACAGAGATTAAATTGTATTTTATCTCCAATATGGTGATTCCAAAAGACCTAGAACTGCAGTAGTTGATGGCATACATCAACTGAAGAGTAATAGACTTCTGAGGTCCCGTCTCATGACTTTTCCTTTTATCTGATGTAATCAGCTTTTCTGGACTGATGCTACATCTTCTGTAATCAGCTAGCGCACTTTCCTTCTTTTCTTTTAATCACATGGAAAAATATGCTATCATAGTCAGAAACAAGAGCTAACAGTATCCTTTGAAAATAATGATAACATTAATAATCAGATATCACACATACTTTTTATTAAGCACACATTTCTATATTAAAAATGTTGTTGTTATTGGTCTCATGTAATATTTTTAAATGCTGTAGTACATAATATAGAATAAAAAGGCTTAAAAACATCAGTCTTTGTCTTAAACATCTTGACGTGTTTCACTTAGTGATGGAGTTACTAAAATAAATGGACCCTTCAATAATATTCTTATTTATGTATCTGTACATATGCATATAGCCCTTAACTCAATATTGCCATATTACTGCAGTCCGCTTGGCCCATATTGTTGTCCTCCTGTCAAATCGGGTGATATTTGCCTTTTTCTTTAAAGTATCAACAATCAGTCTTGACGGTACACCCTTTGCCGATTTTTAACCAGGGATATCTTTGGGCAGCCCAGCCATGCCGCCCCTGTGTTAAAACAATAGCTGAGTCCAAATTCTGGAGCTGGATCCTTTGAAGGTCACATTAGTAGGCCGATTGTGTCACAAAGAAGAGATGAAGGCTCTCCAAATTCTAAGGCTCCTCTAAATGCATCCGTCTTTTCCCCAGATTTGAAGGATCGGTCCGGTGTATCCTTCGTGGCCCACCCTATCCCATAATTTATTGCTGGTTGAAGCGGATTATAGGGCAACCCCAGTTATATTGTTCTGCTGCAGTTGGCCCTCCATCTTCGTTATGTAGATGTTTTTTCCATCGCTAATTTTTCTTCTCAGTTCCTTCTGCACAGTTCTCAGCTCGTCCTAGTTTCCTGATATAAAGGCTCTCTTGTTCTCCTTGAGGAGAGCTTTTATTTCAGGGTTACCCTGGGCTTGTTACTGGAGAAACACTGTACCTTCATGAGGGGAACAGTGTTGTCCACACAGAAGTTAACGTAGTCAGTAATGCAGTGTGTGTTGCTGTCAATGACCTCCCAATGAGGATCATTCTTCCCACACTCTTCCCACACAGTGAAGCTGAAACAGTCCCTCAGAGCTTAATCAGTCTTCTCAGGCGATCTCTTTTCTGTGTGTGTCACAGCTGGTTCTCTGTGTACAAGGGGTACACAAGTTGGAGATGAACCAGGTTATGATCTTAGGACCCCAGTGGAGGAAGCGGTGATGAGCTGTATGCCTCCTTGGTGTTGGCATACAAATAGTCCAGCGTTTTATTGTCTCTGGTGTGGCAGGTAACATACTGAGTGAAGGTGGGGAGAGCAGAGGACAGGGAGACATGATTAAAATTCCTGGATATCAGGAAAAGGGCCTGGGGATGCAGTGTTTGGAGTCTGCAGGTGTGGAGGACACTGGAGGCAACTGACGCATTAGCAGGGGAGGGGGTCATGCACCGTTATCGTGATAATGTGTTAACTCCCAGAGCAAATAATATGGCCCAATGCCAACAGCTAGAATCTTAATGTCATTACAGCAGAGCAGCTCTATGATTGTTAAATTTGCATTGACTTTGCATCAATCCCTCATACTGAGCATGCATGTAGCAACAGTGGAGAGGAAAACTCCCTTTTAACAGGAAGAAACTTCCAGCAGAACCAGGCTCAGTGTGAGGGGCCATTTGCCACAACCGACTGGGGGTTTGAGAGAACAGAGCAGAGACACAAAAAGAACACAGAAGCACTGATCCAGGAGTAGTTCTATAGGAAAGAAAAGTGAAACATTATTGGCTCCTTTAGAGGCTTCATCTAGGAGAGAAAGACAGCTAAGCATTTGAACTCTGTAACATTTGACGTCGTAGCTTTCTATGACAAGACAAAAGAGCTTCACGTTGTCACAGTTGCTAAATGACAGACGTTATGCTGAGGTAAGGGCAACAGCAGGTGAATGCTATGGCATATGAAAAGTCATTGCTGCCACAAATCACAATTTTCATCACACATCTGGTTGAAAAGTCACGCAAGAAACTGCGTCTTATACTTTTATGTAAAACAGCAGACATGCATTTTGTCATGCAGTTTTGTCAGTATTACCTTTCTCCACCTCCAGAGGGCACTCACACATCAGCTAGTCTGCAAAAAATGTATCCATGACTTGCCCATATGCTTTTTAAAAAAATACCTCCATGTTATCTATGTTAACTATCTATCTTATTCATTTGGTGATTTTAATCTGATCTGGTTAAATAAATAGAATTAAATTCAATATACTCTTCAGCTTCCACATCTTCCTCTGTATTCTCCAAACACAGGCCTGTGCAGCAGTGCCATACAATGACAAAAAACAAACTCAAGAGTTCTGTGATGGTGTCTGACCTGATGGTATGGTATGACTGCAATAGAAGCAAAGATTACAGAAGCAAAGACTGGCACTGAGTGCTGTAGAATATATGAAATGCACAAAAAAAGATCTAATCTCTTTACGGCACAGTTGATCTGTGACGAATTAGTGTGGTCTGCACTTCTTGTCTTATCAGGTGATTGGAGTTTAAATTAAGTAGATGCGAAAAGTGTGAGCAGGTTTCAAGAAAAATTTAGGAAAACACTGTTTTAGACTGTGTAATAGATGTCATGAAGCGGCAAAAAAAACAAGGTTTTTCTGGTCATGGAATGCCACTTTTTATGTAATTGCGGCATTCCGTGACCAGAACTTTTTTTTTTTTTTTTTTTTACTGTTCAGAAGGTGGTCTTAAAACGGCAAGTAACGTAATAAAAGTTGTGTACCTCAGTGTAACATCTGTCATTTAGCAACCATGACAGCGTGAAGCTGTTTTGGCTTGTCATAAAAGCTAGGCAGTCCAATTTTACAGCCGGTCACTTTTCGGCCTTCAGTTTTTGCAGTCTATGAGGGAAGCGGCTGGCGTAGACTATGTCCTTTGAAGGATGCAGACCCAAAGTTTGGACACAGCCAGTGACCTGCCCTCATATATCTGTTACAGAGCTACAGTTAAACCCCAGAGGACAGTTATGTGTGCTAAAAAAAAAAACTACCAGTGAAAACGATTACTTATTTTCATTTACTTAGTCAGTTTAGTGATGGTATTTTATAGAGGAAGCGGTGCATAGTTTTAGCTAGCAGTAGTTTCCGACATCAGGTCTCAGGGCTTAATCATTTAAAACCTATATTCTGTTTACACACACTGACGTGAGCTGTTCCATGTGTGTACATACCTGAATGTGTGCACCACAGGCAGAGAGCTTAATCTCACCCTTTAGATATGGAGAAATCAAAACAAGCAGAACATGTCTCCAGTGTAGTTACGGAACCGCTTGGAGCGCTCCCCTAACCGTACTGTTGTTGTTTACTGACTGTTTGTATACACTGTACAGGGGTGGATATACAGGGGGGCAATGGGGGACAGCCTTCAAATTAAACATTAATTTACCAAAAATATATAACTGTAGATATAATCTGAGGTCCATGAAAAACTTCGTTACGGCCCTGCACAAACGCGTCTGCCTACCACTCCGCGGCCGCATGTGCATGTGTATGTGTCATAGGTACATTAAGGAGGCAGTCTGTCTGCAGCCCAGCAGAGTGGAGATCCTGAGCTGTTCAAGTTTTTGCAGTCAGTTTGTCAAGGTGATGTTTTAAAACAAAAAAAGTGTCAACTTAAGTTTGCAATGAATGAAATGTCTGCCAAATAAAAAAAGTTCGGGTTTGCTTTTTTTAGGGGCTGCGGTTGAACTGACTGCTCTATATGACCAATATCACAGCAATCAGGCACAATTAAACCATGTTACATCCGTTCGGTCAGATTGTGAAAATAATAAATTGGCTGCCATGAGATAAGATTTCTAAATAGAACTGCTTGTGTGACCTGTGTCAATGTGATAATTTCTGGTTTCGTATTGTTATAGAATTTTAGATTCTGAGTTTAGAGTCTGAGTTAGAGAAAAAAGACGGTGCAGATGAAACTGATAAAGGAGAGAAGGAGGCACAGAGTCAGGAAATCCAGCCTATCCAGCTGGACCTCCTGGTATTTATTTATTCCCGGTATTAATGCCAGTGCAGAGATATTAGATGTTTCAATGAATAGCATATCCGCACAAGTCTACAGGTATAGTCCAGGCTTTATAGGTGTGGTCAATTTATGTTCTAATTTTATGTTATTATAAAAGCAAATCCTACAACGCAGAAACGCAGTAAAAAATGGCATTAGATTATTCTAACGGAAAACGGAGCTGGTGGTGGATTTCCACAGGCACAGACCCAACCATCTTGGCGGCATACCTTAATGCTAGCCATCCACCAACGGGTTTGAAGACTGCAGCCGCGACAGGCACCTCGGAACTTTCGGCCACAGCTACGGCGGCTGTATCGATAATAGAGGTGGAGAACATGGTCCACTTGGACTCTATGTCTCCAGTCTCCCCCGGGATCTGGGAAAAGATGTCCTGGAGGTGTTAGTTAAGTACGTCCCTGACTGAGGGCTTCACCAGACGTTCCAGCAGACCCTCATTATATGCTTGGGCCAGCCAAGTAGGTCCGGCTTCCTCTTCTTCCAGCTGATCCAACTCACCACCAGGTGGTGATTGGTTGACAGCTCAGCCCCTCTCTTCACCCGAGTGTCTAGGACATGCAGTCGAAGGTCCAAAGACATGACTACAACATTCATCATCGACCTCCAGCCTAGGATGTCCGTGTGCCAAGTGCACTGATGAACACCCTTATGTTTGAACATGGTGTTTGTTATGGACAATATGTAAGAATACTGAAACACCACTTGGGTTCAGATCAGGGAGGCCATTCATCCCTATCACACCCCTCCAGCTGTTGCTGTCATTTCCCAAGTTGGTGTTGAAGTTCCATCCAGCACCGCCGACAGGGAACCCAAGAAGGCCAGGTACTCCACACCGCTGCTAGGCTGAAACTACAGACAAAGACCTCTCACCGACCGACACGCGCAGGGACGCAACACTCTCATCCACCACGGTTATCACAAGCACAAGACGACTGAGCTAGTGGGCAACAAGCAAACCCACCCCAGCACATTGCCTCTCCCCATAGACCACTCCAGCAACGAAGAGAGTCCAACCTCTCTAAAGGAGCTGGGTTCCGTAGCCCAAGCTGTGTGTGGAGGTGAGCATGACTATTTCTAGCAGATACCTGAAACTCCTGCACAAGCTCTGTTTGGGCTCTCTTTCGGGCTTGACTGTTTTTTTGGAGATAAGAAGGTAAGTGTCAGTCTTTTAATGCACACTCTTGGAAAGCTTCGAACAGGTGTCCACTTATAGGCTTTAGTGGCATTTTCACTAAGGGACCAACCGTGTGGTTTTCTAGTATGGAGGTTTGGTGGGTAGAGCTTCCCTTTTCCCCCTTCCTTCATTTGCTCGAGTATATTCCGTGGTTTTGAGGGGTAGCCAGTGTGTTGGTTGCCTTCACTATACCACTGGTTTCTAAATGCATAAAAACCCACCACTACACCTCACAAAGACTAGGGGTGAGTTTGTAAGCTTGTTGGGTAGGTAGTTAGTGGGGACACTGTGTCTATATGGCTATTGTTGGAGCTTCTTGTGTGTACATTAGTAAGTTGTCAATTTTGTCTTTATTTTGTAATTTGTAGCCATGGATGAAGTTGTTGAGGATTTTGTTGAATCGCCATGTGTAAATGGTTTGGAGATTTGCGCCAGAAAGCAGCTTATAATGATAGCAGAGCATAATAAAGTTGAGACACAGAAACTTAAAGAGCATGTTAAAACTAATTTGAAACAAATTCTTTGAGATTGGTGTGTTAAAGCTTGATGTTGCTGGGCCTAGTGTGTCTTTGGACTCGTCTCCCCCTTTAATGGAGAGTACCACTGGTTTGTCTTTTGAGCACCAACAGCAAAAATAATTTATTTTGTTAAAGCTTACAGCTGAGCAGGAAAATGAAAAATGCACCAGGATTTGGAAAAGGCTAAGCTTGATGTGGAGAGACAAAAATTCAGCTTATGAGAGAAGGCAAGCTGAAAGGTGGTGTTGAAACTGCTGATGGTGTGGTGTATGATACTACAGTTAAGTCTGCTGTCCTTAAAGCCTATGAACTCTTGCCTGAGGCATAAAGGCAGCATTTTCATAGTTGGAAACATGGAGTTAGATCTTATTTGGAGTTTATGTGGGATCTAGGCACCCATTTTGACAGCTGGTGCTCCTCGGCTGGCGTTAAAACCTTTGAAGACCTCCTGATGGACTGAAATCTCGTCCTAAGCAGAATACTGGTAGTGCTAAGCCTGTTTTGTGTGGTTTTGTGAGGTTACTGCTGGAGTTAAGCCTGAGTTGGAATCATATTTGGCTTTCATCACAGGTTTTGTGACCTTGATGGGCAGTGAAAAGCTGGTACGTGTGAAACTTTTGCATGACATTGGTGCCTTTGACTCATTTATTGTAGCCTCTATTTTACCATTTTCAAATGTAACCTTTGTTGGCTCAAACATTCCAGTGCTAGGTATGGGCATGAAGTTTTGAGTGTACCACAACTTAAAACATTGTCTTCCAGGGTGAGGTGTCTATTGGTGTTCGTCGAGTTTTACCTGTGCATGGTGTGGCAATGATTTTCGGCAACGACATCATTTAGCTGGGTGTGGGCTAATGTTCCAAATGTTTCCCTGGAGTGCAGTAAGCTGAATGAAAATGAAACACTTCCTGATGTTTTCAGTGCATCTGCAGTGACTCATTTGAAAAAGTTGAAAAATCAGTGTTTAGTGTTGACTCTAAATGTGAAATGGCATTAACGGTTGTTCCTTGAGCTGTTTCTCATGGTGACCTGGTGAATGGATAGGATTTGTTCCTCTGCTGAGGTTAGAAACAGTTATTTTATCAATGTTATTTTTTCTACAATGATGTGTTGATGAGAAATGAGAAAAAATAAGCATGTAATATGGACTCTTTCAGAACATCTTATTTCATGCTATCCCCAGTAGAAAGAGATGATATAACCTCTTGAGCTTTACACATAAGCTTGCATTGCAGTAGCACAGCCCATCATCTCCTTTGGCCATTCCAGTGCCGTTTCAATCCTTTCATTGAAGAGCAAGACTTCATCACCACAAAGGGGATGGTTTGCTTAAAAATGTTTCACTCCCCAACAACCTGGTGTCTGTAAATGAAGAAAATGAGCCAGATCCCTGTTTCAAACCCTTTGTTACCCAATGTTTTGTTTCTTTAAAAGGGGATCCAAAGGATGACCAGCCAATAAAAATACTGTGGGACAAAGATGGTTCCCAGTCTATCATTCGAGAAGGTATTTTGCCTTTGTCAATCATGTCGAGTTGTCAGTTCAGCGTAGTTGTCCAAGGTATTGGAATGACTTTAGTAACTACATCTTTGCACAAAATTCATATCAATTCAATGCTTGTCAATGGCTTTTTTAGAGTTGCTGTCCTTCACATTTTGCCCGTAAGAGGGGTTGATCTTTGTAACTACTCCCAAAGGTTTTTCGTCTGGTGCAGAATAAATCCACGCTACAACTGATGTTTTACCAGCGTTTAATCTTTTCTTTGCCACACAGCAAATGTTTTGCCAGCAAACACCGTGAAAAACTACGTTGCATCACACAATACAAACACAAGTGTTAGCTAACTTACTTTTACATCCACAACGAAAAACACAAAGTAAAATTCATACACACACCACGTGCGCCTTCCGACCAAACATTCAGGAGATGTTATTGTCCATTCTGTAAATTTTTATCTGGTAATTGAGCATGAGCTCAGTGCATGGCGCTTACCTCTAGACACAATACCCAACTCCACCAACAGGTGTCACCAATCCGATAGCAAACTTAAATTACACTCAGTATCAACAATTGTATGACATTAAAGATGAACAAATAAACACCCATTTTTTGCGACAGCTACAATCTTATTCTCAGGATCGACTTGGCTGGTGGAAAGGTGTTGCCTGTGCCTGAGGTTGTAGACACACCTGACACGGAATCTGACCTACAAATGTCTTCTGACGTTTTCCCTGCTTGCGTGGAAGTCAAAGGAAAATGACATTGAATTGGCTGACTCTTTTCTAGCAATGGATCAGCCTTCTGAAACTGTTAGGTTGGGTGTTAACCTTAATGATAAACCTGAAAAGGTGTCCTCTCTTCCAATTCTTAACAAAATAAATCTGCAAGTACTCTATCAAGTTACTGTGGTTGTCAGTTTACTTTTCACCTTTCCATTTAAGGGGTCGTAACACAAGTGGGGGCTCGTCCGGGAACTGAACCCGGGTTCTCTCTCAGTTGGATGGTTTCGTCGGTCTCATTAAAATCTCAGGTAATGTACTGCTAGTTCAAACATTTTGTAATTTATATTTGCTTCAAAATATATTTTTTGACTATTTGTGAATATTATTTGTAGTATTCTTTTCAAGTTTAATACGGTTCCTCCGTGGGTCCCTTTTTATGTGACGGGGGGCGGGGGTTGTTACGGCCCCAGGCCTCATAGGCTGGGATAGGCGTGTTGCTGTGTGGTCTGACCTTTTGCTCCTCCTCTCTGTAGGTGCTGTGGATCCAGAGCACAGCATATATAAGCTGTCTGTTTTATCCTTCAGGGAGAGAAAGGAAGAGGTCTCTCTCTCTACTGGTCTTCTCCATGCTTCATGACGCATGTGTGTAGGCTGCTCCGCTGATGAGCCGCGTTTCGCCCCCATTATGCACATTTGAGTTAGTCCTTATTCTTTACATAAATGTTAATTTTACCTGTGGCATGGTCTCACGTTTTTTTTATGGCTCTGAGCCAGTCATAACACTTTGCAAATGCGTTGAGGCCGGATGCTCCAGTGTGTCAGTGGAGATGTGTGTTTTCAAGGGGATGTGTTGGAGGTGCTCATCCAGGATGACATTCAGCATGTGCTACTGGCTGCACTTATTTCTGACAATCAGATATTTTTCTAAGGTTGGTTTTATCAATGAAGGAGCTCCTCTTTGAAACTTGTTTGCATGTTATGTAATTTCATTTCATTCTTCTATGCAGACTGATGGATGGACTCTTGGCTTTAAAATGTTACTTCCAGATGTGCTGTAGTTCATAAGTACAGCTTGTCTGCCAAAACCATTTTTTGAATCATATTGATGTGCTTTACAGCAGCAGCTTTCAGTTTTAAGCTATCTTGTGGACACATCACCCAGAACTGATGATGTCCAGGACTTACTGTTTGATGCAACTCCACACTTTTGTAACTTTATTCTGAAAGGCGTTGGTTAAAAGTTGCCTACAACTTCCATATATTCATATCTCCTATATCCCCTGGATTTACTGCATAAAAGAGGGCTAGTCATTATGTATGGACAGTTATATAATATGGTTGTTTTTATATATACAACTGCAGTGCCATTTTGCATATAGCTCCTAAAAATTATGGAAAGAATCATCAGAGCTCAGAGTTTAAATGAATGATTTATTACGTTAGTAACTCTCATCACTACTTATCTGAAAAACACTTTAATCCTAACAGACACTTAAAATCAATTCAACATGCCTGACACTATTGTCATTGTTAAGATAACAGATTTGTTTGTACCTTTCCTTCAATGGCTGAGCTGAATGGCATTTTAAATTCTGTCTGATGCCTTAAACAACAGTTCTGTCTTCAGGCCATGGGCAGCTCATTGTACGCTGCATACTGCCCAGTCACATAGTGGTAGATCTGTACAAGCAAGACAAAGGAGAGGGACACGCAAGTATGCCAAATGTAAATATGTAATAAGCATGTAGAAACTTTGTGATTTGAATTCTCACCTGCCTCTCGATGTCAGCCAATAGGCTGCTGGCTCCCAAGCGGAACAGATGAGGGCAGAGCCAATCATTTCCAAGTTCTTCTTTGATCAGAGTTAGCCACACTAGGGATTCCTGTGCTGTCCGAATTCCTCCTGCTGGCTTAAAGCCCACCTACAGTAACAAATACAAATTTCAGTCAATACAATATTTCATGTAGGACCCCAGAATAAATGTTTACTACCAGATAAAAACTTTTTTAATAACTAAAATGTTAGACATGTTATATTTATAAGGTTTTTAACCCTGCATTAGCCTCTTTAACAAAACACTTGAAACCATTATGTAGATGGATTTCATCCTTTCGGTGTATTTTCTGAAAGAACAAAGAATGGCACTGGGAGTTGTAGTCAACTCTCAACTACTATGCCGATGACATGCCAAGCAAGGTAGTCATCTGGCTGACCTATGTTGGCTCCGAGAGCTCGATGTAATGACGAGAGATGGTGCAATCAACTGGCCAACACATTTAAAGGAACACATCAGGACCACAGAGGTATGAAGTACAACATATGTAATTACTAGCTTTGTGCTGAAGTACACAGAAACAGAACCGATCCCTCAACTTCAGCATGGCCAAGGGAGGTTTCCTTAGTAGAAGATATACATAAACTAAGCTCATCAGGTGTCACATCCGATGTGTTTAATCCTTTAAAAGGCAAAATGTCCGATAATCATTTTCTGCATAATGCTCTACATCAACCCTGCAGAATTCCACCCCACGGCTACACACAGCTGGCTGGATTTGAGTTTGTGGTTTATAATGGGCCAGAGGCAGCTCAGAAAGTTATTCTCTGTCGTGATTTGAGGTTTTTTGTTTTAGGTTTGCTTCTGATAATTTTTTTCAGGTGGTACTTTAGTTCTTTCCTTAGCTTTTATTTCTTAGGATTGTTGTTCTCTGTTCATAGTGCATTTTGGTTTATGTTCTGTAAGAACTTACTTTGGTTAGATGGTTTTATTGCTTCTCTGTTCAGCCCATTCATGTTGTTGTTTCCACTCCCTGCACCAGTCAACTTGCAATCAGCTTCATTCAGTCCACCTGCACTTTGCCAATCATTCTCCTTGCTTCAACTGTGCCATGCCACATATATACTCCTTTGTTCTGTTTACTCATGGCTGGTTTGTTTTGTTCGGCTCGGTTCATTCCAAGACTGGTGTCCATGCAAGTTTACCTAGCCTTGAGCCTGCTGTGAGTTTTCTTTTTGTTTCTATATAAACTTTTTTTCATCTCCCCATGCTTTTCATACCTGCCTGTCTGCATATGGGCCCTACTCCAAGAACCACTTCTCTGTGGATTTATAATGGAACGGATTTGTGAAAGAGGCTGTCAAGATATATATATAAAACCCTCTGTATACAGAAAAAGAACAGACAAGACTGTACCTTGTGACCGGTGCGCAAAAAGTAGTCACGGATAGCTCTCACCATCACTATGGCAACAGGATAAGTAGCATTGACTGCCTCCTTTCCTGTAGAAGTCTTGATGAAGTCTGAACCTGGTAGGATTAACAATCACAATCAGCTGGAAGATGTGAATTAAAGACAAGGTATTTGATCTAGTCACTGGTGTTTCTGCAATGCTACAGTAAGATGCTCTGGGATGATATTAGTTGCTAAGCATTTAAAAATATTCCTGTTGATTCATCTAGTTCATTTGAGCTAGAAAGTGAGGATTTCTGATAAAAATATTCATTGTATTCATGCTTTGTTAACTGGCGCTTCTTATGGGAAAAGAAGTCCTAAAATAATTGTGTAAATCAAGAGAGAGAGAGATAGATAGATATAAAAATGTGTATGTGTGTGTGATCAAAGGTAGTCAGTGGGCCGGATGTGGCCCGCAGGCTGTAAAATGACCAGGTCTGCTTTAAACAATGACGTTCAGCCCAGGATAAATAGGTGGGGAGACGGAAGGTCTGGCCAGAACTCAGCATATGCTCCTGGCTGACAAAGGATATCTGCATGTTCATGAATACAAAATATGTCTTCCTTCAGAGTTTGTGTTTTATTGGCTTTCTTGGTAAAAATAGATGATAAAATGATACTCTAATAGACTTCTCAAAAACTGTGGGCTGCACACAAAATGTCCTTTGGTAGCTCTGATTTATAATGTTCATCTGGTCATTGCTAAGTAGAACAAGTAAAACATTTCCTAGGTCATTAAAGACGTCTTCTACAAATTCTTTTTTCAGTCAAGCCTTTTTTTTAGCCTTCATTCCCTTTTCTCAAACTGGCATATTCTTAAAGATCCATTATGGAGAATCTTAATTACCAGATAATGGCTAATGGGTATTAAATGTTGGGGGGGAGGTATGAAAGGGCTATTCATTTGGTTGGGCAAGGGATACTAGAAGAGAACAGACGAGTAAAATAGCAGACATCACAGATTAATAGGTTAAATTATCATTTAATTTCAGGAATCTCATGTGCAATTTATAGGAACACTGGGAGATTAAGCAGCGAGTGTGGTGACAAAAGCGATGCATTACGATAATGAGCTCTATTTAACAGAGCCCCTGACAATTTGGTGTTGTAATTGGCTTATC
Organism: Crenichthys baileyi; assembly: GCA_036173005.1. Classification (NCBI taxonomy): domain Eukaryota; kingdom Metazoa; phylum Chordata; class Actinopteri; order Cyprinodontiformes; family Goodeidae; genus Crenichthys; species Crenichthys baileyi. The sequence continues at coordinate 534,244 of JAHHUM010002597.1, read as the reverse complement.
ATGTGATGGCTAGTTAAGCAGATGCTGTGTATGTTCAAATGTTTGTGTGGAAATGTTAACAGTGCCTTCTGAATTCATATTGCTTACATTTTTTCACATATTGTCATGTTCCAACCACAAACCTTAATGTATTTGAGTTTTTTTTTTTGTTAAACAGCAGCACAAAGGAGCACATAATCGTCAAAGTTAGTTAAATAAACATACACTCTCATACCCTTGATTAAAATCCAGTGCCACCACTTGCCTTCAGAACTCACCTAATTAGAAAACACAGCCCGGTTGCATGTAATTTAATGCATAAATAGGTCATGGCTATAACTGAACAAAGAGCATCATGAAGCCCAAGGAACACCGCAGGATCGGGTTCTAAAACAATATCCCAAGCTTTAAACACGTCACAGAGCTCTGTTCAATCCATCATCTGAACATGAAAAGAGGATGGACCAACTGCAGACCTCCCAAGACATGGACATCCACCTAAACTGAGGCTGGTCAAGGAGAGCATTGATCAAAGAAGCAGCTCAGGTGGGAGAATCTGGTTACAGAAGGAAACTATTAATTATGGATTGTACAAATCTGCCATCTATGAAAGACAGACAAGATTGTTGAAAGATGGGCATTAGAAGTCTTTTTGGCAGTTTGACAACGTCATCCCGTGGAAGTGTTTTTCTTTAGTAGGACAGGAAAGCTGGTCGGTGTTGATAGGGAGACGGATAGGGCTACAGTAAATTCCCAAAATATTCACATCCCTTGCAGATTTAGAATTAAAGTTATTTTTATTCAACCAAGACGTTTGTTTCTGCTAGTAAAAAGATAAGACAATGTACAAGAAGCATCCATTTTAAACAAAATAATTTCAGTGTTTGACATTTTGGCATGGCATATAGAAAATTATTCATACTCCCTTCTATAATCATTGGAAAACCCAATGTTTACATTGCAACAATCAAACCCCTACTTCTAATTGCTGAACAGCTTTTTCCATATTTCCACTGGTGATTTATCTTTGGTGACAGAAGGCTTTGAGGTTAGAAGGCCCCCTTGCCATCAACAAAACCCTTAACATAACCCATAACCCTTAGCTCCCTCCACAAAGTAAGTAAGGTGTGTGGAAGCAGGGAAACACCTAAAATATGCAGGACAGTCAGTGATGAGGACCAGGGTCGAGAACCACTGGCATAGATCAAAGAAAATATATGTGTTAGAATGGTCCTGTTAAAGTCCAAACCTAATTCCAATGGAAGATCTGTTGCAACACTGATGTTCACACATGCTGTCCATCCAGCCTGAAAAACGTACGCTATTTTTTAAAGAAGGATGGACAGACATTTCAGCCCGTAGATGTGCAAAGTTGGTAAAGACACTTACTAAAAGCCAGCTTTGAAAACCATATATAATTATTGCTTCCGCTTTACAATTATGCACTACTTTGTTGGTCTGTCAGATAAATTTCCAAAGAAATACCTTACAATTTGTGGTTGTAATGTGACAATATGTACAAAAGTCTAAGAGCTATTAAGGGGTCCACATTTTAAAACCACATATGTGACAACAAATATGGCTACTGTGTAAATGTCTGGGCCATAATAAGCCCTTTTAAAGCTGCAGTAGATAACTTTTGTAAAAAAGTATATTTTTATATATTGTTTTAAAACTGTCACTATGTCCTGTTAGTAGAGTATGATAAGATGCTCTGTCAAGAAAATCAAGCTCCTCTTGCTCCTCCTAGTGGTCCTACTGCTATTTACAAACAAACACCGCTCCCGGTCAGAAACAACCAATCAGAGCCAGGAGGAATGTCTTAGCAGTGTCAATCACGCTCGTGTTCGCGCTGATCACACCCCTCCCCACTTGAATCCCCACTGACTGGCCCCCCTTTTCTTTTATTATGGCCTGTGTTTTCTTATTAGCAAAAGACATATTACAGCTCCTTGTCGGCATTACCCCAGTGTCTGCATATGAAGATTTTTCAACATTATGTTCTAAAACTGAGGAGAGGAAATGTCATTAATCATTAGAAAGAAATCCAATTATGTTTTACCACCAATTCTGAATGACTCCAATTTAATCAAGAAGCATTTCTTTCCAGAGTATATGATTTTATACATAAAAAAAATAATTATTACATCATTATTAGGTTGTGCTTTTCTTATTTTAGACTATGGTATTTTGACCATTAAAAAAAAAAAATCACTGATATTGAGATAGCAGATTTTTACTTTCTAATTAGTATGTTAACCTATATTGTCATATCTTCAGTGATTTTACATAACTGAGAAGTTAAAGCAATAGGTCTTTAACTGCAGAGGTCAGTTGGATTTCTGCCTGGTTTTAAAATGGGCATCATTATTGCTTGTTTCCATGCTTTGTGTGCACAAACAAGGAATTTAAGTTCGGTTTCAAGCGCTCACATCATACTGACATTAACTATAAATACATGAACTTTAGACAAAATACAAATAAGGATAAAGGAGCATTATATACATGTATACATGCGTATTTAAAGCCATTTGTTATGTAAATAAAAAGGAAAGGCAGGTTGTGATAGTGCAAATACGCTTGTTTTGTTTCACAGAAGAGTAGCCGACTACTCAGGCTGTAAGGTGTTCACTAATCCCCTGTATTTTGTAACAAATCAGAACTTAATCTTTAATTTGGATTATAATCATTTATTATCTCCATAGTCCATACCTTGGTTTTACCCGATTGATGATTTGTGTCTGTATTCATGGAATCAACTTAGCAATGACCTTCACCTTTTGTAAGGTAGGGGGAACCGCTACCTTACAGGATGCCTGGTTTACAGAGTTGTTTCCTTTCACTTTCGGGTCAGAATGTGTAACATAGTTCCCCTTGTTTCTTGGGTTTCAAACGATTTCCTTTCAATTTCATACGTCCTGCATATGGCATGGATCTTGTCCAAGTGATTTTCTCTTTGCACGCGATATTCAACTTGACCTTTACGGGTGCTGCACTTCTGTGCTTCAGAGTTCCGCCTTCTGTATTCCCCAAAATCCGTTCATGAATTAACATTAAGATAATCAAGTTTTTCGGGTCAGAATTGATCTTGTCTGCGTTGAGAGGGGAACATAAACGATAATAGATTTTCTGTCCCACACGTAGTAAATATCATGAGGAATGACAATAAATAAATCTTGAATATATTTCAGATGACATATCAATATGAATTTCATGGAAAATCATCACTGGAGATCTGGTGACCAAACTCCAGTTTTTTTGTGTGATGAATGCTTTTGTGGTAAAGAAATGTAAAGAAATGAGTGTTGTGGGACTGACCAGCCATCATGGCAACCATGCTGGCTTTGTAGATGTTGGTGAAGTTTCCCAGGTCTCCAGTAGCCAGAATTGTCTTCATGTGGGTGTCACCACAGGCCTCTCGAAACTGGCGAATCTCACTGTACATAGCTGCAGAGAGAAAAGGGACAGACTATAAATAAGACAGAAAGAAGGCGGTTTTATTCCTTAATCTTGTGTATTTCCACAGTTCTGTGAGCACTACACTAAAGAAGAGCTCATGAACATCAGACATATTACGCCGGCATATTTATTCCCCATTTGTATTGCTACAACTGCTGATTTTCCAGGCATTGAAGTCCAAGGCGTCCATACCTTTAGACACAAACTAAAACACTGTAGGAGAGGAAGATGTGTTGAAGAGGTTGTTTGCATTTGCAGCCTCCAGACACCACTGCTCTGTATGTTCCTCTCCAATGTGTGTTAACTGTACGTCAAAGTTAATGAAGTCAAGCTACTGATAGAAAAAAAAGGTACTTTTTTACCTCCCATTTTATGTTTTTCTGTGCGGATCTGAACCACAACATGCAGGCGTCCAACTCTTCTGAGCAGAATGCAGCACGAAGCTCTCCAGTAATTTTAAAGGTGGAGGAATCTACAGATTTCTACATCAACAGTGACTGGTGCACACATTTAACAGTAATCTTTCAATGTTGTCACCCCTGAATATGGATTTTTTTTTAAATCAGCTGTAATCCCTTCTAGATCCACAACCTAACATGCTGATGCTGGAAGCACAATGGATGCTCACCGCCCAGATCCTGTGTGTGGAGCAGATAAACCCTGACATCTCAGTTATCGTTCTTGGTGACGTCAACAAGGGAAACCTCTCATATGTGTGAGGTTTATAAAATGCCCGACCAGAGAGAAGGCCACCTTGGATCACTGTTACACAGACTGCATCTGTTCCCTATGCTGCACAGTTACTCTCTATATGATCAATGTTTTAATGTAAATTGTATTTCTTCATTGTTTTCAGGCCATGTCTCTCTTGTAAAATACATATTTTGTATGGAATGGAATTAACCAGGTTAAATAAATAACAAAACTCTCAGACCAAGTGACGATAAATCTGATTCCAACATACAGAAAAAAATTAAAGGTTTTAAAAGGTTGTGAGAAAATCTGGGAAGTAGACTAAGGAGGCTGTGGTTGGACTGCACTGATAGGGAGGTTTGACAAGCCCTGGCAAAGGAGGAAGCCAGCAAAGGGGTTAGAAAGACTAAACAACAATACTCAAAGAACTTACAACAAACGTTCTGCTCAAACGACTGCTTATGTTTGGAAAGGTTTCAGACAGCAAACAGACTACAAGTCTAAAGCCCCCTATTCAACCAACAATTCACAATAAGCCTAAGCGACATCTACTGTCGATTTGACATTCGAGGAAGCAGTCCTTCCTGCTTCCTCCACACCACCCTGGACTTCGAAACCTCCAAACATTCAGCTCCTCAACCCCTACATCATCAATTCAATTCAATTCAGTTTTATTTATATACCGCCAATTCACAACACATGTCGTCTCAAGGCACTTCACAAAAGCAGGTACATACATTCCAATTAATCCTAATCATTGAACAATGCAGCTGATTCAGTTATTTATTCAAATTTTTGGATAAAAGTTTTTCTGTCTAAGGAAGAACCCCAATTGCATCCAGTCAGTGACTTGCAGCATTCACTCCTCCCGGATGAGCATGTAGAGAAGGGGGACAGTCACTGGCGTTGACTTTGCAGCAATCCTTATACTGGAATGCATGTAGCGACAGTGGAGAGGAAAACCCCCTTTTAAACAGGAAGAAACCTCCGGAGAACCAGGCTCAGTGTGAGGTCCCATCTGCCACGACCACGGGGGGGTTTGGAAAGAGCAGAGAACCAAAAGAGAACAAAGAAGCACTGATCCAGGAGCCCTTTTCTATGGGAAGGAAAAGGTAAATGTTAATGGATGTACCCCTTTAGTCGTTTCACCTAGAAAGAAAGAACAAATAAACTCTGAGCCATTTTCAAGTCAGAGTCTGAAGAGAGCACAGAGAGTTTTACAGTAAAAGCTCAGCCAGTAGCTATGTCTAGGAAGAGAAAGGGTTTTAAAACACTGAAAGGGCCCCATGTGGATCATCGGTAGAGGGGAACATTAAGTTTTGTTGCCCCCAGAAGCTCGGACGATTCCCTCTCCAGAAAGGGGGCACAGGGGACACAGAGTCCAGGCCAGGTGTCTTCTAGGAAGAGAAAAGAAGAGAACAAATAAAGCTGAAATAACAGCAAAATATACAAAATTGAAGAGTAGTGTGAGAAAGTAGTGAAGAGGGTGAAAGTGGTCATTATGTCCTCCAGCAGCCTAAGCCAATAGCAGCATAACTACAGAGATACCTCAGGATAACCTAAGCCACTCTAACTATAAGCTTTATCAATCAGAGACCTGGGATGTTACTCTGCTACCTGCCACTCCTTAGGACCCTCCAGCAACACCACAACACCCTTCTGCATTGTATTGTATTTATTTATTTGAAAGGGGGCAGTGCAATTTAAAAAAACGCATGACAATTCATGAGTAAAATTAGCCAAAAGGCTATTTTTCATCTGAAGTCCCCCAGGCCATGATGGGGAAAAGGATGTAAACTAACTGTTAGGAAGACAGCAGGGGCCTGACTCTGTCACTCCTTCCACCCAGAAGCACACTTGCGTTTCAGCTGTCTCTAGTCTTCACTGATCCCTTTAACACCCCACTGGAGTCATGTCTCATCCCAACCAGATTCAAGGCCTAAAATAACTAGACTCGTTGACTACAGACCTGTTTCCCTGGCCTATGTAGTCATAAAGTCCCTGATGGTGTCACATCTTCCATCTATCACCAGTCAGCCTTTAACAGCATCGTCCCAGCCCTCCTGTAAGCCAAGCTGGCCCAGCTGAATGTGCCCGACTCTTTTTGCAGGTGGATCCCAGATTACTTGTCTGACAGGAAGCAACATGTAAAGCGGAGAAAGTGAATATCTAACCCGAGGACCATCAGTACTGGATCCACTCAAGGCTCTGTCCTTCTTCCCTCCTCTTCTCCTTCTACACCAACACCTCCAGTTATCAGTTGGTTGAACTCCTAAGTTTATATGTTCTGAGGAAAATAAACTTTTTTCTAGCTGGAAGAACGTAACCGGTTCATTGAAATGATGGTGCACTTCTACACTGCCACCATGAATTCATCCTCTACTCATCCATCTCCTACTGCTATGCTTCTGCCACTGTCAAGGGTAAAAAGAGGCTCCAGCTTGTCTTCCAATCTGCAAAGAAGGTAAATGACTTCAGTCTTCCCTCCTACAGCACCTTTATGCCTGCAGGACTCCACCACCAATCATCAAAATAAATTCCTTGTCAGGGTAACAACCGAAAGGGTGATAAACGGGATTCTGACATTTTTTACACGATCACTCAGTCCTTTCTCTCATATCCCTTTCCTCTGTTAATGTGCATGAAGAAAGAGGCTGTTTGCTTTTGTTTAGAATAAGTTCTAGAATAATGAAACATACAAAGGTATTTGTATCACCATCAAATCAATGAATTCTAGTTTTCCAATCACTTCCATGTCTGCAGGTGTGTAACGTTTGGTCAGGAGAAACCTGATTGGCCTGCAGAGTCCTGACCTCAACCTTCTTCATCACCCCAGAAAGAATTAGAGCGGAGGCTGCAGTTCTGGTTTTCTCCTCCAACTATGAACACACTCCTAAACCTTGTGGAAGATGTTTACAGGCTTGTTAAAGTTGCTGGCATCGGTAGGTCCATCAACGAGCTGGACCTTTTAGATTAGGATGTCGTCAAAGTTCATGTACATGTAGAAGTAGACAGACAAATATTTTGGTAATATAGTGTATCTCTGTAGTTCTGCTGCTGCAGAAAATTCAGAGCACCTTTACTGTCTCTGTAAGTAAATAAAGCTGTCACACAGCCTACCTTCCCACTGTCCTGTTAGAGCAAGCGTCCTGTTGATGACAATATCAATCTCTGTAGCACCGTCTCTCACTGCCATTTGGACCTCCTGCAAGCGGGTCTCCAGGGGTGTCTGCCCAGCTGGAAAGCCAGTTGCAACTGGGAAAAATTGGAGACACACAAACTAAAATGAATACCAGCACATCCAAGACCTTAAACCTATTCAAAGCAAACGTATACAGATTCCAGGTGACTGACCTGAGGCAACAGGGAGGCTGGAGTTGGCTGCTTTCAGTGATCTGACAGCATCAACCACACGAGATGGATATACACACACTGCTGCTGTAGTTATTCCTGGATCACATCAAGAAGCTGGGTTATGTAGATAAACTGATCTGTGTCTCCCTCTGCAGGTTAAACTCATGCATTCAATTCAGTCAGTCAGTCATTTTCTATACCGCTTCTTCCATAGTGGGTTCGGGGGGAAGCTGGTGCCTTTCTGCAGCAGTCTATGGGCGGGAGGCGGGGTAAACCCTGGACAGGTCACCAGTCCATCGCAGGCATTCAATTTAATTCAATTCAGTTTTATTTATAAAGCAACAATTCACAACACACGTCTCAAGGCACTTTACGAAGTCAATTCAATCGAATCCAACAGATTTCAAGTCAGGTACATACATTCCAATTAATCTTAACCATTGAACAGTGCAGTCAGATTCTGTTCTTTATACAAATTGGATAAAAAGTTTTTCTATCTAAGGAAACCCAGCAGATTGCATCCAGTCAGTGACTTGCAGCATTCACTCCTCCTGGATGAGCATGTAGAGACAGTGGACAGTCACTGGCGTTGATTTTGCAGCAATCCCTCATACTGAGCATGCATGTAGCGACAGTGGAGAGGAAAAACTCCCTTTTAACAGGAAGAAACCTCCAGCAGAACCAGGCTCAGTGTGAGCGGCCATCTGCCACGACCGACTGGGGGTTAGAGAGAACAGAGCAGAGACACAAAGAGAACAAAGAAGCACTGATCCAGGAGTACTTTCTATGGGAAGGAAAAGTAAATGTTAATGGATGTAGCTCCTTTAGTCGTTTCATCTAGAAAGAAAGAACAGATAAGATATTATGAAAAAATTTGCAATCAAAGAAGGTAGATGTGCAAAAAACAAGTAGTAACAATAGAATAAAATAAAATACCTTATGTACAAAACACAGCAAAAATGCCTGTGTTAATTTTTAATTCAATTCAAAAATACTTTATTAATCCCAAAGGGAAATTAAATGTTGTTGTAGCTCATATTATGCGGGTTTCTTCAAAGAGCTGTTGTAGATGCTGATGGCTGTGGGCAGGAAGGATCTCCTGTAGCGTCTGTCTTACAGCAGATCTGAAGAAGCCTCTGACTGAAGACACGGTTGTTGTACAACAGTCTCATGAAGAGGATGCTCAGAGTTTTCCATAATGTTCTTCATTTTATGTAGAATCTTTCTTTGCACATTGATCTCCAGCGGTTCCAGAGGAGTCCCCAGAACAGAACCAGCCTTCTTTATTTGCTTGTTGAGCTCTTTAAGTCCCTGGATCTGATGCTGCTACCCCAGCAGATGATGGAGAAGAGATCACACTCTCTACAACAGACTTATAGAAGATATGCAGCATCTTGCTGCAAACACTGAAGGACCTAAGCTTCCTTAAGAAGTACAGTCTGCTATGTCCCTTCTTGTTGATGTCTTCAGAGTTGCATCTCCACTCCAGTCTGTTATACAGGTTAGCACTGAGGTATTTATTCTCCTCCACCACCTCCACCTCTTCTCCCATGATGAAAATAGTGTTTGACCTATTCCTGTTTCTCTTAAAATCTACAATCATCTCCTTTTGTTTTATTCACGTTCAAGATGAGACGATTGTTTCCACACCATACCACAAAGTGGTCCACCACCTTCCTGTACTCATCTTCTTGTCCATCTCTGATCCACCCCACAACTGCAGAATCATCCGAGTGTTTCTGCAGCTGACAGGAGTTTGTCTTGTACTGGAAGTCTGAGGTGTACAGAGTGAAAAGGAATGGTGAGAGTACAGTCCCCTGTGGTGCTCCTGTGCTGCCGATTACCTGGTTTGACACAGAACCTTCAGTCTCACAAACTGTGGCCTGTTTGTCAGGTAGTCTTTGATCCAGGAGGCTGTTGAGACCTCCATGTGAGTCATCTGGAGTTTCTGACAAAGCAAATCAGGTTGAATTGTGTTAAATGGACTGGTGAAATCAAAGAACATGATCCTCAAGTTGCTGCCTGCTTTGTCCAGATGACAGTGTTTGTTAAAGCAGGTATATGATGGCATCTTCAGCTGCAACTCCACAGTGATAAGCAAACTGAAGAGGGTCTTGATGGTTTATTGTTTGCTTACTCAGGTGGGCCAACAGGAGTCTCTCTATGACCTTCATGATGTGGGATGTCAGGGCAACAGGTCTATATTTGTTGAGGACTGATGGGTGAGTTTTCTTTGGTACCAGAACAAGACATGAGGTCTTCCACAGCACTGGAACCTTCATCTGGGCCATGCTAATGTTGAAGAGGTGCTGCAGAATCCCACAGAGCTGCTTTGCACAGGCCTTAAGGGCCCTAGAGCTAGAGTCCTGAACCCTATTTTAACACCCACAAAGTGTCCACACCAGCTAGTGTTAAAATAATATTTATGAAAGTGTTAAAAGATTGACACCAATTTTTTGTTAAACTAACACCAGCCATTATTGAGTACTCTGCACTATTGAGTATAACGGTCATGCATAATGTCAACTGCATAGTTATTGGAACAATGAAAATACTGCAGTGCATTAAGAGAACACTCTCTTTTTACACCAAAACATTGGACTAACGTGGCATTTTGTGCAATGGCATTGCTCTAAATAGAGCTCTTTGTTTAAAAAATTAGGTCTCAGTCAGCCTTGACTGTAACTTTGTTTTATCAGTTAAACAGAATTGATTCCAGAATAAGTTGCACTAAAAAAGTTTTAACCATGTCAAAAGGCTATGTAATGCCAAATTATCACCAGTGACCGAAATGACTGAGCCCCTCAACGGCGTGTCAGCAAATGGACCCTTAATACCCTCTGTTCAAGACATTTCAAATCATTAAGAAGAGGCTGCAAGACTCTACCAAAACCGCACTTCTTTAAGTCCTCGGCATGGAATAAAGACACTAGATGAATGTTCAATCAAAGCTGAATTTAGCTTAGTTGGCAAATTTCTTAAAGTAAATACAGCCAAGTTTGTTTGAACCACTTTTTGGTCCCAGTGGATTTGCCGTCTCAAAATCATCGAAGTACAGCTGTATTTGGAGTGCAGGTTTTTGTTCTGAAAACAATAATTGGTTTCTGATATAGGACCCGTCACTGATGTCACTATATATGCCATCTTCATGACACTTGTTGAAAGCAGGTACTGAATTCTTGGTTGGTAAACAATGACTCAAGAGTTCCTAAAATTTGATTTTACATACATTTGTCATTGACAGGAAGCTGACTCTCCTTCTTGACCCGCCACCTTAACGTGGTGGAGGGGTTTGAGTGCTTGAATGATCCTAGAGGCTACGTTGTCTGGGGCTTAAATGCCCCTGGTAGGGTCTCCCACGGCAAACAGGCTCTGGGTGACGGGTCAGACAAAGAGCGGTTCAAAACACCTTCATGACGACCACACAATCGAGGCACGTGACGTTGTCCGGTACGGTGGAGCTGGGGTCCCACCCTGGAGCCAGACTCATCAGAGAGTGCCTGGTGGCTGGGTATACTGGACCGGTGCAAAGAGGATCGGGCTGCGGACGAAGGTGGGGACCTCGGCGGCCCGATGTCTGGATGCTTAGGCTAGCTCTAGGGGAATGGAATGACACCTTGCTGGGGGAAAAGGAGACGGGGCTTGTGCGGGAGGTTGAGAGATATCGACTAGAAATAGTCGGGCTCACCTTCGGGTTGGGTACAGGTCTCTGACTGTCGTTTCGGCCTACGGGGCGAGCGGTAGTGCGGAGTACCTGGCCTTCTTAGCGTCTCTGTCGGGGGTGCTGCATAGTGCCCCTCCCGGGGACTCCATTATTCTGCTGGGGACCTAAACACCCACGTGGGAAACGACAGTGACACCTGAAGAGGCATGATCGGGAGGAATGGCTTCCCCGATCTGAATCTGAGTGGTGTTTTGTTATTGGACTTCTGTGCTAGTCACGGATTGTCCATAATGAACACCATGTTCAAGCATAAGGGTGTTCATCAGTGCACTTGGTACCAGGACACCCTAGGCAGGAGGTCGATGATCGACTTTGTTGTCGTGTCTTCATACCTTCGGTCGCATGTTTTGGACACTCGGTTGAAGAGAGGGGCTGAGCTGTCCACTGATCACCACCTGGTGGTGAGTTGGATCTGCTGGAAGAGGAGAAAGTCAGACAGACTTGGCAGGCCCAAGCGCATAGTGAGTGTCTGCTGGGAACGTCTGGCGGAGCCTTCATCCAGGGATGTATTCAACTCCCACCTCCGAGAGAGCTTTGACCAGATTCCGGGGGAGGTTGGAGACATAGAGTTCAAATGGACCATGTTCTCCGCATCTATTGTCGATGCTGCTGCCTGTAGCTGTGCCCGTAAGGTCTGCAGTGCCTGTCGCGGCGAAAATCCCCGAACCCGGCGGCGGACACCTGCAGTAAGGGATGCTGTCAAGCTAAAGCAGGAGCCCTATCAGCTGTGGTTGGCTTGTGGGACTCCTGAGGCGGCTGGCAGGTACCGTGAGGCCAGCGACCCACGGCCCAGGCTCTGGCAGAGGCAAACACTCTGACCTGGGAAGAGTTTGGTGAGGCCATGGAGAAGGACTACCATCCGGCACCTCAAAACGGTTCCTCTTTATTAGGGGCCATCCAATCTCTGTACAACCGGAGCAGGAGTTTGGTTTGCATTGCCAGCACTAAGTCGGACCTGTTCCCGGTGCATTTTGGATTCCGGCAGGGCTGCCCTTTGTCACCGGTCCTGTTCATAACTTTTATGGACATGATTTCGTTTAGGTCCAAAAATTCCACCATACATAATGATACGCCTCAAACACCCCAGTCCGGATGTCGTAAGAAAGAACAGATGAAGAGCAGGAAATTAAGATTAACAGAAGTTTAATTTGCTAGATAATATGTCCAATGATTTCCAATGCAAAAGGAATACAAACAGAATAACACAAAGAAAGAAAATTACCTAAGGCCTTAGGTAGAGAGCTCGGGTTTCAGCAAAGCATGGCTGTCTGTCTTAACCGAGTGGTCTGCCTCATCACAGATGGCAGAACATCTTATACCCTCGTCTTCAAAGCTTACTTACTGACCCTCCCCATTATGCAGTCTGTGTCGGTGCTGTAAATCAGCCAAGCCCCCCTTGTGGGTAATTTATTAGCTATACCATGCCCAAAAGTTGGCATTTATTGCTTTACTCCCGATACAACCAGCATTTACTGCTTGCAGCTGCTGAGAACCTCCTAACCTCTATTTTACCCTTGTTTCAGCCTGACCCCTGCTGTGACCCTGTGACTTCTCTCCTCAAGGTTCACACATCTAAGTTTTATGTTCTTTGTTCGTTTCCACATGCAAACTAAACACATACATGAAACTAAATGATTTTGATTCTCAACAATTCCCCCTTTTGACCTCTACAAAATAGGTCAATATTCAAAAATGTAGGAATGATAAGCAATAAATGAAAGAAAATAAGGCCAAGTGGCACACCAAAAGATTAGTACTCTACGAAGTGACAAAGGAAAGCCATGAATTACAATTGGGCCATTTATTCCCAACCTTCAGTAACAACATTTTGCATCATATTATTATATGGCGGGGCATGAGGAAATGCTCCTTTTTCAATAGTTGACGTTATAAGTCTTACTGTAAGGGAGCGAATACACGGCACACAAAAACATCCACATGTTACTAGAATCCCGACAAATACAGACAATGAAATCAGCAATGAGATAATTACATTCTTCCACTTACCAAAAGTGTTGGTAAACCACGCCTCCAGTCCCCCGCCAATTCCTGAATAGTCATGCATTTCTTTACTTAACGTACGCAAGCCTTCTAATGCTCGAGTCACTGAACCTTCAGGGGCAGTATTATTTGGGATATACGTACAGCACATGTCACCAAACATTGCACATACACCCCCCTTTTCAGCCAACAACATGTCCAGAGCCAATCTATTCTGCACAGCCATAAGAGAAGTAGGCGCCAACTGTTCTGCCAACCCTTCAACCGCATCTCGTGTCAGATTTGCCAACCTTAAGACATTGTAATGTATGTAATTGATCCTGTCTACATTTTTATTTGGGGTTACAGGAAAAACTGCTGAAATTACCGGTATATTTTCAAACCCAGCTGCCACTTGATCAACTAATTTAAACTGGTCTGGAACTCCACGTGGAACACCAATTGCATCAATATAAGTTAATGAACTGTCCATAAGATCAAAGGATCTGGTCTTCCTCAACTTTCCTCCATGTGCCAATTTCTCCCCCCACAGAAGCAATGGAACCACCAGCCGCACCATTGCACAGCTTCCTACTGCCATAGGGGAAATTTGGACTAACAAAATATTTCCACCACAGTAGTAATATAAACCTTCACGGGGCCCAGTGTCCTACAGTGCCAGCTGGGTAAGTTTTGTTACACCATGATGAAGAGACAGTTCCCAGTTTTAACTGTGGCTTTTTAGTAACCCCTGTAAAATTGAAACAGGGATAATCATATCCCTCACTCTGAGGAGAAAAAGGGCCTACCAATGAACTATTGCTAATTACCGGAAACACCTTTGCTAAGGTATGACATGCAGGGTTTTCTTTACCATGAGTTAACAGAATCATGCATTTAAATCCTAGTGGATCCGCATTCTCATATATGGGAGCAGGCACAGTGACCAGAGTTGGTCTGGCAGCCGCACATGCTATACAATTGCTCATGGCCGACTCACGTGCTGTCTGAGCCATCCATGTCAACCACAAATTGGACTCTGTAAATCCCAGAGCCCCTTTGATAACATCTTCCGGGGTTAAGGTGTTATAGTCTATCTGAACCACAGGGGTTTTCAATTCAATTCAGCTCAATTCGGTTTTATTTATATAGCGCCAATTCACAACACATGTTGTCTCAAGGCACAAAAGTCAGGTACATACATTCCAATTAATCCTAATCTTTAAACAGTGCAGTCAGATTCAGTTATTTATTCAAATTGGATAAAAAGTTTTTCTATCTAAGGAAACCCAGCAGATTGCATCCAGTCAGTGACTTGCAGCATTCACTCTTCCCGGATGAGCATGTAGAGACAGTGGACAGTCACTGGCGTTGACTTTGCAGCAATCCCTCATACTGAGCATGCATGTAGCGACAGTGGAGAGGAAAAACTCCCTTTTAACAGGAAGAAACCTCCAGCAGAACCAGGCTCAGTGTGAGCGGCCATCTGCCACGACCGACTGGGGGTTAGAGAGAACAGAGCAGAGACACAAAGAGAACAAAGAAGCACTGATCCAGGAGTACTTTCTATGGGAAGGAAAAGTGAAACATTAACACACTGATCCAGTGCTTCTGTGTAACATCTACAGTCTAAAAGTCTGATGAAGGTACCAGTTTACAGCTATTTATTAAAGAATATGTTGCTGTTTCATAACATAACCATAACTTTTAAAAGTGGATACAGTACTCTGTGAACAGCTAGCTTCTTCAGGAATGATCGTTTATGGCGGGACAGCTGACTGTCAGCTGGCTTCCCCATAATTGTGCAGGCCATGATGTAACATGTCCATATCAAAATCATTTTTATTGATCTTATGTAATATTCTAATATTTTGAGAAACTAAATTATGAGTTGTCAACAACAATTCAAAGGCTTGAATCAACTATTGGCTAACAGAAACGTGATTAAGGAGAGTAAAATCAAATACAAAATAAAATGTTTTGCAACAAAAAAGTTGGTATTCACATATATTCACAACCCAGAGAAGAGTCTGGGTTGGCAGGAGCCACGACTGGGCTGTGTTATGTGTAAACTTTGGTGAAGGGAGGATTATGGTGTAGGGGTTTTTCACAGGAATTGGGCTTGGTCCCTTAGTGTGGGGATGGCCCCACCAGATTCAACATCACAGTGCATGTTTGCTTTATGGACAAAGCAAAGTCCATAAAGACATGGATGAACAAGTTGGGTGTGGAAAAACGTAACTGGTCTTCACAGAGTCTTGATCTCAACCTGAAAGAACACCTTTGGGATGAATTAGATCAGATACTTTGAGAAAGGCCTTCTTGTCCTACATCACTATCTTACCTCACAAAAAAAATCCCATAAACACACCCTTAAACCTTCTGGAAATCCTTCCCAGAAAAGTTGAAGCTGTTATACCAACATAGGGTGGGCTGAAAACATACTAAACCCTACGGGTGAAGAATTGGATGTCACTCAAGCTTTTATGTGTGTTATGGCAGATGGGTGAATACTTTTGGCAATAATGTGTATTTCCAGTGATGCCTTCAGCAGGCCAGACCTTTGTCATGCATATCCATCTTCTTGAGAAGGTCATATCGGACCGGCTGGATAGCTTTCACACAGAGTCGATGGACATTCGATGGTGTATCATCTCCAGCCAACGTTGTCAAATCAATACATGAAACAGCCTTCAGCAGCCAGGCCGTCTGCAGGGTAAATATGGAAAAGCTGATCTGAACATCAGGCAATATTAGTAACTTCAAGTAGTTTGGCCTGCATGGTATGTGAACATTTACACAGTAAATCCCTCTACACGTGCACTATGGAAAAGCTCACCTGCCACTGTCTCTTGGGGACCTTCAGGCCTTGGATGTGCTGAGCCCTCTTCAGTACAGCCTGTGTATTCACTGTCACCTTGGATAACCCTTCCAGGTCTGACTCCAATAAATAGGTAGGTAGGACGGTACGAAGAACATGGTTATTACTGGCATCAGTTGCTCCTACACGGTTACATTCTTCTTTAAAAACTGTTTGTATCATTTGCCATTAAGTTTAGAATTGTTCTGCCAAGGTTTGAGCTGTCTATATGATTCTCTCTGTTCTTCCTCCTCAATCTACTCCTCACCTCTGGAAATCACTGACTCTCTTCCACTTCTGCCATCTAAAAACTGCGTTTTCTGTTTCACTGTTTACAATGTCATTATTTACACAACTATCAATCTGTATGCAGAATCTGACCATGTGTGGATTACAGAAAATCCAGAATAAACTTGTGCACCTAGATCTTGTTTTTTTTAAAATAATTAAAAGTATACAATAATTGTATTCTGGAAAAAGAGGTGTAAATGGACTTTTAAAATTGAAAAAAAAACAACGTTAAGAAATTTATGAGTGAATTTAAACTAACAATTAGAAAAGCAAAATGGCTTTTAGAGCTCCCCCTTTATCGTGTTAGAAACCTTCCCAGCAGTCATCCTGCAGGTTACTGACCCTGTGTTACTTATTTAACTCTGGAATCTTCATGTTTTCTCACTTAAATCTCTCACGTCACTAAGGCAGGACTGTGACAGAAAAATGTCTGTTTTTATGAAAAATCTAGAAACGCTACACGTGTCTATGTTTCACTTACCGAGGACAGTTCCCGGGTTCCTGGCAGACATGTTCACCTACAGATGTGTGTGGAAACCGGATTTAGGGTCACTCATTTACAAACCTAAGAACTCTGCACTGGTGAGCCTTTCTAGCAGAGAGCCTGCTTCCTCCTGTGGACAGCACGTGACCGACCACGTGTGAAGCTACGTTCTCCACCAGAGGGCGCTAGGCGCTACATTCCCAAGTCCTATAACTGTGGTGATGTCTTTGAACAGTTCATTACAGAAGTTGTGGGAGTTCGGTTCATTCTGTCCATCTTAATTTGTGAATGTGATACTTTACAAGAAATAGAAGAGGTTGGATGAAAAAGATTCCGTATTTATCTAGGTCCTTATTCACAGGGAAAAAAACCCTTGTGCATTTCTTAAAAGTGAATTGTTTGTCCAGTTTTCTGTCCTATGTAATGCTGTAGTGTATATCAGTCCAAAGCAACCTGCTGTACAAACATTGATAAAAAAAAAAAGATCACAGATGGTGTTCTACAAACTGAAACTGACTGTGTAAATGTTATGGAGTATTTTAAGAGACTTCTTTAATAACACAAAATGTAGCCCCAGTCACCAAATGTGGTTCCATTTACTCACACTTTAAAATGATGACCAATAAGCTTTTGTAAAGCATTTACTTGACATAACATGACATTATGTGACATAATACTACTGATTACTATGCTGCTCTTTCTATGGGTTATTGATCTGGATGCTGGCCACTGTGCCATAAAGAAGCTGCAGGATACCCTTGTCAAAGCAGTAATCACTACTGCAAATTCCCTGGGAGTGAACACATTTGATTTACATAGGAGGTTATCAAATGTCAGCAAATTTCTTTTATTTCTGAAGAGCTCATTAACAAACACAATACCATTTTTCACCCAGTTGTTATTTTTAAAGTGACTTTTCCTTGTAAAGGATGTTCCTATTATATAGAATTGGTTGAAAAGAAATTGTGTTATACAAGAAACAAAAGAGCCGCTTAGGACAGCTCTATAACTTTTCAATTTTATTGTTATATTTAAGCAACAATAATCTCACCCAAAGATTAAAAACATTTTTGGAAAGAAGTTCCATATTGAATCCTTTTTATTGAGTAAATTTGTTAATCATTTCACTGTTCTTCTTCTTCTTGCACTGTGGAAGTGCAATGTCCAGGCCAGGACCAGGCTGATTTTTTTTTTTTTTTTACTTGTGCTAATATCACACTTTTTTAAATTAAACTGTTTGTGTAGTTGAACTTAAAGTTCAACTACACACGTTTTGCTAGAAATCAAAATAAATAATAATTCTTTTATATGAAGAATAGCATTTTCCTAAAATCCCAGTCAATGACCATCCACTTCCTGCCTCCTGTACTGTGTGCTATTGTTTTCTCCTTTCTCTTCAATATCTGTTGCAGAGAATTGCGACGTGTTCTACTTTTTCTTTGAGTCCATAGATGAAGCAGTTGGGGTTGTTTATTTTCCCCATAACAAACATAGTACTGTTCTTTCCTGTATGATCTATTCTGAGTCTTAATTTTATTTTATTTGACCCTGATAGACTTCCAACTTATGTTCTTCCTTTATGATTCCTGTAGTGATAGGCTGCGAGAGAGCTAGGAATGTTTGTATTGTCATGTTACAGAGCAAATGAAAGAAAAGGTAACTGCGGTATGGCTGCGGTATGACTGTCGGCAGTCTGCTTGAGTCCCAGCCCTCCCTACAAGCTTGGCCAGCTCTGTCCTGGGCTGCCCACTTGACTCTGTGGAGGTAGTGGGTGAGAAGAGGATGTTAGCCAAGCTCACATCCATCATGGACATAACCTCTCACCCACTGCACAGGACTGCAGAGGAGCTGAGCAGTTCCTTCAGTGGCCGACTGAGACACCCTCAACACAGGCAGTAGTGCTACCGCAGGTCCTACATCCCCACCGCTGTCAGACTGTTCATTCTACTGTATAACTCATGTGAAAACCTCTGGGGGCTGGTTGTCCCTATGGGGTATTGGCACCAGGACCTGGGAGTATAGAGTATGTATGGGGAGTGTGAGTGAGTGTACGACGTCCATTGTTTATTGTCTTTACATTGGGTTGCGTAGGTGTGAGTGGTTTTGTGTGCGCATGAGGGTAGGAATGTGTGATTGTGACAGTGTGTGGCTGTTTATTGTGTCAGTTTGGGTCTTGGGCTGCTTCCTCTCCTGGATAAGTTTAGGCCCCCCATCACATGTGGGGCCTATTTCCTCCCCGCCACACTACCTGCCGGTGGTTGGTGTCCTTGTGTTTCTCGGTGTCTGGGGTTGGGTGCTTTGTTGTGTGCTGGCTCACTCCTGGTGGGTGCTTGCCGGGGCCTGGACCCATGGGCTTTGTTGGGCCTCTGCTTGGGGAGTGATATGTCCCGGGGTTTCCTTTTTGCCCCATCTCTCTCTCTTTCGTGCTTCTTATTTTTTTCCTTTTCATTTCTGTCTCCGTGTCCGTAACAATTGAAATAATCTGAAAGCAGTTTCTAATAAAGTTTCTTTTATAAACATCAAGCAGAACTTTAAAGTGTTAGCTGTAATGCTCCATTTTTGAAAGTAAATCTGTTGGGCTTTTTCTTGGCACTCAGACATCAATTCTGAGTGCTACTCTGCCGGACAGGACACGTTTAAGAAAAAAAAAAAAAAAAAAAAAAGAGTATTCACCATTATCACTCGGAACCGCTTGCTAAAGGTAAGATAAATCCCCAGATACGAATAGCATTTCAATGAAAATTTGCTTCGACTTAATGACCTCGAAAAGTTTATTAAATTTAATAACATTTTCTTCAAGGTCACTTGAAAGGGACTAAAGCAATCAGCTTCTCTATTGCTCAGTCTCTCAATCTTAGGTGGGGACAAGCATGGCGACATTCCTTTCCAGAGCTGGATCTGCACAGCCTTTTCTCCTTTGGAGAAAAGAAGAGCAGTATACAGAAGTTTTACATTATCCTGGATTGGAACCCCAATTCCTGTGCAGCACAGACTACCGTGGCTGCCTTCACTGAACTGTTTAAGGCACACTTTGTGTTTGCTGTGTCCTACTATCCAACCCTAATCAACTTCAACACATTAATCTAAACAACAGTTTATGGCATTGATGTGGCCACAGCAAAGGAGAGTCCCAGAGTCAAGGAAATCAGAGTGAAAATTAACATTTGAATATGCTAACCTGTTACATTTGTAAGGTTCAGCACAGAAATTGTTCAGGTCTTTTCCAGCATTTGAAATTTAGTCATGCTTTGTATCCAGGGGACAAATGGCATTTGAGATGTGGTGAATGTGGCTGTTCATCTGCTTTTTACACATATTCCGGGTTCAAGAGACACTTGCTGAAAGCACATGGAGACACTTTTGTTCCCCCAGATTTTTCCCCCCCCCGTATGGACAAATGTTGGTAACAGATTTTTTGGGACCACAGCCCAGGGTACGAAAAATGAAAGGCCAGTACGAACTTTTTTCGGAACTTTTCCAAAATAAATTGCATTAACCTACTTCCAGGCACAGCCAAAAAACGGGGGAATAAAGCGGGTTTTTCCCCCTTTTGACGTCACCATTTGAATAAAAACCCAGTTTTTTGCAACAAACTGACCTCTTCCATGCAGGTCCCCAGCGGAACTGGACGGAGAGACACAGCGCGCTAATGTCTCTTTGCTGACAAACAGACATAACTCTTCAAACTAGATCCAAGAGTGTCATACGATCACGCGATTATATGCACTAAGTTAAGTGGGAATGAATTGCTGTTTGTGTATCCGGTATTCATTCATGAACAGGGGTAATAAGGGTACAAAAGCGGGTTTGACCCCTTTTTCTCTAAGGTCTACAGACGCAAACTTGTTCCAGAGAGTTCCCAGCAGAGACCCTGTCTCTACGACGCAGAGTGGAGCAGTTTTCCCGGTCTGAAGGAAGATGCAGTTTGGCCGGCCGACAGAACGAGCCGCCCCACCTCACAGCAACGGAGGTTAGCTGCAGGTAACCCTTTGTTCACTGTGGATGCTTCCTTCAACATTCGTCGCCCAGACAACTTTTCCTCAGCACGGTTCACGTAAGAGGTTGTGTTTTGGGCACAGAGAACTAGTTTAGAATGAAATAATCTACACATTTTTCGTTTTATGACGTTTGATTTTGTTTTGTTTGTTTGTGTTCTGTGTTTGTGTTTTTTTTAAGTTAAGACAAACTTTATTTAAAGGGTGATTTTAAATAGAGAAGATCGGCCATAACGCGCCGTCCACACTTATGCATTTTAACCCTTTTAAAATTGTTGAGAATCAAAATCATTTAGTTTCATGTATGTGTTTAGTTTGCATGTGGGAACGAACAAAGAACATAAAACTGAGACGTGTGAGCCTTGAGGAGAGAAGTCACAGGGTCACAGCAGGGGTCAGGCTGGAACAAGGGTAAAACAGAGGTTAGGAGGTTCTCAGCAGCTGCAAGCAGTAAATGCTGGTTGTATGGGCAGTAAAGCAAAAAATGCCCAACTTTTGGGCATGGTATAGCTAATTAAATACCCACAAGGGGGGTTTTGGCTGATTTACAGCCCCGATACAGACTGCATAATGGGGGGGGGTCAGTAAGTAAGCTTTGAAGTCGAGGGTTTAAAGATGTTCTGCCATCTGTGATGAGGCAGACCCATCGGTTAGCCCAGAAAGCCATGCTTTGGGAAAACCCCCCCCCCCCCGAGCTCTCTACCTAAGGGGATTTGGGAAATTTTTCTTTCTTTTGTGTTTTTCTTTTGGGTTATTTTTTTTGAAGGGGAATCTTTGGGAAGGGTTTTTATCTACCAAATTAAAACTTGTGTTAATTTTAAAATTTCCTGTTCTTTCATTTTCTTTTTTACGAAAATCCGGAATTGGTTTTTTTGGTCGCATATGTAAACTCAGAAAAATTTCACTCTAACTACATTACGACAACCCCCAGCGCCTTAGCAGGGTTTTTTGCAGGCCCCAAATCTAAATTTTTTACACATGAAGGGGAAAAACGGGCCTGAGCAAAGGGGAACGGGGGGAACCACATGACTGTAGGCCCTGGTTTTAAAAGAGGAGAAAGTCAGGCCCAGACCGGGAAATCACAAACCCCTGGCTGAAAACAGTGTGCCCGCAACAACTTTTTTTAATGATGGATGCTGTTTTAATCATGACATGAATGGCCTTTACAGCTGCTTACGCAATAAGGAGCATTCACCGCAGGGATTCACACAGTTTAAAAGCAGAGAGACTGTCGGGGAGCACAGTCAGCACAAAGAGCTGAAATGGTGGCAGTAATTTGAAGCCTTTGAGGCTGACAGAAGGCCAGGATGTAAAAATATCTTTACTGATTCCGCTTATGTAACAGGCCTGTACATTTTGATTTGAAACAATGGATGAGATGTGAAATTTGGGGACTGTAGCACAGAAGCCGATCAAACATGAAAAAAAATTGATATTTTTGGAAAAAAGCTTGTTTTTGCCTAAAAGGGTAGCTTGTATCAAACGTAGAGGTCATGATTTCTCAAACAATATGACTGCAAAGGGGGGAATACCGCCGCAGATTGGCAGCAAAAACTGCAGCAGGTTATAAAGTCCCATTTAAATTTAGTAAGCGTTGAAGCTGAAACCTTTTTAAACCATCTATCTTTGGAAAAAAATTTAAAACAAAAAAACAAAAGGGGGTCCCCCCCTGAAAAACCCTTACTGTGTGGGAAGAGTAAAGGGGCCCAAAAAAAAGGGAAAATTTGGTCTGTGGAAAAGGCCCTGAGGGTAAAATTGGGGATGCCCCCCAAAAAATTGGGAAAACAAAATTTTGGAAGAGGCACATGGACAGGCACATGTACAGGGGGTGGACAATGAAACTGAAAAAACCTTGCAATTTAGTGTGGGAGGTTTCATGGCTAAATTGGACCACCCGGTACCCCGGTCTTCATTGATTGTGCCTTGCACCAGTAAAAAGGAGGGGTGTGAAGGTTCAATTAGCAGGTAAGAGCAAAAATTTTGCTCAAAAATTTTTAAAAATGCCACACAACATTATGGGTGACATGTCAGAGTTCAAAAGAGGACAAATTGTTGGTGCACGTCTTGCTGGTGCATCTGTGACCAAGACAGCAAGTCTTTGTGATGTATCAAGAGCCACGGTATCCAGGGTAATGTCAGCATACCACCAAGAAGGACGAACCACATCCAACAGGATTAACTGTGGACGCAAGAGGAAGCTGTCTGAAAGGGATGTTCGTGGGTGCTAACCCGGATTGTATCCAAAAAAACATAAAACCATGGCTGCCCAAATCACGGCAGAATTAAATGTGCACCTCAACTCTCCTGTTTCCACCAGAACTGTCCGTCGGGAGCTCCACAGGGTCAATATACACGGCGGGCTGCTATAGCCAAACCTTTGGTCACTCATGCCAATGCCAAACGTCAGTTTCAATGTGCAAGGAGCGCAAATCTTGGGCTGTGGACAATGTGAAACATGTATTGTTCTCTGATGAGTCCACCTTTACTGTTTCCCCACATCCGGAGAGTTACGGTGTGGAGAAGCCCCAAAGAAGCGTACCACCCAGACTGTTGCATGCCCAGAGTGAAGCATGGGGGTGGATCAGTGATGGTTTGGGCTGCCATATCATGGCATTCCTTTGCCCCAATACTTGTGCTAGATGGGCGCGTCACTGCCAAGGACTACTGAACCATTCTTGAGGACCATGTGCATCCAATGGTTCAAACATTGTATCCTGAAGGCGGTGCCGTGTATCAGGATGACAATGCACCAATACACACAGCAAGACTGGTGAAAGATTGGTTTGATGAACATGAAAGTGAAGTTGAACATCTCCCATGGCCTACACAGTCACCAGATCTAAATATTATTGAGCCACTTTGGGGTGTTTTGGAGGAGCGAGTCAGGAAACGTTTTCCTCCACCAGTATCACGTAGTGAACTGGCCACTATTCTGCAAGAAGAATGGCTTAAAATCCCTCTGACCACTGTGCAGGACTTGTATATGTCATTCCCAAGATGAACTGACGCTGTATTGGCCCCAAAAGGAGGCCCTACACCATACTAATAAATTATTGTGGTCTAAAACCAGGTGTTTTAGTTTCATTGTCCAACCCCTGTAGGTATTTCACAGATGCTTATCAACCTGGAACAATGGTGGCACCCATATTTTAAAGATATGGTGAGAGAGAAGATCAGGAACTGTTCTATTTGTGGACAATTTAATCCAAAACCTACTGTGCATCCATTTCCAGGTAAGTTTAAAAACTACACCCAACCTGGGAAGGAGATCATCATTGACTTCACAGACATGGTATCCACAGCAAGAGGATATAGATACATGTTGGTCTGTGTGGATGGATATTCAGGATGGCCTGAGGCATGGCCCACAAGAAAGGAAGACAGTAAGTCTGTGGTTAAATGTTTAATTAATCATAACATTCCCAGACATGGCTTCCAGGAGCAGAGATCTGCAACAGGTGGAACAAATGTTGGGACTGAAACATGCTTTCGGTAAAGTATATCATCCTCAGTCACAAGGCAAGGTTGAAAGAATGAACCAAACATTGAAAACAAAATTGGCTAAAATCTGTGCACAGACTAAATTAAATTGGGTGGATGCATTGCCAGTTGTTTTGATGTCTGTCAGGATGTCTGTTAATCAGTCCACAGGTTACACCCCACATGAACTACAGACTGGGAGAAACTCCCTTTTAAAATGCATGCTCAGTATGAGGGATTGCTGCAAAGTCAACGCCAGTGACTGTTCACTGTCTCTACATGCTCATCCGGGAAGAGTGAATGCTGCAAGTCACTGACTGGATGCAATCTGCTGGGTTTCCTTAGATAGAAAAACTTTTTATCCAATTTGAATAAATAACTGAATCTGACTGCACTGTTTAAAGATTAGGATTAATTGGAATGTATGTACCTGACTTTTGTGCCTTGAGACAACATGTGTTGTGAATTGGCGCTATATAAATAAAACCGAATTGAGCTGAATTGAATTGAAAACCCCTGTGGTTCAGATAGACTATAACACCTTAACCCCGGAAGATGTTATCAAAGGGGCTCTGGGATTTACAGAGTCCAATTTGTGGTTGACATGGATGGCTCAGACAGCACGTGAGTCGGCCATGAGCAATTGTATACCATCTGCGGCTGCCAGACCAACTCTGGTCACTGTGCCTGCTCCCATATACAAGAATGCGGATCCACTAGGATTTAAATGCATGATTCTGTTAACTCATGGTAAAGAAAACCCTGCATGTCATACCTTAGCAAAGGTGTTTCCGGTACTTAGCAATAGTTCATTGGTAAGCCCTTTTTCTCCTCAGAGTGAGGGATATGATTATCCCTGTTTCAATTTTACAGGGGTTACTAAAAGCCCACAGTTAAATCTGGGAAGTATCTCTTCATCATGGTGTAACAAAACTTACCCAGTTGGCACTGTAGGACACTGGGCCCCGAGAAGGTTTATATTACTAATGTGGTGGAAATATTTTGTTAGTCCAAATTTTTCCTATGGCAGTAGGAAGCTGTGCAATGGTGCGGCTGGTGGTTCCATTGCTTCTGTGGGGGGAGAAATTGGCACATGGAGGAAAGGTGAGGAAGACCAGGTCCTTTGATCTTATGGACAGTTCATTAACTTATATTGATGCAATTGGTGTTCCACGTGGAGTTCCAGACCAGCTTAAATTAGTTGATCAAGTGGCAGCTGGGTTTGAAAATATACCGGTAATTTCAGCAGTTTTTCCTGTAACCCCAAATAAAAATGTAGACAGGATCAATTACATACATTACAATGTCTTAAGGTTGGCAAATCTGACACGAGATGCGTTTGAAGGGTTGGCAGAACAGTTGGCGCCTACTTCTCTTATGGCTGTACAGAATAGATTGGCTCTGGACATGTCGTTGGCTTAAAAGGGGGGTGTATGTGCAATGTTTGGTGACATGTGCTGTACGTATATCCCAAATAATACTGCCCCCGAAGGTTCAGTGACTCGAGCATTAGAAGGCTTGCGTACGTTAAGTAAAGAAATGCATGACTATTCAGGAATTGGCGGGGGACTGGAGGCGTGGTTTACCAACACTATTGGTAAGTGGAAGAATGTAATTATCTCATTGCTGATTTCATTGTCTGTATTTGTTGGGATTCTAGTAACAAGTGGATGGTTTTGTGTGCCGTGTTTTCGCTCCCTTACAGTAAGACTTATAACATCAACAATTGAAAAAGGAGCATTTCCTCATGCCCCGCCATATAATAATATGATGCAAAATGTTGTTACTGAAGGTTGGGAATAAATGGCCCAATTGTAATTCATGGCTTTCCTTTGTCACTTCGTAGAGTACTAATCTTTTGGTGTGCCACTTGGCCTTATTTTCTTTCATTTATTGCTTATCATTCCTACATTTTTGAATATTGACCTATTTTGTAGAGGTCAAAAGGGGGAATTGTTGAGAATCAAAATCATTTAGTTTCATGTATGTGTTTAGTTTGCATGTGGAAACGAACAAAGAACATAAAACTTAGATGTGTGAACCTTGAGGAGAGAAGTCACAGGGTCACAGCAGGGGTCAGGCTGAAACAAGGGTAAAATAGAGGTTAGGAGGTTCTCAGCAGCTGCAAGCAGTAAATGCTGGTTGTATGGGCAGTAAAGCAATAAATGCCAACTTTTGGGCATGGTATAGCTAATAAATTACCCACAAGGGGGGCTTGGCTGATTTACAGCACCGACACAGACTGCATAATGGGGAGGGTCAGTAAGTAAGCTTTGAAGACGAGGGTATAAGATGTTCTGGCCATCTGTGATGAGGCAGACCACTCGGTTAAGACAGACAGCCATGCTTTGCTGAAACCCGAGCTCTCTACCTAAGGCCTTAGGTAATTTTCTTTCTTTGTGTTATTCTGTTTGTATTCCTTTTGCATTGGAAATCATTGGACATATTATCTAGCAAATTAAACTTCTGTTAATCTTAATTTCCTGCTCTTCATCTGTTCTTTCTTACGACATCCGGACTGGGGTGTTTGAGGCGTATCATTATGTATGGTGGAATTTTTGGACCTAAACGAAATCATGTCCATAAAAGTTATGAACAGGACCGGTGACAAAGGGCAGCCCTGCCGGAATCCAAAATGCACCGGGAACAGGTCCGACTTAGTGCTGGCAATGCAAACCAAACTCCTGCTCCGGTTGTACAGAGATTGGATGGCCCCTAATAAAGAGGAACCGTTTTGAGGTGCCGGATGGTAGTCCTTCTCCATGGCCTCACCAAACTCTTCCCAGGTCAGAGTGTTTGCCTCTGCCAGAGCCTGGGCCGTGGGTCGCTGGCCTCACGGTACCTGCCAGCCGCCTCAGGAGTCCCACAAGCCAACCACAGCTGATAGGGCTCCTGCTTTAGCTTGACAGCATCCCTTACTGCAGGTGTCCGCCGCCGGGTTCGGGGATTTTCGCCGCGACAGGCACTGCAGACCTTACGGGCACAGCTACAGGCAGCAGCATCGACAATAGATGCGGAGAACATGGTCCATTTGAACTCTATGTCTCCAACCTCCCCCGGAATCTGGTCAAAGCTCTCTCGGAGGTGGGAGTTGAATACATCCCTGGATGAAGGCTCCGCCAGACGTTCCCAGCAGACACTCACTATGCGCTTGGGCCTGCCAAGTCTGTCTGACTTTCTCCTCTTCCAGCAGATCCAACTCACCACCAGGTGGTGATCAGTGGACAGCTCAGCCCCTCTCTTCAACCGAGTGTCCAAAACATGCGACCGAAGGTATGAAGACACGACAACAAAGTCGATCATCGACCTCCTGCCTAGGGTGTCCTGGTACCAAGTGCACTGATGAACACCCTTATGCTTGAACATGGTGTTCATTATGGACAATCCGTGACTAGCACAGAAGTCCAATAACAAAACACCACTCAGATTCAGATCGGGGAAGCCATTCCTCCCGATCATGCCTCTTCAGGTGTCACTGTCGTTTCCCACGTGGGTGTTTAGGTCCCCAGCAGAATAATGGAGTCCCCGGGAGGGGCACTATGCAGCACCCCCGACAGAGACGCTAAGAAGGCCAGGTACTCCGCACTACCGCTCGCCCCGTAGGCCGAAACGACAGTCAGAGACCTGTACCCAACCCGAAGGTGAGCCCGACTATTTCTAGTCGATATCTCTCAACCTCCCGCACAAGCCCCGTCTCCTTTTCCCCCAGCAAGGTGTCATTCCATTCCCCTAGAGCTAGCCTAAGCATCCAGACATCGGGCCGCCGAGGTCCCCACCTTCGTCCGCAGCCCGATCCTCTTTGCACCGGTCCAGTATACCCAGCCACCAGGCACTCTCTGATGAGTCTGGCTCCAGGGTGGGACCCCAGCTCCACCGTACCGGACAACGTCACGTGCCTCGATTGTGTGGTCGTCATGAAGGTGTTTTGAACCGCTCTTTGTCTGACCCGTCACCCAGAGCCTGTTTGCCGTGGGAGACCCTACCAGGGGCATTTAAGCCCCAGACAACGTAGCCTCTAGGATCATTCAAGCACTCAAACCCCTCCACCACGTTAAGGTGGCGGGTCAAGAAGGAGAGTCAGCTTCCTGTCAATGACAAATGTATGTAAAATCAAATTTTAGGAACTCTTGAGTCATTGTTTACCAACCAAGAATTCAGTACCTGCTTTCAACAAGTGTCATGAAGATGGCATATATAGTGACATCAGTGACGGGTCCTATATCAGAAACCAATTATTGTTTTCAGAACAAAAACCTGCACTCCAAATACAGCTGTACTTCGATGATTTTGAGACGGCAAATCCACTGGGACCAAAAAGTGGTTCAAACAAACTTGGCTGTATTTACTTTAAGAAATTTGCCAACTAAGCTAAATTCAGCTTTGATTGAACATTCATCTAGTGTCTTTATTCCATGCCGAGGACTTAAAGAAGTGCGGTTTTGGTAGAGTCTTGCAGCCTCTTCTTAATGATTTGAAATGTCTTGAACAGAGGGTATTAAGGGTCCATTTGCTGACACGCCGTTGAGGGGCTCAGTCATTTCGGTCACTGGTGATAATTTGGCATTACATAGCCTTTTGACATGGTTAAAACTTTTTTAGTGCAACTTATTCTGGAATCAATTCTGTTTAACTGATAAAACAAAGTTACAGTCAAGGCTGACTGAGACCTAATTTTTTAAACAAAGAGCTCTATTTAGAGCAATGCCATTGCACAAAATGCCACGTTAGTCCAATGTTTTGGTGTAAAAAGAGAGTGTTCTCTTAATGCACTGCAGTATTTTCATTGTTCCAATAACTATGCAGTTGACATTATGCATGACCGTTATACTCAATAGTGCAGAGTACTCAATAATGGCTGGTGTTAGTTTAACAAAAAATTGGTGTCAATCTTTTAACACTTTCATAAATATTATTTTAACACTAGCTGGTGTGGACACTTTGTGGGTGTTAAAATAGGGTTCAGGACTCTAGCTCTAGGGCCCTTAAGGCCTGTGCAAAGCAGCTCTGTGGGATTCTGCAGCACCTCTTCAACATTAGCATGGCCCAGATGAAGGTTCCAGTGCTGTGGAAGACCTCATGTCTTGTTCTGGTACCAAAGAAAACTCACCCATCAGTCCTCAACAAATATAGACCTGTTGCCCTGACATCCCACATCATGAAGGTCATAGAGAGACTCCTGTTGGCCCACCTGAGTAAGCAAACAATAAACCATCAAGACCCTCTTCAGTTTGCTTATCACTGTGGAGTTGCAGCTGAAGATGCCATCATATACCTGCTTTAACAAACACTGTCATCTGGACAAAGCAGGCAGCAACTTGAGGATCATGTTCTTTGATTTCACCAGTCCATTTAACACAATTCAACCTGATTTGCTTTGTCAGAAACTCCAGATGACTCACATGGAGGTCTCAACAGCCTCCTGGATCAAAGACTACCTGACAAACAGGCCACAGTTTGTGAGACTGAAGGTTCTGTGTCAAACCAGGTAATCGGCAGCACAGGAGCACCACAGGGGACTGTACTCTCACCATTCCTTTTCACTCTGTACACCTCAGACTTCCAGTACAAGACAAACTCCTGTCAGCTGCAGAAACACTCGGATGATTCTGCAGTTGTGGGGTGGATCAGAGATGGACAAGAAGATGAGTACAGGAAGGTGGTGGACCACTTTGTGGTATGGTGTGGAAACAATCGTCTCATCTTGAACGTGAATAAAACAAAAGGAGATGATTGTAGATTTTAAGAGAAACAGGAATAGGTCAAACACTATTTTCATCATGGGAGAAGAGGTGGAGGTGGTGGAGGAGAATAAATACCTCAGTGCTAACCTGTATAACAGACTGGAGTGGAGATGCAACTCTGAAGACATCAACAAGAAGGGACATAGCAGACTGTACTTCTTAAGGAAGCTTAGGTCCTTCAGTGTTTGCAGCAAGATGCTGCATATCTTCTATAAGTCTGTTGTAGAGAGTGTGATCTCTTCTCCATCATCTGCTGGGGTAGCAGCATCAGATCCAGGGACTTAAAGAGCTCAACAAGCAAATAAAGAAGGCTGGTTCTGTTCTGGGGACTCCTCTGGAACCGCTGGAGATCAATGTGCAAAGAAAGATTCTACATAAAATGAAGAACATTATGGAAAACTCTGAGCATCCTCTTCATGAGACTGTTGTACAACAACCGTGTCTTCAGTCAGAGGCTTCTTCAGATCTGCTGTAAGACAGACGCTACAGGAGATCCTTCCTGCCCACAGCCATCAGCATCTACAACAGCTCTTTGAAGAAACCCGCATAATATGAGCTACAACAACATTTAATTTCCCTTTGGGATTAATAAAGTATTTTTGAATTGAATTAAAAATTAACACAGGCATTTTTGCTGTGTTTTGTACATAAGGTATTTTATTTTATTCTATTGTTACTACTTGTTTTTTGCACATCTACCTTCTTTGATTGCAAATTTTTTCATAATATCTTATCTGTTCTTTCTTTCTAGATGAAACGACTAAAGGAGCTACATCCATTAACATTTACTTTTCCTTCCCATAGAAAGTACTCCTGGATCAGTGCTTCTTTGTTCTCTTTTTGTCTCTGCACTGTTCTCTCTAACCCCCAGTCGGTCGTGGCAGATGGCCGCTCACACTGAGCCTGGTTCTGCTGGAGGTTTCTTCCTGTTAAAAGGGAGTTTTTCCTCTCCACTGTCGCTACATGCATGCTCAGTATGAGGGATTGCTGCAAAATCAACGCCAGTGACTGTCCACTGTCTCTACATGCTCATCCAGGAGGAGTGAATGCTGCAAGTCACTGACTGGATGCAATCTGCTGGGTTTCCTTAGACAGAAAAACTTTTTATCCAATTTGAATAAATAACTGAATCTGACTGCACTGTTCAGTGATTAGGATTAACTGGAATGTATGTACCTGACTTTGTGAAGTGCCTTGAGACGACATGTGTTGTGAATTGGCGCTATATAAATAAAACTGAATTGAATTGAATTAATATGCACCATACTTGTGTGTTACTAAGAGCTGCTGTAACAAGTTAATTTCTCCATTGTGAGATCAATAAAGTTTATCTTAATCTTGTCTGCTGTTACCTTGTCTGTCTGGCAGTCCTCTCTGGGTTTGAGGAAAAATTATTCCATAGATCAGCAGGCGGTTTTTTTAGTGTGGGACGCTGATGCGCCTCTGTGATGATGACTGCAGCTCTGCTTTCCTTACATGTTAGAAAAGCTCCAGTCGAATAGTTTTATGACCAGTCAAATGCGGGACAAACTGACTTTTATGAAGTGCCCTGAGACAACATGTGTCGTGAATTGGCGCTATATAAATAAAATTGAATTGAATTGAATGTTTCGGTTTGAGGGTCACCAGGACAGGAGTTAAAAATGCGGCACAGTCCCGCACAAATCGGGACATCTGGTCACCCTAGTTTCAGTTGGCAAAAAGAGCATGAGCCTTTTACTTTATTCACTTAACCAGGTGTTCAGTTCAAGCTGCAAAGATACAGTGGATATAGATAAAATCCAAAACACAAAATATTTGACCCCGAAGATGGATCAAAATACATTTAGTATTACAGTATGCTCCAACACTGCAATCACAAAAAAAAAGAAAATCAACAACTCTTGCATAGATAGTTCATTACTGCTCAGTGTGGAATATCATTCAGATTTAATCTAATACAAATCTGACAAGTGTAGTGTAAAACCAATAGATCCATAATGGTCAGACATGGTAAAAATTAAGCATGGATTTTAGATTATGTAATGTATGATCTGGCTGTGAGCAGCTTCAGAATTCATTTTAAAATTAGTCTCCACTGTACTCACCATCATGTAATTATTTGTTTATACATCGATGAAGAAAAATGTATCTGTAGGTGAAGTACAATTCCTTTTAAAAAGCTTTACTTTCTATCATGACTGTATTAACAACACAGCACATCATTCATAGGGCAGGGAAAAAGTCTCATTAACACTGGAACAAAGCTAGCTAAAGCACTGAATCTGGAAGAACATTCCTCGTTTTAGATATAGATATATTTATGAAAAAGAGACAACTGAGACAATGCTAGGACAGCCTAGATAGAGGTACAGAATAAAAGTGTTTGACTTAAGGTTTAAACACAGACTCCTACATTTCCTGAATGAAATCCCTTTAAATGTTGCAGATAATGTAATTCAGGGGATGCAAAAAATGCTACTTTCTGGTGAAAAAACAATCGCAAATATGATGACAGTGACTGGTGGTCAACAAAATAACCCGGAACACCTTCATTAAATACTTGCCTCTCAAATCCATGAGGTATTGACTTGAACCCCAGCCTAGCCCATTGATACTTGTAGAACTCATCAGCTGAGTTGTCTACCTGGATTGCTCTGGTATTCCACCATTATCTTCATTTACAGTTTCAAAGAACGTATAAATGTCTCACTTTAGCTACGTTTATGAACTTTACTGGTACTTTGTACAGTCTTTCTGCACATCAAACTCAAAGAAGCATTTTTTTGTGAACTGTATGACTTTTCCTAAGCATCTGCCTGGTAGCCATGCTTCTTGCATTCATATTTTAAAGTTCAGCCTTCCCATCAGTGTCAGTGCTGCCGGATGCTCCATCATCAGATGAGTCTTTGGGATGAAAACCCAATGAAGATGAGTTCATGCAGTAACGTTTTCCTGTAGGTTTTGGACCATCATCAAACAGGTGTCCAAGATGTGCCCCACACTGTAACACAGAATTATTCACTGGCATTGAGCAACGAGTCTAAAACAGGATTACTTACACCTAAATCTGCCAGGGGCATGAATAATTTTGGGCTTACTTTTCACAGCTATCTGTCAGTCTTCTCATTATAATAGTTATTGTGATGGTACATGTATAAAATGGTATTTTAGCTACTTATGTTTATTAACAATAATTGAAAGCCACACAAATGTAACATACTGAAGTAATTTAAACTAGACATTAGAGTGGTTATTGTGCTGTCAAAAATATGTTAGTTGATAAAATATTTATATTTGAGAGAGATTTACATGCACAGCTTCCCTGACAAATCTCTCCTCCATCTTGCCCTTAATACCAGACACAACTGGACCACCCTACCCCTTAGAAATACAGGGTTATGGATAAGAATGAGCATTAAGGAATGAAATGAGATTTAGCCTAGAAATAATTGTGAACTACTTTACTTTCATCTGAAAGACCTTTAAGATAACTTAATAAAATACTGTGTTTGTAGCTTACCTGACTGCAAGTGGCCTCCACCCTGTGCAAGCCATAGGAGAAATCATCAGACAGGGTGATGGACTCCTCTTTCAGGAGGTCAAAGAAGGATGGCCAACCTAAACATTAACAGTTTCATTTAAGAACTTAATAGAAAATGCATGTTGGGACTTGAGTACCAAGGTAACAATGCAGTTTTTTAAACCATCTCCGTATTTTACTATTGCATTTTTACACAGTTATTCTCATCAACATGAGGCTTGACACAACACTGAGGTCACTACACTAACAAATAGGACAACCTTTCATCATTTTAAAACAGTAAATTGAGAAAATATCGAGATCACTGAAGTTAGTACATGATGCCTAAAGTTTCAATACTTGGCTCCACTTGAATAGATGTACAGCTGGTTTTATATTGATCAGATGCAGTTATAAAGCAGTAAAACAAATTGACTGGAGGTTTAACCCTAAATACCTAAAGCTGTAAATGGGTGAATTCTTTCCACATGAGGACGTAAATGTTCATTAATAATGGTTCAGGAGTAAAGAATCCTCAAACCTCACTGATATCCCTGTGCTATTCTTGATTGGTTTTGATAATACAAAAACTGTTACCAATATCAAAAACATGTAAGTACAGTCAAAACCTCGAGTTGCATTACTTCAAGATACTTATGTTTCCACTGCAAAAAACCCTTATTAATTCTGAAAAGTCACCTGTAGCAACAAAACCCAGATTGGACTAAAAACGAGTGCAGATAAAAAGTTAACAGATGAGTACACGACAGAAGTTCTACTCACCTGACCCTGAGTCAAATTTAGAATGTGAACTGTAAAAGGAAACAAAAATAGTTTAGAGAGATACATTTCAAGATCCTAGAATCTCCTTTTTTGTTTAATCACAGAAATGTTATTTCTTTAAATAAAAAAATCTTCTACATTTAACTTATTTTTATTTAAACTCATAATTGTACTGTGACTTTCAATATGTTACTGGTAGCATCTCCATTTGTACTTGTGTTAGGCAAGCACAAATGCACCCAACATATTCTATACAAGCTCACACAAAGCTTCTTACCTGAAGAGAGGGGCCCCACAAACAACACAATGATAGGTCCCCTCATCCTTATGGTACGTGAATTCCCCAGTGAAGGCGCTGTGGGAATGGAAGTATTAGTAAAACATAATAATCCAACAACAACATGGTACCATGTACTGTAGGATTATATTATCAGGTAAATATAAGGTTTTTGAAGAGATTAGCAAGTCATTGGATTTTACTTTTACCAGTGCTTCAGCCAATGGCAAAATAGCTTTTGGAATAAAATACAAAAAATTAAAACATGCAGTGAAACCTTAGATCTATCCCACGACATCAGGTTAGAAACACAACTTAAAAATAACAAAGACAGATTTGTGATATGAGATGCAGATAACAAGCATGACAGAGAAGTTTTTTCCCAACCTCTCAGTTCCCCTCTCCTGAGTAACGTGGTACTGCTTTGGGGTGAGGCGTTTCCTCAGTTCCTCCTGAGAGTAACTCACTGGCCATGTCTTCTTAGTCCTACACGCTCCTACAAATGAAGACAGCAAAAAAGTTTATTTTGTATTTCTTCTCATGGCATAGAAGGAGAATCAATAAGCTTGTTTAACTATGTATAGAACATTACACAATACAGCATGTCCACTGATCAGCTACAAACTGAAAACCATCAGCCCAGTTTGGTCTAGAGAATATTTCTTGGGATGCTGGCAGCAGATCTTTTGAGTTGTGGTGTGGTAGCATCTTTTGTCTATGTCCAATGGTTTTACATCTTAACTTTGCCCATGTTAACATGCTCAATTCTTTCCACATTTGTCACTTTGTAACATCTCCACTGTATTTTATTAGGGTTTTAAGTGTTAACTTAAACACAAAGTAGTGTATAAATGTGGGCTGGAGCTAAAATGATACATGCTTCTCAAAGGTCTTTTTTATAATTAAAAATCTAAAATGTGTGGTGTTTTCAGCCTCATTTATGCTAATTTCCCAGAATAAAATCTGGTGCAACCAATTGCCTTCAGAATGCAGCTAATTAATATCCAGAGGCCACTATGTGTAATTTAATCTCAGCAAAATGCAGCTTTTCTGTCGTCAGTTATTCGTTGTCATTTTTAACACAATGTTGCATTGTGATTAAACTTTTTTGTTCACTGGTTTTCATCTTTAGCTGATCAGTAAATAAGGTTCTCCCTTTTAAGTGCAGTGTTGTGCATGCCCTATAAAAAAAAAAACAACTAGACAATTATTTGAGAAAGTCACCTAGAGCATGCAAGCTGTAGCAAAGCCAGGCAGTTCATCGCTAGTCACGCAACTGAAATGTTGTTCCAGTTAAAGGCAGTCCCTAACAGCAGAAACTGAATTCAAAAGTAAATAAAGATCACCTACTCCACAAGTGAAATGTAATATTTGGATCCCAAACCAGCCAAGTCAAATGCAACATTACACAAGCATGGTTAAGGAGGACCACATGGCAATATAAGCAATGCAAACTACATTACATCCTTCAGTTTTATATCATGTGGGACAACATCCAGAACGTTAAATTAGTTTGCATATGTAGGAAGAAATATCTACGATGACAACAATACTACCTTTTGATCCGGTTTCAAACTATGTACTCAAAATGTGGGTTATGTCGTATATCCAGGATTGTGTCAAGGGGGAAGTAGTTTGAATTAAGACCTCCAGACCTCCCTCTCCCTGGCTACCTCTTCCAGTTCCCTAAACGATGTCCAAGCTAGAGCCAAGATATAATCTCTCCAGCGAGTCCTTCATCTACTCCAAAGCCTTTTACATGTTGAGAACCTTTCCTCCGGAAGATCTCAGGAAGCCATCATTATTAGGTACTAAAGCCACATCATATGGCTCCTTTGGACCCACAGGAGTATTTTAACCCACGGGTGAATGAACTGCTTCATTCTATACCCACACAGAAACACCACTCAAGCTGAGAAAAAAAAAAACCTTTCTAGCTAAGGAATATAGCAGGACACGTCTGAATATGCTGATTTTCTTCTCTGCTAAATAAATTAGCCCCTGCTGGTGGTCACTCTCTCAAAGATGCCAAGATGAGCAAATCACCTGCAAACATGGAATTCCTCCTAAAACCTGACCTAGAACTTCCAGAATATATAACAAAAGGCAGCCTTGGTGGACTCCCACTCTCACTGGAAATGATTCGGACTAACTACAGATAACGTACATCAAGCACACATGGACCAAGTCTCTCATGGTGAGGAACTTTATAACCTATACTTCTGTCATACCCAGACAGGATGCCAGAAGGGACTTCCAGGGTAAGTCTTCTTTAAGTCCAAGTTAAGCAAGCTTCAAATCACCCTCAAATATCTTAGCAAAGGTAAAGGACTGGTCCAATTTTGACAGAAGGTTCATAATTACCTTGGTCCTCTTGAATTTGAGAACGTTTTCTCTCCAACTATCAGGAATAAATTTCCAAAGAGATAATGAAAGCTGTTATTCCCATCCAGAACCAGGCAAATCTCACCCGCCCTCAGGGCCCCACCACCAAGCTGTTGAACCATCTCGGAGATCTAGCTACAGTGATGGGCATATCCCTCTCCACCCCAACATCCACCACCCCTGATTCTTCAATAGAAGGTGTGTCAGCTAGGTGGAGAACATCCTTAAAGCAGTATTTGCTTCATGATACATACACCTGCAGCTCAGGTCATAACCACTAGTGGTGAAGTGATATTAAAAGAAGCAGTTTCAAAAAAATTCTAAAAACAAAAATGGGAATGTTCTTGGTTGCTTTTACCATAACAGGTCATATTTTAATCTGCTTGTAAAAAAAGAACCTCCTCTGTCACTTCTCAAATGTTTTACACTTCAGAACACATAACATACTTGTACTTACAAAATCTTTAAATCATATAAACAAATCCCTGATAAAGACTAATGCTTGTTGATTTACAGTTTCATGCTAGGATCAAATGGAAGCACAATGTGGACCACCTAAAACCTCCAATCTACTAATGCTGAAATGTTTTCCTCTAACTTTGAACTTCCCTGAAATGTATCTCTGTGTCCAAACAAATACAGAGAAATACACTAGTTCATATTATGTTTTAGCTATATTTGCATTATATGTGGTTGTTTTTCCTGTAGATTGAATGATGGGCTTCAGTGGAGCAGTTGTGTGCACAGTTGCCGTGCAGCAAGAAGTCCTGCTTTAGTTCAAATCCCACCCTGGGGTCTTTCTGCACAGAGTTTCTACGTTGTCCCTGGGCATTCTTGGGTCCTCTCCTGGTACTCTGGTGGCTTCCTCCCACAGTCTGATAATATGCAGGGTAGGTTAATTCAGTGTTTTTCAACCCTGGTCCTCAAGGCATACTGCTTTGGTTACTGTAAAAGCTTGTAACCAGCCTTTAAATTAAATCAGGTGTGCTGAAGCAGGGAGACATCTAAAACATGTAGGACAGTGTGCCTTGAGGACCAGGTTTGAAAATGGTTCTTTCTTACTTGGCCTTCGTAGTGAGTGTGTATGTGAATGGCTGTTTGCCCAGTGCTGCCATGTGATGGACACAGCAGCAGTTGTATCAGTATTTGTTTGGCTGTTTGTCTCTTAATGTTCCTGAATTTGTCACGATTGGTACCTGTTGACCTTGTTGTTTGATGATAATAATAATAATAATAACAATAACAACAATTTAGACTTTATTGATCTCACAATGAAGAAATTATCCTCTATATTTAACCCATCCCTTAGGGAGCAGTGGGCTGCCATTATGCGGCACCCGAGGAGCATTCAAGGGTCCTGCTCAGGGACCCAGAGTAGCAGGCTGTGGGATTCAAATAAGGGTACTTGTGGCCTCTCCATGATGCAAATGCCCTGCTCCCTAACCACTAGGTCACCATCCCCCAATTGATAACTATGAAGGTGGCATACCGTTTCCTAGTGTTTTTGACACTTTTTGTGGTGGCATTTTCCTCAAACAGAAATGATCAATTCCACAGACTTAAGTAAAGCGGGGACTTTCTTCTGCAATTCTCCAGTGTAAAAACAGCCTTAGATTCTGCAACTGCGAATCCACCAGCAATCCTAAGGAATTCTCAAGTAAATCCAGACTCATTCAGGATCATTCGGAAGAGAAAACACAGGAGAGGAGGTACACACCAGAGAATGAGGCAGAAACTGCAGGGAATTCCTATGCCTTCTGGTATTCTTGCAAAGGACTAAGTAACAATAATAGAGCTGAGCAGAAACATAAAGAAACCCAGAGAAGTGTCTGACAGACAACTAACAGAAAGAACACATTAAACTAGTGATGAAACAGTTAAAAAGAGAACAGGATAAGTAACTAAAGAAGTCTAGGATGGATATGATGTACTACTGTTAGGATTCCATATCCTACACTCTATGACAAAGGCAAAAAATAGAACGATAGAATAGAATAGAAAAAGTAATAGAATCTACCTAATTAGATGTGACTTCTGTGTGATGTTGAGTCAGTGTGAAGCGAGGAGTAGAAAAGGCAAACGGATGACAATGACAGACCGACTACAGGCCTGACCAACAAAAGGTTTTCGTGTATAAAAACACGTCCAAAGTTAATCTGCTAACCAGGTGCACCGAGGATTGTGTCTAACTTAGTTCCAAGACTAACTTAACTTCATTTCCAGATTCCTCAAGATAATTCTTGGTTCTCTAACATCAGTAACATAGAATGGTAATGTTGCATCACTTTATTAGCCATGGTTTTTAACCATCTTTGATTCCCTTTTTCATATTGTATTCAGTTGGTCTTATTTTTACATTTTGCTTGGTAGTTTTAGTTGGATCGTTCTAGGATAGTAAAGGGTTTGTTGATTGAAGCCTTGTTGGGCTGGTATTCACAGGACAACACTTAACAGACCAAATTATAATTTAATAAAATATTAAATAGCAAATAATATATTCATAGGAATAATCACAACATCCATCTGTGATCCACCAACGACTGCAGAATCATTATTTTAAGTATTTCTGCAGATGACAGGAGTCTGTCTTGTACAGAGTGAAGAGGAATGGTGAGAGTACAATGCCCTGTGGCAACAGGCATAAATTATTTAGCGTGTTTGTCTGCAAAATACTTGGAGAAGGCAATGCAAATATCATTTAGTACCCGCAATGTAATTTATCAAACATGAAATGGATTGAAGCTGCTGTTTATTATTTGTGTATTTTCAGCCAGGTGTAAACTGGCACAGCATTATGAACCTTCTTTGTGTGTGTCAACATATTTGGACTGTCAGAAGAAAATAGAGACATATCGCCTATCCAGCAATGCCATTATAATGGGCTGATTTGGAGTTAGTAACAAATAGAAGCCATGCCATATCTCCTATGTAAAAAAATCCTTTTTACGCTGCGTCTGTATAATTCTAGTCCACCGTCACTGTATGGCACAACATCATTGTGTGGATCGCACTAGAGGAAGGCCACTATATAGCCCAGAAGGTTGCACAGATTATAGTTGTCTGCTGCATGTCCCACAATATAATATTGCCATGAATGTGGGGGGAAAAAAGACGTCTGAGTGGCACAGATTAATGTAGCGGGACTGCAGACATGAGCCAATCTGATTCAAAGCTTTTTCTCATGATTTATTTGAGGTATATATTTTATTTAAATTCTTTATGCAATTAAACCAAAACGAAAAAAACCACAAATGAACTGAATATTGTGGCATGTTTTGAAACCAACATAACTGAACATTAACAGCCACCACAGAACATGAAACCATTACGAAGCCTGTAAACGGACAATGAAGGAGCACTCCCGAAAGTCTTTATTTATTTTCTTCAATGACCCTTCTGGGATTCCAGAAAGACCAACCTGTGTGCCTGTTGGTCTCGTGCGGGTCAGAGGAAAAGTGTGGTGGCTGCACCCGTTTGGCCCTGCGCTCCACACCGCATGACGCCAAGTGAATTAGGAGGAGGGAGGGGCAAGGCGGGGGCCGGTGCAGGGCCGGTGCACTCAGATAAATGCCTGTCAAATATCTAAACATTTTTGGGGGGAATTGATGGCAGAGAGGGTAATCTTTAAATCTTTAAATGATGATGATTGAAGAAAATGGGCTCCAGCAGAGAGGGCCCTTTTCTATCCAGGGCTAAAGGGCAGATGCTTTAGCACCACTAGCAGTCTACCTGTGCACATGCCTGAATGTTTCCAAACTCTCCATGGTGACAGCCAGTAGCACACACAAAGTCCTTATTTAAACAGGTGACCAATTCTGTTTCTTTGCTCTTTCCTCAATAACATATGCAATTTTCTTTTAACAATTTTTCGCTCATTTGTGATCTTAGATCAGGCCCTAAGACATGGAACTGTCAGAGAACCTGTGCCCACTCAACTCTGTTTAAAAATTCAATTGCATTGGTTTTATTCGTTGTAATAATCTTTTCTTCCAACAAGGTTCAGAAGTCTAAATGAAGAGACCACCGACACATTTCAAAGCAGAGCCAGGAGAGAGACCACCACCCAGGCTCAGGGTAACCTTACCAACCAAACAGCTGTGTTAAGATCATTCTTGGCAGTGTGGGAACTGCACCTGTTGAGGTACACACTCCATTACCAAACAAAGGTGACACCACAGTCTGATATCTGAGACAAAGGTAGGGCCCTTTCTTAGCAGCAGTTTGTGGTCGTCAAAGCTGGTGAGGAAGAGGTGGCTTACCTCCCCTGTTTTTCTTTTCCAAACTAAGTTAAGACATGCATTTAGAAAAAAAGTGTGAAAAACTTGGATACCTTTCAGACAGATAGACATTGATTCTCAGTTCCCCTCAGAATTCTCCTTTAAGTAGTTTGATTTCATACTTTTTGTGGGTTTTTTTAAAACAAAATTACAGTTTGTAAGCCTGGTAAATAAGAATATACTTTATTCGATGAAAGTGGTAGGATTTAGGATGCCTAAATAATATTAGTCAATCATTTTCTACACTTACTGATGTACTGCTTCAGAGGCCCTCTCTACATACCCTTCCTGCATCATGCCTTACCCCACTCACTGCAGTGGATTCAGACTGGGAAGCAATTGGACAGATAAGGGGATGAATACAACGTCTAAGATTCCATGTTTAGATTCATTCGATATATGGAATTTTTTTATTTTATATTCCTTGTTCCCATATTTGGAGAAGTGGGCATTGTAAAGGTCTCTGCGTGTCCATGTACAATACACATTCTAGTAATCAGAAACTATTCAATGTACAATTTGAAAGACAAACACGGAAAATTATAGTTTTGTATGAGTACTGATCACAGCCTGGTGGGTTCTGTGTGCCAGTTTTTCAAACAGAACAGCACTGATACAGTTCAGCATATATCAGTCTTGCCTTGACTACAAGTGAACATTCTGTCAGAACAACTTTGGAAGATGCTAGTTTCTGATTGGGTAAAATCATAACTTCGGTTAATTTAATCAGATTTCTGATATTGGAGTATGTTACTGTGCAGACATTGTCAACACATTTGATTATGAAAAAGTTCAATTATTTTGTCACAGGTTTCAGAAAATCTATACAATGTGTATATTCATTACACATAGTGAAATATTTCAAGCCTTTATTTCTTGTAATACTGATAAATATGGTTTACAGATAAAGAAAACCAAAAATTCAAGGTCCCAGAAAATTAGAAAATTTAAATATAGTATTTTTAATCTATAAGTGTTATGTAATGGCCATTTTATGGTCTACACAATCATGGGCAAGACTACTGGCTTGACCAACAAAAGGTTTGGGTGTATAAAAACACGTCCAAAATTGATCTGCTAACCAGGTGCACCGAGGATTACATCTGTCAAATGAGCAGAATTCAATTCAAAAATACTTTATTAATCCCAAAGGGAAATTAAATGTTGTTGTAGCTCATATTATGTAGGTTTCTTCAAAGAGCCGTTGTAGATGCTGATGGCTGTGGGCAGGAAGGATCTCCTGTAGAGGTCTGTCTTACAGCACATCTGAAGAAGCCTCTGACTGAAGACACGGTTGTTGTAGGACAGTCTGATAAAGAGGATGCTCAGAGTTCTCCATAATGTTCTTCATTTTATGAAGCATCCTTCTTTGCACAATGATCTCCAGAGGTTCCAGAGGAGCCCCCAGAACAGACCCAGCCTTCTTTATCAGCTTGTTAGTACAGTCTGAAGTACAGAAGTACAGTCTGCTCTGTCCCTTCTTGTAGACGGCTTCACAGTTGCATCTCCACTCCAGTCTGTTGTCCAGGTGAACACCAAGGTGGAAATAGTGTTTGACCTGTTCCTGTTTCTCTTAAAATCTACTATCTTCTTTTGTTTTATTCACACTCAAAATGAGAGGATTGTTTCCACACTATGCCAAAAAGCGGTCCACCAGATACCTGTACTCAGCTTCTTGTCCATCATTAGGACCCCATAGATGAACATGAAATGAACATCAATAAACATGGATGAATTTGGACTCATATGTGTGTACAGAGAGGAGTATCATCAAAGGCCTGTATGAATCCCTTTCAAAATCACACTAACCTATTCCTAATACAGCCCAGGAAGAGGAGGAGTCAGAGCTGGAATCTCAGACCCAAAGACACCTCTCACCCTCGGCTCAGCCCCATTCATGGAGGGACCAGAGCATGCATCAGCTGGAAGCCTTAAAACTCGTGGGTGAGTAAGTCTTCTTCAAAGAATCCTTGGATCCAAAAGTGACTACGATCATACTGATCGTATGTTGACCGATGTCCACAAGACGATAATTGACACCCTTCACAAGGAGAGAAAGCCACAAAAGGTCATTGCTAAAGAAGCTGGTTGTTAGCAGTGTGTTGTATCCAAGCACATTCATAGAAAACTGAATGGAAGGAAAGGTAAAAAAAGGAGTGGACTGAGGCTGGAGTCAGTGCATCAAGAACCACTACGCAAGACGAATCCTAAACATGAGCAGCAAATGTCGCATTCCTCGTGTCAAGCCACTCCTTAACCAGAGACATCAGAAGAATCTTACCTGGGCTAAGGAGAAAAAGAACAGGACTGTTGCTCAGTGGCCCAGAGTCTGCATTTTGAATGAAAGTAAAGTTTGCATTTTAGTTGGAAATCAAAGTCCCAGAGTCTGAAGGAAGAGGGGAGAAGCACAGAATCCATGCTGTCAGAAGTCCAGTGTGAAGTTTCAGTCAGTCAGTGACAATTTGACCATGTCATCTGGTGGTTCTGATCCACTGTATTTTCTGAAGTCCACAGTCAACGTAGCCACCTACCCCGAAATATTAGAGAACTTTATGCTTGCTTCTGCTGACAAGCTTCATGGAGGTCCCGTTTTTATTTTCCAACAGGACTTGGTACTGTTCCATGGTGCCAAAGGTACCAAAACATATTTCAGTGACCATCAGCAAATGACTGCATAGAAATCAACATTCAGAAGCCAGACATTTCTGTTAAAAATATCCTTTTTTGATTTGGGATTTCATTATCTGCAAATATTTCACTCTATGTGTGATGAACTTATATAAGAAATGTTACTCATTTGACTTTCTGAAAAGAGTAACAAAAACTTATGAAGAATTTTTCATGGTATTCTAATTTTTAAATGTATCTATACAGATAAAAATTCTATGTCAGGAGGCCACAAGGCTTTTGTTACAAATTGTTGGATTAATGAAAGCTGAAACTACACATTGTCCAAACAATACATTTAATTAACTGTTTCTAGCTAAATCTAGTCAAATAATGCTTAGTGAAGTTGGTGGCCTGTGGAACCTAAAGTTTGTTTTCATCTTTTTAAACTATTTCCATTTGTTCATTGGTTTAATTAGGTTCACTTTATGTTTAAGGATTCAGGATAAAAAAATCTAACAATGAACCTTTTCAGTCTGTCAACAAACAGACAAGATCCATGTTCTATGAAACAGCCGATAAAACGCTAGAAAAAGCTTAGTCCGGACCAGTCTGGTTAGAAAACAAAAACACAGCACACCACTCCAGCAATGCGTTAATGTGTTAATGCAAGGCTTGGCAAAACAGGCACACAGCACGCAGTCAGTGGACCTGAGGGAAGACTGCAGGACCTCAGAGATACAGGCTGACTCTTGGTTATTAGATGAAGCAGATTGAAGCCCGACATGGCTGCTGGAGAAAGGCACTCCACACACCACTAGAATCAAACACCCCTCAGCAGGGCCACAACCAAGGACTGGACTGGATGAGGGATAGAATGACAAGGGGAAAACAGCAAAGGGTCAGGATAATGAACAGTATTAGAAACCAAATGTTGCTGTACAGCACAGGCTGCTGGATTATTGGAAT
Source organism: Crenichthys baileyi (assembly GCA_036173005.1). Taxonomy (NCBI): domain Eukaryota; kingdom Metazoa; phylum Chordata; class Actinopteri; order Cyprinodontiformes; family Goodeidae; genus Crenichthys; species Crenichthys baileyi. The sequence continues at coordinate 489,404 of JAHHUM010002597.1, read as the reverse complement.
CCCCAGCATTTATGCAGATTCTGATGGACATTGGTTAAAAGGAAGAAAATAAAACAGACATATGATAAGCAAACTGTTACATTCACTTTCTTGCTTTGCAGTCACCAGATTTCTCACCGTTTACCACGACTAAGATCAATTCTGTTTCCAGTCTTTGGTGATCTTACCTTTTCACTTCCAGCTACAGTTTTGTCATCATTCGTTACAGTCATGCTCATTCTTTTCCAGCTCCAGTTTTTGTGCTACTATTGCTTGCAGATTATTGTGCAGAGTGATGTGGCAATCTACTTTATTGCAAATAGCATTTTTTAGTTAAACTGTCCTGGCACAAAGGCTAGCTATATGTTACCGTAGACATTTAATTAGCTCTTTAATCGCTTTAAAAGAGGGGCCTGACAACATTGTATTCTTGTGGTAGCACTGGATACCCCCAAAGACAAGTGCTGCTAAAACTACTGCACCTAAAACTATTGTTTTCCAGATCATCCAAAATTTTAGGATGAGAAGTTCAGAAGCAATGAAGGTTTCAGGATGTCCAAGAGTGCCCAGGAAGAACCAGAACAATCTTAGCATTGTGTTAGCACCAGTGCAGAGCTTGCTTGGGCAGCAGGGGGGTGGGTCTGCATGCCATTAGGTGAAAAGGTTTGTACAACAAAACAATGATCAAGAGGAGTTTAAAATTTGCAGATAGCACAAGGATAGACAGAAGAAGACTGATGCAATGTCTCTGTATCTCTGTAAATGTGAAGATAACCTTGATATTGTCTGGAGGATCTGGAAAATCATTGGTCTCGAGGAGGAGAAAGAGTCAACAGTACCATGAATCATGAGTGGAACCATAGAGCTAGAACAACAATATCTGAACTACTGACTTGTACAGAAATAAAGAACCAGACGTAGCCATCACAGATCCATTGCAGCTATTATAAGATTAAAGCTAAATTATTTAGGAGATTGAAGACAGAAGATCCACTCTTGGAAAAACTGAAAAGAACCTGCAGAAAGAAGATTTTAGATGGAGTCTAATGTAGCACCTAATAAAACATATTAAACAAATGTCTGATTTAAACATCGCCATCGATCAGCAAAAGTTTTATGACCACGTGTCTCATTGAGAAGCTCGGTCAGAGTTTGAGTTTGGTTTTAGGCTTCATTTTTATTAATGCTATTTGCAGAGAGAAAGTATGTTGTATATGCCTCCAACCATCAAACATCATCCCGGTGCCCAAGAAACCTACCATCACAGGATTAAATGACTACAGGCCCGTTGCCTTTACGTCTGTGGTCATGAAATCCTTTGAGCGACTGATGTTGAAAGATTGGAAGGTCATCACAGGCCCCCTACTGGACCCTCTGCAGTTTGCTTACTGGGCAAACAGGTCTGCAAATGATGCGGGCAACTTGGGACTACACTTCATCCTGCAACACCTTGACCACCCAGGGATGTACGCCAGGATCCTGTATGTGGACTTCAGCTCGGCCTTCAACACCATCAACCCAGACAGCCTCTACCTGTCAGTGGATCAGAAGCTACCCGACTGACCAGCAGCAGGTGAGGCTGGGAAGCATCTTCTGCCACTCGGAACCATCAGCACCGGTACCCCCAGGGGTGTGTTCTCCACCCCACTCCTCTTCTCTTTGTACTCACATAACTGCACCTCAGCTAACCAGTTTGTGAAACTCCTGAAGTTTGCAGAAGACACCACTATCATCGGTCTGATCCAGGACAGTGATGAGTGCATACAGACAGGAGGTGGATAGCTGGTACACTGTTGTGGTTAGAACCACCTGGAACTTAACCCACTCAAGACTGTGGAGATGATGGTGGACTTCAGCAGAAGACCATCCGCCCTGCCTCCTTTTACCATCCCCAACAACACTGTCGACTGTGGACCACTTCCAAGGAACTACTCTTTCTTGGGACCTGAGGTGGTCCACACACATAGACAAGAGGTACAACCTTCCCCAGGAGCTGCTGGTCATCTTCTACACTGCCATAATTCAGTCTGTCCTGTCTTCGTCCATCTCAGTGTGGTTTGGCTCATCCATAAAAAAGGACAGGAAACATCAGGGCTAACCTTCCCTCCATCCAGGTCTTGTACAGATCTAGGATCAGGAAAAGGGCAGCTAACATCTCTGCAGACCCCCACACAGCCTGGACACAAACTGTTAAGACTTTTACCTTGAGGTCGGCGCTACATAGCAGGGGTACAATCCTTAAAAACCAGCCCTCACTGGGGAGAGAAACTGAGGCAGTTTCTCTCCCCAGGCTGTTTCTCTGATGAAGACTTGACAGCCAGTTACCAGATCGATACTATTCATACTAACACAATTCAACCATGTCTTTATCTTTTGTAAAAACACTGTATATAAACACTAACTTGTTAACTAATTCAACTTTTATTTTTATTTCCATTATATATTTATATGTAAAATGTCTTAATTAAGAGCAAAGTGGAACTGCAGTCAGATTCCTTGCCTGATCTGCACAAACCTGGCAAATAAAGCTGATTCTGATGTTTATATAAAAATCCATTCTGTTATGGATCTTACTGTAAAGTAGACTGATCACACATTTTACTTTAGAACATGATATTTCATTTACATACCCATTAACCTGTTTCAGAACACAGTGATGCCCTTGCTACAGCCCCATGGCACTATAATACTTATGGATATCCAAAGAATCACTCTTTTATTAATCCTAATTAGGTTTTCCTCCCAATCCTACTTTCTTTTTTTACAAAACACATGCCAGTAAAAAAGGTCCCAAACTTTGAATTCAACTGTTAAGAAACAGATTTTTTAAAGCAAAGTGTGTTCACATAGTCTGATACACAATCACTGAAAAACTCTTTAAATCTACTATTAGTGGGTTAATTGACTTGTTGTTACAAAGCACCTTTCTACATCCTTGACCTAGGTTATTGTTTCTGCTTTAATTTCCTTACTGTATATTTTGCTGTTAACCCCATGGGGGGCATAAAGTAAGGAATGTACATAAACATGTTCCACCTGAATAACTGTATCTATGTGAACCATAGTGGTTAATTTTTGTCACCAGGGGAGATTTTAATTAAGAAAGCAGATGTTCCTGAATAAACATGTTTTTGTAGTCATATATCCAAATTCAGTCATTTTCTTTTTTATTTGATGATCTAATCTTTATTTTTGCTCATAGCAGATTTGTAATGAGTTACAATCTGAAATATAAACATTCCATAAAATGTTTGTACATATGGGGAAAAACTGAGAACAGAAAGAAAGCACAAAATGTTGATAGAGCATGTAAGGACTCTTTTGTAGAAGCAAGCTGCTTCTGTGGTGTTGAACTTAGTTTAATAACTGGTTCCTTCAAGTTAAAGTACTCTCTTCATCTCCTTAGCTTGCTGTTAAAGTATCATTTACTGCTGATGCTACATCTGCTGATCTCTGCCAGGTGGAAAGACACCTCAGATTGTGGCCAGACTAATGTTTGGTAGAGTGGAAAATGTACATATTCAGATTTTTTTTGACCATTCAAATAAATTCCATGTTAAATGTGGAGGGAAGCCCAGCTACAAATTAAATATTAAATCATTTCACAGATTTCCATTTTATTAGAACTGTTTAGCATTCTCACTTCTCCAGCTCTACTCCTGATTCTGTGCACCATTCAGCACCCATTGATAAAAGCATACATTAGGAAAACTGATTTTTGTTTTATATCTTCATTATAGACTGTCATATACAAGTATTACAGTAAACATTCTCGTATATAAAGTAAAACTTTTAACACTTAAAACCTAATATATTACTCTACCTAGAATAGCTGCAGACAGGGCAGTGGGGTAGACTGAGTTGCTGCCTTGCCCAAGGGTACGATGCAAGGCCAAGAACAGCCCACTTCTAAGGAAGACAGCAATAAACCTGTGACACTACAAAGAGACACAAGTATCCACTGATCACTGCTTAGATATTGGACAGGAAAAATAATACTGAATAGTAGCAGAGCCGTTTTCTGTTACCTCTGCAGTCTCTCTTCACCTTTAATACACTGGATAGTTAGCTCCTTAGCATTTCAACATGTTCAAGTAGTCTATGGTGGTCCTACCCACAGCCGACCACTGCATTTAAGTCCTGCCTATTATGACAAATCTGCAGTTGCTTTTATTGCACATTTAAAAAAAAAAAAACCGGTACAATCTGGCAATTTGTATTTCATTTTGTAATAATGTAATTAGAGCCCTTAATGATTTAGCTCCATCATACATCAGAGATCTGATTGTTCCATACGTTCCTAACAGAGCACTTCGTTCCCAGACTGCAGGTTTACTGGTGGTTCCTAGAGTCTCCAGAAGTAGAATGGGAGGCAGATCCTTTAGTTATCAGGCTCCTCTCCTGTGGAACCAGCTCCCAGTTTTAGTCCGTGAGGCGGACACCCTGTCTACTTTTAAGGCTAGGCTTAAAACTTTCTTTTTTGATAAAGCTTATAGTTAGAGTGCCTTAGGTTATCCTGAGCTATCTCTGTAGTTATGCTGCTATAGGCTTAGGCTGCTGGAGGACATAATGACCATTTTCACTCTCTCTGCTACATTCTCCTACTACTCTCCAATTTTGCATTATTTGCTGTTGTTTCAACTTTTAACTTTATTTTTCTCTTCCTAGAAGCTCCACCTGGCCTGGCTCTGCGTTTGGCTGTGGCACTTTCCAGGAGGGGGGCATCGGCTAAGCTGCTGCTGAGTTACTAATGCCTTTAACATTAAACTTTTCTTTAACATAGAAAGTACAACTGGATCAGTGCTTCTGTGGTCTTTTGGGTGTATGTTCGCCAAACCTCCAGCCGTGCCTTGTTCTAGTGGTCCTCATGAAGGCGTCTGAACCACTCTTTGTCTGACCCCGTCACTCAGAGCCTGTTTGCCATGGGAGACCCTACCCGGGGCATTAAATCCCTAGACAACATAACCTCTAGGATCATTCAGGCACTCAAATCCCTCCGCCACATTAAGGTGCGGGTTCAAGGAGGGGCATGCTACTTGGTGCTAAATAAATAAACTGTACTGAATTCAAGAGTATCATGAGCTCAGAATCTAATTCTGTCCAATCTCCAACATGAACAGGTAACACAATGGATGTGGTGTACAGTAACATGAAGAGGCTTGAAGTACAGCCAATCAGATCATATTTCTGTGATGCTTTTTCCAGCATGCAGAATGCTACAGAGACACATTCTGTTGGTATCTGGGAAGATAGAGTCTTCTTAAAGGACTCACCTGCAGCTCTGTGGAACTACTTGTCAAACAACAGGTACAAAAATATCTGAACATATTCAGAAAAGGTGCTGGAAAAATCTATCTGATTATAACTGATAGTTAAACTGTACCACATTGTCTGGTGAGATTCTTATGTGTGAGACTGATGTTGCATGAGAGTAGATGATTGGATAAATGCCTCAACAAAACAACACAAAACCATAGACAAAAAATACTTTATTGAATACAATTTCTGGGTAATGTGAGACCTATAAATGTTCATCCAGGTATTGAAACACTGAAACCATTGTCCTTAAGTGTACACTCAGATGAACTCAGACAAAAATATGTTTTTTTTCTAAAAACTGAGTATTTATATACCGTTTACATTTTTTTTTTACAAAAATGCACCCCTAGTTTCAACTTCTTTTTGCTGTCTTCCACAAAGCTTCATTGACTGTTAAATAAAATTGTCATATGTAGGATTAGTTCACCAAAAGTACAAAAAGCTGTTTTTGAAATCCCCTTTTAATTTGTTACTTGAGTCTAGTTTAACCTCTATGATCTTATTCCTCTGACTGACTGAAATGTTGTTAAACGGCAGATGTTATTTTAACGTCCCGTTATTTACCATCTACATGTGCTACCCATTATAATGAACTGACTCCAGGGTCAGACAGGGCCTTCCGTGTATTGGTCTGGGCCGCATGTGACGTCACAGCTGTCGCCTGTCCGTATACACAGATGTAACAATAATGAAATAAACAGCTAAAGGCTATGGCTAGCATTTACGTAGTTTAACCTAGCAGCCATATTGGAAGGGCAGGTCTGTTAGAACTGCGGTGTAAGCACGCAGCACACAGGGCACCTACTCATTTATTTGTACTCATATTGCTGTCATTTATCGACAGACAAGTAAAATGGATTCCGAAAAGTCACGCCTACAAAACAAAAAGCACTTCGCAGACAGGCTGGGCTCTACAGATCAATGGGAAAACCATCAGATCCTGGACACCGCACCACTTTGTCTGCCTGCTCCGGGTTTAAAATTAAAATGTTAAGTTATTACTGTTATTTCAATATAAATAGATTACATACAAACTGTGAAATACACACATTTACTAAAATTACGTTAGACGTTTAAGATGCTTTCACTGACTTTACTGAAACATTCTGAAAACAAGACATCTAGATAATCTACACGTCCCGGTTTGTATCTCCCTAAATTAGTTTTCAGTTTAAAACAAGATCAAACCTTACCAGAGAGGAGCAAAACCTGCAGCAGCGCGGTGCAATAATCCTTTTTAAAGCGGTACATCGGAGGGAGTTTGGATAAACAGACACGGAGTTTCTTTGACCAACAGGCTGAGGGAGCGGATGGTCAAGACAGACACACGTTACCTTATATGGGAAAAAACGTATTCAGCTTCCGCTTTGATAGAGAAGCACATCTTAAGTGCCCGTGGTCAAATGGATTTGTGTACAACATACATGAAGTGCTCAATAAGCACCAGCAGGAGCAGCAGCAACCAACCTAACATAAATATGAATTTTATATGGAACATTTTCAACCAACGCCAGTGTGCATACCGCCACCTACTGTACAGTAGTGTGAAAACCTCCTCTGCGTTTTAAGCACATTGTCCTCTCCAAAATGTTACTTTTCATTACGGTTATTAAAGATGGCGCTAAAGATAGACCCGTTTATGTTGCACTGTCTTTAATGTCAGTTTGGCATGAGGAGAGTTGGAGGAAATCAAAAGAATGGTGTCACCCAGATATCTTGTCAAACACATATCTCTAAAACAGAATAAAATGGTTATAGTTCATGTCTGAGAGCCGGTTGTGAATGTGGTGCAGTTATGAAGAAATGGCATGACAGGACTAAGACCACATTACAGCAATAAAAACCAGTCAGTATTTTCTTTAGTCTTTACAGACGATTATAATTTGAAAAGCTTGAAGTACATAATGAGTTGTGTTCAAAATGATAGCAGTCCAACAGATCACAGATTAAGTCCTTGGGTCATTTTTCTCCTTACATGCATTAATGGTGCTAATACAAGGAAGGACTGCTCAAATATTCAGTGACAAATATAATTTTAAATAATAGTGTATATTATGATAGAAAAAACAATAGATGCAGTTAAAGAAATAATGATCAATTAGTCAATTACAATAATTAGTCAGAGGTGATTACAGACATACCTTTACTACAACCAATTTAATGATGCAACAAAACAAAGGATGGGAAATCAGTTGGTTTGTTTATAATCATGTCCTAATTAGAACTTATTAAATGTTCTGCTTTGTCTTGTTTTAACTCTCAGCCGATACATGGATACAGTCCAAATCCAAAGTTCACTGATGATCCACTGAGTAAAATATTTGACTTAGAAATGCTGATGGAAAGAATAATCATCACTGTTTTGCAGTAACGTATACAATTTGGTGTTTACAACAAATGGTACATTTTTAATACTGGAAACAGTAGTTTATTATAACCTTAATCAGACAAGTTTATTCTCTGTTCTTAGATACCTCTAAGGCAGTTAATAGAGTCAAATACTGGACACTCTGACATTTTAAGTGAATGTAATATGACACCTAAGGCCTTGAGACACTTGTACATGTACACCAATCAGCTGAATGTAAAATAGAATAATATTGTATGTGATCACTTTAGTATTCATGTTAAACTAGAGCCAATTTTGTCCCTAACTTCCACAGCCTTGTGAAAACATATATTGATATCAATGGAGGGTATTTCCATGGAATTCAATAAGGGAAAACACGCTATTTTTATTGTCCTCCATTGTGACACATATTTCATCAAGGTGTTGACATAAGGCTCTAAAACGTTCATGAGGTGTTTCATATCAAACATACTGAGTTCTTATTGTTGGAATGTCAAAGGGAAAACCCCAAACAGGAAGACGAGGAGACCAGCGTCCTACCACCTGAACAAAACAAAGAACCGATTGAATAATCACCCATTGACCAGCTCCATGGTGATCAGAGCTCTACAGCTGTCTGAGATTACTGGAACAGTTGTAAGATGCTTCTGTGAAGCTATTCCAACAGCAAATTGCCGCTGCATTGTCCCATTGATGAAAAAATGTGCTGAAAAGTTTACAAATGACCACAGAAAACACAACTCACCACAAGAGAAGCTGTACAACAATTAAGGGACTGATGAGGGTCTCTTGGTCCTGCAGAGAGTTCATTAGACAACCCCCAAAACACAGAATTCAAGTTGTTAAAAGGATTTTAAGCTTTCCTCATTGTTTTGATGATTTACTGGATTGATTTGAACGTGGAGATGAATTGGATCAATTTGTCTTGTAAAGATGACATCTGTTGTGAACTGATGCGATATAAACTGATCTGATTCTGATTAACTACAACGTATCTGAGAGCCTTTGGGCAACTTGTCAAGCTTTACTGGTAAAAAACCAACTGTTAAGCAGATACATGTATTGACTGACATGTAGAAACTAAAAATCACAAACAGTTTAAGAAAATAATTTGGATCTCTGCAATAAAACATCTATATCGGAGAAACAGAAAACAGTATAAAACTAAAACTCCTTGTATTTGAGCTGTTTGACAAATTCTATAGATTCATGTATCCTTTTTGCTCTGACGTTTTGTACCAAACTTCCAAAGCCCTGCAGCAGTGCATATCCCACTGTTATCAATGGGCTGCATCAACATGGGATGCAGTAAACGATTATCACGTTATCTTTTGCTGCCAGGTGGCCAATAACTCCTGACATCTCTATTCAGATGTGGTCCAGCCAGCCTGAGCCGACCCAGTGAGTTTGACACGCAACAGTGAAGCTCTGGCTTATTTCTTAAAGTGTTCACTTTATTTTGTCTTAAACATCCGGACAATTCTTACAAAGCAAGTGTCAATCTTTAATGAAAAACATACAACAGGTCTAATGACATTAAAACAGTACAGAACCCTCATTAAAAATAAAAATAAATATAACCTTTTGGTTTAATATCAAATGAAACTTCTACAAAATGCCAACTTCCAAGACTCCATCTAAGACCTATAGGTTTGCCTCATTTCTGCTCTAAACAATTTCAACATGTTCTATATCTGGTACATTCTCTAATGCAGTGCCAGTTGGGAAAAAAGCACAATTTAAGGCACAGTTGGATCATCTGCAGCAAACTGTCACTGCAGCAAGCAAACACAAATATGAAAACTATAACTTTACACAGCAAGAACTGAGTCCAATATTTTATTATCTGCATTTAAACGTTTCAGCTTATGCTATTATGTTTTGGGAATATGGAGGTGAAGCAGAAACAAGAGAGCTTAGTGTGCCTCAAATCCTTGCAGTGTGTGGGATACATGGAAATTAGGATCAGACGTGACAGCTGTCCTTCAATAAAAGAGTGATGACATCATTACTAATTAGCTTCTTAATCCAAACATAAGCAATGGTAAAATCAGGAGGCAGCAGGAACAAGTAGCCCCAAGTTAAATAGTGGTCTCCTCAGACCTGGAGATCATGTTCACAGAGTCAGAACATACAGCATTCATTTATTCTGTTGGAAACTGGATTTAGTGAGGCAACAAAAAGCAAGAAGTCTAATAAATCCTGACAGAAATTATACTTTGAAAGTATACTGAACTAAATCTTGGTCTGAGGAGAAGTCAGGTGACCAACGGATTTTGGTTTTCTGATGCACTGCTCCTTCCCTGCAGGGCACATGAGGAAGATCAGGTCATACTTGGAAATGAACAAAGTGGTTTCATCAGCTTTTCTTGCCAATGTACTGAAACGCTGCGGTTGCCTACTCTCAGGGTTAGCCTGTAGATGCACACAGTCTGCTGTGGTTAGAAGCAGGAAATGTGCTCAGAACGTCACCATCTTGTGCTTTAAATCACACATTCCAAGCAGAAAGTTGGAAAGATTTGAGTTGTACTGAAAGCTGACATATATGACTCCACTGTCGCGATGAACAATGGGAGAGAACGAAGATAATACTCACTTTGCTTTTCTTTTTTAATTCTATGACACTTGAAATATAAAGTTTTTGTTTTTAAAAAATTCTGCACCACCGAACAGTTTCTGTCAAATATGCTGTGTTCCCTCAATGAGAGAGCAACAGTTCTATGATACAGGGAGGGACCGGCCAAACAGGGCCCTCTCAGGAGAAGCCTGAAGAGTTCAGGGGTCCGTGTTGCAGCGGACAGGGTGTGGTGTTTGTGGTGTTCTGGTGTAGGCTGGAAGCTTTCAGGGGTGTGTTGCAGCCCTGGGCTTGCGGGAAGCGCTGGTGGTATCGGTCCAGACGCAGATACTTGACTGTCACCAGCTTACCTGTTAGCAAAGGAAACACAGAGATAAGTACTGGAGGTGACTCAGAGAGAACATCTAAACCAAAGAGCTGTGATAAAGTATTTACCCCCTTTACAGATTTCATCTAGGTTTGCTTTTATGTCCCATTTAATCATATTAGGTAAATGTTTGATTGTTCATTGATTGTCTGCAAGGTGATGCATACACACAAACTAGATATAATTCATGTATTTTACCATCAAACCAGGAGCCATGCAGAGCTTTAAAGGCTTTTCCTGAGTGCTCTGCAGAAAGACACTTCACATATACACAGCCCTGTGGAAACAAAGGGTTCAGAGGAGAATCACTGCAGCCCACAGAATCCAAGCTTGTTCTACTATGAACACAGTCCACCTCGCTAACCTCTTTAGAGTTCTTGTCAACAGAAATATGGACAATGCCGTCATTGTCACTGCATTTCTCCAGGATGGCTTCTTGGATGGCTAAATCCCAGCTGTCACCAACCTCCCTGCAGATGCACACAAAACTCACCAAATTTACAAGCAGCTTTGGTTTGAGAGCTTTTACTAGCTCCAACATGCTTAAAGAGAGGTACCTACATGTCTGGGTCAAACATATTCCTTATCTTCAGACATGGAGTCAGACTATTGGGGGGAGAATTCCTCCGGTCCAGAGGGAAAGCTGAAAAAAAAATCACATCACATGAGAACATATCACAACTATGCGGTGTTCACGCATACCAATAACTCTCACTGTGTTTAGTGACATGCCAGAGAACTGGATAAATAACGCCCCCCCCATGTCAGATGTGACTTCAGGTACTTGCTTTAAGCAGGTTTTTCTATGACTGCAGTGAAAAGCATTTCATCTACTGGATGCTTTCGCTGTAGTGGGATTTAAATCAGTCGCGGCAGACAGAATTAGGATACTTTGGTTTGTTCTGGGTCTGAGGAAGTTCCAGTTCAAAACAGTTCAAAACACCAGATAATCTGTCTGGAAGCAGCTGGTCTCTGCTTCTCTGTAGGAAATGAGACATGGGGGAAGGTAAAGTCTGATCTCAGTTATCAGGGACCCAGAGTGGTTAACAATGTTAGAATTAAAAGAGAAAATAAGATATTGGCTCAATAAAACGATGCTTCTGTAGAGAACAGCAACATGTTACGTCAGCTACAAGAAACTACTTGTTTAGTACCAAAAATAAAAGCGGCTAATAGAGATCAGAATGAAAGCACATCAGTGTGTTAGTTTCCTGAGATCACCTTAGATGAGCATCACTATCTGTACATAAGGGAGCAGGGAGGTACCATGATGCATTGCCTTCCTTGCATTAAGACTGGCACTGTTTTCCTGAAGGGACGTACCTTTTCCCTGCCAAACTTTAGATTTGTCACAACTGAGAGGCGGCTGGATCCACCTCCACACCAGGAAGTCTGCTCCCTTTATCTTTTGTGTCTCTGTTCGGATCCTGGACTCATTAGCTGAGAGAAAATGTACTGCCCGATCCCAAATCTTCTGCATCTTCCTCCTGTCAAACAGTTCAGATGTTAATACTTTCTTTAGAGATTGAGGTACAGCACACAGGATTTCAAGCCTTTCTTTCTGTTCATTTGATGATTATGGCTTACAAATAATGACAAGCCCAAAACAACCCAAAATTCATCTGGTCAGAAATGACCGCATTTAAAACAGAATGTGGGCCAAAATAAAAAGCATGTTCATGTTAAGCATATGGAGTCAATACATGGTCGGGGTTCCCTTCATTTGTTGTGGCGTCTGTGGTCCGTATTTGACGGTCCTGACAGGTTGGGACAGAGAGAAAAGGAAAAAGCCAGCAGTAAATAGTTCAGGGCCTGAAGATGATGCACCTGCTCTGAACCACTCAGTTCATGGCCTTTTCAATGAATTATTGCATCAATGAAGCGTGACATGAACAAGATCAGCCTGCGGGTTTTGCGGAGATGTTCAGGAAGCTCAGATTGCTTTGACACCAGCCTGCAGCTCATCTGCATTGGTTGGTTCTGGTGTCTCTCATCTTCCTGCAAGAAGTGCTCTAAAATGTCCCGGCAGGTGGCTGCTCTGACTCTGAACTAGATAAAACGCAGCGGGCCAACAGCAGCAGATGAAATGACGTCCCAAACCATCACTGACTGTGGAAACTTCTCAACAGACCTCGGCAGCTTGGATTCTGATTCTCTAAACTCTTCCTCCAGGTTCTGGGACTTTGATTTCCAAATGAAATCCTAAATTTACTTTGATTTAAAAAGAGGACTTTGGACCACAGAGCAACAGTCCAGGGGTCTCATGTACGAAGTGTCCGCATGCACGAAAATCTGCCACCGCAATGTTTTACGCACAACTCGGCATTTAGAAAAATGAACGAAATCCACGCAAACGTTTGACCTGCCGTGTAAATGATTCCATGTTAAAGCTGAATATTTAATGAAAAACACACAGACATGGTGATGTATGAGGTAATGCAGCCAGGGTGGACTTCCTGGTCATATTGTGTTAGAAACTGATGCTTGATCACTGGCTGCACAGACCCACTAGTTCTGAGTATCTGACCGAACCTATTAGTAGCCTCATGTTCGAGCTGGGCAATAAATCTGTTATTTAGGCCACATGAGATGAGAAAATGACCATCGCCAACATTTGCATAACAATCTATATCATCGTCATGGTGACAGCAGAGCTAATTACACTTACTTGTAATTTAATTTACAGTGTTCAACATTAGACACATTGTGCTGGTTTTATTTTCTTACTTACTTTTTAACCATGTCCTGTCTGGCAGAGTAGCACACAGAACTGTTGTCAAGAAAAAGCCCAACAGATTTACTTTCACAAGTGGAGCATTACAGCTAAGGCTTTAAAGCTCTGCTTGATATTTATAAAAAGAAGCTTTATTAGAAACTGCTTTGGGATTATTTCAGTTGTTACGGAGACGGAGACAGAAATGAAAAGGAAAAAAAACAAGAAGCAAGAAAGAGAGAGGTGGGCAAAAATGAAAAGGGGAGAGAAGGAGAAACGAATGGAGAAAAGAAAGAAGGATGAAGTGATTACGGCTCAATATAGAACATTTGTGTATCTGTTAACACCGGAATCTAAACACCTGTGGGTCTGAGTGTGAGCGCGCTTGTGTCTACAAGGTTTCTCCATAAAAATATGCAATAGTGAGTGTGAGGAGCCACAGACCCGCCCCCCTGGACCCGGGACAGATACGGAGGAGATCCGAGCCATAGACATCCAAAAGCCCCCACAGCACTGGAACCCCAGGAGAACCACTGCCGGGACTACCGTGACCCCCCCAGAGAAAAGCAGGGGAGAATCCCAGGGGAACCACCCAACAGCCACAGTGCAGAAGCCCCAGGGCCTGCAGCGACGAGCCCACAGGCCCCGCCGGCACCCATCTACGCCCGAGCACATCCAGCCATGGACCCAGAGACCCGAGATGCTGGGACATTTCACTTCCCAGGCTCGACAGAGCCCAGGGGTCCAGGACGTGATATTGCTTTAACACTAGAACTCCCAGAATTCTAACACTACTAGAACTCCCAAGCCCGTCAATTTGACGGCAAGCATTCTGGATGCGAGGGCGGTGATGACGTAATCGCATTAACGGTATAAAATTTTGGTTTTGACTAGAATTAATAACAGTATTTGATCAAAACCTATTATTTTTTATTATTATTTATAAATATCACTGAAAAAAAACACAGATTAGCAGGTACATTTAAAAAAAAAAGCTTTACTAATCTGACCACAAGCTGGACAGCTCCATGTTACGCCCCCCTTTCACTTCGCGGACATAAACTAGTGCTAAAAATGCCTTCAGCTCATCCACACTCATGTCCGAGGAGGAATCATCTCCTAAAACTCTGCGGGCCTCAGCCACCCTGCAGCCCTGAACGTGGATGAGCATATTGGCGTCCACCACGCAGAGGAACGCGTTCTGGTCATCTTGGATCTGGCGCTCTGTCAACGTGTTCTGGCTCTGACGCCTCCCTCTACTTTCTTCCTCCCCTACCACTGTCCACTCAGTGCCATCCTTTCCTATCTCCTCCTCCTTCCCAGGTGTGCGTTCGTCCTGCGATGAAAACGCTCTAAAGTGCAGAATAGATTGTTGTTACTGGGCTACTATATCTATGACCTAACTTATTGTTTATTTCTTTGTCCATTATCAGTACCTTGATTTGTAGTTTCTCTCCTGCCAGTGAGCTGGATTGCTGGGTTTATAGCTGGGCACTGGGGACCTGGCTCGTCTCCCTGTCTCTGAACCTGCGCTGATTGTGGTACTGTTGCTGTAGTTTATATATTATTAGTTCACTAATCTATAAACTATAGCCTGAAATGATAAAATCGTTACATAGGCTAGTCTTTTACTACCTTGAAATAATGCGCCACAACCTCCTGCTAATGGGACAACTCGTGTTTTTTTTCACCGGGGGAGGCTCACTCTCTGACCCGCTGTCACTGGAACTGAATACTGACCAAGAGCCGTCAGAATCCCTCTCGACCCAGAATCACAATCATGTAATCTTTGAAGCATTTCCAATACCTCTTGAGCAGAAAATATCCTTCTAGAAGCCATTTGTAGGATGCCAACAATCTGACTGCGTTCTAGAGTGGCGGTTGCTAGGCAACGCTCGCGTGTATACTCAGCCGCAGAAAAAATATCAACGTAAATAATAAGGGCCGTCAAAGTAATGGCTGTGGTAGTTAGAGGTAGAAATACTTAGATCTTTTATTTACTTTGTTATTTTTTTAAAAAAGAGACAGGAACACAAAAGACAGGTTTAGAAAAAGTCAGGATGCCAGGAAGATAAGAGTTTTAATAAATATACGGAGATAACATTTTCAAAGGTTTTTGGGTGGCATTAGTGTCTTTATTAGCAGTAATCAGACAGGAAGTGGGCAGAGAGAGAAGAGGAAGAGACACACAGCAAAGGTTCCAAGGTTGGGAATAGCCTCTGGGGCGCCTACCTACCTCTACGCCCCGCCCCGCCCTGGAGATATAACTGAGGTCGTTTTGCCCTGCCCTAGGTGGCAGTCAGCTGACTCAGAGCCAGAAGGATGAGATGAGAGTGAGACTCGGCATGAAGAGAACTCACCGATCCTTTGGCTGAACCAGAGAATCTCTGACGTGAGGGATGGGCAGGTAAGGTTCCAGGTCCCGGTTCTCCTGGCAAGCTTCACCGTGGGTCCTTAATACATCTGGACAGCAACACAGTTTAGATGAAGTTCTGCTTTTTATTTGCATGGTTTCTTTACATCCAGACAAAGTCGCATGTTGCTGTTGTTCTTACCGATGATCCTCTCCACCATGTCGTACATTTGCCTCGTCTCCTCCTCCTCTCTCCTCCAGCGATACTTTACGTAGCAGACCACACTCCACACAAAGCCTGCAGCTACACAGAGACATGTTCACTTTAATTGTAGAGAACAAAATACACATTTATGACCCTGTCCGGTTTCTCTCAGGTACTAGTAAAGAAAATAAAAACAGCTGATAAAAATCTGACGGAGAAGTTAGACAATTAAACCAAATGTTTTCAGTGGAAACCAAGTCAAGACAGAACATTTTGTTTCAATAAAAACAACGAACTCAGTCATGTCTGCCAGCTAACTGGGCTTTCCTTCCACTTCAGTTCAGCTATGAAATGTGAGGGTAAATTGAGTGGGATGTAGTGATAGTACCAGTAAAACCAGAGTAGCGACACTATGGGAAATGGAGAAAATAGGGGCCCCATTTCCTAAAGAAGTACAAATATGGAAGGCTTTTCTAATTTTATCACATGACTGTATAAAGGGGCAATAATTCAAATATGAGTTGAGGGAATTCTAAAAAAATGGAGTTTATCACAGCCAAGTGATCTGCTCACCGTTTTAAAGTCACATGACTTCCTTTGCAGAAGTCCACTCTGCTCTGTCATGTCAGCAACCAGCAGCATGCAGTCAGGTATCAGCAACAAGCCCACATGCTTTCATTCCCCCTCCCAGAACTCAGCGTGTTTGTGACACGCGGCCCACTCACCAACAGCAACGAGGAGGACTTTGCTCGTGACTGTGAGCAAGGCTCGGCGAAAGCGGCATGCAAACGGCATCCTGGGATGTGTGGATTCTAACCAAGAGATCTCAGACACATCTGTCACTGGATCATCGGCTACCTGCCCGCTCAGCCTGAAAATACACACCAGCCCATCACATGTACACCCACATCTGTTCAAGATCACACCACAAACACATCTGTTATGGTTACAGTAATGAATTCATGTATTGTCTTTGTAGCTCTTGGTTCCCTCAGTTACAGATACGTCCTGATATGCGTCACCTAGATCCGTTAAAACCCGACCAATACATGTTGCACTGCCATAATCAGTCCTAGGAAATGAAACATGTTGTGTTTCCTACAAAACCTGCTGTTAGTACAGGTGAGCCTAATCATAAATAATAAAAAAAATGCATCTCTTTGTATTTACATTTTATAAAAAAAGGATTGTCAAAAATATTTAAACCCTCCTTAATAATCAGTAGAAAAAATGTTCCTGCACTTATGACGTTATGGACATGTGGGTCCAAACCTTCACCCCCACTTCTCAAATTTACTTCTGATTATTACAGTAATTATCTATAACATTTATTCTTATGCACCTTAAAAAAATCAATATACATTTATACCAGCAAGCAGCCCATGGATGGCCAGATAATTTGAGATAAAACAGGTGCTAGCTCTACTACCAGTAAAAGGGACATGTTGTTATTTCTCACCTTATACCAACATCCTGGCCGCCACGGATGATCCACTCCAGAGAGTTGTCAATAAATTCTTTAAAGTCTCGATTCTGGCCCTTAAAAACAAACACACAGTAAAAATATTGACCAGACTCAACACTAATCAATTTTTATTCAAATGAGTCAATTTAGGTTTCATTTCTGAGATTTT
This sequence comes from Crenichthys baileyi, assembly GCA_036173005.1. Taxonomy (NCBI): domain Eukaryota; kingdom Metazoa; phylum Chordata; class Actinopteri; order Cyprinodontiformes; family Goodeidae; genus Crenichthys; species Crenichthys baileyi. Next base: position 471,909 of record JAHHUM010002597.1, on the reverse strand, counting down.
CCAAACGTAGAGGTGGATGCTTCACCAAACCAAAATACGACCTAAGGTGAGCTGCTGATCAAATGATTTAACCTACCAATAAATACTCTGTGACCTCATCTCTGGACAGACTCCTGTTCGGATACTGCTGGTCTCCACAGTCATGATGCCCTATAAAGCAACGACAGTGTTAGATTACGTCTGGACTGCTTGCATAAAGTCTTTGCATTGAGTTCAAATAATAACAGCTGAGGTTTATAGAAGGACAAAGGTCAGTATGATGTCATGGCTATGCTGCGATATTCAACAACAGGTCATATGGGTTAAAACACACTTTCTACCCACTTGTAACTCAAAGTAACAAATGTCTTCATCTACTACTAAAGTGTAAAACTCAACAATGACCCATGAACAAGGACAAACTGTAGATAGAGGCAATAGCTACCAGCAACAATGGCCAAGTGGTCATGAAGACTGAGCAGCAGACTTAGGATCACATCTTTTTCTGCCTTAGTCTGCAAAGAGAAACATTTGGTTACCATGGCACCAACAGAACCTTGTAACATTAGCTCAGTACTAAACATTATTCATATTAACCTAAGAGGTCTTTGATCTTCCTTCAGACATGCCTATGACACCAGCTGTGTGAAGATCAGGAGCCAGAAAGCCAAACTGCTTATTGACCTGGTTAGTGGTTAGTAGTGATGCACCAATCAATCAATCAGCCAGTGATCAAACTCAGCCAATTTTTGCCATTCAAATAACTTTCTTTTCCATGTTCGTCAAACAGATCAAAATGAAAAGTCACACTTTTTCTGCTCTGATCAAGGTTGGATTGAACCTGGTTCAGCTTTGGTGACTCACTTTCTAACCCTAACACCACTACAAAGGGACATGCGGCACTTTTTTCTTTTAGGGTCAATATTCACAATATTTTGTTGTTCATTTAAAACAAAGTTAACAGAAATGAGTGTGTGTGTGTGTGTGTCAAAGGAAAAGTGCAACTAATATTCACAACAATCCTAGAAAACCAAGTTTGCTGTTTAATGTTGTGAGTTGGATATAATAAAGCAAACTTAAAGCACTGCTTGGACACAATATATGTTTGCAGGGTTGGCTATTCATCATTTGCATTTAGATAATTTGGCCAACTGGATGGACCAACTGGCCTTTATATCTTCACCTGGTGTACATTGTTAGTGGTTGCTATAATAAAGCTCAAAAAGTGCTTCTTTCTTTATCGTTGCACAGTAAAAAATGTGGGCTTGAAATGACAACCCATTAAATGACAGGTTTTCCTGATAATGGGCAGCCCTACACTGACTTCAGCAGTTAATACTAAACCACATTTTCTCATCATCATTTCTCCACCACCTTGTGTCTTGCGGGTGTGGGCACTGAAGACAGTAAAAGACCACCAGACAGGTCTAATGTTATTAGCATGCAGATGGGAAAATCCATGAGACTTGGGAAACATATTGCTGTTGAAATACTGAAAGAATATAAGAGAGACTGGGAAAAAAACAAGTGATATTATTTTAATAGACCCTTTGGTGTTTAATTAGCACGATTTACTGACTCAGTTACATGCATTCTAATTTGATCCTTGTTATAATAGTGTGTTAAAGTTCAGTTTCATAGAAACCACAGATATGCCATACATATACTACTTTTACTGACTGCAGGAAAGAAAACAGCTCCAAACCCGAGAAAGGCATCGTCCCCATGGAAGCACAGAGGTTTTATAGAAAAGTCTGCATTAAAATACAACTAAAAGAAAGCCTAGCAAATACATTACTCTTTGCTTGCCCTACGGATCGAAGGAAACACTGACTTCATTTCAATCTTAATTTTATGGAGCAGAAAAGGAGCAGGAAGAGAAATTATACTTACATATAAGTTGTCAAAGTGGCTGCCAAAGGGGTGGTTCTTAACTACAGCACAGGAACAAAAGAGACGACAATAAATACAGATACTAGACAACAACGTGAAATCAAAGTCAAACTCCTAGCTATACATTTAGATAATGTGACGTTCACATGGGATCAGAGGTGAAATATACTGATTAACTTGAACCATTATGCTCAGATATGTGGCATAAAGCAGTGGTAGGTTGGGGGAGACCACCACCAACTCTTCACCTTCACCTTTCACCTTTCTCTGTGCTCCATTCCACTGCCACAGAGGACAGCGAGCTCCCAGCCCGACTCATTCAGCGTTGCAGTCATGGAGAACAATCTGAGAACCCATTTCTACCCTTCAGCTGCTCGCTGTAACTCCTCTATGGACAGAACTGTGGTGAAGTTTTGCCGCCTCACAGATTTCTTATGTTTTTTGCTGTTTTTTGTCACACTTCAATTAAAATAAGTGAAATAACGGATTAAAACTAATTTTAAGATCAGACAGATAACCTGAGGAAATGCAAAAGTAAAACATCATATCCTCCTTGGTAACTCCTTGTTTCATTTTACTAGCCTAACCCAAACTTTTATAACCAAGAAACCACTTAAATGGAACCTGTCTGACAGCACGAAGTAGGCTAAAAGATCTCAAAGCAACACATCATGCCTCAATCTTAAGGACAGCTGAGAAAGAAAGTAACTGACATCAGGGTAGAAAGGATTTGTAAGGCGTTGGGAATCCAGAGAACCACAATGAGAGCCATTATCCACACATACAGGAAGCATGGGGCAGTGATGAACCTCCCCAGGAGTGGCCCCAAAATGACTCCAAGAGAACATCTAAAGCTCTGCAGGCCTCACTGCCTCAGTTAAGATTCAACAAGAAGAAAGAGAGATTAGGAAAATGGCGTCCATGGAGAGTTCCAAGGCCAAAACCACTGTTGATCAAAAACAACAAAAGGCTTCTCACAAAAATATCCTGCTGATCCCAGAGACTTCTGGGAAAATAATGATGAGAAAACTGGAGATTTTTGGAAGGTGCGCATCCTGTTACACCTGGAGTAAAGCTAAAAGTATTTCAAGAAAAAGCATAACTTCAGTCAAATAGGTGGTGGTAGTATTATGGTCTGCGGCTGTTCTGCTTCAGGACCTGGATGATTTGCCATGACAGATGGCACCACAAATTCTGCTCCAAATGTCTGGCAACCAGTTTGTAACTTTAAAGGTTTAGTTTGGATCTTTTTATAAGCAAGGTTAACGTAAAATTATTGCTAATAGTTCTCTAACCTGTAGTAGAAAGATGTCAAATCACCATGAACTTGTTGGAAAGTAAATAAGTCTTAGGAGTGGTGAATGGCTAATAAGCTAGTCAGATGTACAATTAAGACCAAAGAAAATAGAACAGAACATCACTTCAACATTATAAACTAACCCGTTAGGCTCAAGTGCACTTAAGTTATAAAGTAGGGTAATTACCCAAAGCGCAACAGCAAGTCTACCTCTGAGCTGCTCAAAAAACCAAAATGAAGCTTTTGGTGTGACCTAGTCAAAGTCCAGATTGAGATACCTTCCATAACTGAGATATCATGTCATCATCTTAAACAGACGGTTTTCAAAACCCCTCCAATGTGGCTGAATTATACCAATTATGGGAGGAAGAGTGGACCAAGATTCCTCCACAGCGATGAACAGATCACGGTCAGTTATAGCCAACGATTCGCTGGCAGCTAGCGGCGAGCGTGGCGCAGCCAGGTAACTAAGGTCTTCATTAGCTGCGAGCCATAATCACCTGAATCTGCAGGACCAAACGCTTCATATAACACTTTGGGTCATTAACTTATACGAATTTCACTTTAGGATTTAAATACCTAAAAAAAAGATGTTTTTTCAGTATATGGAAAATATATAAAGCATACTTCAATATCATAATGCACTATTTCATTTGCATATTGTTCTCTATTTTTACAACATTTATCTTTTGGTCATTTCTAATTTTCCTGAACATGTCTATACTTTATAGTGTGGTGCTACATTAGATGTCTCGTTTCCCAGTTTCCATCACTATCTCGAGGTTTTCACTAGTTTATGTTCTACTGCTCTTCAGTGACTTTTGTGGATCTCCTCAGCTTACACAAGTTACAGGAACAACACAAGATGTTGAGATCAAGAGATCAATTTGAGTTCAACACCGGTGAAAAACAACCATTCAGACTCTTTCATTACACCTGGGAACGTTGCAACCTTTCTCTATAGGAATGGGCCAGGATGAGAGATTTTACGGATACTTACTAGCGCCATCCACCCCCGAGGATCCAGAACCCCTCATTCGGATGTACATGAGACCGAGCAGGAGAAAGAAGAGGCAGGCTGCTGTGAGCAGGAACATGGACAGATAGTGAGCACTGAAGCTCCCAGAGGAGACTTGCTCTTCTCTTTTAAACTGCAGCAGGAGCTCATCCTCGGGGACAGCTAACTTTTTCTTCTGGGCTGCAGGTCCGTATGCGTGGTTCGGAACGGGGCTGTGATTAGGAAAGCCCCCCTTGGAGGTAAGAGTCGGGCTGCTGGAACCGGGGAAACGTGGTCTCAGCCCGATGCTGAACCTACCGGCGCTGCTACTCCTGGACGTGCCCTCCTCGCTGTTAACATGGTTGTTTTCTCCGGTCTTACTTTGGTGGTCCTCGCCGAGGGAGACGTAGATTGGCTTCCTGGGAAACATGTGGCTCCGCGACCCTCCCAATGCGTCCAAGTCTTCTTTCCTTTCCTTTTCTTCATCTTCTTCTCTGCCTCCTACCATGGTTCTATTCCCAATCGGATTAAGCACACAGTTTTTTCCTCCGATCCGAGAACCTCTGCCGTCTACATGGGAGGGAAACGGCCCAGCTGAGTAAATCCGTCGCAGCTCCAAACTCCTCCGGTCTCGGTCTGGGCCTCCTGGGCCCCCAACTTCCTCCTCGTCCGAGTCAGAGTACTCTCCAGCTAGTTTGCCTGTGTTCAGACGAGCAGCACTACTGCCATTTACAGGGTGGGAGTTCTGCAGTTCTTCATCACTGAGGTCTTCGTCCCTGGATTCATGATCCTGCCTAGATCTCTTCCCAATCTCCCAACCTAACGAGGCACTTGTCTGTCCGTCTGGACTCGGGAATGAATTGCTTTTTAGAGCAGTCCCAACGCCGTAGTGCTTCTTGTTAGCCTCGTTAAGAGGCGTAGTCACTCTGATCTTCAGCTGTTGTTGTTGAAGGGGTGGGTTTCGGTTCGCTCTTTTGAGGAGATCCAGGCCCTTTCTTTTCAGTGGTGTTTCAGCGTCAGATTCGTCAGAGCTGAAGCCAAGAACAGAGGACTTTAGGCCCGGTCTTCTACCGGAGCTCAGGCGCCTGACGTCATGTCTAACTGGCCTTGATGCCCCTGTGCTGCTGCTGGTTCCGCTGCCACGGCCTTTACCCCGCTTCTGCTGCTCCTCACGGAACTTCTTCAGTTTCTTTACGTACACCGGACGTGTGTTTTCTGTGATTGGGCCAGGAGTGAAACCAAAGCACTTCAACTGGGAAAAAAGCTCCTCATCTGTTAACTGCGTCGACGCCATCTTTGGAGGGGAAAAATGTCTGAAAACGTTCTTCTTCGTCTGTTACTTTATCTAGTGCTGTCGTCACACAAAGCTGCATTACTGCCACCTACATTATTTGAATGTGGTTCAGATTCTTATTTGTGTAATATTCTACATTCAGTTACTTAAACTATGTAGCATTAAACTATACATTTAATAATAATATAATAATATCATTTTTGTCAAATTTGTGGGGATGTTTAAATTATTCACAAACACTGGTGGAGTTAGATTTTAAATTATTTTCATCCAACCAAGAAGTTTGTTCCTAATTTGAAACGAGATGAGGATCTCTGAAAGGTTTATACAACAATTTAAAAAGAGTATTGATAAAAAAAAAACTATTTACATTTTTGTGAAATTTTACATCTGAAAAATGATCTATGCCCTCCTCAATAGTCAATGGAAAAGTGTTTCTTGGCATTACAGCAGTCAAACCTCTTAAAATCCACTCTTTTATAGATCATTTATTTGTGGTGATGAGCTCCAAGTCTTTGAGGTTGAAAGGTCTCTGTGCCATCACCCTAATTTTTACCTTCCTTTTTACTTTCTTGGCTCAGATACAAGTGGGAACACTGGCTGGGCCACTCCATATTGTTAATATTACTTCCAGCTAAAAGAAACATGTTGGTTAAATTAAAAGAGCCTTAATCTGCCATGGGTATGGATAAGTTTGGGCTAAACCAGGCATTTGCAACTTGTCTGAACTAAGGAGATATCTGACAAAGAAAACAACAAAGCCAATAGAGAAATAAAAGACAAAATAATTAGTATATATATTTGCTATATATTTTAACATTTATAAATATAAACACATTGATTTTACATGTCAGCTTCCCCTTTTTTTGTGTTTACTCATTTGAGTTTTATTGCTTTTCCTCATCTTGTTTTGTTGTAGGTCTTTCAGTTCCGATCAGATCATTGTTTCTACATAATTATCAGTAGATTGTCAGCTAGCTTGAGGCCTGGTTCACACTGAGGGCCAGATCACCACCATACCAGAATTATATTATTCTGGTCTAGAACAATAAACGTTTCATCTGCATCACTCACAGGATTGGTGTCAATGTAGTGATATGAAGACACCATGTTACAACACTACTGTTATCATAAAATACTCTTTCTGCTCTGTATTTCATAACAATGTGGGGCTGATCAGAAATTTAACAAGAAGTATGAGAGGTTTAAAGGTGTAAAATAATCAGAATTTTTATTTAGTCTTCTTTTATCTCCAGTTTCCACTCTACATGTCATGCATCAAAATGTTGACCTTTTCTCAATATGTTTGAGATAGGCCAAAACGAGGTAGACACACTCAGCTGAGTACAGGGAGCTGGTGGACCGCTTTGCGGTATGGTGTGGAAAGAATCATCTAATTTTTAATGTGAACAAAACACATATAACAGATTCAGTTATTGAATAAATAACTGAATCTGACTGCACTGTTCAATGATTAGGGTTAATTGTAATGTATGTGTTGTGAATTGGTGCTATGTAAATAAACTGAATTGAATTGATTGGAGATTTCAACAGGGATAGGTCAAACATTATTTCATTCATGAGAGAATAGGTGGAGGTGATGAAGCCGTCACACAAGAAGGGACAGAGCAGACTGTACTTCTTGAGGAAGCTTAGGTCCTTCAGTGTTTGCAGCAAGATGCTGCATATCTTCTATAAGTCTGTTGTGGAGAGTGTGATCTCTTCTGCTATCATCTGCTGGGGTAGCAGCATCAGAGCCAGGGACTTTGAGCTCAACAAACTGGTTCTGTTCTGGGGACTGCTCTGGAACATCTGGAGATGATTGTGCAAAGAAGTAAGAACATTGTGGACAACCCCCCGAGCATCAGTCTGATCTGCTGTAATACAGACCACCACACGATATCCTTCCTGCCCACAGCCATCACCACCTATAATGACTCTTTGAAGTATCTTGGGTAAGATGAGTTACAACAAAGTTTCATTTTCCTTTGGGAGTATTTTTGATTTTACTTGAATATCCCGATGCTACTCTTCCCATTGATGCTCAGTGGGAAGAGTGGTTTTGTATGCATTCATGTCCTAAGGCACTCAACCCTAAGCTGCCTAGTGATCTACATAGCAGTGCCATTTTGTTACAAATGTGTCTTTGTCTGTCTGTAATGTATCTCATAAGATTTTGACAATCAAGGTTTAACACTATTTTCTTTAACACTCAGTGTTGCATTGTGTTCGTTCCCAACGTCTAAGGAAAACAAAGGAGCCAGATTTATCAGATCCCTGCTGGTAAATTAGCAGCTTTGGGGATTAGATTTGACATCAGTTAAGCTTAATGAGTGAAACAATCCATTTATCATGACTCAGAAAAAACATACATTAGCTTTGAGGAACCCAAATTTATTAAACTCATCATTTTGTAAGTAACAATACTTTGGATTTGTTACAAGGGAGCCAGGATATAATTACATTTAATGAGAAATCAGATCCACACTGCACAACACTGGAAAACCGCCAAACCAGCATCGTTATATTCCTGGCAGCGAAGCTTTGAGGTTGAGAAGAATTAACACATCACATGGTGCCAAGCAGAAAACCCCTAACTCATTCAGAGCAGACTCTGGTGAAGGATCTCCTGCATCTTCCCAGTCTCTTGCCTCTAGCTCAGACCGTTTAAGGAGATCCTTTAGGAGAATGGCAGAACCGACCTTTAAGCACAAAATGATACATGCCTCCTTCACACTGCAGAGAAACAAAGAGAGCAGATGTAGGCTAAACAACAAAACAAGTCATCAGATTCCACACAGGTATGTATTATGAAACAAAAACACTAACACTAAGAGAATCCAACAAGTCATTCATTGATATTTAGGTCCCAGTTCAAAGTAAAAAAATAAAGAAAGAAATGCCCCGAATATCATCTGACTGTCTTTATTATTTTAAACAATTATTTTAATATAATATATTGAATGTAGTTAAGTGTAATCCAGGACTTTTATATAGACAGTACAAAAATTGTCTGGATCAGGACCTCAATGCGGTTCTTCAGATCACTTTGGAAATCCCAAGTTCAAATCTAAGTACACCCTATGATACGGCAGAACCACCTTTAGCAGCAATGACTGTCAGTAGTAGTTTCTGGATGATTTCATCAGTCACTCACATCACTGTGGAAGAACGTTTTACATTGCATCAGCTCATTAAGTTATGCACACATTGGCTTCTGCACATCTCTCTTGAGAGATTCTCTCATGAGAATGGTTCCTAGGGCAGCATTTTAGCTGATTAGCAATTTACTATTGCTGTAAATTGTGATATGATATCAATTCTCATTAACCTTCATTTTGCAGGCATTTGTCTTATTTTACCAATGTGAACTGGCTAAACAGACTCTAAATATTATATCCCACTAAATATTGCATACAAGCAGCCCTTTGCAACAGACTGATGTTGGGGTGATGACTGTGTTTTGATACATTGTGCACTTCTAATTTTAATCCCATATTGGCCTGAGATCCATCTTTGGATCCTGGCTTGTGGGGGCTTCAGCTGCTGTGCTGCTGGGTAACACTTACTGCTTAAAGAAGTTCTCAGGTCTTCTGCAGTAATGGCCGAACAAAGGAAACAGGTTCCTGGTCATGTCAAACTGAAGCTGAGCTGCTCCACCATCACTGAAGTGATTAGTCAAAATAACCTAACAGACAGACACAAACATTTCAACAGATTATAGGCAACACTGCTGTGAGCTCAGCAGCTAAACAGACACTTCCAGGGATTATTTCTTTTTTTCCTGCACATCTCTGTATGTATTTCCAAAAGAAGTATATTTCTCCCTCCTGGTACTGATCCAATTGAATGTATTGCTTCTAGTAAAACAAGAAAACAACTGAGCTTGTAAGAAAATCCTCATTGATCTACTAAAGTCAGACGATCAGAGACTAGCACTTTATCAGTTTACTAATTGAAGAATTGACTAAAAATGAATCTAAGTAACTGATGTTAGTGAGAGGTTTTGCAGTGTTGCTTTCTACATGAAACTCCAATTAAAACATGAACATTCTTGTTCCATCCATACTTTAAAAGAATTCGTACCAAACTGGTTTCAGTGCAACATCTTTTACTGGTTCTTGCTGTGCACCAGTTATGTTTCCATCAGCAAAGCACCAAAATCTATGGCTCTATTTCAGCTAAATCACAGAAAAAAATGACTCATCAGGAGCGAGGGGGCAACAACCAACGAAAATGATGTGAATACATTTATTTTTTAATCTCTTTCATTTAAAACGACAAACAACTGAGCCTTAAAATGTAGAAAAGGCTGGACAACAAACTCATCGTCTCTACTGGTTTGTTTGATGTCATCTGCCACATAGTTCATCATAAAACTACTAAAATAGCAATTATGCTCGAATCTCCATTCATAAAACACTGATGGGTGTTTTTCTATGACCAGCTGATGTTTAGAAATTCATTTTGAAGCAGAGTTTATAAATCCTGTTTGCAGCACTGCTTTAAATACCAGAAGTTCTCTGTGAAACACTGATTTCAGATTTGATTCGTGGTATTTAGTTATAAGCAAACATTTGTTAAACTGTACTAAACTATTAAGAATCATCTGTAGCAGCAGCCCTAGTGAAGAACTGAAATCACTTTGATGGAGAAACCCAAGCTGTACTCTTAGAACGAGTGTAGAAGTTCCTGTTCTGCAGAGCAGAACAATAAACCATTGAAGGCAGGCACATTGACAGATCACGCTAAGCCTTTCTACGTCTGCAGTTTTCATCCATCACACATTCTCAATGAAATGTAGATATGACAGCAGATATACTGCTGTAGGCCAGGTTATTTAGACTGTCCAAGCTGCAGCTCTCTGATTGTGATACATTGTCCAATGGAGTCCAATGGTCATTTGAACAAATGTCATTTAATCACATTAATAATTAATCATTTCTGGATTTCTAAAATATTCTTTAAACTGACCATCAAAAACCATATAAAATCAGTGCTCAAAATTAACTGAAACAATTTAAACAAACAGTAAACTGAGAAAATATTGAGCAAAAGGATCCTGCAACTTTTAAGGCTAGGCTTAAAACTTTCCTTTTTGATAAAGCTTATAGTTAGAGTGGCTTAGTTTATCCTGAGCTATCTCTGTAGTTATGCTGCTATTGGCTTAGGCTGCTGGAGGACATAATGACCATTTTCACTCTCTCTGCTACATTATCCTACTACTCTCCAGTTTTGCATTATTTGCTGTTATTTCAGCTTTTAACTTTGTTCTCTCTCTTTTCTCTTCCTAGAAGCTACACCTGGCCTGACTCTGTGTCTACCTGTGACACCTTTCTGGAGAGGGGAATCGTCCGAGCTTCTGCTCGCAACAACTTAATGCTCACCATCTACCGATGATCCACATGGTCCTGTCTTTCAGTGTTTAACCCTTTCTCTCTCCTAGACATAGCTACTGACTGAGCTTTTACTGTAACTAACTCTATGTGCTCTCTTTCAGACTCTAACCTTGAAAACTGGCTCAGAGTTTATCTGTTCCTTCTTTCTAGGTGAAACGACTAAAGGAGCTACATCCATTAACATTTACTTTTCCTTCCCATAGAAAGTTCTCCTGGATCAGTGCTTCTTTGTTCTCTTTGTGTCTCTGCTCTGTTCTCTCTAACCCCCAGTCGGTCGTGGCAGATGGCCGCTCACACTGAGCCTGGTTCTGGTTCTGCTGGAGGTCCTTCCTGTTAAAAGGGAGTTTTTCCTCTCCACTGTCGCTACATGCATGCTCAGTATGAGGGATTGCTGCAAAGTCAACGCTAGTGACTGTCCACTGTCTCTACATGTTCATCCGGGAGGAGTGAATGCTGCAAGTCACTGACTGGATGCAATCTGCTGGGTTTCCTTAGACAGAAAAACTTTTTATCCAATTTGAATAAATAACAGAATCTGACTGCACTGTTCAATGATTAGGAATAATTGGAATGTATGTACCTGACTTTTGTGAAGTGCCTTGAGACAACATGTGTTGTGAATTGGTGCTATATAAATAAAACTGAATTGAACTGAGTTGAATTAAGAAAATAGAAAAGTTTATACAAATAGAAAAAGGTAAGCTTAAATGTTTGATTTAAAGTTAGATGTTGTTGCATCTCAACTACAGTTTACAGTCCAGAAATGTCTAATTGTAATTCACAGATGATCCTCTGTGTTTGTTGCATATTAATGAATCTATAAAAAAAGACAAAGAACAAATTTTCTGTGAGTGAGCCACCTGTCCTGTTTGACATAATGGAGAGGTGGGTATACATAAACATAGATACAGGGGTTGGACAATGAAACTGAAACACCTGTCATTTTAGTGTGGGAGGTTTCATGGCTAAATTGGACCAGCCTAGTAGCCAGTCTTCATTGATTGCACATTGCACCAGTAAGAGCAGAGTGTGAAGGTTCAATTAGCAGGGTAAGAGCACAGTTGGTAAAACCGCTGACAGTACTTACGCTACTTTCTCCAGGCTTGCAAGAATTGGTCCCGAGAAACGTGCTTATTGTACTGAGTTAGGCTGCATAGTAGCTTACATGTTGTTTGGGTTTGGGTTGTTTGTCTACTCTTGTTGGCGAAAGATCAACTTTCTTACAAGACGATCTGTATAGATATTGACTTTTTCCAAATAAGCAGTCTCTGTAATAAAAATGGTGTCTCTGAACAGTTTTCACCTAATCTTTATAGAAACAAGTCTCTGAACAGCCACAGACAACATGAAGTTACATTTGTTTAGACAGAGACTCAATATTTAGTCAAGTTTTTAATATTTGTTTGTGATTCTGATGGAAAATCCTGTTTTCAAGTTTGAACTATTTTAAATATGAGGTCTTCTGAATGCATTATGCCACCAATTCAGTCCAATTAAATCAAAGTTCTTTTATTGTGTCTTAGTGCTCTGTATTTTTGAAAGTATTTTTGGATTGAATTGTTGGAAGCAAAACAGTAAAATAAAGCAGCTGAGTGTGTGAGACTAGCTGAGCACTGGTAATGTGAAGCTACTAAATGCAAATGGAACAATCTGCATCAATTTATATTGAACTTCACTCAGCTAACACATGAAGTGGGTAACATGCCATACCTCTTGGTAGATAAAGTTGTCCAGTTTTTCTGCTAAGCCCTGCCAAGCAAGTTGGAACAGTGAAGCACTCAAGACCTGATGAAGGTTCAGCAATCTGTCCCTCACACACAGCATCATGGGACATGCTGAACTGGACAGGGACATGGCAGAGTGGTCTTGTGGAGGTGGAATGGACAACCATCTAGAACAGAGTGAGCAAAATATTCATTACATTCTTTAAAAAGTTTATTCTACATAATGTGAGCCAGTTATTTTCTACTGCTTCCTCCATAGTGGGTCGTGGGGAAGCTGGTGCCTATCTCCAGCAGTCTATTTATTCTACAGAATGTGTAAACTGTAATTTAGAGTCCAAGACATAAAACAGGACAAAATAAAACTGACACCAATGACTAACAAAAGCAAAACAGGATTTCCCTTTATTTTATTTCTAATGTTTCCAATCCACTCACTGAGAAAAACCAATAGGCAGGCAGAAAAAATGGCCTGATTTAGATGTGACTTGGTGCACATGGAGATGATGTTGAATGATAGTGTTGCAGACAGTTGCTGGAGCATCCAACAGTCAGTCAGAACACTAAGTGGTAGTTACCCATACAGGGGTTACCTGATCAGGTTGCCACATTAGACAGCATCAGCAGCATCTGACTATCTGAGTCTAACAAGTGTTGCATTTTGGTCGCATCGTGTAACTGCCCACCATGCAGGGTGCACAGACAGTTGGAGTCATCCTATAGTGTGTCGTAAAACATGTTCTAACCCATTACCAGGCTTACCTCTCCTGACAGTATGGTTGGGCTTTTTCAGCAGTGTCTCTCATAAGGAAGTGTAGGAGTCTTCCCAACATGTCTCCTTTTAATCGATCCAGCAGTGACAATAGCCCATCAAACAGAGATCCCTCCAGGGAAGCTAGGCGACCCACCTCTGTCATTTCAAGGCTGCCCAGTACCTCTTGTTCACCCAGCGAAACCACAGCCTGCTGCAGCTGGAGGAAAAACTGGACAAGGACACAGGAACCATAAACTAAATATCCCAATACATTTGTTTAGCCCTTAGGAAGCAGTCAAACACTCTACTAAAAGACACTCTTCTCTGGGTCTTTCAGTATAAGCTGAAAGATCTTAACCGACCAGCACAAAGCACCTAACTGGGAAGTGGAGGAGAAATGATTCCTGGTTTTCAACATGTTCAGCAGGACAATAATAAGTGCAGAACTTTGAATACATTCTGCTGGTGCTGCAGTAAAATAAAGATCAATACTCACCACATTGTCACCCCAGTCTCTTAGAATGGTTGAAATGTAGTTAACTGCATTAAGGATGGCACAATAACGGGTCCCCAGTGGGCAGCGGGACTCTTCCTTCATCACCTGGGAATAAAAGAAAAGACTTAATTACTTTTATTGGCATTCCAGACAAACCTAGTGAAACAAAACACGGTTGATCTTATCCACATGAGTGTTACTGGAGACTCAGTAGTCTTCAGGTTGGAGGTTCTGGTTGTTCTTGATGTACTGGAGTGCTGTTTTATTCCTGATGAATGGAGACTAAACAGCTGATGGGAAGGCTGAGAGGGATCTCTCACAACAACAGTGGATTCTTATCTTCTCTTCTTCTCCATGGTCTCTAAGGAAGGGTAGTGCTGTTTTCCTGCTGTACTTGTGCTGTGATGCAGCTCATCAGGATGCTTTCAAAGACTGGAGAGATGATTTGTGTCACATGCTGCAGTCTCTTGAGGAAAGGCATCTTCTTGTTGGACTGTGTGGTGGTGAAACTTCCTCAATAATGTATAGAAAAAGGGTGAGCAGTACCTGCTAATCCCGGGTACCTGTGTCTCATTTCTCATCCAGTATGCTTTAAGAGGACTTTTTATGTTTTTATTAACAGTGTCATGATATGAGTTTTTATGATATAAATTACAACAGGCGAGTCATCCTTACCTGAGTTAGTCGTATGCGGAAGTCATCGACCAATTCCTTCTGCAGCCCAAAAAACCTGAGCTGTGCTGAAGGACTGGGCAAGGCCCGGTAACGTTCTGTAGTTTTGTAACCAAACACAGAGTTAGTTATATATTTTGAACTATGTATATATATATATATTCCTAAACCACTAAGTATGCAGTGCTCTGAAATGATTTTAGTTTGCCTAAACTTTATTCAGGGCTGATGTTATTCATCCCTGGTTCTGGAGTGGTTTAACACAAACAATGGGACACTTGGAGCCCATTTGCTTGGCAATCCTGTTGCTTGTTCTTCTACCACACTTTCCTTCTACCCAACTCTACATTAACATGCTTGGATCCAGAACTCTGAACAGCCAGCTTCTTTAGGAATGACCTGTTGTTGCTTAGCCTTCTTGCAGAGGGCTGCTGGACATCTGACAGGTTAGCAGTCTTCACCTTCATCATGTAAGCCATAACATAACATTCTCGGAATTTTACCAGCAATAAGTTACACACATGCAAATGAACAGAAGTCCTTGGAACATATTGTTCTGTATGCAGTGAATTGATATTATACTGTATGAGTTTGTGTCTGATAATTGAAGCTACACTACAAGCTTGAGAAGGAGATGAATTTCAGTCCACAGATACCTTCCCATCTTCTACTTTATGTGTGAAAACCTTTAAAAATGCTAAATGATGAGGTCTTACCTGTGATAACCTGTAGTAGAGTCATGAATGTCTCTGCACACTCAGGCGCCTTCAGCTCATCCATATCACTGATGTCTTTATACTGAGATGTCCACCCTCCCTCAGCAGACAGCATAGCATCCATCTTCTCTACAGCCACTGGGAGCAAACAGAAAGAAAAGCAACGGAAGTGTGGAAAACATGGAGGATGTAACATTTTGTCGGGGGTTTTGATGTGATAGCTCTTAAACCCCAAACATTTGATAACGCATATCTCAAAATTACCTGGAGGAAAATATTATGAAATCACAGAAACTACAGAAAATTAAAGGAACCTCTAGTACGTCAATGTTTCATTTAGACCTTTTCAGAAGATGTCAGAATTTGGTGTCAAAATAAACAGGTGTAGAGAATATGCACTGGAAGCCTGAAACAACACCCCCTGCCCCTTCTCCCTATAATTTATCCCACTTTAGAGGTCTTCTCCAAGCTGTTTCACCACAGCAGAAAACGAAATGAACAGGAACATTTCAAATGAGCACATCTGGAAAGATGCGGATGGGTTTGGACAGATATTTATGTCAAAAACACATTTTAGTCACATTGTGAGCCAGATGGTGAAAAAGACCTTCCTTACTATATCTGAAAACGATGCTGCAGCCTTTGAAATATCACAGTAGGATGTATAGAAACATTGGGATTTGTTTGATTACCATCCATAAAATACATGGCTTTTTAGTTTGCCTGTTGGAAATTTGCCACAACATTATGTTGCAGAGATTTGTAGGAACATAAAGAATAGTGTGAATATACAGGAGCCAGTTAGTATCTGTCACATCTCCTGATCCCAAAGCAGCACCCTCTTCCTTGTCCATTTAGCTTTAGCTAAGACATGCTCCACTTGCAGACTAATTATTTTGCTCTCCTCTGAAAGAACAATAAATGGGAAAGGAAGAATGGGCTGGTTGACACCAAACGTCATTAGCTGGAAATAGCAGCACTGTGCAGAACCGCCTTTGCTGATGGGTCTTATCCAGTAAATCATTTTAAAACCATTTTATTTAGGCCTATTTTTAGAAACGAGGAAGGACTATAATCACTTTTAGCTCATTCCTGTTAGCTTTGCAGTCATGATGGACAGAGTTTCAGAGCACATTGTTAATCCCACTGCTGGTCCAGGAAATAACCTGCTTTTCTCATCTCGCATAACCAGAATTACTACAAATTACAACATAGAAGTCTGAATGGTCCCGGTGTTGGCTGCTCGGTCAGCTCAATATTAGAGTTGTTGTAGCTCATACACCCCTCATGTCAAGACAACATTAACATCCTCTGCTCCTGGTCTTTTTCTAAAGAAAACTCCCTGCAGTATTCCTGGTCTTTAGTTCTTCTCACTGCCAGGAAGCCATTGTGCTGCTGTTTTAACAGCTGGGCCGTATTCTTCCTACCATGCTGCCCCCGACCTTAGGCAAAATTCCGCCTACTTCTGTTTCCCTGTCTTATTTTTATTCTATATTGCATTAACAAAACATGTGGCCGAATTAAGACTTGAATCTGACGTGGGCCTCTTCAAGTCAAGGCTTAAAGACATATCTATTTAAGATGGTTTTTAATACCTAGTAGTGTGACACTTTTAACATCTTTTTCTTTTGTTTCCTATGTTTTTATGTTGTTTTTTTATCCTAATGCTGTTTTATTGCTTGTGCTTTATGGGTTTTATTTTATCTTACTTACTGTAAAGCACTGTGGTTAACCTAGTGGTTATTATAAAGGGCTATACAAAGACATTATTATTATTAACTGTTTACCTAGTGTCAAAACCTGATTCTTAGGTTAGAAAATACACAAAACATTGAAAGAGGTGTATTGTGGTGAGATAAGGCCTTCAACCCAAGTAAAGAAGAAACTAATTTAAAGATAACTCTAACTTTTAGTTTTGGGGACTCTGGATGCTATTCATTTAAGAACTCACTCTTCCTTTCCACAGCGAGCCACTTCTGAAGGAATGCATCCTCCAGCAGGATGTGGAGTAGACCAGGCAGTGTTGCAGGGTAGGAATGATGGCTTCTCAGGTCCTTTTCAAACTGGAGCACCTCTTCCACCAGGTGGCAGAAGAGCCCATCATCATACAGCATTCGAGAAGCATCACTGGCTACCTTCTCCTGGACTACACATACCAGACCTCGACACAGCTCTACCTGCAGGCAAATACACACGGAACATTTTGCTTATCTCATCATTTTCCACCAGCAGACATTTTACACGTTTTCTTCCTCTTTTTTTTGCTTTTCTTTCTGATTTCAAAGAATTTTTAGTTGAAATTTTCTGATGCTTTCTAAAGCTAGAGTTAAACATTATGATGTAATATATTTATAGTAAATCAAGACATTCTAATTATTAATGCCAACCTGACTAAGTAATGTTACAGATTAAAACATACTAACCAATAAAATAAATGACAGAATTTCATATATAGAATCCATGTTGTTCCATTCAAACTAGGGCTTGGTCTTTAACATTTTAATTTGGATAAATTAATATCAGAAAACATCATGTGTTAAATAAATATTTGTAAAAAAAAGTGTATTTAGATATCCTTTAACCAGGAAAGGACTACTTTAGATTACAAATCTCTTTGGTCAGAGCGCTCTGGCCAAGACAGGCGGCAGCACCAAAACTGTTGTAGTTGGAAAACATATAACAATCAGGACAGTCCAACAGTGAAGCAGATTAAATTTAAATGCATAAAGGTTTGAAATATTAATTGATAATAAAATTGGTTATAATGACAAATGTGTTCTGAGCACTTAGAGCCAAAAGAACTTAAAATAAATTGGTCAAATAAAAGAGCTTACTATTGAATTTTCCCTTTTTTCTTAAACTGGGGTAAGAAATATAAATAGAAGAAATACGTAACAGAACCAGGCACCAGATATACAAGAGGAATCAAACTGCACTGCCGTGATGTGGGTCTGCAGCACTGAAACTACTCATCAGTTAGGAATCCAACTTCCAAAAAGTTTTGTAATCATTTCATTCTCTTTTAAATCCAACCTGAAAGAAATGTCTGAAAATTCTGTATTATTTGTAATGATGTGTAAATAGTACTGCACTTACAAAGCTAGAAGTGGTCTCAGTGTCACGTTTGGAATTATTTCTTTAACCATGACCTTTATTAATCAGTGAAACATTCAGCCTACATCAGCTAACATACCTTGGCACTTATAGTTTGTCCAGCTTGGTCAAAGACGGGCTGAATCTTTTCCTCCATGAAGGTTGAACTGTTCTCCATCCATTTCAGAACTTGTGTGAGGTACCACTCTGGCTGGAAAAATGAACGGAGGAGAAACCATTCTCAGCTTGTTTAGTGTTGGTTGAGCTCCCTGAGACAGCACTTTCTTTAATAAAGTACTAAACCAAACATGTATAATGTTTTTAAACGAGGAGTTCTAACAAGCAGTTGAGATAAAGAATATATATTTAACTTACTGTAGCAAGTTTAATTTCACAACAATAGAAATAATTATTCAATCCTAAAGCTAACATGAGTGAAAATCAGCTGCAGTGTCGAAGCTCTAAGAAAAGGATGGCTTTCATGACTGAGGTCATGACCTCCAGCAATACGACATGAAGCTTTAAAGCACAGAAATACTGTTCCATCTAGGTTAAGATGGAACGAAAATAACTTTGAAGGGAAAATTTAGCCAATCCATAGAGAGATTGGTTTAAATTTAGTTTAAAGTTTACAAATATAAAGCAGCAAAGCAAAAGAAAACATAAAAAATGACCAAAAAATACTTTTTTGTCCCTCACTGTGGAAATTCCAGTACATCAGCAGCAAAGTGATTGGCCAATAGAAACACATGATTTAAAAAATGAAGCTTAAAAAAAAGAGATAACACTCGTATGCATTTTCTCTTACTATCTGACAATAAACCACACCAAACCTTCCTGGTATAGGTTTGCTAGGATTATCAAAGCTTTTTCTATTTGCTGAATGCCAGAATACTTTGAGAATTTCTTTATTACTTCTGTTAAAATGACAAAACTTCTTACAATAGTTTGTGATGATCACAATTTCTATAGCACTGAGTCCAGGGCTTTGTAATGCCCAATCTAGAACACTGATTTTGTTGTCCTTAAATTACTTTGTAACTAACGAGGTGGTAGGATAATGGCCATTGTCCATTTGTCCATAACTAATGTCTTGGGATGTTGCTTGAATATTCCATTGAACGTTCTTTCCTTAATATTCCATCTATTTTGTGAAGTGCACCAGTCCCTCCTGTAGCGACACATTCACAACACAATGCTGACACACAGTTGGGATGGTGTTCTCAGGCAAGCTTTCCCCTTTTCCTCCTAACGTAAGGATGGTCATTAAGGTCAAAACACTTCAACTTAACTTTCGTTCTGAGAATGAATCTCAGTTGAAGGAAGCAGGGAAAATATCTCATGCCTCAAAATGAGGGAATTATGACTGCAACTACATTTTGTGTAGGGTGTTCAGTGCATGAGAGACCTTGTGTATGGAGTTGGTTTGGCGATTTCCATAGAAATGGTATCTGAACCTCTTGGTGAGTGGCTGCAACATGATCTGAATGGGTAGACAGAGGGGAGGTGCTGGTGAGAAAAGGTTGGATGAAGACACGGAGGGCGGTCCTTGGGTGGAGGCTGAAGCTCTCTGAGATATGAGGTCATCACTTTGAAGGAAGGTTAAAGAAGCGAGCTCATGGAAGCTTTCAGGTATAATTGTAATGCTGATCAGAATTTTTAGAAATGCTCTTTTAATGTCAGGAAATCCCTGAAATCACAGTTTCACAATGTCAAAATTTCACATGAAGATTTCTAAAAATTTTGATGTGATATTTTGTTATTTATTTTTTTTGTTGCTACACACGTGGACATAATTATTGGTACCCCTCGGTTGATGAAAGAAAAACCCACAATGGTCACAAAAATAACTTGAATCTGACAAAGGTAATAATGAATAAAAATTCAATGAAAATCAACAAATGAAAGTCAGACATTGCTTTTCAAACATGCTTCAACAGAATTATTTTTAAAAATAAACTCATGAAACAGGCCTGGACAAAAATGATGGTAACCCTGAGAATAATGTGACCAAAGGGACATGTTAAATCAAGGTGTGTCCATTAATTAGCATCACAGGTGTCTACATTCTTGTAATCAGTCAGTGGGCCTATATATAGGGCTACAGGTAGTCACTGTGCTGTTGGTGACATGGTGTGTACCACACTCAACATGGACCAGAGGAAGCGAAGGAAAGAGTTGTCTCAGGAGATTAGAAAGAAAATTATGGACAAGCATGTTAAAGGTAAAGGTTATAAGATCATCTCCAAGCAGCTTCATGTTCCTGTGACTTTAGTTGCACATATTATTCAGAAATTTAAGATCCATGGGACTGTAGCCAACCTCCCTGGACGTGGCAGCAGGAGGAAAACTGATGACAAAACAAGGAGACGGATAATACGAACAGTGACAAAAGAGCCCAGAAAAACTTGTAAAGAGATTAAAGGTGAACTTCAAGCTCAAGGAACATCAGTGTCAGATCGCACCATCCGACGTTGTTTGAGGCAAAGTGGACTTAATGGGAGAAGACCAAGGAGAACACCATTGTTGAAAACAAATCAGAAAAAAGCCAGACTGGAATTTGCCAAACTACATGTTGACAAGCCACAAAGCTTCTGAGAGAATGTCCTATGGACAGATGAGACAAAAACTGAACTTTATGGCAAGGCACATCAGCTCTATGTTCGCAGACGGACAAATGAAGCATATGAAGAAAAGAACACTGTCCCTACAGTGAAACATGGAGGAGGCTCTGTTATGTTCTGGGGCTGCTTTGCTGCATCTGGCACAGGGTGTCTTGAATCTGTGAAGGTATAATGAAATCTCAACACTATCAAGGGATTCTAGAGAGAAATGTGCTGCCCAGTGTCAGAAAGCTTGGTCTCAGTCGCAGGTCATGGGTCTTGCAACAGGATAACGACCCAAAACACACAGCTAAAAACACCCAAGAATGGCTAAGAGGAAAAAACATTGGACTATTCTGAAGTGGCCTTCTATGAGCCCTGACCTGAATCCTATTGAGCATCTTTGGAAGGAGCTGAAAACATGCTGCCTGGAAAAGGCACCCTTGAAACCTGAGACACCTGGAGCAGTTTGCTCATGAGGAGGGGGGCAAGATACCTGCTGAGAGGTGTAGAAGTCTCATTGACAGTTATAAGAATCGTTTGATTGCAGTGATTACCTCAAAAGGTTGTTCAACAAAATATTAGCTTAAGGGTACCATCATTTTTGTCCAGGCCTGTTTAATGAGTTTATTTTTTTAAATAATTCTGTTGAAGGATGTTTGAAGCAATGTCTGACTTTCATTTGTTGATTTTCATAGAATTTTTATTCATTATTACCATCGTCAGATTCAAGTTATTTCTGTGACTGCAGATACCTTAACCTAATGAAACACCACATTTACCTGAACATAACTTTTTCCTGAACCAGAGAGACGGGACTAAATACAGGGAGTCACATATTCTAACAGCAGTTATACAAACGACTACATTAATGACAGTTCTCAATATATGTGACTATTTGTATTTGACTCCAGTTCCTTATATAAATGGTGGTCACCTGAAATGTTTTGATTGGCTTATCAACATTTTTTACTTTAAGTGACATTAGAGTCACATTATCTGATAACAGATATCCGAATGTGTTTCTATCTGTATCTCAGTCCAGGTTGTAAACAGCGCCCCCTGGAGTCTCGTTATTTGATGTTCACAGGCTCTGATGTAATGTCAGTCTTAATGCAGCCAAGTTGGCATATGTATCTACTGATGTAGCTATGCATATGCATATTTATACGTAACAAGGATCATAATGGAAGCCCTTTGCTGCCATCTAGTGGGTTGGAGTTACACCCAGTAATGATTAACTTCCCCAACTTGATTACTAAACACCTGATGTATTTAGCTGACCTATGTGCTATGTTTAAATGAACAATCCCTGCTTAATTCATGCTCTGCTTCACACAAAAATGTAATTATTTTTAATTATTAATTAATTAATAATAGATTAATTCAATTTAATTGTTATTGTTACATCCTGTCAGAGAGAACAGTGTGTTACCAGTGGGTAACATCTCTGGAACAGCTACTTTAAACTGCTAGTATGGAAGATAAGAACAGACGGCGCCTGCCGTCCTTGACAGAAAATAACATTTAGGCAAAACTTCACACGGAGGATCTCTGACTACAGTTGAGCAAATATGGTCCATAATAATCTCACTCCCAGGAATACAATGATCAGTTCAGTCAAGGTAAATTTAGATTTAAAAAAAAAACTACATTTTAAACAATAGATATTATTGAACTGTTTCACAGAAATATTGCCCCTCTTTAGCAAAAATCTAGAGGGCACGGCGGTTTGTAAATAAATACAAGATGAAAAGGATGGAATGGCATGTCAAATATATCTGATAGATCCCTTTACAAATCTGAGGTCAGGATGAAAGGATACGAGGTCTGCAGAGCAAGCAGCTGTAGCAAGAGCCCCTCCAACTGGCTGCTGAGATCCTGATAGTTAGCAGGGGGGGTCACTGCCTGGTTGGGTGTGATAATTGGCCAATGAAGCTGAGCCAATACTTTCTCAAATTCACTATGAAAGAAATAAAAAGGAGAATTTGTCATTTTGTCTTTTGCATCTCTAAACTGAAACTTAACAGAAGGTGGGTTTGAGGGTGATCCACCTGGTCAGTCGATCCTTGATGATGTTGTGCCAGAAACAAAGAGTTTTTCTGAGAAAGTCACAAAGATGGGAGCATTCTGATTGGTTCAGCCCACAGTCCAGGGCTGCCATGCTCTCTACTCCCTTTATGGCGTCCCATACACTGTTGATCATCAGAGACTGCTGGACTGCAGCACTGTGGACACAGCAGCAGGCCCACTGGGATTACACAGCAGCAAAACAAATAGCCCTACCAGATCCTTAAAGGTGTGATCCACAAAAATATTTTCTAAACTGAATCAGAGGAGACAAGTACAATCGCTGTTGAAAAAGGTCGATTTCCACCTCTATTTTATTTTCACACAAGCACACCATCATATCATTCCTTCTCAGTCTGTAGAGTGAAATCACTTTTATGGCAACTAAGGGGATTTATGTGAACAGGGTCTTAAAAGTCTCCATTTACTGACAGTGTTTTGGTCCTACCTGGAGCTTTGTCACTTCAAAAGATTGACAAGAAAAAAAGAACATTTCCATATATAGACACTCCACAAAGAGCAGAGATGTGATAATCAACATTAGAATTTTGACATGTTCACATCTCATCTTTTTATCATGAAACAACAAAGCACAAAAAGATTTTAAAAAACGAAAACATCACCAAATATCCATGTGGAGTGCCGATTTATTATTACTTCACCTTCTTCCTTCCTGTTTTCATGTATACAGCTCTGGATTTGGACTGGGTGTTGGTATTTATTATATCATTTATCGTTATTGCAAAACAGGAAGAGTGTCAATATATATCAATAAATTCAAAAATATTACTAAATACAGTTACTTTCTGCAGTTTAATGATAAAAAACACTCTTCTTTTTGTAAACAGTGTCCTGGAGAAGCCCGTTTTAAACGTGTATGTTCTTACAGCATTATTTGTGTTTGCTGGACTTTGACTGCAGTCACAGCCACACAGTTGACTAAAACAACAAGGCAAAGAAGTTGAAAATACTTTTAGCCATCACTTTTACCATTATCACAATAAATACAACTAAATATTGCGATAAAACTTGTCCATCCCTAGAGGGAACTACAGTTTTTCTATGTAGTTGAATACTTTATTATGTGATCACATATTGGCATATGTACTGAATAAACAACACAAGTGTGATGTAGGCTGTCACATCCCAGCACTGAAACCTGTTATCTCTGTACATTGTTCATATATGGCCATGCACCTGTTGCTATTTAAACTTTAGACCTGGCAAAGCTTCAGGTAGGACTCAAACGCTTTTCTTCCTAATAAAAGCTGCTAGACCACTGAACCTCTAATATCTACCTTCCTTCATTCATTTTAGTGTATTTAGCCACTTAGAAATTATTGATAGTAAAGATTTAGTAACAATACTTTTAAAAAGTATTTGCCCATTCTGACATGATTGATTTTATGTCAAACTTTGAATAATGATTTATATCAGCCAAAGATGACCTGAGTAAATTCAGAAAGTAGTTTTGAAATTATTTCACTTAATAGGGGAAAAACTCTCCAGAGCAACCTGGCCTCCCTCATTTACCAAACACTTTTTGGTGATCACAAAGACTTTTGGGAAACTAGTCTGTGGACTGACAAGAAACAAATTTATATCTGGTGTAAAACTAAAATCGTTTCAGAAAAACCTCCATTAGGTTTTGTGTTTATTTAACTATTGTAGTTTCTGAACCATCCCTCCCAGTTTACTGTACCTAAGTTCCTCTATGTGGTAAAGGCACTTCAGGTACTTCATGGATCTTTCTATAAAGTCCACATGGTTACATGTCTGGCCAAGATCATCCATCCACTGACTGGTCCCCTGAAGGTGCTGGAAAAGATTAAGGATCAATATCATTATTTATACAAACACCTTTATACATCCACTGACAGAAAGACTGAACTTGCATAGAACCAACTGGACAGACTACAGTTTCAGAAACAAAATCTAAATTTTGTGGCGTCTGGGTAGTAAAAGTAAAAATGCTCTTACCCGTTAGAAAAGCAAATCTCCTGAAAAATGACAACATTTCCTAATGGTCCATTATTGAACTCATCTTAAATCTATAGGAGCAGATCTTTGAACATGTCACTATTCTCTCATCATTATCTTTGCTTTCTACCAACAAATCAAAATGTGCCCTTCACAAAGCAGTCCTTCTACCTGCTCCAGCTTGTTGGAGATAAGTTGTTCTCTCTGCAGGAGGCCATCCAGAGAACATCTGACCTCCACTGCAGCAGAAAGAGCTGCTGAAACTTTAGGAGGCACAGAGCTGCAGACAGTCAGAACCTGAATGAAAAAAAGGAGAAAAGATTAATATTGGACTTCATTATGCAATAAGCTGCACTTTTCCCCTATGCAGTTAAGTTCATCTGATTCTACATCAAACTCTGACGCCTGTACTTCTTCTTGAGTTTGTAATGTTTGGCAGTGCAGCAATCTCTCTGCACTTTCTGTAGAGTTTGTAAACAAGATCAAGTAGATCCATATTAAAACACAGACCCAAGGTTTGCGAATATTCTGATATAATATAATCTTCAGTGGCTCTCTGTTAGGACCCCAGCCATGGTTACAACATGAAAGTCCGGTACAGGAAAAGGGGTAACAGCGGACTTCCCGTGACGTCACTGTCCAAATAAAAGCATCGCTCTTGCTACATTCTGTCTCTTCTACGCAGCTCCCCAGGGGTCTGGACGGAGGGACACAGCGTGCTAATGTCTCTTTGCTGACAAACAGACATAACTCTTCAAACTGGATCCAAGAGAATCAGAATCAGAATCAGCTTTATTGCCAAGTTTGTACATACAAACAAGGAATTTGACTCCGGTACACTTTGCTCTTTGGTTTTTGTTTTTGCACTACAGAATATACATATTTACAATGTACAATATACATATATATAAATAAATAAAAAGGTGCATTTGCAACATCTGTCTGCTGTTGTTTTGTATTTTATTGAATGTTCAACAGAGAAACAGCCTGGGGGAAGAAACTGTCTCTGTGGCGGCTGGTTTTAGTTAACAGCGCTCTGTAGCGTCGGCCTGAAGGCAGAACTCAAACAGTTTATGTGCAGGGTGTGTGGGGTCTGCAGAGATTTTAGCAGCTCTTTTCCTGACCCTTGACCTGTATAAGTTTTGGATGGAGGGAAGGTCAGCCCTGATGATTCTCTCTGTAGTCCTGATTGTTCGTTGCAGTCTGGACCTGTAGTGTCATACGATCACGCGATCATTTGCACTAAGTTAAGTAGGAATGAATTGCTGTTTGTGTATCTGGTATTCATTCATGAACAGGGGTAATTAAGGTACAAGCGTGGCTTGACTTTTCTCTCTGAGGTCTACAGAAGCAAACTGTGTTCCAGAGAGTTCCCAGCAGAGACCCAGTCTCTACAACGCAGAGTGGTTTTTTTCCCAGTCTGAAGGAAGGACAACGGGGCCGCATCACCGTGGTTACAGCGATAACGTGCAGTTTGGCAGGCCGACAGAACGAGCCGCCCCGCCCCACAGCTACAGAGGTTAGCTGCAGCTAACCCTTTGTTCAAACTGTGGAAGCTTTCTTCAACTTTGTCGTCCGAACAACTTTTCCTCAGCACGGTTCACCTAAGAGGTTAGGTTTGGGCAGAGAGAGAGATGTAGTTTGGAATGAAATAATCTTAACATTTTTTCGTTTTATAAAGTTTGGTTTTGTTTGTGTTGAAACTCAGCTATCTTAGTGTTAGCAGATTATCTGCTCAGCACATGTGCTCAGTTTGTGTGTTCTGTGTTTGTGTTTTTTTCGTTAAAGTTAAGAAAAACTTTATTTAAAGGGTGATTTTAAACACAGAAGATCGACCATAACGCGCCATCCATGCTTATGCATTTTAACCCTTTTATTAGTGGTATTTTGAAGGTATGTGTGTGATTCTGATGATAAGGTTCTTTTTTTAGCTTTAACCGCTAACAGCTAAGAACACGTGCTTGCCTGCTAAAGATCATTTACCCAGAAAGGTTGTTGGTTTTAAATCCAGTAAAAATATAATATTTAACTAAATATTATTTTACCAAACTTGAAAACTAAGTAAACACCATTAAGTCCATTTCACCAGAAAGATTTGGCTCTTATTCAAAATAATATTTCTTTAAATATTATTTTACTGAATAAATGCAGCTAATTAAACACTGTTTAGAATTTGTCATCCAGAAGGTTGGTTTTATTCAGCAAATCATTCTTTAAAATGTTATTTTATGAAAATATTTTATCTGATCTTGCATTGTGAATGGTTGTTTGACGGTATACCAATTATTGGCTAAGTTAGTTCCAAGACTAATTTAAATTCATTTCCAGATTCTTCAAGATAATCCTTGGTTCTCAAACATAAACATAGCATGGTAATGTTGCATCACTATTTTGGTCATGGTTTTCAATCATCTTTGATTCACATGTTTATATTGTACATAGCCCATTAGTCTTCCTTATTCTTTAATTCTGCTTGGTAGTTTAGTTGGATTGTTTTAGCATAGTAAAGAGTTTGTTGATTGAAATATGTTTGACTTTGAGTTGACTTATTTTTGTTAATAAATTCTTGTATTTTAAGAAATTGTGTGAATTCATTCCATGTGTGTACAGAGTTTATGCTGTTCAATAATGTCAGAGCTTGGCTCACACCTTTCTATTTTGCCCTAATACCATCGCCTTACTGGGCTGTTATTCACAGGACAACCCTTAACAGACTGAAATATTATTTAATAAAATATTAAATATATTAATATTCATAATTACAACATCTCAAAAGGGTACACACTAATGTTAACATACCAGGATTATGTGATGCAATAAAACGACAATGAAAAATAATTTAAAAACTTGAAGCATTTATCCTGTGCAAACAAAAAAAGCAGAAATAAAGAATAAGATCAGAAATAAAAAGGTCCAATAACCTGGTTGCATAATTTTTAACACCTAAATACTTTGTTGAAGCACCTTTTGATGTAAAACAGCAGTCTTCTTCAGCATCCCATATCGTGACTTGGAAATGTTTGCCCAAAACACCTTGCAAACGTTCTTTAAATGTATCAGATTGTGTCACATGTAGAACACAAGCAGAACTTTCCAGAAACGCTGCGGTCGGTCTCCTGACACCCTTCTGACCCATTTCAGTTTAATCTGTTTTGGAGAAATGCCCCATTGTCCCATACTATCTCCTATTATTGACCTGCCTTCCATGATGTCATTGGTTATGCTTGACCCCCGTCTCGTCATTAATACCTTTTGTACCATAAAATCTTTTTGATCCTTTGTAGCATCTCTGCAAACTATGAGGATGAATATTAGCAGCTGGGTAGGTTGAAAGGTCACACTCAGTCAAAACATACTTGAAGAAAATATTAGGTTGAGGTTGTTCACATTTATGTAACCAGGTTGCATGTTTGACATGTTATAACAATCCAATGAGGGTGTTAAAGGGGGACATCTTACTATGAGGCGCAAACATGTCCCTATAATGATCTGCCAGGGTTTATGTTATTTTTCTGTCCTTGGTGACATTATAGTTTTACAGTTTTTCAAGTTTTGGATGAGTTATTCTTCCACCACTGTCTGTGTTTATCTCAGTGTTCGTTTAGAGCTGAGCCAACCAACCTGTTCCTCCAAAGCATCGGTCTCCTCTCGGATCTTTTCCAGCAGCTCACCAACATTTCTAGAAGATTTCAGGATGCTGCTGTGTTCCTTCTCCAGAAACTCCAGTTCGCTGTCATCCTGCTTCCCCAGCTCATCAGGGTCACCTTTAATTTTCTTACACACTTTGCCTTTTAAAAGATCGCTCACTTTACTCATCGGAGAGTCCAGTGGCTCACCTGTAATTGTAGCCATCTCTTTTTTTATTGTACCGGGATGACGTTTTCTTTCCGGTGAGTGGCATCCGGAACAATGTAATTTATCGCCCCCTAAAGCTTCGGGGTGGGATGACGAGAGGGTTAAGACCCGTTTTGATTTTTTTTGTTTGTTTTAGCCTTTTTAAGAGTTTCAATATAAAATAAAACCCACACACAAATATGACAATAATGAGGAATTTCAGTTCAATTCAGTTTATTTATATAGCGCCAATTCAGAACACATGTCGTCTCAAGACACTTCACAAAATCAGGTACATACATTCCATTAATACAATTAATCCTAGCCATTGAACAATGCAGTCAGATTTAGTTCTTTATTCAAATTGGATACAAAGTTTTTCTGTCTAAGGAAACCCAGCAGATTGCATCCAGTCAGTGACTTGCAGTATTCCCTCCTCCCGGATGAACATGTAGAGACAGTGGACAGTCACTGGCGATGACTTTGCAGCAATCCCTCATACCTAGCATGCATGAAGCGACAGTGGAGAGGAAAAACTCCCTTTTAACAGGAAGAAACCTCCAGCAGAACCAGGCTCAGTGTGAACGGCCATCTGCCACGATCGACTGGGGGTTTGAGGGAACAGAGCAGAGACACAAAAAGAACAAAGAAGCACTGATCTAGGAGTACTTTCTATGGGAAAGAAAGGTTAATGTTAATGGATGTAGATCCTTTAGTCGTTTCATCTAGAAAGAAAGAACAGATAAACTCTGAGCCAGTTTTCAAGATTAGAGTCTGAAAGAGAGCACATATAATTAGTTACAGTAAAAGCTCAGTCAGTAGCTATGCCTAGGATGAGAGGAAGGGTTAAACACTGAAAGACAGGGCCATGTGGATCATCGGTAGAAGATGAGCAGTAAGTTGTTGGCAGCAGAAGCTTGGACAATGCCCCCTTCCAGGACAGTGTCACAGGTAGACACAGAGTCAGGCCATGTGTAGCTTCTAGGAAGAGAAAAGAGAGAAAACATAAAGTTAAAAGCTTAAATAACAGCAAATAATGCAAAATTGCAGAGTAGTGTGAGAATATAGTGAAGAGAGTGACTATAAGCTTTATCAAAAAGGAAAGTTTTAAGCCTAGCTTTAAAAGTAGACAGGGTGTCTGCCTCACAGACTAAAACTGGGAGCTGGTTCCACAGGAGAGGAGCCTGATAACTAAAGGATCTGCCTCCCATTCTACTTCTAGAGACTCTAGGAACCACCAGTAAACCTGCAGTCTGAGAACGAAGTGCTCTGTTAGGAATATAATCAGATGTCTGATGTATGATGGAGCTTGATTGTTAAGGGCTTTATATGTGAGAAGGAGAATTTTAAATTCTATTCTGGATTTAGTGGACATCCTGATAGTAAAAAATTACAATAGTCCAGCCTTGAAGTAACAAATGGATGGACTAGTTTTTAGGGTCACTCCTGGATAGGATATTTCTAATTTTGGCAATGTTCCAGAGGTGAAAGAAGGAAATCCTAGAAACCTGTTTAATATGGGATTTAAATGACATGTCCTGGTCAAAAATAACACCAAGGTTTTTTTACTTTATGACCGGAGGTCAATTTAATGCCATCCAGGTTAAGTGATTGACTAAGCAGTTTCTTTTTTAAAGACTCCGGTCCAAAGACAACAACTTCTGTCTTGTCTGAATTTAGAAGCAGAAAATTTAAAGTCATCCAAGTTTTTATGTCTTCAAGACATGCTTGTAATCTATCTAACTGGTTTGGCTCATCAGGATTTATGGATAAGTAAAGCTGAGTGTCATCAGCGTAACAGTGAAAATTTATTCTATGCTGCCTGATAATTTTACCTATTGGAAGCATATATATAGTGAAGAGAATTGGCCCAAGTACTGAACCCTGTGGTACTCCACAAAATTTACCCTGGAGTTTAAAGATGATTTATCATTTACATGAACAAACTGGAATCTGTCAGACAAATAAGATTTGAACCAGCCTAGCGCTGTTCCCCTGATCCCTACAGCATAATCCAGCCTTTCTAAGAGAATACTGTGATCAACTGTATAAAATACAGCACTGAGATCTAACAGGACAAGTACAGACACAAGGGTAAAGCAATAACACGAAAAGCATAAACAGTGAATTTAAACAACAGGGATAAAAGCATGTGGCGATGTGAACATTATCAGACAAGACATTGTCTAAAAGACATTCACTAAAAACCTCCGCCACCCAGCGTAGGGTCACTGATGCAATAGATTTCTACTTGGCAAAGTAAGCTATTCCAATTCAGCGAAAGAACACAAAAGGTTTAACTTGACTCCTTCCACAGTTTTTATACTTGATTTCTTTAACCATGAAACATGCAACTAGCATTTGGATTCACATTTACAGTATATCAATATTAGTTTAAAGGTTACAAATCTGTTTGCGCCTAACTGAACCAGTCGAGCTTCAGCTACAATTGGGTTTTGGTTGTACATCTCTAGCTTTATTTGTTACCTTACACTAACAAGTTTTATATTGTATTTTTCCACATTCTTGATCACCAGAATTCTGCTGCAATCATCAAGAAACTTTTCATTCGATAAAACATATAAAGGGTATATAAATATGTTTTACCTTAATTTTTGACAAGCCTTTGTGCTTTGTTTTTGTTAAGTTAGATGGAAAAATGTTAAAAACTGCTCTATCCGCAATGGTGAAAAATCCTTCAAAAAAATCAGATCACCACCAAAATATGATGGATATTTCCTTAAGCTACGAAACACCACTGGTAAATAATTCATAAGAATTCATAACTTCTTCCTTAAAGTTGCTAACACACGCACACAGACAGACAAACATACTCAACGGAAAACATAACTTCCTTGGCGAAGGTAAAAGGGACAAAAAGAAATTCAAAACATGTCAGGTGGGAAATGCACTGATGTCAAAGGGTGCTTTGGAGACCCTCATTTTCCATATAAAAAATGTGTCTATGCCAAAAATAAATGTCAACATAGTTTCTTTTTCTGGAATAAACTGATTTTGATCTATCTACTGGCACACATTTTATCTATTGAAGTAAATCGTTTCTTTTAGAATGACCCAAAATGCTAACCAGCAGCTTTTATCATTCAAAGTCCTCAGTAGAACACACTATGAAGGACAAAGGAAACTTCAAATGAGTTTTTCACAAACTAAGACATCCAAACTGCAGGGGTTTCTGCTTGTGACAGCATATCTGCAGTACACATTTCCCTGACACATGAGATATGTAGTAGAAAGAGCACATGAAGCAGCTTTGGATTCGAGGAGATAGAGCATCCAACACTTGGGGACCCAGGAGACTTAAGAAAGGCTTATGATCCGTCTCCTGCTGGAAATGTTTCCCAATGAGGAAGTTGCAGAACCTTTTACAGGCCCAGGTCAGTCCTAATGCCTCCTTTTCAGCTTGTGTGTACAATATCTCTGTTGGTTGGTATGAGAGACCGCATCATGTAAACAATTGGCCTCCACTCTTCTCCTTATTTTTAGAGAGGCCTCCCTCCTACCTCATACAATGACACGTCTGCTGAGACCTCGCAGTCTCTGTTGCAATCATACATGGCTAACACCAGTGGATGACAGTGCATCCTTCCTGAAATGCTTTAGCCTGCTCAATGCCCCATGTCCAGCATTTCGTCTTCAAAAGGAGATCACCCAAGGGTTTGTCTCTCTCAGCCAGCTGGGGGATAAACTTGCCCAGATGGTTCACCATTCCAAGAAAGGATCTTAATTCACTCACTGTCGTTGGCTCTTTCATCCTCCTCACTACTTTCATCTTGCCTGTATCTGAGCTGATGCCGTTGACAGAGACCAAATGACCTAGGAAATTCACCACAGACTTTAATGTCATATTTTTCAATATTTAGTGTAATACCTGCTTTTTGGATCTTCTCCAGCACAGCGTATAGCCCAGCATCATGCTCCTCCTCCGTACGACCCCATACCAGCACATCGTCTGTGTGGTACACCACTCCCTCGAACCTCTCTTTGACCTCTGGCACCATCCATTTAAAAGAAGATGTCTAGTCTTAAAAGATCACCAAGAGCTTACCATAAAAGATGCCGCACAGTATCATCTTAAAGAACAAAATGCCCAAAGAGTATGATAAATGTTTTGCAGAATCTTCAGTCAAGGGAAGCTGGCAAAATCTGTTAATTGGATCCAGCTTACTAAAAATAGTGGTTCCAGCTAGCATGCCCAGTGTTTTCTCCACTGCTGGCAGGATAAACCCCAAGGCTTTCCATATGGGACAGTTCCTACTTCTTTGTCCAACAGTGGCAATGGGATCCATCCTGGAATCTTTAGTGAGAACAGTTGAGCCCCTGGCTTCAGCTTTATGTGTACGGCTGGCGCACTTCTACAAGTCCCTCCCCGATCTGACCAGTGACGACATGTTTAGCCGCATGCTGTCATTCAACCGCTGGCTGTCTAGGTGGTGTCCAGAAAACAATGTGGGCTACATTGATAACTGGCGAACATTTTGGGGAAAACCCAGTCTGATCCGGAGAGACTGCATCCATCCCACTTTGGATGGAGCAGCTCTTCTTTCTAGGAATCTGGCCGAATTTATTAGTTCTCCAAAACTCTGACAACCCAGGGTTCAGACCAGGAAGCAGGGTCATAGTTTAATACTCCTCTCTGCAGCTTCTGTACTGCTACCCACCCATTACCCTATCAAGCCAGTGTCTCGCCCACGGCCAAAATTGAATAGATTAAAAAATAATCTAAAACGAGGAAATCAGGAAAATCTAACAAAAATAAACACAACTCAGACTAAAAAGAACAATAAAACATTTAAATGTGGCTTACTGAACATAAAATCTCTCTCTCCCAAGACTTTGCTAGTTAGTGACCTGATTTGTGACAATCAGATTGATTTATTTTGCCTCACAGAAACCTGGCTGCAGCAAGAGGATTATGTTACTATAAATGAGTCAACCCCTACTAATTATTTAAATTTTCAGTTCCTTGAAATACTGGGCGAGGAGGAGGAGTAGCAACCATCTTTCAGTCCGATTTATTGACTAGTCCCAGACCAATCAATAGCTACAACTCTTTTGAATATTTAATCCTTAGTTTTCCCATCCAAATTGCAAAGCACTAAAACCACTTCTGTTTGTTGTTTTGCACCGTCCAGCAGGCCCTTACTCTCCATGTTTAGATCAGTTTTCGGACCTTTTATCTGATTTAGTGTTAAATACAGATAAGGTTATTATAGTGGGGGATTTTAACATTCATGTTGACACTGAAAGTGATAGCCTAAATATAGCCTTTAATGCTATCTTAGACTCAATTTGCTTTGCTCAAAACATCAACAAACCTACCCACCTTTGTCTTTATTCTCTGGACCTTGTGATGACATATGGCACTGAGTGTAAAGACATAATATTTTCTCATAACCCTGTCCTGTCTGACCATCTCTTAATAACTTTTGAGTTTAATTTAACCGAGTACTCCACTCCTGAAAGAAGATTTCATTATAGTAGATCATTATCAGACAATGCTGTAACAACCTTTAAAGAATCTGTTCCACTTTTAATTTCCTCATTATCACAGAAAAACACAGTGGAGGGCAATAATTTTTCTTCCCCTTCACCAATTGATTCTCTTGTTCATAGTGTTACTTCATCATTGTGTGGTGCATTAGACAATGCAGCCCCCTTGAAAAAGAAGGTAATTATTCATAGGAGGCAGGCTCCCTGGTTTATTTCAGAGCTGCGTACTTTAAAGCACAATGTTAGAAAATTGGAGAGAAAATGGTGCTCTACACACCTAGAAGATTCCTACTTAATCTGGATAAATAGCCTATAAAAAGACACTTCACCAAGCCAGAACAGCTTATTTCTCATCATTAATAGAAGAGAACAAGAATTATCCTAGGTTTCTCTTTAGTGCAGTTGCTAAACTTACACAGTCATAGCTCTGTTGAGCCATCCATTCCCTTAGCTCTCAGCAGTCACGACTTTATGGGATTCTTCCTAAATAAAATTGATTCTATTAAAAAGAAAATCTTTGACATACTCCCGAAGATGATTACTTCATCCTCAGCAAGTGAGACAACATTGGAAGTAACTGTAGAACCTGATCTGTGTTTGGACTGTTTTGATCCTGGGGAGCTTCCCGAGTTATCAGAAATATTAGCTTCATCTAAACCTTCAACTTGTATGTTAGACCCAATCCCAACCAAATTATTTAAGGAGGTGTTCCCTCTGATTATCAGCCCCATTTTAGATATGATTAATTTATCCTTAGTAAATGGATATGTACCACAAGCTTTTAAGGTAGCTGTACTTAAACCTTTGCTCAAGAAACCTTTGCTTGATCGAGATGACTTAAAAAATTACAGACCTATATCCAATCTTCCATTCTTATCTCAAATTCTTGAGAAAATAATTGCTAATCAAATGTGTGAGCATTTACACAGCAATGACCTGTTTGAAGAGTTTCAGTCAGGCTTCAGGGCTCATCATAGCACTGAAACAGCTCTGCTGAAAGTCACTAATGATATTCTTCTAGCCTCAGATAATGGACTTGTGTCTGTACTTGTCCTGTTAGATCTCAGTGCTGCATTTGATACAGTTGATCACAGTATTCTCTTAGAAAGGCTGGAATATGCTGTAGGGATCAGGGGAACAGCGCTAGGGTGGTTTAAATCTTATCTGTCTGACAGATTCCAGTTTGTTCATGTAAATGATAAATCATCTTCAAACTCCAGGGTTAATTGTGGAGTCCCACAGGGTTCAGTACTTGGGCCAATTCTCTTTACTATATACAGGGGTTGGACAATGAAACTGAAACACCTGACATTTTAGTGTGGGAGGTTTCATGGCTAAATTGGACCAGCCCGGTAGCCAGTCTTCATTAATTGCACATTGCACCAGTAAGAGCAGAGTGTGAAGGTTCAATTAGCAGGGTAAGAGCACAGTTTTGCTCAAAATATTGAAATGCACACAACATTATGGGTGACATACCAGAGTTCAAAAGAGGACAGATTGTTGGTGCACATCTTGCTGGTGCATCTGTGACCAAGACAGCAAGTCTTTGTGATGTATCAAGAGCCACGGTATCCAGGGTAATGTCAGCATACCACCAAGAAGGACGAACCACATCCAACAGGATTAACTGTGGACGCAAGAGGAAGCTGTCTGAAAGGGATGTTCGGGTGCTAACCCGGATTGTATCCAAAAAACATAAAACCACGGCTGCCCAAATCACGGCAGAATTAAATGTGCACCTCAACTCTCCTGTTTCCACCAGAACTGTCCGTCGGGAGCTCCACAGGGTCAATATACACGGCCGGGCTGCTACTGCCAAACCTTTGGTCACTCATGCCAATGCCAAACGTCGGTTTCAATGGTGCAAGGAGTGCAAATCTTGGGCTGTGGACAATGTGAAACATGTATTGTTCTCTGATGAGCCCACCTTTACTGTTTTCCCCACATCCGGGAGAGTTACGGTGTGGAGAAGCCCCAAAGTTGAACATCTCCCATGGCCTGCACAGTCACCAGATCTAAATATTATTGAGCCACTTTGGGGTGTTTTGGAGGAGCGAGTCAGGAAACGATTTCCTCCACCAGTATCACGTAGTGACCTGGCGACTATCCTGCAAGAAGAATGGCTTAAAATCCCTCTGACCACTGTGCAGGACTTGTATATTTCATTCCCAAGACGAATTGACGCTGTATTGGCCGCAAAAGGAGGCCCTATACCATAGTAATAAATTATTGTGGTCTAAAACCAGGTGTTTCAGTTTCATTGTCCAACCCCTGTATATACAAATATACATTTGTATATATTATTTACAATATATATTCTACATACTGAATGTCATATATATTTATAAAATATAGAGTGAAATAATTATATGTATTTTTCCATTAATTTCTTTTTTTTAAATGACTCAGCGGTCACATGTTTCTGAAAATCATCTGGCGACCCCCACTTGGTGTCTCGCAACGTCCCGGGAGGTCCAGACCCCACTTTGGTAACCCCTGATCTAGTGTATGTAAACTTCTGAATTGATAATTAATGAGAGAATATTTTAATAATTTCTAAAAGAAATGCTCTCATTAGTCTGACAGCCAATAGAACTAACATTTGTTTTTCTATCTATCTGTCTATCTAAACATACATGGTACCGTAACTCTCTCAATTTTTGAACATAATATTTGATATACTGTACATAGATCACAAGTCTTTTAAACCTGAGAAAAACCACAAAATAATATAAAAATATCTGTGTTTAAAAATGACTCATTGGTTTTAAGGGTTGGGCTTACAGCAATGATCTGACTGATCATTTACCTCAATCCACCCCACACCCCTCCCACCATCTTCTCTCCTCCTTATTTAAGCCTAAAACCCAAACTATCAGTGGGGAATTATATAAAGCTCACCCTGCCTCTAAACCAAAGCATTTCTGCAACAGAGACACAAATTCTTCTGCACGCTACAGGATGTCTGCACACATCAGACCAGGTAGGTATCAACATGAAAAAAGTTTTACCTTAGTGTTATTTCTCTGTCTTCCTCTTCTCTTCCCATTCCTTTGTCTATTTTCTTAATCTATCCCTCCATGAGGTTTTTTTGTCCGTTTTGGTGCTGTCTGTGTAATCCATTTTAAAAATGTGGAAGAAAGAAAATCAAACCACATCTAGACTTTCAAAGTGGAAAGCACTTAAAAAATTGATCTATTTTAATCCATCTCTTTATTGTCTATATCCTTGCAGGGTGGTAGGGGAGGGTTTTATTCATAGTCTTTGTTCCTCTTCTCTTCCTTTGGTCTGTTTTAGTATCTCCTGTATTTGTGGTGCTCGTCTGTCTGGCATTCTGTAGTAGGCTAAGCAGCATGAAAGCAGCATCCATCTGTACCAATGGCCAGACCGGATGCCACTTTATCTCCCTGGCCAACCTTTTTGACCGGGTCATCCAGCACTCAGCGAGGATGCATGGCATATCAAATGACCTTCACTCTGAATTTGTAAGTCTCCTTATTATTAGAGTTATTTTTCTGATAATTTTTAATGACTCATAACATTCACTTTGACATACTTATGTTCAGTCGTTCTGAATGTTATATTTGTTGTATGCCAATTGCATTTATTTATAATCTACCTGTAAAATTCAATATTCCTGCAATGTTGATAATGTCAGTGATTTCTTGGGATTACAGTTTGGTCTGCTGCTGAACTATACTGTTGCAATGATTTAAAAAAGGATTAAGTGGAGTCACTTTAGACATACACTGGGTAACTAAATATCTTGTTATCATGCCTAAACACCCCCTCCTTCCCTAGGATAATTTGTTACAGTAATGGGATCAGCAAGTCCCCCCCTATTATTTTTTCTGTTTTTGTTTCTTAGTTATAAGGAAAATAAGTAATAATAAAAGCCAGTTATATGTAATTATTTATTAAAGGAAACTAGCTATCCAAAGCAACCTGCCCTCATGGGAAAAAGTAATTTCTTTCTTGTATTTAAACATTTTTTGGAAAGCTTACTTCAATTTCACTTTCCACTCCCAAGCCTGATTACAGATGGACACCAAGAATGAATAAATTACAAAAATAGTACATGTCTGACAACATGTAGTAGTTTTTAATATATATATAGTATATATATATATATATATAATATATATATATATATATAGTATATATATATACATAATAAAATAATATATCAGAATTATGTATTTATGTGTTATACATTTTTTTAAGCTTTTAGCCGACAAAATGTGCTGTGAATGTATTTTAAGCTGTGAACCTTTAAAATGAATTATTTCATTTTAACCTGGCTGAACTGAAATTAGAACAAGCTTTTTTAAGGCTGAACAGGCATAACACTGTTACTAACATAGCAGATATGTGGGATAGAATGCTTTGCTATAGATGCTTTTAAATTTGGGAATCTTTTCAGACGAACAACACCCATACATACAGGAACATACAGAACTGAGGAGTAAATATGGGGCATGGAACAGGTGATGCAGGGAAAGTGATTGGCATAGTGCAGGTGGACCGAATGAAGCCGATTGCTTTAACAGAGAGAGTGAAAACAAAGTATGGCTGGGACTAAATACTACAAGGACATCATTCGGAAAGCACCAAGAACAGAATAGATCAGAAGAAACCAAACCTAAGCAAACAACTAAAGCACCACCTGGAAAACAATAAACAGAAACGGGTTCCAAAACTCAACTGTGAGAACAAAGAGAAAAACCTGCAACTGTCATTGTATTCGAAATAGCTCTGACCCACAGACAGAGAACACTCAGGAGGAGGAAGTAAAATAAAGACTGTTTTATTGATGATGTAATCAGGAACGAAACAGACAAAAATCTCACCGTAGGGAGAGAAGTGAAGAGAATGGATGAGTACGGGTAACGGAAGGAAGGACGAAACTAGGACCAAATAATTATTATGATTCTGAGATCGGCTTACTAAGTTATGGTGGTCAGGTCGCCAGGGGGAATGAAATTCAGGATCCAGGTCTTAAGCAGGGATATCCGTAGAGAGTTCACTTGGTGCTGTTCTGTGTGAGCTCGGAACAAAGGAACAAGTTCGATGTGTGGTGGCTTACGTTGGAGGGTGGACAGGGTACGCTTGTGGCTTGGCTCAGGAGACAAAGAGGACAGGAAGCTGCCAGCTTGATGTGAATCCAAACGAAGGCAGATGACAGGATAGGATTCCTCAGAACGAAGATAGGCTAGATCATCCAGAGTAACTTCCAGAAACGTAGTCCAGAAACTCAGTGACATAGATCCAAAACTTAAGTTTTCAAAAATCACTGTGGCAAAACACTCTTGCATTGAAGTGCTGGCAGCCTCCTGCTTAAGTACTCCTCCTGGCAATCAGTGGAATAAGTCGCACTTGTCACCCAGCACACCTAGGAGCTCCAGCACCACCTGAGAATGAGCACATGTAGCAAGCACAAAAACACAAACACAAACCCAGATCCTGACAGCAACCTAAAACCAAACACCCCCAAATCATAACATGGGGTTACATTGTTTGAGCCTGCTTGGTGTTTCAATCCCCCAGATAAGATCATCCATCCTCTCTAGTTTTGTGAAGAAAAGAGGAGACTTTTACATTTGGCGCTGTCAGTAGTTCAGCTGCATCAAAGATGTGGCGTTCCTGTTCTTTCCAGGTCTCTCTTTTGTCATTTTTTATATTGTTCTTATCAGATTTTCACAATTAAGCCAATTCCATTTGGCCTTTAGGAAGTTGGGTGCAGAGTTGTGGAAAACATGCAGCATAGTTCTCTGGAGTTGGGACTTTAACCTGGGGCGGCTGCGAGTCTTGACTGAGGCCTCCGTATATGGGTCGCGTTTTACCACTAGGCCACACACTGCACCCCCGGCAGCACTCCTTCCACCGTCCGATAATGTCCAGTCAAGGTCAGCATGTTCCCCACCCGTTCTGTAAACAGTATTGGCAAAGTGCTGCTTCTCACCAAACTCCTCCCAGGCCGAGCGCGCCTGGTCTCACAGTACCCAACAGCTGCCTCAGGAGGCCCACAAGCCAGCCAGACTTGATATAACTCCTTTTCAGCCTGATGGCATCCAGATTTACAGATTTACTTTCACAAGTGGAGCATTACGGCTAATGCTTTAATGCTCTGCTTAATATGTATAAAAAAAAATTTATCAAAAAATGCTTTGGGATTATTTTAATTGCAATGGGCACAGAGACAGAAACGAAAGGGAAAAATAAAGGAAACAAGAAAGAGAGAGAGGTGGGGCAAAAAGGAAAAATGAAGAGAAGGAGAAAACAATAATGGAAAGAAAGAAGGATGAAGAGAATACAAGATAACATATGCAATAGCGGGTGTGAGGAGCCACAGACCTGCCCTATAGGACCTGAGACAGACACGGAGGAGATCTGAGCCACAGACATCCAAAGGTCCCCCAGAACAACTGGACTGTTTGTTCCTGAGTTGGCACGGGTCTTAGGCCATTTTTGGGGTGATTACCATAGGTGGCTGGTCTTGGCTCTCCCTAACCGCTGACGCCTTGGGGTATGGCTGGCTTCCCTGCTGGGGCTGCCCTATGGTGGTGCTAGGGTCCCTGACTGATCCTTACACTCTTGGCCACAGTGGTGCAGACAGAGCACAGGGCTGAGTTGGGCAGTCATGGAGCTGGGTGCCAGAAGGGTCTATATGGTTGTGTCTTAGCACCTATCCCCATCTCCCTAACAGAGGCAATAATGCACAAAATTGCCCTGACAGAAATAAACAAATAAATCTAAACTTAAATGTAAAAACAAAAAAAACACAACCAATTCCACCCAGTATCTGTTAGATTTTATACTTAGAAATTAAGTCAATAACTAAGAAGATGATTGTAGATTTTAAGAGAAACAGGAAAAGGTACAACATTATTTCCATCATGGGAGAAGAAGTGGAGGTGGTGGAGTAGTATAAATACCTCTGTGTTCACCTGGACAACAGACTGGAGTGGAGATGCAACTGTGAAGCCGTCTACAAGAAGGGACAGAGCAGACTGTAGTTCTTGAGGAAGCTTAGGTCCTTCATTTTTGCACAGGTCCCATCACAGCATTTCAGTGAGTCTGAAGTGCTGAGAGGTTGTATTTCTAATAGTATATAGTATACTTATCACAACTACTAGCATCGGCTTTTCCAACTTTTTAGAACACAGTTAACTGGATGTGATGTCATGAGAAAACTAGTGACATCGATAACTAGTTTCTTGGCTGATGTGATATTAAATCTTGAGTGAATGTCAAATAATGCATACTGTATATGCCAGGGCTCATGCTGGGACATTAGCAGAAAGTCATAAGGTGCATAAGAATGGAGATGTTGTCACTTCAATAAATTTTAAAAAACATTAGAAAAAGGCCCAAAATACATTTCCATGAAATATGCTATGCTGGTTCAGTACCACAGACTGCAGTCTCCAAAATGATCTCTTTAAGCTATCTTCCGTTGCTTTTCTTGCTGGTATTCAGTGATGCACACCCATGCACAGAGAAAGCATTACTAATATTAATCACTTGCGTACTCTGTCCACAGCTGACATTTAGATGAAGCCTGACCTTTGACTTGTTCATTCATGTTTGTTCCATCAGGAACTGTACTTCCTTCCCAGTAAGAACCAGATTGGCCGGGTCAGTCACAACTGCCATACATCAACCATTCTAACTCCAAATGGCAAAGAGAATGCTCAGAGAATAGCGGTGAGTTAACCTTTCTAAAAGGTATTTCCTCTCACTGACATCAACTGTCTACATCATAGAGAAACATTTAACCTTTTGTTTGGTTTTCCTTTAGTTATTACCTTGTACAACACACACTAGTATTAGTTCACCCTTTATTTTCAATGCAGCAGTTTGAGCAGTTACTGCATACACATTATGATGAAGATGGCCTCGTGACTTTTGTATCTAACCATGTTTCCACATGTTCTGCGCCACTCCAGAGAGAGGAACTGACGGAGGTGATTCTGAAACTCTTGGTTGCATGGCGAGATCCTCTGTGGCATTTTCACCAGGATATGGCTCAACACCATGAATTCAATAACTTCAGCTCAAATAAGTCTCTGGAAATGAGCGACATGGTGCATGAACTACGGAAAGGTGTGCAAAAAGTGGTTGAAAAGGTACATGCCTGCACTCACATAAACACACTTATACAGTGGCAAACCTTTTTAGTTTAGATCGAAGGCTATATTTTGAATATAGGTAATAGCTTGCAAATGTCAACGAAAGAACATTTATTCTATGCTTCAGTTTATGAATACATCAGCAGCACTGTTTAGCACTGATAAGTTGGGTTATACTATCCAACTGTAAAAAAAAAAACAAATTTTCTCATAATCTACATCACGAAAAAATATGAATAATTTTGAGCAGTCTATTTAAAATTGAAAGAAGCAAGAACATTCTGTATATGTCTTTAATATCACTATGATTAATCAACAATAACAGAAAAGCACCAGGAACCTTTTTATTAACATTTTATTTTATTTTGTTAATTAGTTACACTACAGTTTATTTTCTAATAAATTAATTAAATAAAAAGAAAGAGAAACACCCAAAAATAGAAAGACCTATTACTAATTCTACTGATACTGGGGAAAAGGGGGAAGGTTTTATGACTAAGAAGTGGTCTCTTACTGCTCTCTCAGGAGTTTGTGGATGTTTTTAATGATGGAGAATTCTGTGTTATAATACCTAACATTAATTTAAAGAGGGAAAGAAAAGTGCTTATATTTAAAGTTTCATAATCACCATTGCTCTGTCGGCATCCCAGACTAGACTGTTGTCACTAATGGCACCGACTGCAGCACTCCAGGTGACAGTCTAGTCTTAGCTCATCTGACAGGGAAACCTCTTCACAATGCTGTGGTTCCGACCATAGAGTCATTAGATTTAAAGGCTTTGGTTTAG
This sequence comes from Crenichthys baileyi, assembly GCA_036173005.1. Classification (NCBI taxonomy): domain Eukaryota; kingdom Metazoa; phylum Chordata; class Actinopteri; order Cyprinodontiformes; family Goodeidae; genus Crenichthys; species Crenichthys baileyi. The sequence goes on along the minus strand of JAHHUM010002597.1, from coordinate 428,681 downwards.
TTTGTTGGATGTCCTGGTCCACTTCGGATTTAGTACTCTGTAACATGAATTTTGATGTCACATTATGCCTCGCAAACAAAAACATTAATCGCCACCAAGTCCGACAAGTTAATCAGGCTTGTCATTTACTCGGTCAAGCAAAATGTCTTGAAAATTCTGTGGTTCTGTTTCTGTCTGTGTGACTCTTAGAACTCAGCTATCGGGAGGTGGCAGCTTTAGGCGAAGGATTTACCATAAGGTCCTGAACAAAGCAGCAGCTAAATTTGGGAAAGGGGGGCCATGTAGTGCTAAACAGACAGCAAGAAAAACTGATTCTAATCTTTCAACCAGTTTCTTTAGACTCTGGGAGATAACAAGAATGTAAACAAACTATCCAAGCTATTCAAGCTGAAGCTGTTTATTTAAAGTTCACACCATGAAATGACATGAATCACTAAAGTCATCAACTATTAGGTAGCAATTTAAAAAATGTTGTCAATTTTTTATATGCAAAATATGATGATTCGCAAAAGTGAAACTTTGACATATGTATTGAGAGGCATTGAGACAACACTTCTTCTGAGTATGACACTTTCATACAGACATGAGAGAAACACTGATATTTTAAGATTTAGGAAGCTATCTGCGTGGGGTAAAAGATTGATGTGGCAAAGCCTAAAGGATCCACCAAGAATATTTTAAAGGGAATTGGTGAAAGTAGTTCTTCTGGGTAGAAGAATAGATCTGTGTGTTCATGCTTGTTCTTCTGAGAGCACTCGTAAAGGAAGCGATGCATTTTCTAGTTCCTACAGTTCCTCTAGTTTTATTCAAAGCAAAATTCAGCATAAAAAAAGCATTTAACTGTAAGAGCAATCAACACATTGATAGTCCTTAAGGAAAATTCGCCTTGTTCGCCTGATCAACTGAGCAGAATGCATGAGGTCACACTTTTAGCTCTATAGCTAATGATGGAAATAACTGAGATTAGAGAAACAACCTTGCTCCAAGTTAACATAGACTGCCTTAGTTGCTTTTTCTTAAGACATATGAGTTAAATGTAATACTTTTACAAGAAATAAGTTCAAGAACCAAGTAGATATATGTTCTGCAAGCTTGTATGACTACATATTATATGTGGCTCATTATTAACATAAGGATTTTGGTATATTTCAAATTTGAAATAATCATGTGTGTCCTTGTCCCTAAGATGCAGATGCTGGGAATAATAAGCACCTCTATTGGCAACCTGGGTACCCCTGAGGCTCTGTTGGCATCTAATAGTGCTGAATGGCGACTCATGAACGACTATGACCTTCTCTACTGCTTTCGCCGTGATTCAAACAAGATCCAGCACTACCTGAAGATCCTGAAGTGTCGTATTGTTCCTGAAAATGGATGCTGAAAGGAAAACAACAGCTCCTGGTGTGTTGGACTCCCAGCTGTGAAATGAAAATACTCAATTTAAAAACAACACATATCCTGATTTACTGTGCTTTTTAACTGCAGACAGATCAGGCATAAATTAGCTACACTTATAATTTGTTCAGTTCTGTCATGAATGAAGACCTGCTGACAAGCAGAGACTCTGCTTACTATGTACTTCATGTATGATTTTACCTTGAAATCTTCAGCAGAAGAATGGACATAATGTAAAAAATGTTTACAACTGTCATGTAAAATGCACAATGTATTGAAGAATGTTTGTATTGTATAGCAAACATTACTAGAAAAAATATATCATTGTCATTTCAACAGAGAAGTAATATGTGCAGTCTTTCCACACTCCACCATAGACTGTTTATGTGGTCAAAAAAGAGCTGGTATGAAAACTATAATAACTCTTCTTTATGTACAGTCTTTAGATAAAAAAAAGTGTCATTATATCTGTGAATGCCAAATTCGAGTCTGAGCACAAGCAAAGTAGTGGTTTCAAAAGTGACATGAGACCATGGTAGGAGTTTACGGTCATGTTTATAGATGGCCAGTGAGAACCGAACTATAGTTAATCACAATGAGGTAGAAACATCTCGAAAATATTCTACAGATTTGAAACTGCAGCAGTACATCTGAAGAAGTGTTAGCTTGACATTGATTTAGGCATTTAGTCACACAATTTCCAAAAAACATGAATTTTACTTTCAACTCTATTCATTTCAAACATCATAATTTTATCTTTTGTCTTCATGGAAATAACGGACACAAAAATACTGTAAAGACCCACTAGCTGTTGAGAAATGGAGTGGAACAATTGCGAAAGCTTCGAGCACATGTGGCCCCTTGGGCCCAATAATTCTGGTTTCTTTAGTCCGGACCCTAAGAAGTATTTTTAATCAGTTCACTGGTGTTCAACAAGCTAAATCTGAACTACAATAAGTTATCACTTTAGGGTGGAATGTTCACTTGTTTTCTCAGTCCATTGATATTCTGGGATAAATTAAAATTTCTCTTGGCCTGAAAAGGAAAAAAGATGCACAGGAACAAAATATACTATGATTTGTGTTTGAAAAGCAGCGCTCGTTTAATATGGAGGTCGGCAAGGTCCGCAGCAAGCCAAAGTCCAACGTGGAGAAGGCTCTCCACGAATGTAACCACCATAAACCCATTCACTCTCGGCCCCCTCTGGAATGTTACAAATGTCCTTATGTTTTTGCATCTGGAGTGACTGTCTAGGTCTATTAACTTGTCTTAAATAATTTGGTTGGGACTGGGTCTAACTTACAAATTGAAAGTTTACATGAAGGTAATATTTGTGATAATTCAGGAAGCTCAACTGACTCAAAAAGTCCAAACAGATCAAGTTCCAAAGTTACCTCTAATGCTGCCTCAGTGATTTTATTCTCAAAAGAATCAATTTTATTTATATAAAAATTCCATGAAGTCATCTTTGCTGAGAGCTAAGGGACGGATCTATGACCCTGTGTAAGTTTGGGAACTGTACTAAAAAGAAAACATTTTCTCTCCAATTTTATAGTGGTTTGTTTTAAACCTCCTAATTAAACCAGGGAGCCAGCCATTGCCTTCTTTTTCAAAGGGGCTAATTTTCAATGTCAACATGAATGTTCAAATCACCCACTATAATAACCTTATCAGTATTTAACACTAAGTCGGATAAGAAACCAAAGAACTGATCTCCAACTTGAAAGTAAGAGCATGCTGGACAATACAAAAGATTTTTATGATTTGCTCATTTTGGGTTAGTTTTTAATCCGTTTGATTTTGGCCATTGGCAAGACCCTGTGTCATTGGGGTAAAAAGTGGTAATAGTACAGAAACTGCAGAGAGGTGTGTTAAAATATGACTCTGCTTCCTGATCTGGACCCTGGGTTATCACTGTTTAGGAGGAATATTAAATTCGGACCAATTCCTAGAAAGAAAAGCTGCTCTGTCCATAGTGGTATGGATGCTGTCTCTTCGGATCAGACCAGGTTTTCCCCAAAATATTTATCAATTAGACCACAGTGTCGACCACATTGTTTTCTGGACACCACCTAGACAATCAGTGGTTGAATGACTGCATGTGGCTAGAAAATTACAGAGTCAACATACACACTGAAGCAGCTAATTTTAGTGACCAGCTGTTTCAGGGAGGATTTGATGTCGCCTGCTCTGGCTCCTGGCAAACCTTTGATTTTGGTCATTTGTGTCTCTACGCCACTGACTATGGAGCTGGCAGTTACCAGAGTTGGCTTCTCAGCAGGTGCGTCGCTAAACGTGTCTCCAATTATGACTCTTTGCCTCCAAAGCTACAAAAAGACTACATTTATTGAATGTATCTGTATCACTAAAGAAGGCAGAGGAGTAACTAAGCATCTGACAAGTGGAGCAGAAGAGAGGAGGAGAATGAGGCAGCAGAGAGAGACCTGGTAGCCATAGTTGTACAAACACTAACACTAAACTAGGAACCCTTAAGCACGTGACGAAATACCGTGTAAAACACATACGGTTCTTTCAACCTAATGTGCAGAGACAAAAAGTATTTTATTTATTTTTGTGTGTCCTATTGTGGCATTTCAGACAAACCACATGAACAGCTGAGGGCCTAAATGTGCCAGAGCAGATTTGCACTACAAAAAGGATATCTGAAGACAGAATACTAATTGCATGATTGACTTAATTAAACAAGACTGGATCCTGCATCGAAGTAGGTAGGCCACATTGATGTTAAAGTAACCTGTAGGTCTGTGTGTGTTTGTGTGTGTGCGTGTGTTTGTGTGTGTGTGTGTGTGTGTGTGTGCATGTCTGTCTAACCTTGTGTGGATCAATCCCTGACAACCATTACATGGGTAATGGTTAGCTTTAGGACTAAGATATGAATTGAGTTTAGGTTAGGTTAGGTTAGGGGTTGGGTATATAATGGTAAGGGGTAAGTTTCGTTTAGTGTCAAAGTTAGACTATAGCAATGAATGGAAGTCAATGCAAGGTCACTGTAAGGATAGAAAAACACTACATGTGTGAGTGTTTGAGAGAGAGAAAGAGTAACAGGCCCAGGTACACAGACACAAGGTATCACCCCACAAGGTATCATCCCAGGGCAGCCATATGCCCTGCACAGACATAAGCCGTCAGTGAAGAACAGGAGCAGCAGCTCTCACCCCCAAAGAGGCCACTCCAAACTGCATTTCTTGTTCAGAATTTTTCAGCACTAAAAAATGCAAACCTTGAAAGGAATGTCAAACTGTGAAGCGCTGCAGTTATCATTCAAAATAACAGTTTGCTTACCCTAAAATATACATCATGTACTTACCATTTGTCATCTGTATGCTGAACTGACGACTCCAACTGGTGGAATTATTCTTCAGTGTGCATGTGCGTGTATGTATCAGACAGGTGCAAATACACAGCAAGCAGCTAAATTTGCCACAAATGGCAAACGCCCTGCAAACACGTGAATGACGCAAACTCCAGAACACACAAACACAAAAAACTAGTGAAACCGAAAAAAGCAACAAGAGAAAAATGCTGCAATCACAGAAAACTGAAGTAAAAACCTACAACCAACAAAACAAATGCAAAATAAAAATTTTCATTTTAATAGCACATTAAAACATTATTGTCTTAGTATATAAATCCCCATATAGACTCATATTCAATAAATGAGAATATATTTGAAATGTTCATTTATTTCAGTAACTCCATCACTAAATGAAACATATAAAGAATACTACTACATAGACAGATGTTTTCAAGCCATACTTTCTGTTAATTATGAGGATTACAGCTAATGATAGTTTAACATTTAAAATTAGAATATTACATCAGACCAATAAAAAACATGTTTAACACAGAAATGCACTAAACAGGTATAATACCTGCTTAAAGGTTTTTCATTGCAAAAGGTACTTTTAATCTAAACAATGAGCCTGATTTGAACACAAATTCTAATTTATTATAATTGTCCATGCAACCTGGAGTTATAGGTGACTTCTGAAGACAATTGGTTGCACTACTTTTTATATCATGGGATCAGAGTGAAGGGAGCTGTTTACAAATTGATGGATTTTTAGAAAAAATTTTAAATCCCGTTTATGTGTTACTTTGTTTTAATATATTGACCAATAGAAATACTGTATGCTGCTTTTATTTATCAAGTAGCTATACAACTTTGCTCGCGTGAAACTGTATAGATGGTATAAAAGGATGAGAACAAAAATTAGGAAAGTGGTTCCAAAATCATAGAGAATTAATCTTCTCACTCCACCTGGTATACTAGCCGGTTCCATCAGCTAAATATTCTGAATATTAAAAAATGTGACATATGATGTTTGAGGAAGGCCTGATTACAGGTCATTATTTCCATAGTTGCAGAATACCCAAAGAAAATTCAAAAAATGGTCTAATCTGTGGAGAAAAGAATCACAAAAGAATCAACACCATACTTTCAGACAGGTTTTCAGAATGTGATCTTAAGGAACTATGCACCATTTATATAAACAAAGTACAACGTCTCTTTCGCATTGTCACTAAGTCCTCACTGGAGGTATGAGCTACCCTTTTTCCCATGAGTGCTAAAACTTTTTGTAACCCAATGTTACTTTATTCTTTATTCTGACATTCCCCTCTTCTGACACAGGGTCCAACCCATGCGACAATCCAGCAAAAAGTTTTTTAAAAAAGCTTCTAGTAACCAGGATCACATAACACAAAACCACAGAAATGAATTCTGACATAACTATGTGTTACTATGAAATTACCAAAAGCAACATAAATAAAATCCAGATGTTTCTAACTGTAATTCAGTTCCAAACTTCAATTATTGTGCAGTACATCAATGTCTCCCTTAGAATTAAGTCACATATCATCCTGATTTGTCTTGTATGAAGATAAGTATTAGATTAAAGGACATCTATTTTATTTTGGATGCATACACTCTACATTTCCACCAAGTATGAAGTCATGACTCTGATTCTTTTTCAAAAATATATTCTAAGGATAAAGGATATTCTTACTTTTGGCATAACTTGAACTGTCAGCTAGCTTAATGGCACCAGGGAAAACTTTCAATCTAATAAATCACCAATATTTCTGCATACAAAACTAATTCTTCAAACTAGTTTAAACTATTTCATTAACCTTTTAAAATAAAACATAAATCTAAATGTCATGCTACATCCTTAATTATTATACAAAGAACATGTTAAGGCAACAATCACTACAAGCATTTTGATTCTATTGTCTCTTAAACAGTGTTAAAACTCAGGAAGGGAGGTGCTGAGCGTCACCATGAAGCAAAGGCATGAATAAACCTGATAGAGGCAGAGTCAGGCAGAACTAACCTCTGATGGGCAGCTTATAGGCGGGACCCACAGTTTCTTCATTCCAACCCATCTTAGTGAACCTTAAACTGCAAAACTGTTAACACACCTACCTCAGAAACAAGCTGCTTCTTAATTCTCCTGAAAACTGAAGGTTTTAATCAATCTGGGATTTAGAAACATTATTCTAAACATGCATTATTATGTCATGCAACACATAAACAAACATTCAGTCCAACAAAACAAAGACAAAACATCAAAGACAGACAAATGGCCAAATTTGAAGCTTCAAGAATTCAAAGAAATTTTTAACAATCTCTTTTCAAAATATGTTTTCTCAGCCATATCTCTTAATGCTGTAATTGATCAATTTTATTATGACAATCTTCAGGATCCTTTTTTAAAATGAGTGCACATTGTCCAAAAAGATCTCAAACTATCTAGAAGCACAGCAACAGTTTTCTCTAACATGAATCCAAATTTACTGATGCTGAAACCCTTTACCAATTCTTTATACTGTAACTCTGTAATAATAATAATATCTACAATCCTGAGAGTTATTGTTATAGTTCTCTTTTGTTTGGCTCAATTTGATCCCAGCTGTATTCAAGAATTTCTCTGCTCAGGTTAAATGCAAAGAAATATTTTAAGTCTGCAAAAACAAAACAAAACTGCAGTGTTAAACTTAACCAGAAATGAAGATAAGAAGCTTGACTCCAAACTGGACTTTGTTCCCACATAACGTTTCAAAAGGAGAACCAACATCATTTTCTTTAATTTGGGCTATTTTAATTTTGAGAGTTGGGGAGAAAATTATTACTAGAACCCCTCTTTAATTTATCTAAATGCTGATAAATGTGTCAATATTTTATTTCTTAGTAATCTGAAATTACCTTGTGTACCTTTGTGCTCCTATGTTTTCTTTTAATCTTTAAAACCCCTAAGAAATCAAACAAGGAGACTGTAGTTTGAGCCGACCATCCTCTTAAGTGTTGTGAGAGCCTTTATTTCTTTTCTTTTCCTAAAATAAAGCATTTTACTTCTCTTTATTCCGTTATAAAGAATCCTAGCCTTGGCTCCAAAACAAAACTCTTCAGCCCCAATCTGTTTTCCCCAGAGTAGAAATTTTGAGTATTGATGCATTTCAAAACTACTAAAATGACTGGAACTCATCATTGGCTTAGATCTGTTTTAATAGGAATCGGTCTACCTTTAATTAAGTATAACTTTATGGACCCAAAATCTATGGCTCACGGGCTTCAAAAGTCCAGGAACCACAGGTTGAGTACTGCTGCATTAAACAATGATGCTAGCTTTCTGCAGAGATTGAAGTATTGACTAAATATCCCCAGACCTGTTAGTGTATGATTTCTGCTTGGACAATAATCAGATTTAAAAATTACAAGTTCACAGCTCCTAATTTACCTCAGATCATATTTGCTCCTAACCCAGTTCATAAGAAGCTTCAGATAAACATTAGGATAAAAAAAACCCAAGCCTAAAAACAAAAACACAAATCTGTTTTAAAATAAAGAAAAAGAATGCTTAAAAATTTGATACTGTGGTGGGAAATAATTCCACAGTTCTGAAGGCCTTTTCTATGGAGAGTCTTTCAGGGAACATGACATTAGTTTAATTTTGTGTGGTACCACTGTCCAATCAGATTCTTTCTTACCTTCAAAAATAACCCAATTTTTCCCATTCTCATTTTAAAGGTTTGTTTTGCCAAGGAAAATGTGTTTAACAAAACCAATTACTCTTAAAGTTTTTAAAGTTTTAGTGATATCTCAGAAAACAAAAAGTGTTTCAATATTTTTGTGCAGCACAGAACTGATTAGGTTTCTTATTCCTTTCCCAAAGGGAAAGAAACTGCAGAACCAAGCCTTTCATAGTTTTTGTCAGGACCTGATATAAGATACAGTTTAAATCGACACGCTGCATGAATCAGAAGAGGGAAGAAAAAAAACTAATATAACCTCTTCCCAGCAGCGGCTGTAAAAAACAATGAATTTGTACCTTCCATAAGCGTAAGTTAGCACTTGCGGACAAAAACTGCACCCCACTGTAAGTACTGTGTCAGAGACTGTATAAGGCCCATCTGCAGTAGAACTAAGCCTGTTTTAATGAGGTCTCTACCCATTAGATTTATGGGATACAAACTCTGACAACAGAAAACAATATGAAGGAAGAAGCCTATCAGGTGTTACGCATGATGAGTTTTAAAAATGTTCCTTCATGAGATCTGTCCTGAAAATAACATAGAAACACATGATTACTGCTGAGTTTTGGAGATGTTGTAACTTCCTCTGCTTTTTAATAACTTTTAATAACTCGAATAATTGACCCTGAAAATTCCACAATGAAAAATAACTTGCTTCTCTAAAAGAATTAACTGGAAAATATCAAATGAGCTAAGTTATCATCCTTTTGAAGATACTTTTCTAACCCTAAAATAATATTTTAACCCGCTATATCTGTCAACGTCAAGCAAGCGTCACATAAGCAGCGGTTAATAAGCGTTCTTCGTTGCAGAAAATAGGAAAAAGTTATGCAAATGTGTGTGTGTTTGTACGTTACCCCCATCAGTTTCTTAATCGCTCTGTCGATCGCTCGACTGTCATGGCACACAGTCCTCTATCAGTCAAAAAAAAAACCAAGCCCTTTCCAGGTGTGTTGGTGGGACATTCACTCCTTCCTTGTCCACTTTAACTTCTCCAGAGAAAGAACTTTGCTCCGGTCTGTTTCTCTTCTTCTGCCCGCATAAGATGTGCTTTCAATATAAATCCAGTGTATCGCTCTTCTGGCTCTGGCAAACAGCATGAATCGTTGTCCATCTCAGTGGGTTTGGGGCCAGACTTCTTCTGAGTTTCGTTCTGGTGGAAACTCACACTGTCATTTGCAGCAGGCAGGCAGGCAGACAGGCAGGCAGACCCTCTCTCTTTCAGGCCATGCTGAAGAAGCGTCTCTGGTGGAGTAGCTATGGGAAGGGCAGGTTTCTAAAGTCCAGACTCAAAAACGCAGATGTTGCACTCAAATCCCATATATGTGTGTATGTGTGTGTGTGAGAGACAGAAGAAAAGTTTAGTATAGGTTCAGATTTTGCACACAGAAATATTATCAGTCAGTCAGTCAGTTGTCCTGTCACTTCCTTCCACAACATGCACTATACTCCTTTCTAAAACAACTTTCTTTTCCCATCTCTAATGTCCCTTTTCACTTTTACCTTCTTTTCCAACTGATTGCAATATTTAAGACAAACAAAACTTCCTGCAGGAAAGTTTTAACTCTTTAACTCCTTAATTGATGCACTCTGTGCTTTTTAATCTTTTTCTTATGTTTTTTTATTTTTTCCAATCTCCATCCATCAACTGTTTTACTTTAAACTATTTTAACTATTTTTATTTTAACTATTTAACTTATTTACACTCAAACTTTCACCCTGTGGAAAACCAAACTTATCTTCCCAAATTAAAGCACATTTACACAATCATCCCCACCTTTTCCTTTCATTATTTTATAAATCGCAGAGTTTGGAGAAGGACGCACCTCTGATGCCTTTGAGGCTCCAGAACCCATTTTTTTTTACCTGTTCAGCGGCACGTCTGCCGGACTGGCTTTTCTCCTTTATAAGGTATAGAAAAATTGCTAAAAACCACCCGCAAAACTCTTGTTTTGCTTTATCTTATTGTTACCAACAAGACCCTCCCTGTATGTCTACAGGGTGACCTGGCAATCAGCTGATGTCCTCCTTCTCCCAACTCCGGAACCTAATTAATTAGTTAGGAGACGATGGCTAATGTGTAAAATATATATATATATATATATATATATATATATATATATATATATATATATATATATATATATATATATATATATATATATAATATATATATATATATATATATATAGGGGTTGGACAATGAAACTGAAACACCTGTCATTTTAGTGTGGGAGGTTTCATGGCTAAATTGGACCAGGCTGGTACCCAGTCTTCATTGATTGCACATTGCACCAGTAAGAGCAGAGTGTGAAGGTTCAATTAGCAGGGTAAGAGCACAGTTTTGCTCAAAATATTGAAATGCACACAACATTATGGGTGACATACCAGAGTTCAAAAGAGGAAGGATTGTTGGTGTACCTCTTGCTGGCGCATATGTGACCAAGACAGCAAGTCTTTGTGATGTATCAAGAGCCACGATATCCAGGGTAATGTCAGCATACCACCAAGAAGGACGGACCACATCCAACAGGATTAACTGTGGACGCAAGAGGAAGCTGTCTGAAAGGGATGTTCGGGTGCTAACCCGGATTGTATCCAAAAAACATAAAACCACGGCTGCCCAAATCACGGCAGAATTAAATGTGCACCTCAACTCTCCTGTTTCCACCAGAACTGTCCGTCAGGAGCTCCACAGGGTCAACATACACGGCCGGGCTGCTATAGCCAAACCTTTGGTCACTCATGCCAATGCCAAACGTCGGTTTCAATGGTGCAAGGAGCGCAAATCTTGGGCTGTGGACAATGTGAAACATGTATTGTTCTCTGATGAGTCCACCTTTACTGTTTTCCCCACATCCAGGAGAGTTACGGTGTGGAGAAGCCCCAAAGAAGCGTACCACCCAGACTGTTGCATGCCCAGAGTGAAGCATGGGGGTGGATCAGTGATGGTTTGGGCTGCATTATTATGGCATTCCCTTGGCCCAATACTTGTGCTAGATGGGCACGTCACTGCCAAGGACTACCGAGCCATTCTTGAGGACCATGTGGATCCAATGGTCCAAACATTGTATCCTGAAGGCGGTGCCGTGTATCAGGATGACAATGCACCAATACACACAGCAAGACTGGTGAAAGATTGGTTTGATGAACATGAAAGTGAAGTTGAACATCTCCCATGGCCTGCACAGTCACCAGATCTAAATATTTTTGAGCCACTTTGGGGTGTTTTGGAGGAGCGAGTCAGGAAACGTTTTCCTCCACCAGTATCACGTAGTGACCTGGCCACTATCCTGCAAGAAGAATGGCTTAAAATCCCTCTGACCACTGTGCAGGACTTGAATATGTCATTCCCAAGACGAATTGACGCTGTATTGGCCGCAAAAGGAGGCCCTACACCATAATAACAAATTATTGTGGTCTAAAACCAGGTGTTTCAGTTTCATTGTCCAACCCCTGTATATATATTATATAATTCAGAGCAACTTCTCACCCAGATATATTTGTAGACAAATGGTTCGGATTCAATCGGCCAGAAGTAGGCAGGCAGGCTCTATAGGACTCCCCCTCCGTAAAAATGGAGGTGGACTGAGGCTGGCCAGGCGTCCTTTTCCCCTCCTGCTTTCCTCTGGCACGTCGGATCCTGTTCGTTATGCCAAAATTGTGATGGAATTTTCTTATCAAAGTGAGAGAGAAGTCAGCTCATTAATAGTCAAAGGCCGGACTTTATCTTTAAAAGGTTTATTCAAAGGCATATAGCGTTTGAAGACCCTGTCACTGAGCTTAGTCAGTGAAGCAGAGCCCCGAACAAGAGTTTACAGACAGTATTTAAACAGTATGTGGGTGTTTCCTCAACTTAATAGAGTTTGTGCTTTATGGCCCTAGACCCTCGTCGGGTCAGAGGTAACAAAGTCATTTATGAGCGGACCATCTGCTCTTCCTGAGACACAACCCTCCAGGATGTGTTTTAACCATTAAACTTCTGATAATGGTTTTACAGACCAACTCCTCTATAAGTACTAAACACAGAGGTCAGAGGAGAGAGGTAAATGAAAGTTCAGAGCATTAAAAAGAATTTTCCCACAACAGTGGTAAAATATTATTTCACAATAATATTTTTAAAAACATTCAACCAAAAAAGCACACAAGATGGTGAGGATACTACGGAAGCCCTGAAAGGCAAGTAAGAAAAAAAATCTAGATTAAAGTATTTATAAGTTGTTGTTTTTTTTTGTTCTGCCCTGAAAGGCAAGTGAGAAGTGCTTTTTTTGTCCACATACTCTTTTCTGCTCTTTATAGATCTATACTGGGAGCATTACAACCTTTTACTGGGGTACAGCCTGCCTAGTTCAACAGACAAATGCCTGCATATGTTGTGCATAGCTTGCCGACAGTAGTTTTAAAACTGGTACTTTAATTCAATTCAATTCAGTTTATTTATATAGCGCCAATTCACAACACATGTTGTCTCAAGGCACTTCACAAAAGTCAGGTACATACATTCCAATTAATCTTAATCATTGAACAGTGCAGTCAGATTCAGTTATTTATTCAAATTGGATAAAACGTTTTTCTATCTAAGGAAACCCAGCAGATTGCATCCAGTCAGTGACTTGCAGCATTCCCTCCTCCCGGATGAGCATGTAGAGAGAGTGGATAGTAACTGGCGTTGACTTTGCAGCAATCCCTCATACTGAGCATGCATGTAGCAACAGTGGAGAGGAAAAACTCCCTTTTAACAGGAAGAAACCTCCAGCAGAACCAGGCTCAGTGTGAGCGGCCATCTGCCACGACCGACTGGTGGTTAGAGAGAACAGAGCAGCGACACAAAGAGAACAAAGAAGCACTGATCCAGGATTACTTTCTATGGGAAGGAAAAGTAACTGTTAATGGATGTAGCTCCTTTAGTCGTTTCACCTAGAAAGAAGGAACAGATAAACTCTGAGCCAGTTTTCAAGTTTAGAGTCTGAAAGAGAGCACATAGAGTTAGTCACAGTAAAAGCTCAGTCAGTAGCTATATCTAGGAGAGAGAAAGGGTTAACACTGAAAGACAGGGCCATGTGGATCATCGGTAGAGGGTGAGCATTAAGTTGTTGCCAGCAGAAGCTTGGACGATACCCCCTCCAGAAAGGTGTCACAGGTAGACACAGAGTCAGGCTAGGTGTAGCTTCTAGGAAGAGAAAAGATAGAGAACATAAAGTTAAAAGCTGAAATAACTGCAAATAATGCAAAATTGGAGAGTAGTGTGAGAATGTAGCGAAGAGGGTGAAAGTGGTCATTATGTCCTCCAGCAGCCTAAGCCTATAGCAGCATAACTACAGAGATAGCTCAGGATAACTTAAGCCACTCTAACTATATGCTTTATCAAAAAGGAAAGTTTTAAGCCTAGCCTTAAAAGTAGACAGTTTGTCCATCTAGAGCCCACTGATGGTCATTGTTATACTAAAAACCACAACGATTGGGATACCTCTCTCTGTCAGATTGGTTATAACTATTGGAAAAGAGAGGGAGTCATACAGGAAGCAGAAATGGAGGGTGTGTTTGCACCTCAACCATAACTGAGCCGGTTTAGGCTAAACCTGACTCCCCCTTACTCCATCCAAGAGGGAGGGAAGAAGACGGAGGCAAAAATAAGGAAGATAGTTCAGGATAACCTAAGCCACTCTAACTATAAGCTTTATCACTTTAATCTAGAGCTGCTAAAATCTCTGCAGACACCACACACCCTGCACATAAACTGTTTAGAGTTCTGCCTTCAGGCCGACGCTACAGAGCGCTGTTCACTAAAACCAGCCCTCACAGAGACAGTTTCTTCCCTCAGGCTGTTTCTCTGTTGAACATTCAATAGAGCACAAAACAACAGCATACAGATGTTGCAAATACACCTTTTTATTTATTTATATATGTGTATATTTGTACATTGTAAATATGTATATTCTGTAATACAAAAACAAAAACCAAAGAGCAAAGTGTACCGGAGTCAAATTCCTTGTTTGTATGTACAAACTTGGCAATAAAGCTGATTCTGATTCTGATTCTGATTCTGATTTAATAAGAGTGATGGATGGAACTCCTTTAGTTTCCTCACCATGAATATCTGACTTTGAGGCAAACTGAAGCTCCAAACAGCACAGTAACAGGTGGGGAAAGGTCAGTGCTGCGTTACTCTGTGCTCCATACAGCTACAGAAAACTGTGGTCACTTCTTCCTTCTCTCTAGAATCCCCTAAAAAGATGTTTACACCATTGTGTTTTTTTTAAATGCCACTTTTAAAATTCTTGCTACATCTTCATACTGGTTATCAACACAAGTCTTGGCCATGACTATGAGAGATAATACTACACCCTTCCATCAAACCTTTTGACAGGTCGGGGGGTCAAGGGGGCGGGGTCAACAGGGTGTAACCGGGTGTGGCCAAGGGCGTAACCATGCATGCTTAACAGAGATAAGATATTATCAGAAACGGTATGGCATCAGCACCAATTAAAATAGATTAAATAATTAAATAAAATAATTACAATTAAAATAAATTAAATAATTACAATTAAAATAACTTATATAATTACAATTAAATAACCGAATTGGTGCTGTATGGCATCAGCACCAATAAAAATAGAGGGGGTTTGTGTTTACATGCAGACCTTTCCACTTCTGCATCAACTGACTGACTGACTGACTGACTGACTGGCAATCTGCTCCAACCACCTGTAAAGAGCTGATCAAAAAAACTGATATCGTCTGTGTGTGTGTGTGTGTGGTGTGTGTGTGTGTGTGTGGTGTGTGTGTGTGTGTGTGTGTGTGTGTGGTGCGTTGTCAATGAAAACACATTTCCGTCACACTACCACCCGTACCGCCCAAAGCAGAAACATCAGTGTTTTCGACACCCTCAACAGCGTCAAGTCAGGCCTAAAAAAAAAAAAAAAAGGTTTAAACTTGTTAAACTTGTTGAGCTCTACTCGACCTCCTCTTGGAGGGCCAAACTCCTCATTCTATCTCTAAATGAGTGCCTGGCCACCCTGCGGAGGAAGCTAATTTTAGCTGCTGGTATCTGGGATCTCGTTTTTGGCTCAGCTTTCTCTTCATCACAACAAATGCATCTCTCCATTTCCTGCTCCATTCTCCCCTCAATAAAGAACAAGACCCCCAGATCCTTGAACTCCTCCACTTGAGGCAGGAACTCCCCTCCAACCTAGAGACTGCATAATTTCATGCAATATTTTAAAAATATCTGAGCTGGGGGGCAACAAGCAAACCCACCCCAGCCCGCCACCTCTCCCCGTGGGCCACTCCAGAGTAGAAGAGAGACCAGCCCCTCTCAAGGAGATGGGTTCCAGAGCCCACGCTGTGCGTGGAGGCGAGCCCGACTATTTCTAGTCGATATCTCTCGACCTCCCGCACAAGCTCAGGCGCCTTCCCCCCCAGCTCATCCGTCTCGTGTTGGGGTTTACCCCGGTGGATGAGAGGGTCGCATCCCTGCGCCTTCGGGTCGGGGATAGGTCTCTGACTGTCGTTTCGGCCTACGGGCCGAGCAGTAGTGCGGAGTACCCGGCCTTCTTGTTGTCCCTGTCGGGGGTGCTGGATAGTGCCCCTCCCGGGGACTCCATTATTCTGCTGGGGGACTTCAACGCCCACGTGGGAAACGACAGTGACACTTGGAGAGGCGTGATCGGGAGGAATGGCCTCCCCGATCTGAATCCGAGTGGTGTTTTGTTACTGGACTTCTGTGCTAGTCACGGATTGTCCATAATGAACACCATGTTTAAGCATAAGGGTGTCCATCAGTGCACTTGGCACCAGGACACCCTAGGCAGGAGGTCAATGATTGACTTTGTTGTCGTATCATCAGACCTTCGGCCGCATGTTTTGGACACTCGGGTGAAGAGAGGGGCTGAGCTGTCCACTGATCACCATCTGGTGATGAGTTGGATCCGCTGGAGGAGGAGAAAGCCGGACAGACTTGGCAGGCCCAAGCGCATAGTGAGGGTCTGCTGGGAACGCCTGGCGGAGCCTTCGGCCATGGATGTATTCAACTCCCACCTCCGGGAGAGCTTTGACCAGATTCCGGGGGATGTTGGAGACATAGAGTCCGAGTGGACCATGTTCTTCGCATCTATTGTCGATGCTGCTGCCCGTAGCTGTGGCCGTAAGGTCTGCGGTGCCTGTCGCGACGGCAATCCCAGAACCCAGTGGTGGACACCGGCAGTAAGGGATGCTGTCAAGCTGAAGAAGGAGTCCTATCGGCTGTGGTTGGCTTGTGGGACTCCTGAGGCGGCTGACAGGTACCGTGAGGCCAAGCGTGCTGCGGCCCGGGCTGTGGCAGAGGCAAAAACCCGGGCCTGGGAGGATTTCATTGAGGCCATGGAGAAGGACTACCGGTCGGCCTCAAAGCGATTCTGGCAAACCGTCCGGCGCCTCAGGAGGGGGAAGCAGTGCTTTGCCAACACTGTTTATAGTGGGGGTGGGAGGCTGCTGACCTCGACTGGGGACATTATTGGGCGGTGGAAGGAGTACTTCGAGGATCTCCTCAATCCTGCCATCACTCATTCCCTGGTGGAAACAGAGGCTGGGGACTCGGGGTTGGACTCTTTCATCACCCAGGCTGAAGTCACCGAGGTGGTTAAAAAGCTCCGCGGTGGCAAGGCTTCGGGGGTGGATGAGATCCGCCCTGAGTACCTCAAATCTCTGGATGTTGTGGGGCTGTCATGGTTGACACGCCTCTTCAACATTCGGGGACAGTGCCTCTGGACTGGCAGACCGGGGTGTTGGTCCCCCTTCATAAGAAGGGGGACCGGAGGGTGTGTTCCAACTACAGGGGGATCACACTCCTCAGCCTCCCTGGTAAGGCCTACGCCAGGGTATTGGAGAGGAGAGTCCGGCCGATAGTCGAACCTCGCCTTCAGGAGGAGCAGTGTGGTTTTTGTCCCGGCCGTGGAACACTGGACCAGCTCTATACCCTCTACAGGGTACTCGAGGGCTCATGGGAGTTTGCCCAACCGGTTCACATGTGTTTTGTGGACCTGGAGAAGGCATTCGACTGTGTCCCTCGTGATGCCTTGTGGGGGGTGCTCCAGGAGTATGGAATCGGGGGCCCTTTATTAGGCACCATCCGGTCCCTGCACGAGCGGAGCAGGAGTTTGGTCCGCAATGCGGCAGAACAACAATAACACATTTAATATGATTCTAATTTAAAAACAGCAGGATAAAGACACATAATGGAGTTGCATTTGAAACAGATTGAGCTAATTTTAGTTTGAAAGCTGACAAAGGGAATCTTTTTCATTGCGTCATTTGTTCCATTACAGTTTTACTACTTTGTTTCTGATGCATTTTCTATGGCTTGTCTCTATAGTCCAACTTTAGTTAAAGCTCATTTTCTATAAAAATAGACCCAGATGTGAACTCTGACCACTTAAACCAATGAGAAAATTCTGTTGTGAGGAACGGAAGCAGCAGCAAAAAAGTACTTACAATCTCTCTAGTGCGGAATATTCAGAGAAAACAAAGTCGGACAGAACTCGGATCTTGTTGCTTCTTCTTAGCGACCTCAAATAGAAGCCAAAAAAAGCCAAATTAATAGTAATACTAAACACATTAGGCACGGAGAGACACCCACAGTACACTGAGTCGAAAAAAGGGTGAAAAGCCTAAAGCATTATGTGCTTTGTGCAATCACACAAAAACAGCCCCTGCATTTTTATTCAGAATGATTTTTAATCATTTTTCCTTTCACAATAAATGGAAAGAACCATCTACCAGAGCTCTAAATCACAAGTTTAAAGAAGTCTACTGTTTAAATAAGTTCCTGTCCTTAAATTCTGAAACTTTAAAGACAGGAACATTATACTTAGAGTAAAATCCTACAGCCTCAAACACACTGAGGCATGGCTAAAGCCAGACTTCTTGACAGGAACTCAAAGTCAGTGGTAAAATTGGGTTAGGGTTAGGGTCATGGAAAAAATATCTAACTGAACCAAATTGGCCAAAAAAGAAGTGTGACTTCTGTGGAGAGTTAAACATTAAACATACATGTCTAAGAATAATCCTCTGAACTTTTAACATTTTTGACTGTGTTATGAGGTTTTGTGAATGGATTAAGAGAATAACTGAAGCAATGTCCAAGTATGGCCTAGTTTGAAGAACAGTACAAAGAAAATAATCAACCCATTCAATGGACAAAAAAGAAGGCATTTTACTGGCTACTCTCTCTGAATTGTTTATAAGCACTTCATATACAGGAAAACATGCATTTAAAAGTAAATTTCAAGCCTGAATCAAACGTTGTTGTTACTATAAATAGCTTCTTAAATTGTACTTTTTAGCCGAAGAGAAAAAAAGGAACAAGCAAGAAATAAAGACATAAGATAAAGTTACATTTTTTGGAGATCCAAGGTTTTTATCTGATAGAGACTAACTTCTGAAAATACGCAGGATTACCATTTGCATAACGTCTAATCATTCTCTGTGAAAAAGCAAAGCAGCATGTTCATTCAAATAAATTTGAAATATGGATTTGAACTTTTCTCATTTTTAAACATAAAAATGAGCCAGTCTAATGAACTGTTCTTTGAAAGGAATGAATCAACAAGATCCAGATTCCTTCAAGGAGTCTTAATCTTTACTCATCATGCAGAAACCTAAATTTAAAGTATCACCTACCTATTGGGAGTTCCAGATGCATTGAAAGGTTATTACAAAGTAACTGTTACATTTTTCACATTTTAATGAAAAACATTTCTGCTATGTAGTTCTATATTAAAAGGTGATGATCCCCTCTTATTGTGGCACTTACATTTTCAATTTTATATTTACTTGTACCTTGCACAGCAGAACTCATTTTGGACAAATCAGGTTGTTCTTAGCTTCTCTACCTGATGATACCTGCTTCTGGTTCTTCTTTACAACCAAGGAATCCTCAATATTTCAAGAACATTTTTAACCTCTATTTTTTTATTTTCTTAACTCTTGTGGCGGAAAAATAAACATGTTTCGCAGTTAGTTAGAGAAGGTACAAACAGTACAATTTCTGTTACAGAGCAATGGATCAAATGTTAAAAGTCATTTAATTTAGCACAGTCATTAGTCGTTTGATTTCATGGGCGTTGTGACATTACATAAAATATAAATGTTTTCCTAATATGCATCATAACCATGGTGCATTATAAAAAAAAAAGGCAGACACAAAACTTTGTGCATTAATAAAACATCTATAGCATGGTGACTCTGTCAGGATGTGATCAAATGTTCAGATGTTCCCTGCTGGGTCTTACTATCTCAGAATGTCTCATTATGCCACTGGAAATTTTCTGGCTTTAGGTTTATATATTCGTCCTGCAATATTTAACAGCAGAGATAGTTACTCACATAAACATAGTTTTGTTTTACTTACACACCTTTGTCCAGTTCTGTCTAATCATTTAGCATCATCACTTTACAACGCCTTCTCTGCTGCGTCCAGCCACACACACACACACACACACACACACACACGTGTGATAGCTTGAGAATTGGGTAAGTTTGTGTAGATGAACATTATTCTAAGAAACATTCAGTTTCACTTGGAAACCAGGTATTTAACGCTGTAAGCACCATCTAGACGGCAGAATATTAAATGTGTTATTGTTGTTCTGCCTAACAGCTTACATGAGGTTTAAAAGCAGAATTTAGTGATTAATGTGATGAAAATGCACGTGTGTGTTTTATATTGATATTGATTTTATAGCTACACTTTCTTTGTACAACTGACTTTATCTGCAAACTAACCAGACACATTATAAAGATTGATTTAATTACCGGGTCCTTTTTATTAGGCTAATAAAGGGGCATTTCCAATTAAGGTACAACCTAGCATAGCTTTCTGGGGCAATTTCTTTTGACCCTACATTAATACTTAAGGGGCCAGGGTCAAAAAAGTTTACCGGTGTAGAAATGTACCACATAAAAGACTCTAATACAGAAGTAGTACATGTCTTAACACCCTTAACCTTTGGTGTGGATCTTTGTGAGGGAGGGTGCTAATAGTTTCTGACCAGTGGAATATTAACAAGCATTTTTTGTCAGTCAACTCTCCATTTAAACTCCATGTTTTCTCTTAGCTTCAAATTCAAAATGTTGTTTGCAGTACAAAAACCAAAGTTACTCATTCTTTTCAATTAAATATAATTCAAGGGTACTTTATTAATCCCAAAAAGAAATTAAATGTTGTTGTAACTCATATTATACAGAGTTGTTGCAGTATATCACATTGTTTTACGTTGGTAACATTCTAATACATTAGTAAAATCACTCCAAACTCAATGTCAAAGCACAGCGGAGCCTTTTAATGAATCCTGGATTTCTAGCTTCAGCCGTCTGTGGAGGTTGACTTCTCTACTCAAAGTTCCATAAATTGTTCCTAGATATATCTGATCTGAATGTAAAGGTTTAGAGGCTAATCTAGTTCATAGTTTTGATTTTTGCCCTTAGAAAACTATATTCTGGATTAATATTTTTAAAATACTCGTACTCGTACTCGTATTCGTCGTCTTCCGCTTATCCGGAACCGGGTCGCGGGGGCAGCAGACTCAGCAGAGACACCCAGACGTCCCTCTCCCCAGACACCTCCTCCAGCTCCTCCGGGGGGAGCCCAAGGTGTTCCCAGGCCAGCCGAGAGACATAGTCCCTCCAGCATGTCCTGTGCCGTCCCCTGGGCCTCCTCCCGGTGGGACGTGCCTGGAACACCTCCCGAGGAAGGCGTCCAGGAGGCATCCGGTATAGATGCCCGAGCCACTTCAACTGGCTCCTCTCGATGTGGAGGAGCAGCGGCTCTACTCCGAGCCCCTCCCGAATGGCCGAGCTCCTCACCCTATCTCTAAGGGAGTGCCCGGCCACCCTACGGAGGAAGCTCATTTCAGCCGCTTGTATCGGGATCTCGTTCGTTCGGTCATGACCCAAAGTTCATGGCCATAGGTGAGGGTAGGAAACGTAGACCGACCGGTAAATCGAGAGCTTCGCTTTTCGGCTCAGCTCTCTCTTCACCACCAACGGACCGGGCCCACAGCGCCCCCATTACTGCGGCCAGCCGCACCGATCGTCTGTCGATCTCCCGCTCCATTCTTCCCTCACTCGTGAACAAGACCCCGAGATACTTGAAACTCCTCCACTTGAGGCAGGAACTCCCCTCCAACCTGAAAAGGACAAGCCACCCTTTTCCGGTGAGTACCATGGCCTCTGACTTGGAGGAGCTGATCCTCATCCCAGCCGCTTCACACTCGGCTGGGGAAACCGCCCCAAGCGCATGCTGTAGGTCTTGGCTAGAGGGGGGCCCCAAAGACACACGTCATCTGCAAAAAAGAAGAGACGAAATCCACTGGTCCCCAAACCAGACCCCTTCCGGCCCTTGGGCTGCGTCTAGAAATCCTGTCCATAAAATTTATGAACAGGAACCCGGGGACAAAGGGCAGCCCTGACGGAGTCCAACATGCACCGGAAACAGGGTCCGACTTAGTTGCCGGCAATGCCGACCAAACTCCTGCTCCGCTCGTGCGGACGGATGGCCCCTAATAAAGGGCCCCCGATTCCTTTACTCCTTGAGCACCCCCACAAGGCATCACGAGGGACACAGTCGAATGGCCTTCTCCAGGTCCACAAAACACATGTGAACCGGTTTGGCAAACTCCCATGAGCCCTCGAGTACCCTGTAGAGGGTATAGAGCTGGTCCAGTGTTCCACGGCCGGGACGAAAACCACACTGCCCCTCCTGAGGCAGAGGTTTGACTATCGGCCGGACTCTCCTCTCCAATACCCTGGCGTAGGCCTTACCAGGGAGGCTGAGGAGTGTGATCCCCCTGTAGTTGGACCACCACCCCGGTCTGCCAGTCCAGAGGCACTGTCCCCGACCACCATGCAATGTTAAAGAGGCGTGACAACCATGACAGCCCCACAACATCCAGAGATTTGAGGTACTCAGGGCGGATCTCATCCACCCCCGAAGCCTTGCCACCGCGGAGCTTTTTAACCACCTCGGTGACTTCAGCCTGGATGATGAAAGAGTCCAACCCCGAGTCCCAGCCTCTGTTTCCACCAGGGAATGAGTGATGGCAGGATTGAGGAGATCCTCGAAGTACTCCTTCCACCGCCCGATAATGTCCCCAGTCAAGGTCAGCAGCCTCCCACCCCCACTATAAACAGTGTTGGAAAAGCACTGCTTCCCCCTCCTGAGGCGCCGGACGGTTTGCCAGAATTGCTTCGAGGCCGACCGGTAGTCCTTCTCCATGGCCTCACCGAACTCCTCCCAGGCCTGGGTTTTTGCCTCTGCCACAGCCCGGGCCGCAGCGCTTGGCCTCACGGTACCCGTCAGCCGCCTCAGGAGTCCCACAAGCCAACCACAGCCGATAGGACTCCTTCTTCAGCTTGACAGCATCCCTTACTGCCGGTGTCCACCACCGGGTTCTGGGATTGCCGCCGCGACAGGCACCGCAGACCTTAGGGCCGCAGCTACGGGCAGCAGCATCGACAATAAATGCGGAGAACATGGTCCACTCGGACTCTATGTCTCTAACATCCCCCGGAATCTGGTCAAAGCTCTCCCGGAGGTGGGAGTTGAATACATCCGCGGCCGAGGGCTCCGCCAGGCGTTCCCAGCAGACCCTCACTATGCGCTTGGGCCTGCCAAGTCTGTCCGGCTTTCTCCTCCTCCAGCGGATCCAACTCACCACCAGATGGTGATCAGTTGACAGCTCAGCCCCTCTCTTCACCTGAGTGTCCAAAACATGCGGCCGAAGGTCTGATGATACGACAACAAAGTCGATCATTGACCTCCTGCCTAGAGTGTCCTGGTGCCAAGTGCACTGATGGACACCCTTATGCTTGAACATGGTGTTCATTATGGACAATCCGTGACTAGCACAGAAATCCAGTAACAAAACACCACTCGGATTCAGATCGGGGAGGCCATTCCTCCCGATCACGCCTCTCCAGGTGTCACTGTCGTTTCCCACGTGGGCGTTGAAGTCCCCCAGCAGAATAATGGAGTCCCCGGGAGGGGCACTATCCAGCACCCCCGACAGGGACAACAAGAAGGCCGGGTACTCCGCACTACCGCTCGGCCCGTAGGCCGAAACGACAGTCAGAGACCTATCCCCAACCCGAAGGCGCAGGGATGTGACCCTCTCATCCACCGGGGTAAACCCCAACACGAGACGAATGAGCTGGGGGGGAAGGAGCCTGAGCTTGTGCGGGAGGTCGAGAGATATCGACTAGAAATAGTCGGGCTCGCCTCCACGCACAGCGTGGGCTCTGGAACCCATCTCCTTGAGAGGGGCGGTCTCTCTTCTACTCTGGAGTGGCCCACGGGGAGAGACGGCGGGCTGGGGGGGTTTGCTTGTTGCCCCCCCCGCTCAGATTTTTAAAATATTGCATGAAATTATGCAGTCTCTAGGTTGGAGGGAGGGTTTCCCGGCTCAAGTGGAGGAGTTCAAAAGGATCTGGGGGTCTTGTTTTTATTGAGGGGAGAATGGAGCGGGAAATCGAGAGACGCATTTGTTGTGATGAAGAGAAAGCTGAGCCAAAAACGAGATCCCAGATACCAGCAGCTAAAATTAGCTTCCTCCGCAGGGTGGCCAGGCACTCATTTAGAGATAGGTTGAGGAGCTTGGCCCTCCAAGAGGAGGTCGAGTAGAGCTCAACAAGTTTAAAAAGTTTAAACCTTTTTTTTTTTTTAGGCCTGACTTGACGCTGTTGAGGGTGTCGAAAACACTGATGTTTCTGCTTTGGGCGGTACGGGTGGTAGTGTGACGGAAATGTGTTTTCACTGACAACGCACCACACACTCACACGCACACACACACACACACAGACACACACACAGATGATATCAGTTTTTTTGATCAGCTCTTTACACGTGGTTGGAGCAGATTGCCAGTCAGTCAGTCAGTCAGTCAGTCAGTTGATGCAGAAGTGGAAAGGTTTGCATGTAAACACACACCCCCTCTATTTTTATTGGTGCTGATGCCATACAGCACCAATTCAATTATTTAATTGTAATTATATAAGTTATTTTAATTGTAATTATTTAATTTATTTTAATTGTAATTATTTTATTTAATTATTTTATCTATTTTAATTGGTGCTGATGCCATACCGTTTCTGATAATATCTTATCTCTGTTAAGCATGCACGGTTACGCCCTTGGCCACACCCGGTTACACCTTGTTGACCCCGCCCCCTTTACCCCGCCCACCTCTCAAAAAGTTTGATGGAAGGGTGTAGTATTATCTCTACTATGGATGCATATCTTAGCTTGGAATGAAAAACACCCTTTTTACAGAAATTTTGCTCTTTAATGTCCTAAAATAACTTTGCCATATTTAACTCATTTCATCACTCCGGTTTAAAATCACTTACCATCAAGGTTCCAGGGTTTTTAATGTATCAATAACAATATTTTTTCAGTCAAAATCACATTCTTACTGTCAGGTTCGATGTAGCGGAGGACCCCCGGAATGCAACGAACAGGAAGCATAGGTGGTGAGTAAATGATTTAATAAATAAAGCTCACTTCAGGAGGTGGTGACAAAAACAGGCATGGACAGGCAGGTAAGACAGGCTTGGCATGGACGGCATGAACTGACTGAAAACAGGGTGACTTGATCCATAATGTTGCCGCGAGGAATAAACAGAATGATTGTGTATATCTGGAGCGTGGTACAGGTGAAACGAGAAGATTATTACATGGTGCAGGTGGGTCGAATTAAGCTGATTGCTATGACTGACAGATGCAGGGAGTGAAGACAAAACATGACTGGAACAAAACAGAAATTCAAGAAGATAATCAACCCTAAGAAACATAACAGTCACAGAACATAAACCTATATGCACTATGAACTGAAAACATCCACAAGAAAACAAACCTAAACAACTACAGCACCACCTCTAAAACAATAAACAGATAGAGACTCCAAAACTCAACTTTGAGAACAAAAAAGAAAAAACCCCTAAACCAAAAAACCCCAAATTATACCACTTACTAAAATTTAAAGAAATCTAAAATAATATTACTTGTAGGGTCTATATTTTAAGATCACAATTGATATTGTAATCAACTAATTATGTGTCCTAATAACGTTTGATTGGTCAATTATAGATATTTTTTTTATTTCAGATATTCAAAATATATTGCTTTCAGAGTGAACTCTATATATTTCAAATATGTTTCAAATATAGATCATTTTATTTTCTATCCCATCGATTTCTCAATACAGCATTTAAAAAGGAAGCTTAAGACAGAGATAAAGCTGCATACCAAGCTGTTTAATTTACCATCACTGACCTGGGAACACATCCCAAACCTCTGCTCAGCAGGTATTAGCTGATTTTATTTGGTTGAGGAACTGGCAAGATGGTGTTGTGTTGGGACCCCAGCCATGGATTACAACATAGATGAACATGGACACTTCAGTGTCACACTAAGTTGCACTTAACCCAGCCCAGGAAGAGGAGGAGTCATACCTGACTCCCCGGAATGTCACTGCTTGAACAAAAATTACCAAAAACTACATGTTGGGACATGTGTTCCAACATGGCGGCCTCTACCACAAGGTTTTCCTGCAGGAAAACTGGACGGAGGGACACAACACGCGAATGTCTCCTTGCTGGCGAGCAGACATAACTCTTCAACTTAGATCCAAAAGTGACCACGATCACGAAGATCGTATAGAACAGAGTTAAGTAATGATTTGCTGTTCAAGTAACCAGCATTCATTCATAAAAAGGGAGTAAAAAGACAAGCACAAAAACTTGTCTTCTGAGGCCTCCAGAAGCAGCTTTAATTGAAATGATTTTCCCCCACAGCCTGGAGTAGAACACATCGGGACTGCAGCATTGCATGCCTTCCTGCATGCATGTCCAGGTGGCGAGAGCTACCCCCAGTGAAGTTTGTGGTATAGTTCAGTCCATACGTGGATGACCAGACAGCTTTGCTTCCCTCAACTCGTCGCCCGGAAATCTTTTCCTCAGCAAGGTTCGCATTAGAGGTAGTGTTTGGGCAGAGAAGATTAGTTTGGAACGAAATAATCTTAATAATGTTCATTTCAGGATGTTTGGTTTTTGTTTGTGTTGAGAAAATTCAGCTAAGTGCTAGCAGACTAGCTGCTCAGCTAATGATATGATCTGTGTGTTTTTTTTAAAGTTAAGACGGACTCTATTTAAAGTGTGGTTTTTAAACACAGATCTGCCATAACGCACTGCCAATGCTTATGCATTTGATCCTTTTATTGATGGTATTTTAAAGGTACATGTTTGATTTTAGAGGAATGCTAACAAGCTATAGGCTTCTCTTTTTGTCAGCTGAAACCGCTAACGTCTAAGGTAACACATGACTCGCCGCCATCTTATGAATCCATTAAGAATAATTTATCCAGACGTCTGTTGGTTTTCAATCTAGGAAAATAATATTTCCCTAAATATTATTTTACTAAATGTGATTACACTACCAGGGGCATAAAGCCCCTGACAACATAGCTCCTAGGATCATTGGGACATGCAAACCCCCTCCACCATGGGTTAGTTAAATTAAATCTTGCCTTCTTCAACTCTTGCAAAACCTCATCTGATTTCGTTCTATTGATATGTTCCTCTTGTTGTTCTTGTAAACGGTCTCTTTTTTTCCTACTTGAATATGAGATTATCATTCCTCGCATGTAAGCTGTATATGCTTCCCACACTTATCTCGGATTGGTATCATTATCATTAAATTCCAGGTATAAATCAATCTGATCTTCGAAAAATTTTATGAAATTATCTTCATGAAATAATCATGAGTTTAGTGTCCAAAAGAATGATTGTTCAGTAGGCCTAAAAGGTTGCATTGTCAGAGTAACAGGGGTATGATCGGAGAGGGCAATAGAGCCAATATCAGATTGCTCTATTAAGTAAGCAAGATTTTTAGATACAAATATATAGTTTATACGTGTTGACGAGAGGTAAGGGGGAGAGTAGAATGTTTAATTTTTAGTATTGAGGTTCATATGCCTCCAGGTGTCCAAGAGACATCGATCATATTTAATATGACCATATTGGTTCTTGACTGATGATTATAGGGCGGGTTCCTGTAAATAGGGAAAAGGGTGCAGTTAAAATACCCCCCTATTAACATATTAGAACAGTCCATGTCTGCAATTTTATCGCGAAGGAAGGCAAAAAATTCCTGACCATTGAGCATCATGAGCATTGGGTGCATAAATATTTCAAAGTAAAACTGTTTCTCCATATAAATCACCTTTTACCAAAATAACTCTACCTTGTGTATCACTATAACAGTGTTTCAAAACAAAGGGTACTGATTTGTGTATTAAAGTAATTACCCCCCTTTTGTTTGTTGAATATGATGAAGAATAAATCTGGCCGACCCATTCTCTAACATACTTTCTATGTTCCTCATCACTCAAGTGTGTTTCTTGAAGAAATGCAATCTATGTCAGAATCCGTGGTGTGGTCTTCCTGCAGCTAACCCATTTTACCACCAGGTGCGGTTTTCAGGAGGTGCTGGAGTTGGGACAGGTGCAGCTCATCAGGCTCATCAGCTGGGCAGTATATGAAGAGGCTGCGCCTGCACTTCATTGCCTGAGCGTTTTGCCTTTGCGGTACAGCTGCTGGCCACCCTAGAAATCTGATCTTGTTGTTGAAAGCTAAGTTTGATGTGCTTCACCTCTGTACTGATTTTACCCTGTGCTGACACTTCCAGGTGCATGACTTCTGGATCTGACGGAGTTGACCAGAGACTTGAGGTGAATCAGTTTGAACCGATTCCTGGATTGAACCTTTGGGCTGACTCTTCTGCGAGCCTCCAGCCGAGCGAATCCTGTCCACCCTCCCAGCTCCTCCCGTTCAGCCCGTCTCGACAACCACGGCAGGTGAAGCTGACCACTCTCTCTCTCTCTCACACCACTGGATATATGACCATTTCCCCCGGCGGATTTCCCTGCGCTTACCTGTAAGCTGCAAAATCAGTTCTGGTGCTTTTTCTGAGGTCCAGTTTGTAACTCTGCTCTTCTCCCGCAGCCAGATGGTTCCTGTCTTGTTTCCCGTTCCCTGGATCATTTGTTTGAATAAACATTCACTAATCTTATCAGTCTCTGGTTGTTCTCTGCATGTGGGTCAGGTCGGCAGTTAACATTATGACAATCTGTATGTTATGCCTTTTTAGACAGTTTAGGACAGCCTTTCTCTTTATAACATTATTTGAGCCCTTAATATTTCACATGCAAAACTTCATATTCATTCATATTTATGATTTAGTGTGTGCCATATACTGAATATACAGTCTGGACCTGACATTTATCAGAAAACCAAGCTGGACAACAAATAAGAAAAGAACATACCACCAGAAAACGATGTGGGTTACATTGATGATTGGCGAGCATTTTGGGGAAAACCTGGTCTGATCCGGAGAGGAGGCATCCATCCCACTTTGGATGGAGCAGCTCTTCTTTCTAGGAATCTGGCCGAATTTATTAGTTCTCCAAAACTCTGACAACCCAGGGTTCAGACCAGGAAACAGGGTCATAGTTTAACACTCCTCTCTGCAGCTTCTGTACTGCTACCCCCCCCATTACTCTATTAAGATAGTGTCCTCGCCCCGGGCCAGAAAATTGAATGGTTTAAAAAAAATTATCTAAAAAGAGAAAATCGGAAAAATCTAATAAAAATAAAACAACTCAAACTAAAAAAAAAAAAATTAAATTTGGGTTACTGAAAAATAAGAGCTCTCTTTTAAAGACTTTGGCTAGTTAGTGACCTGATTTTTGACAATCTGATTTTTTTGGGCCCACAGAAACCTGGCTGCAGCAAGAGGATTTTTTTTATATAAAGAGTCGACTCCTACTAATTTTTAAAAATTTCACATTCCCCTCGAAATACTGGGCAAGGAGGAGTAGCAACCCCTTTCAGTCCGATTTATTGATTAGTCCCCAACCCAATCAAAAAGCTACAACTTTTTGAATATTTAAAACCCTTTAGGTTTTCTCATCCAAATTGCAAAGCACTAAAACCATTCTTTTTTTTTTTGAACGTCCACCAGGCCCTTACTCTCAATTTTTAGATCATTTTCAGACCTTTTATCTGATTTAGTGTTAAATACAGATAAAGTTATTATAGTGGGGGTTTTAAAAACATTCATGTTGACACTGAAAAGTGATAGCTTAAAAATATAGCCTTTTTCATGGTATCTTAGACTCAATTGGTTTTACTCAAAACATTAAAAAAACCTATCCCCCACGGTTTGTCTTCATTCTCTGGACCTTTTGCTGACATATGGCATTGAGTGTAAAGACATATTTTCTCACAACCCCCTGTGCTGTCTGACCATTTTTTTAAATAACCTTTGGTTTAATTTAACAGAGTACTCCACACCTGAAAAAAAATTTCATTATAGTAGATCATTATCAGACAATGCTGTAAAAAACCCTTTTAAAGAATCTGTTCCACTTTTAATTTCCTCATTATCACGAAAAAACAGAGTGGGGGCAAAAAATTTTTTTTTCTGCCCCTTCACAAATTTTGATTCTCTTTTTCATAGTGTTACTTCATCATTGCGTGGTGCATTAGACAATGCAGCCCCCTTGAAAAAAAAAGGAAATTATTCATAGGAGGCAGGCTCCTTGGTTTAATTTAGATCTGCGTACTTTAAAGGCACAATGTTAGAAAATTGGAGCGAAAATGGCGGGTTAAAACCCCTAGAGGATTCCTACTTAATCTGGAAAATAGCCTACTGTTTTTTATAAAAAAACCTTCACCAAGCTAGAACAGCTTATTTTTCATCCTTAATAGAAAGAAAAAAGAATAATCCTAGGTTTCTCTTTAAACAGTTTTCAAAGTTACACAGAAAAAAGCCCCAAACCCGTTGAGACCCCTCCATTCCCTTAGCTCTCAGCAGTCATGACTTTATGGATTCTTTCAAAAAAAACTGATTCTATTTTTAAGAAGAAAATCTTTGTACATACTCCCGAAGATGATTACTTTATCCTCAACAAAATGAGACAACATTGGAAGTAACTGTAGAACCTGATCTGTGTTTTGGACTTTTTTGATTCTGTGGAGCTTCCGGGTTATCAGGAAAAAAATTTGCTTCATCAAACCTTCAACTTGTAGGTTAGACCCAAATCCCAACCAAATAATTTAAGGGGTTTTTCCCTCTGATTATCAGCCCCATTTTAAAATATGATTAATCTATCTTTAGTAAAAATGGATATGTACAAAAAGCTTTTAAAAGGTAGCTGTAATTTTAAAACCCTTTTTTAAGAAACCTTCGCTTGATCGAGATGACTTAATAAATTACAGACCTTTATCCAATCTTCCATTCTTATCTAAAAATTCTTGAGAAAAAAGTTGCTAATCAAAGTGTGGGCATTTACACAGCAATTGACCTGTATGAAGAGTTTTTAGTCAGGTTTTTAGAGCTCATCATAGCACTGAAAAAAACTCTGCTGAAAGTCACTAATGATAATTTTTTATTGCCCCCCCCCCCCCCCCCAGATAAAAGGCTTGTGTCTGTACTGGTTTTTGTTAGATCTCAGTGCTGCATTTGATACAGTCGATCATAATATTTTCCTAGAAAAAAAAAGGAATATGCTGTAGGGATCAGGGGAAAAACGCTAGGCTGGTTTTTAAAATTTTTTTTGTCTGACAGATTTTTTCCCGTTTTTTCATGTAAAAGATAAAAACCCTCTTTAAACTCTTTAAAAATAATTTTTGGGGTACCACAGGGTTAAGTACTTGGGGCAATTCTCTTTATATTATGCTTCCAATATGTCAAATTATCAGGCAGCATAGAATACATTTTCACTGTTACGCTGATGATACTCAGCTTTACTTATCCATAAATCCTGATGAGCCAACCAGTTAGATAGACTACAAGCATGTCTTGAAGACATAAAAACTTGGATGACTTTAAAATTTTTGGGGTTCTAAATTTGGGCAAGACAGAAGTTGTCGTCTTTGGACCGGAGTCTTTTAAAAAAAAACTGCTTATTCAATCACTTAAAACCTAGAGTGGCATTAAATTGACCTCCGATAATAAAGTAAAAAAATCTTGGGGTTATTTTTGTAAACCCGAAAATGTCATTTAAAAACCCATATTAAACAGGTTTCTAGGATTTCCTTCTTTCATCTCCGGAACCTTGCCAAAAATTAGAAATATACCGTCCCCGGATTGATGCTGAAAAAATAGTCCATACATTTTTTACTTCAAGGTGGACTATTGTAATTCTTTTACTATCAGGAATGTCCACCAAAAATGCAGTTAAAAGCCTTCAGCTGATTTAAAAAGCCCCGCAGCAAGAGTTCTGATGGAAAAAAATTAAAAAAGAGAGGGTATATTTTCCCCATTTTAGCTTCCCTTCATTGGCTCCCGTTAAAACCAGAAAATAGAATTTTAAATTCTCCTCCTCAAAAAATAAAACCCCTTTAAGATTTTAGCTCCATCATACATCAGAGATCTGATTGTTCCATACGTTCCCCAAAAAGGAATTTCGTTCTCAGACTGCAGGGTTTTTTATGGTGGTTCCTAGAGTCTCTAGAAGTAGAATGGGAAGCAGATCCCCTTTAGTTATCAAGCTCCTCTCCTGTGGAACCCGCTCCCAGTTTTGTCCGGTGAGGCGGGAAACCCTGTCTACTTTAAGGCTAGGCTTTTAAAAATTTCCTTTTTTTTATAAAGCTTAAAGTTACAGTGGCTTAGGTTTCCTGATTTTATCTTCCTTTTTTTTAGCTCCGTCGTCTTCTCCCCCTTGTTGGATGGAGAAGGGGGAGTCAGGTTTAAGCCTAAACTGGCTCAGTTATGGGGTGAGGTGCAAAAACCCCCATTTCTGCTACCTGTATCCCCCCCCTTTCTTTCCAATGGGTTTTGGTCAAACTGACAGAGAGAGGTATCCCAATCTTTTTGGGTTTTTAGTATAACAATGGCCATCGGGGCCTCTAGATGGACAAAATGTCTACTTTTAAGGGGTAGGCTTAAAACTTTTCCCTTTTTGATAAAGCTTATATTTAGAGTGGCTTAGGTTTTTCCTGAGCTATCTCTGTAGTTATGCTGCTATTGGCTTAGGCTGCTGGAGGACATAATGACCACTTTCACCCCCTTCGCTACTTTCTCACACTACTCTCAAAATTTTCAATTTTGCTGTTATTTCAGCTTTTAACTTTGTTCTCTTCTTTTCTCTTTTAGAAGCTACACCTGGCCGACTCTGTGTCTACCTGTGACACCCTTTTTGGAGAGGGGAGTCCTCCGGGGTTCTGCTGGCAACAACTTGGTGCTGCCCCCCTGCCGATGATCCACGCGGCCCTTACTTTCAGTGTTAAACCCTTTCTCTCTCCTAAAAACATAGCTACTGACGGGGCTTTGACTGTAAAATAACTCTATGTGCTCTCTTCAGACTCTAACCCTTGAAAACTGGCTCAGAGTTTTTTGGCCTTCTTTTTATGTGAAACCCACTAAAGGAGCTACATCCATTAACATTTACCTTTTCCTTCCCATAGAAAGTACTCCTGGATCAGTTCTTCTTTGTTCTCTTTGTGGTCTCTGCTCTGTTTTCTCTAACCCCCAAGGGGGTCGTGGCAGATGGCCGCTCACAATGAGCTGGTTTTGGTTTTGGGGAGGTTTCTTCCTGTTTTAAAAAGGGAGTTTTTCCTCTCCACTGTCGCTACATGCATGCTCAGTATGAGGGATTGCTGCAAAGTCAACGCCAGTGACTGTCCACTGTCTCTACATGTTCATCCGGGAGGAGTGAATGCTGCAAGTCACTGACTGGATGCAATCTGCTGGGTTTCCTTAGATAGAAAAACTTTTTATCCAATTTGAATAAATAACAGAATCTAGCTGAGCTCTAAAGCTTAGAGAGGTCAAGAATGCCATGACCAGTCTCCCCATGTAGATCATTACATTAGAATCCTGCCAGAACAATAACAGTTACATTAACCAGAATACAATTTAAATGAAGTCTGTTTTTCCAATCCTCTTAAAATATGAATGATTGTACATTTTGGGTAATATGCCTTCAGTCAAATACAACATCTGCCTCCTGCATTGTGATCACAGATTACCTGAATGCTAAGGTGATCTGAGTCCAGTTACTGAGAAGCAGGGAGCGTCCCAATGTAATCATTAACTTTTTTCATTGTAGAGAGAGACATCGGTCTTCCGTTTGGAGGAAAAACTTTTATCACTTCAGGATACAGGAACAATGTATTTCATCCCCGCATCACACAGCCTCCTGCGCGCCTGCGTGCCGATGCCTGCCTTTCCTTTATAACCTCAGCTGAGAAGTCCTGATAGAAGGACACCTCCTGGTCACCCAGCTTAACAATGCATTTGTTTCTTGCTGCGTACAAGATCTTCTGTTTATCTACCTAATTATTTAGCCTCACCAACACTGCTCGTGTGTGGTGCTCCCCACTGGGTCTAGTTGGAGGACCAATGCGGTGTGCCCGTTCAATCTTCATCTGTTCCTCTCACATTCCCAGGACCTCAGGGATCCATTTCTTAAAAAAGGTGACCGGATCTTTGCCCTCAGTGCCCTCTCTCAGTCCGAGTATTCTTATGTTTTGCTGGCGACTCTGATTTTCATAATTATCCATCCTCTCCAGTACTTTTTGGAGTGCTGTCTCCATCGCGTTTATCTTTGTATCATTCACCACTGCTGTGTCCTCCAAGTCGGACATCTGTTGTTCAACCATCTCCAGTCGCTCCATAATAGAGTCGAACTTCTCAGACATCTCTGTAACTGGCTTAATAACATTTTCCAGCTCAGCAACCAGTATTTTGGCGATATTGTCAGTCACTTGTTGAACCAGTGAGTTATCTCGACATGGGTACTGGAAACCCTACAGATCCGTAAATGGCTTAACATGTTTTATTGGTCAAAAATGCCTCAACCCCTTAATGTCCCTGCATGGCCTTACAAAATTACATATGGTAATATACGGTTTTAGGATTTGACTTACAAAAAATAAAAAAGCAACATCTGTTGAGGCTTTTCATAAAGATCTTTAACAACTGATTTACAGATGTGTTTAGGCTCATACAGTCAAATCTGTTAATAGCATAACCTAACCCTGACATTAAAAGTGTTCACTCATTTATTTTAAGACCTAGCCTCCAGCCCTGTATCATCATTTACTTTTTCTGTTTGTGCTGCTGCATTGCTGCTCCTAAACATACAAAATAGCTTCAGAGATGCATGTCTAAGGCACCACCCCTGAGCATAAAAAGGTGGCACATTTTAAAAATGGGGGAAAAAAAATATCCATTTCTCGGTTACTGTGGAGCAGCATTTCACCATATAAATCTTCAGAACACTTGTGGGGTGTTCTAGTGCAGCTGATAACCTCATATTCTAACCCAAACCTTTATAGTACAGTGGAAATAAAGAAATAATAAAAAATCAACCTGACATCAGTCCCCATCTGTTCTCCTTTCTGGATCTACACTCACCGGCCACTTTATTAGGTACACCTATTAACGTAAATTTCTATTTAGCCAACTAAATGGTAGCAGCTCAATGCATTAAGGCATGTAGACATGGTCAAGATGATCTGCTGCAGTTCAAATCGAGCATCAGATTGGTGAAGAAAGGTGATTTAAGTGACTTTGAACGTGGCATGGTTGTCGGTACCAATTGGGCTGGTCTGACTATTTCAGAAACTGCTGATCTACTGGGATTTTCACGCACTACCATCTCTAGGGTTTACAGAGAATGGTCCAAAAAAGAGAAAATATCCAGAGAGCGGCAGTTCTGTGGGCTCAAATGCCTTGTTGATGCCAGAGGTCAGAGGAGAATGGCCAGTTTGGTTGGAGCTGATAGAGAGGCAACAGTAACTCAAATAACCACTCGTTACGACTAAGACATGCAGAAGAGCATCTCTGAATGTACAACACGTCGAACCTTGAGGCGGATGGGCTACGGGTGCCACTCCTGTCAGCTAAGAACAAGAAACTGAGGCTACAATTCACACAGGCTCACCAAAATTGGACAATAGAAGATTGGAAAAACGTTGCCTGGTCTGATGAGTCTCGATTTCTGCTGCGACATTCGGATGGTAGGGTCAGAATTTGGCATCAGCAACATGAAAGCATGGATCCATCCTGCCTTGTATCAACGGTTCAGGCTGGTGGTGGTGGTAAAATTCAATTAAATTCAATTCAAAAATACTTTATTAATCCTAAAGGGAGATTAAATGTTGTTGTAGCTCATTATGTAGGTTTCTTCAAAGAGCCTTGTAGATGCTGATGGCTGTGGGCAGAACGGATCTCTTGTAGCATCTGTCTTACAGCAGATCTGAAGAAGCCTCTGACTGAAGACACGGTTGTTGTAGGACAGTCTCATGAAGAGGATGCTCAGAGTTCTCCATAATGTTCTTCATTTTATGAAGCATCCTTCTTTGCACAATGATCTCCAGAGGTTCCAGAGGAGTCCCCAGAACAGAACCAGCCTTCTTTATTAGCTTGTTGAGCTTTTTTGTTTGATTCCCTGGCTCTGATGCTGCTACCCCAGCAGATGATGGCAGAAGAGATCACACTCTCCACAACAGACTTATAGAAGATATGCAGCATCTTGCTGCAAACACTGAAGGACCTAAGCCTCCTAAATTAGTACAGTCTGCTCTGTCCTTTCTTGTAGACGGCTTCACAGTTGCATCTCCACTCCAGTCTGTTGTCCAGGTGAACATTGAGGTATTTATACTCCTCCACCACCTCCACCTCTTCTCCCATGATGGAAATAGTTTTTGACTTATTCCTGTTTCTCTTAAAATCTACAATCTCCTACTTAGTTTTATTCGGGTTCAAGATGAGATGATTGTTTCCACACCATGCCACAAAGCAGTCCACCACCTTCCTGTACTCATCTTCTTGTCCATCTCTGATCCACCCCACAACTGCAGAATCATCTGAGTATTTCTGCAGATGACAGGAGTCTGTCTTGTACTGGAAGTCTGAGATGTACAGAGTGAAGAGGAAAGGTGAGAGTACAGTCCCCTGTGGTCCTCCTGTGCTGCTGATTACCTGGTTTGACACAGAACCTTCAGTCTCACAAACTGTGGTCTGTTTGTCAGGTAGTCTTTGATCCAGGAGATTGTTGAGGCCTCCACCTGAGTCTTCTGGAGTGTCTGACAGAGCAAATCAGGTTGAATTGTGTTAAATGCAATGAAGAAATCAAAGAACATGATCCTCACAGTGCTGCTGGCTTTGTCCAGATGACAGTGGGTTTGTTGAAACAGGTGTATGATGGCATCTTCAACTCCAACTCCACAGCGATAAGCAAACTGAAGAGGGTCCTGATAGTTTATTGTTTGCTTACTCGGGTGGGCCAACAGGAGTCTCTCTAGGACCTTCATGATGTGGGATGTCAGGGCAACAGGTCTATAGTCACTGAGGACTGATGGATGAGTTTTCTTTAGTACCGGAACAAGACAGGAGGTCTTCCACAACAGTGGAACTTTCTTCTGGGCCAGACTAAGTTTGAAGAGGTGCTGCAGAATCCCACAGAGCTGCTCTGCACAGCCCTTCAGGACTCTAGGGCTGACATGATCTGTACCTGCAGCCTCATTTCGGTTATTTCTTTCCAGTTGTCTCTTCAGCTGACTTCTTGAGAGACACAAGTGGAAGGTTGAGGCAAAGGGAGCATCAGCATCTTCTGATATGGTTGAAGGTAAACATGTAGAAGCAGAAGGGTCCATGGCTGAGGTGGAAGATAAAACATTTGAGGTGTGACAGGAAAGCTGTGGGTCAAAGGAGGGTGGGATGTCATTTCGGCTGTGAGCAGGAGAGAAGGATGCTGAGCTTGTTTCTGAACTGAACTATTTGAAGAATGTGTTCAGTTCATTGGCTCTGTCCAGACATCCATCCGATCGGTCCGATCATCCTTCTGCTTGAACCCGTGATCTTGTTCATCCCTGACCACACATCTATGATATTGTTTTGCTGGAGCTTGCTCTCCAGCTTCTTCTTGTACACCTCCTTGCTGTCTCTTATCTTGACTTTAAGTTGCTTCTGTATATTCCTCAATAATTATCTGTCTCCCTCTCTGAAGGCTCTTTTTTTCTTGTTAAGCAGGTCCTTCAGGTCACTGGTGATCCAGGTTTTGTTATTGGGGAAGCATCTTATGGTTTTGGTTGGGATGGTGTTATCCACACAGAAGTTTAGTCAGTTACACACTCAGTCGTGACATCGATGTCCTCTCCATGTGGCTGACACAATGCGTCCCAGTCTGTAGCCTCAAAGCAACCTCGCAGGGCTTCTTCAGCTTCCTGTAACCGTTTTCTCACAGTCCTCTTTATTACAGGTTGCCTCTGAACAAGGAGCTTATATTTCAAGCAGAGAAAAACAAGATTGTGATCTGATTTGCCTAGAGGAGGTCTTGCTGTAGAGATGTATGAGTCCTTGACATTTGCATAAAACAAATCTAACGTTTTGTTTTCTCTGGTAGAGGAGCTGACAAACTGTTGAAACGTTGGAAGTTTAGCAGAGAGTGAAGCATGGTTAAAATCACCAGAAATTGCCACAAACGCATTGGGGTTTTGTGTCTGTAGCTTAGCAACAACTGAGCTGATGGCATCACATGCAGTGTCGGCAACAGCGGAAGGGGGACCATATACTGTTGCCAAAATAATTCAATTCAATTCAAAAATACTTTATTAATCCCAAAGGGAAATTAAATGTTGTTGTAGCTCATTATGAAGGTTTCTTCACTAACACTGGTGAACTCTCTGGGTAAATAATATGGACTAAAACTTACTGCCAACAGTTCATTATATGGACTGCAGAGACGACACTTCACAGTAAAATGTCCTGGATTACAACATCTGTTGTTCACAAGTTCTGCCAGTCCACCTCCTTTGCTTTTGCAGCTCCTCTTTAAATCTCTGTCTGCTTGTATGGTTAAAATGTCTGGCAGAGAGACGCTGGAGTCGGGGATATGATCCTGCAGCCATGTCTCAGTAAAACACATGATACTGGTATCCCGGTACTCTGGCTGTGTCCTTTGACCTTTGCATGTATTTTCCCAAGAAGCTCACATTGCCCATCATAATCGACGGAAGAGATGGTTTGAACTTCCTCCTTCTCCCTCTTCTCTTAGCTCCTGCTCTGCATCCACGGCGTCTCCTTTTCAACTCATCAGGGATTTTGGGTTGTAGTTGAAGTATTATTTGAGCTTTTGAAATATTAATCAGCTGCTCCCGGTTGTAAAAAAACACGTTGCCATGGCAATGCATCATAATAAATGTCCAAAAGTAGAAAAGTATTAGGAAAAATCCTCCAAGCCGCACAGCATCCGACACTGGAGAGGACAGTCGTCCAAAAAAAATCAACTGTATCCACCACAAGAGGAAGAGTTCCCAAAAAAGAATTAATCAGAATCAAAAGTAACAGAGCTACTCCAACCTGCTGCCACCTTGAGCAGCGCAATTCTATCTACCCAATGGTGTGGGGGATAGTTTCTTGGCACACTTTGGGCCCCTTAGTACCAACTGAGCAGCGTGTCAACGCCACAGCCTTCCTGAGTATTGTTGCTGACCATGTTCATCCCTTTATGACCACAGTGTACCCATCTTCTGATGGTTACTTCCAGCAGGATAACGCGCCATGTCATAAACCACGAATCATCTCAGACTGGTTTCTTGAACATGACAATGAGTTCAGTGTACTCAAATGGCCTCCACCAGATCTCAATCCAATAGAGCACCTTTGGGATGTGGTGGAACGGGAGATTTGCATCATGGATGTGCAGCCGACAAATCTGCAACATCTGTGTGATGCTACCATGTCAATATGGACCAAAGTCTCTGAGGAACGTTTCCAGTACCTTGTTGAAGCTATGCCACGAAGGTTTAAGGCAGTTCTGAAGGCAAAAGAGGGTCCAACCCGGTACTAGCAGGGAGTACCTAATAAAGTGGCCAGTGAGTGTATTCTATCAACAATGACATTTTTAAACTGTACCCCACACCCTGATGGTCGCCCTCCATCTCTCCACTTTTTATTGCTTTAACTGCCTCACGACTTATGTACTATCATGCTCCTGATAAGAAATTATTGCACATAATATCGAATATAATAGCCAAATATGATTAGTTGTTGACCTTGTGATGTGTAACCGTTACTCACACTTACATTATTATTTTTAAGAAAACAAAGTAAGGCCTGCTGTCTTTTCTTTGGTGGTGGCCTTTTGCTGAAATAAAATGACAAAAGATTTTTTGGATGGTGTTGACGTTAATCTTACTCAGGTTCCCACCCCAGGATAAAGATGACTTAACTCAAACGATATGCGTCATGGCGGGTTTAAGGTTTCTGACCCACATGCAGGATTGACTCTCAGGAGAAACAGGAATCAGTTAAATTATGTTTAATGATTACAATAAAATTGTGCGAAAGAGAATATGGTCCGGGTGGTACAGCAACAAGACTCACCAACAGAGACGTTGGTGAGTGAGTGGTTTCTAAAGAGTGAAGGGAATAAATTGATCAGTACTTACGGGATGGGTTGATGTTGTCTGCCAGGGGAAAAGGTGAGTTATCGATGGGGTTGCCAACAGTGGTTTCCAGTTAATGTGTAGCTGATTAGTTTGTCTCACACTGTTTGAATCCAGAGAGCGTTGAGAGCAATAATGGTGCTGGGCAAACAGGTCGTGCTGATTTCTGAGCCAGGAATGAGCTAACCTTCCAGCAGAGTGAGAGCCAGTCGTGTGGAACTGATCCAGAGGTGAACTGAGTCTGGGCATTTTACAGAGATCCTCCTCAGAGAGGGAAGCGAATGAGCACTGGAACTGGCACCTTTAAACAGGAACAGAAACACAGGGATTACTGCTGGAAACAGAGATCAAAAAAGTTCAGGTAAGCTCAGGTAGGTTCAAAGGCTTGCAAAAGACAAGGCGCAGGAGGCGGCTTGGAGTTTCCGGTGACGGTTAACACTCAGACACTAAGTGACTGGCTTCCAGCTCTTTTATGCTGCCTGAAGGAAACGGCTGATTGCCGATGATGAGCTGAACCTGTGGAGAGGTGCAGCAGGAGACAGCACGTGGAGCCCAGCAACCTGCTACAGGGAACCCTCTGGTGGATGGTAGCGGGACTGGAGACAAACAGGAAACAGAGCCGCAGGACAGCAACCCCATTCTCTGACAATTTGGTTTCTAAATATAAATGTAAACTAACAACATGACGCTATAAACCAGCCATATTCATGACTGGTTTATATTCATTTTAAGGGACATTTTTTAGCTATCCCTTAAAATGCTGTCTGCCCCACAGATGAAACTCCGCCCCCTCATTTGAATATAAGAACATGAAATAATAAGAGCTTAAAATGAAAAACGGGGTGAAATACGTAAAGTAACTTTACAACATAAAACTGCATTATGAAATAAATAACTAAACCTCTAAGTAAAATAAATAAATCTTTAAGTAAATTAAATAAACATTTAAGTATATTAAATAAATCTCTAAACTAATAAAATAAAATAAGATGAAAATTTCTTTGAACATAATTATTTTGTTTTATTTAATGGGGATATTTATTTATTTCATGGAATATTTATTAATAATTTATTAATAGCAGTATTTATTTATTTAATTTTGAATTAAACAGCTTTCCATAAAGAGGGGTCTATGTCTACCTATTAATGTCTATGGGTCGGCCCGCTACTGAGACGAAACCGTGTGTCCGCCATACTGCTGGAGGCAAGGCTGCGATGTGAACTAATACAAATAAAGGGACTTTATTTCAAATAACACATTCTAACAGAGATTATGTTAATGCCTCACCTTATTTATTCACACACACAATTTTTATGAGAACTCTTACAAAACAGCGCAGCTGTCCATGAATTGAAGTGTAACTTTCTACCTAGTAAATTACCTATCAAACTGTCCAAATTTCATCAGCAAGCCCTTCTTTCTTGGAAACTGGCTTATGTTTATGTTTCTCCCCACAAGGCTCTTCTCTGGAATACTGCAATATTTTGATTAGAAACAAATCAGTATTCTTTTACAATTGGTTTGAGAAAGATATCAACCACATCCTCATTCTTTTTGATAGTATTGGTAATATGGTGTCTTATGAGTGCTTTATAAATGTATATAGTTTTTCTGTTCCCCCCAGTGATTTTACCAAGATAACTCGGGCTATTCCAAAGCCTTTATTCAACTAATAAAAAATCTCCTGAGTTATTGTGGATCTATGAAAGCTCTACCCATGCTTATGCTGGAGGGGTATTAAACTAACAACAAACAACAAACACATACGCCAATGCTTTCAAAGAAATAACAGTGTGGTACCTAAAGGCAAGTTTTATTGGAGACCTCAAATTGAAAAAATAAACTGGAGAAGGGCTTGGTTATTACCCCACAAACACTGTTTGGCTAATAAAGCAAAAGAAATACATTAAAAATTCTTCATAACATATATCCAGTGAATTGTATTACTGCAAAATTTTCAGATGTGGTTGACTCCTGCACTTTTTGCAAAAAAGAATTGGAAACAACTCCTCACTTATTTTTTAACTGTGATTTAACAACAAGATTTTGGAGTGATCTTGAGTCTAATTTTTTCAGTGCTGCTAATACTGTATACAAACTACAACTCAAAGATATTATTTGTTATTACAGTAACTCAGAAATTTGTGAGCTTGAACACATGATGAATTTTATAAGCATATATGCCAAATTAGTTCCTCACAAACAAAAATTTACAAACTCGAAACCTACTTTTGCACATTTTGTCTCAGAACAGAACTCCTTGATTGATTGTATGATTAACAACAAAAAATGCATTTCATTACTAACTATAAAAAGTTTATAGTTAGTTTATAACCTGTCTTGTTTTTTTTGCCTCTTTTCCTATTCCAATTAAGACTGTATCTGCCTGTATATCTTAAATGTATCCCATAACATTCTTATATCATGATATACACTGTTTTTTTCATGTGCTGCTGTTTAAAACATGTATCTGGTCTGTTCTGCATTGTTGTTCAAAAAAAAAAAAAAAAGAGACTCTACAAAAATGGCGGCGAGGTCGGAACGCCGTTCAGCGTCGGACAGGCCGTCTACGTATTGGGACAGTTACTCACGACTAAACCAGTGGGAGGCGGTAGTACAAATCAAACCGCCGGTAAACGCCTAAAGAAGAAGAACGGGAAGTCTATGTTTTCCAGCATGTCTGCGATTGGGATTCATTTTGGTTATACGTGTGCTTGTGTGGCGGTGTTTAAGGTGAGGCAACTTCACGGTTTTAATCATGTAAACCAGGGGTCCAAGTCCAGTCCTTCAGAGCTACTTTCCTAAAACTAGACGCATCTCTGTCCGAGCATACCTGAATCACATGGTTGAATTCCCTCATCAGCATGTCGCTGGGCTCTGTGTTGGGGAAAGAATACATCTACAAGTTACCGGAAAGTAGCTCTAGAGGACTGGACTCGGCCACACCAGATGTAAACCTTCCAGAGCTGAGCTCCTGTCCGCGGAGAGGACGAGCAGTGAAGTCGGCCCCTGATTGATGAATGGTACCATGGTAGAAGCTAGGCGTTAGCAGCAGTCCCCCCCATGGAACCCTGTCCTGCTAGCAGACATGTCTTCCTGGTTGCCTGATTGTTTTTTTTAATCAAGTCCACTGTGTGGTTCAGGATGGGCGGGCTGATGTGGTGGCTAATGATGCAGGAGACAGAGTCACTCCAGCTGTGGTGGGCTACAGAGAGACTGAGCAGGTATGTCATTTAGATTTGACATCTTTCAAAGAGAAAAAAGAAAACATTTGATTTATCTCTGCTTTAATATCTTTAAATTACTGTCAAATGAATCCTTTTGTATCTTTTCTGATGTGCTGTTTCTGAAAGCCATGTGGGTTTTGCCTACTCCATATGTATGGTTTGCTCATTTGCAGATTGTGGGGATAGCAGCAAAGCAAGGTCAGGTCCGAAACGCGGCCAACACAGTTGTTAAAGTGAAGCAGGTCCTGGGGAGAAGGTAACCACAGGAATGTTTTGTTTGCAGCTTATATAGCTTCATATGGAGTACTGGCTCCATGCATCAGACAATTTTCCCTCCATCGGTGCTGATCATCATTATTATTATTATTATTATTAAATGTATTAAAACTT
This sequence comes from Crenichthys baileyi, assembly GCA_036173005.1. Taxonomy (NCBI): domain Eukaryota; kingdom Metazoa; phylum Chordata; class Actinopteri; order Cyprinodontiformes; family Goodeidae; genus Crenichthys; species Crenichthys baileyi. The sequence continues at coordinate 385,121 of JAHHUM010002597.1, read as the reverse complement.
AAAATCTCCTACCTAGTTGTCCTATATAACCCATAAACCAACAGCATTTACTTTCATAAACTGTATTTCAGTTTCAGATAACATTTAGGGACATATGTGTTAATGCCTCATTTTGGATATTTTAGTTAATGCTTCATATGTGGATTAAATTAGATTCTTTAATCAAAGTTTGTTTTGTAGTCCTTAGGAAAAAATAGAATTGGTGAAATCTGGATGGTGAGTCAGTCATCAGCCAGGAAAAGCTGGGTTGGTGCATCTCTTCTAACATTCATGTAATGATTGGCATTGGTCAAAATGTAGCACCTTGCAGCTGCTCTGCTGGTTAATATATTTAGGCCCGGCCTTGATAAGCAGTCTGGTTTGGTTCATGAACACAGCTTAAACACATTAAACTAATAGAAGCACGGTTTATTATTATGCTTTTTGTATTGATGCTCATTGTCATTGGTTGAAACTGAACTTCTGACTTTTTACTATTTGCTACTGATCATTTCTAGGATGGCAAGTAGACTTATATTTCTGAGAGGTGATTCTGTTTAAAATGTTACTTGTAAATGATATTTTGCAGGTGTGGACTCTGTACTGTTATAAGCTCTGATGATGTGTTGGTCTCCTGGGTTAGGATCTAAGCATTGTAAACAACGCAGTCATTCATGACCAGATGACCAGAATAATTTAGCCTAGGTTTTTATCCTTGTCTTCCTCTGGACAATAACGTTGTTCTTGTCTCTGTTTTAATGGTTAAGATTTGATGATCCTGTGACACAAACACACAAAGCAGAGACCAAATGCCAGGTATGTTTGTGATGGGTACAACATTACATGGAACATCTTAAAATGACCCTAACTTCACTAGAGAACTAAATCTGCTTGGAAAAGCACTTTGTTAAAATGATCTTTACCAACAGAGAAGAAGGTGTGAATCAGCCTGACCTGTGGTTGCTGTGTGCAGGTCATCAACAGGGAACAGATGCCTTATTATGAGATTACCTGTGGAGAGCATTCAGAGTTTGTGGCACCAGAAGATGTTGCAAAACTCATCTTCAAGAAGATGAAAGGTCATTTGAATAAAACACACTTTGTCCTTTTGAGAGAAACAACAATCTAACTTATTTGCATTTTCTCAGAAACGGCTCAGTCGGCTCTTGGCTCTGATGTTACTGACACGGTTATTACTGTTCCCTTTGAGTTTGCACATGCTCAGAAGCAGGCTTTGAGGTAAGAATGTTTTCTATTGCTTAGTGCTGTGACCTAGCTTTACTGCTTTGGAGGGAAATCATGGTGTTTATGTGTTAGTTTAGTTGACAGCGGTTAAAATAACTATAGTAGGTGAAACACTGCATTATGGGAAGTGATTGTAAAACCTTGAAGCTGTATTAAATATGATTAAAAGACTTGGGTTTTTTTGCAGAGAGGCAGCTGAAGCTGCAGGTTTTCATGTGTTGAGGATGATCCATGAACCTGCTGCTGCTCTGCTGGCCTATAACGTTGGGCAGGACTACTCCTCTGGGAACAGGTAGAGTGTTAGAAATGTCCTCAGAGGGCCAGTAAAACAGCAGACCAATAAACATCAATTCATAACTGAAACCTCCCAGCAAATGAAATATTCTACTTCCTTACTGTTTGCAACAAATCAGCCTGTGAAAAGCCATGCATGCTTTATGACCCAGTAACATTCAGAGCCACCTGTGGCACAGAACACTTGTTTTGTATTTGACCCTAAAGTCCGTCATCTTAATCACATCTAGATGCCAAAATGATTGAAACTGCTGCTGTGATTGGCTGATTACTGGTTATTGGCTGCTGCTTAACCACTTCTCACTTCAGTCAATGTTTGGTCTTTATTTGAGCTGTATTGATGAATAATGTTAACTAAAGGCAAGGTTTAACATGTGTCAAGTTGTTTGTTCTTATGAGGTGAGGTTTATCACATTTTATGATGGAATAGGATGTATTTTTAATTGTTAAAAATCTTTTGAATTCCAAAAGGAATTAGAAGTGTGCCTGGTTATAGAATGTGTGACTGATAGTTTTTGTTTTCCCAGTCATGTCCTGGTTTATAAGCTTGGAGGAACATCCCTGAGCGTGACAGTGCTGCAGATAAATGGAGGAATGACCCGGGTTGTCAGCACCCTCACTGACCACAGTATCGGAGGAGAGAGCTTCACCCAGGCCTTGGCCCAACACCTCGCCTCGGAGTTCAAACGGTAGCTGCTGTCTTTCACATTTTGGGATTATTTGCTGCACATGCACAGTTAAATAATAATATTTCAAACAAATTTGCTCCAGAAGAAAATAGATATGCTATGGCAACGCTTTGCTTACATGTAGAGCATCTCAGTGGAATTCAGAGTGATCCGTTTCAAGCCTCGTTTAGATGATTCTGGCTCATGAAAATTCAGTTGCTCAGATTACATCTGCCCTTCAAAATAAGATGGTGGATCTATTTAATATCGGTTTCACTTTTAGAATTTAATTACTAAAATAAATATCTGCACATTGTGCTAGGGTTAATTCTTAATGGACAATTAAGCTTTTAACAGAATTATTTCAACTGAAGAACATCTGCATCTCAGCATCATCACCAGTTCTTGGGTAAAAACAATCCCCCAAAATATCTTCAGTTGATAGGAATCACTTGTTTATAGATGTATGGGAAATCTGTGGCTGCACAGCTCCGCATGCTTCTTCTTCATGTGTCCAGGTATTAAGGTGTTACAATGTGTGACTGTGGTCAGAAACTGCAGCTGTTTGTGGTGTGGTGACAGGGTTCTGCAGGCATGAGGAAGCTAGATGGGGAAGACCAATCAGAAATAACACTACTGAACTTGTTCAGATGCTGCTTTGTTGATTTTTATTGATTTTTTTTTTGTTGGTTTTCTGCTGCCAGTAAAGTGTATCACATTCCTCTTGTGTTTGTTGATTTGTGCTTTTATTAGTGTCTAACCTTCAACTAACCAGCCTAGATTGGAGAGCGCTGGATGTTCCCATAATCCTAGAGGATGTTTGTATAATGCAGGAAATATTGAGTTGTTGTAGAAACCAGGCACCCCTTTACTCTTCAGGAGATTCTGAGTATTTTAGGCTGTCATTCCAGCCATTCTCATGCCACATGTCTGTGTTGTTCTGCAGAACCTTTAAACACGATGTGAGCAGTAATCCACGGGCCTTGCTGAAGCTGATGAACAGTGCAGACATGGCCAAGCACTCTCTGTCCTCCCTGGGATCAGCCAACTGTTTTGTTGATTCCCTGTATGATGGTCTTGACTTTGAGTGCACCGTTTCTAGGTGAGCTGCCAACCGGGTCGTCATGAGAAGGACATTTTACTAGGTCGAGATTTGTCTCATTAATAATGAAATGCATTAATTAATGAAATTCTCCTTTTTATTTATTCTGTTTCCACAGAGCACGGTTTGAGCTGCTCTGCTCCACACTTTTCAACAAAAGCATCCAGCCAATCAGGTCCCTGCTGGATGAGGCGGGACTCTCTGCCAGAGATATTAACAAGGTATGCTGAGTGAGACGGGTTGATACAGGCACAGCTTCATGGAAATCTCATCCACAAGTTGCTTACTCAGAAAAATTAACTTGTTTATACTGTGACGAAAAGTGAAATGGTGTGGTGTAATTCAAACATTATTTATTTCTCTTTAAATTTGAACACGTGTGTGTTGGGATATAATGACCTTATTTGGCTATTAATAGCTAATAAGAAGATAAATAAGATATTAATAACAATAAAACTGATTTGGGATTGAATGACCTCGTCTGGTTGTCACCTGATCATCAGGAACCAACAGCCAAACACTTTCACTGTAAGTAGGTCCTTGTTCTTTAAGTTCCAGCCTGGATGATGGTGTTATAGAGCAATGAATGAAGAAGTGAATCTGAGCACTGATGTCTCAATCAGCAAGCATCGCACACATATGAACTTCTACTTAAATCACACCAGAATTAATTAACATATTACCCTAACATTACAGTTAAATAGTTGAATCAATAAACTAGCACTAAACTAGTAACATTCAACTAACACTACAACACATAAAGGCTGCTGTTTAAGGCTACCCTCAGCTAGTGGGTTTACGTCATGCTCTTGTGTGAAATGCTGTGAATGCTGGGATTTAGAGTTGTTTTACCAGTTCCTGCATGTAGTCAGGCACATGGTACACACAGTCCTTTGATTGTTTACATAGTTGGATCACAACCTGTGCTTCTGCCACATTTTGTCCTTCCACACAACTTTCCATTAATAAGTTTAGATACATCACTCTGAACAGCAAGACTCCTTAGCAGACACCTTTCGTGTCTGACCCCTCCTAATGGAGGTTGTCAGTAGCTGTCTGTTGGACAGCTGTTAAGCAGTCTTTGCCATTAATATTTAAATTCCTTTAATTGGTCTCATGTAATATTTTGATTTTCTGACAATTGGAGTTCTGGGTTTTTATTAGCTGTTAACCATAAAAATTAGCATAACACACATGGTATGCATACATCTTTGTTTTAGGTGGTTCTCTGTGGTGGATCTTCCAGGATCCCTCGCCTCCAACAAATGATCCGTGAGATGTTTCCAGATGTGGAGCTGCTCACTTCGTCTCCTCCTGATGAAGTCATTGCTGTAGGAGCAGCCATAGAAGCTGGGCTCCTGGTTGGCAGGGATGGCCTTGCCCCTGAGGAAGAGTCTGTCGCAGTGGATGTTTCTGCAGCTGACATTCTCTTGAAGGTAACCTGGTCCTTTTGAAAGATGTCATTTGAAGTATTTACTGGATTGAGCCTTCTGCAGAAAAACAAAGCTGGTTCTCCCTTTGGAATATGATGGTGATAAACAAAGTGGTCAAAATGTTGGATTTTAAATATTCTTGGAGACATTTGAAAATGTTAAGTTATTCTTTTTGCTTTGGCTGAAAGGAAGATCTTAGCTGCTGATTTAAGAGAACATTTACAGCTAAATATTGAGGTGTTTATTTTTAATTAAAAAAATGCACAAAACCTTTGGAATTTGTTAATCAGAACTGGTTGATACAAAATCTTTTTATTATTATTTGAGATTTAAAAACATTTATTTTCCTTATTCAGCCACAGAAAATAAGTTGGTATTTGCATGAAGAGTTTTGTGGTTTTGTGTTGCAGGAGGTGGATGAATCAGGAGCTGAGACATTTAAAGTTCTCCTTCCTTTGGGAACTCCCCTTCCTGCCCGCAGACATCACACCTTCTCTGCTGAGGGAAAACTGTCCTCCCTTTGTTTAGAGATTTATCAGAGACTTGTCACGGAGCAGCCAGAAAAACTATCTAAGGTAATAATAATTAAAAACTGTTTTATTTTTGATTTGTTTCATTTTAGATGCTAAGAAGTTTGGATCCAATACTTTTTGAACAACTGCAAACTATACATCATAATTATATTAAAGCCAAATAAAATAGATATGATCTGTGGTTCTGAATCCCAAACAGTTCCACATTGCAGTAACAGAAAAAATGCTTTTCTTTAAGCTGCTTCTTAATTTCAACACCACATAGTTTTTTTATTCAGGATTAAACAGAAGTTACAGCGTAAACAGTTATTACGACCTCTTTCTACTCTAAATAACACTTAATGCACATAAGGAAGCAGTTGAGAAGTAAATGTGGGACATCTAAACCAGATGACCACTAAACACAGCACAATGTGCAGAAGTATGGTTTAAAGTGTAAGAAAAAAGACAGGGTTATGTGATTTGGAGGTAATGGTATCAGAAAAGATTTTAGATTTGGCAGCACTTCACTTCAGAAGAAACCTGCAGGCTGCTCTCCTTCCAACTCTGTTCATCTGTCCTGCACTTGTCTCTGATGGCAGGAGTACGAACCCAAGGCTCTGATTTGGGCTTTTGTTGTCTAATTGTTAATGAACAGTTGGACAAGCAGAATGAAACTGAAGAGTTAGCTCCTCAGTGTTAGTAGAGACCAGGACTGTGTACAGGCAGGGGAAAACTGAACAGAACAGGAGTGGATGGTTGAAAAGTACCGCAACGTGAAGCAGGACCGCCTGGTAAATGGCCTGAACTTGTATGGCGCTTTATCAAGTCCCCAGAGACCCCAAAACACTTTCCCCTACAATCAGTCATCCACCCATTCACACACTGACAGTGGTAGACTACAATGTACCCACAGCTGCCCTGGGGCAGACTGACAGAAGTGAGGCTGCCACACACAGGCGACACCGAGCCCTCTGACCACCATCAGCAGCCCATGAGGGTGTTTTTCCTAAGGACACAACGACTAAGACAGACGGAGTGGGGGTTCGAACCTTCAACCTACCAGTTACAAGATGAACCTCTGGTTCAACAATCTGATATATAGGGGCAGAATCAACAATACTGGTCTATCAACTCAGCAGCACTGATTTCCAAATTAAAAATGGATAAACCAGAAAATAAAAGCAGATCAAGTGTGTGGCTCCATGCCTGAGTGGCACCTTTCACATGTTGGGCTAAATCAGTCATTCTCAAACTGGGAACTAATGGAATTAGTTAGTGGTGACACAATGAAAAACGAGTAAAGGAAACGCAGGCAGCTGCAAACACTCAGAAACTGAGTGCACCATCTAACTGCTTGCACGTGTGTGTGTGTGTGTTCAATATTCAGATTATTTTAAGAGACCTGCAGCCCGGTGAAAAGAACCACAGCATTGATGCTGTAGTCACCATGAAGAGGTTTGTGCCCTTTTAAAGGATCAATGCATTGCTCAAACTGTTCCAATTTGTTGAAAGTCATGATTTCTGTGTGTTTCAGGGATGGTTCTGTTCATGTGTCATGTACAGCACAGAACCATGGGAAATCAGAGGCTGTCACAATACCAGCAGCATCATAAACGCAAGGAAAGACAGTTCATCACATTATATGCAGCTCTGCATCTCTCCCTTTGTTTTTGTACAATTCAATAAACAGTGAAATTAAACTATTTGCTACTGCTCTCGGTTTTTATACAGATATTAAATAATGTAGATTGCAAAGGGAATTTACAGGTTGCTGAAAAAGTTATGAAAATGGCAACTAGGTGTCGCACTTGGAAGGTTCTTAAAAGCAGGTTTGAAAAAAGGTGGACAGGGTGAGCAGGAAGTCATTTAGATGAAAATGAAACTAAAGTTCTCCTGAATGAGACCTTCATCAGCTGTGATCATGCTGAGACAGACCGATGAGATCAGCAGTTCAGACTGACAACATTTTTCAGCCGTTTTCTTTTACATTTTACATGAAATACTTTTGGGTTCTCTGGCTGGAAATAAGTGATGAGAAGACATTCATGAAACACTTTTTAGGTTCCTGTAAAAAGTCAACTGATTTGTGCTACCTCTGCTAAAGCCCTTCAGACTGGGTTTCATATCACAGAAATTCTTCACATTAATTGTAAAATAAGCTGGAACATGGATATGTTGATGCAGAAAAACAAGCCAATCACAGGTTTCCTACGCTTTCTAGAGGTTGACTGATTTTCCCGGGATAGATGAGTATGTAAAACAATACATGTGGAAAAATCTAGGAGTTACTAGACTTTTATTTGTTTTTTCCATATCCAAAAATAAGATTTTGCACATAGGAGATCTTAGATTTGCCTAATCAATATGCAGGTTGTTACCCAACTTATACATGTTTTGGGTTTTGAGGTTCTGATGAGAAAATCACACTTCAGATTTCTTTTATAACTTCTAGCTCTTACATCTGGATTTTAAATATTATGGCACTTTTTTTTGTCAAAACAGAGATTTTACATATCACAATGTAGGATTTAAAATGGTAACTGGATTAATTTTATATAACACTTTTTAAGTCACATTGCTACTCAAAGTGCTTTACACTAGAGCCACATTCACTAACACACACATTCATCATCATCATTCATTCATAAACAAATACACAGATCAATAGGCAACTTGAGGTTCACTGCCTTGCCCAGGGGCACATGCACAACAGATCAGCACCAGACACTGGTGTTGGAGTGACACGACTGAGTTTTTTTGTGAAAACTAATGTTTCTGCCAATAGTTGAAAAAAGAGCAAAATTCTGACATTGAAGGTAAAAACAGACATATTTCCTTTGTGTAGACCACACATCTTACCCAGCTAGATGTAAACTGGTTGTAGTCGTTCTCCATATACCTACATGTATGAAAGCTTTGGAAATCTAGGCGCTCATAATTTGAACTACATTTGTTTTGTGGTATCTGGTTTGGGTTTGTGATGATGCTGAATAGCATCGTCCATATACTAGATAGCAGCAGGTTGTTTTTTGTTTTGTGCTTTTATTTTGAAGACCACTAATCTCTCCAGGTCAACCTAGATTCACGGAGAACATGATGACAGCTTAATGGCTTCTCCTGAAGGGAATTCTCTAATCATCCACCTCAATGAAGCAGACCACTGGGCTGAAGATGAGGGTGGAAGCACACTGAAGCTTTAGTCAGATGTATGTTGTGTATGTAAAATAACTTTGGTAGTAAATTAAGCTGTAGTTGTTGCCTTTTTTCATCATATGGTCGTCTTCCATACTGCTGGTTTTCATCTTGTTTGATGATTCGTCAATAAACCTCAAATTTTCATCTCTTTAGTCTTCATTCCTCACCTAAAACTGCTTTTAACACTTGCTTTCTCTGATATTACCGCCTGTGTTGCCTAGACCACACTCATTGTTTGTCCTCCAAGATGAGCAGTGGGTAGATTTGTCATTGCAAACACCCCATACCTGAATCAAATTCCAGACTTTTTAAGACAATGTTGGAACCCTGAGGTTGTCAAACATCATTTTAACGATATGTGGACTTATAAAGTGACCCCTAAACAGCTTAAACATGCATGTATTATAACCCAAACAAAACAGAAACTGAATTAAAAAATGTTATAATAGAAAACCCTACAGCTGGAATTCCCCAAACATTCCCACCATGCCTCTAAAGAGGGTGCAGAAGCCCCGCCCAGTCAGCTGAAGCAATGAGAGGGTGTTGATCTCAAAATGGATTGAATAATGTTGGATCGAATCAGTTCCACACAACAACCTGAGTAGACAGAAAGTGAAACTTTCATGCAGTGTTTGACCTTTTGTTTTTTATCATGTTCATTTTGTTAAGTTTTTATGTGAAATCTAACTGCGTTCACCACAAACGTATAGCATCAATGTATGTTGTTAAAAGATCTTTGTACTTTATAATGAAGCCCATAGTGTGGAGTTCAGGGCTACAAGGCATATGAAACTAAACATCAGTCTACCCCACCAGAGCCGCAAATGTTCCAGAACAAAACCAGCAACTCACAGACGGACACCTCAGTACTCATAGACACTAACGGGTTTCCATCAGAAGTAACACCAACACATGCACATCAGGACTCTGTGCAGACCAGTCAAGTTCTCCCACAACAATCTCACACATCCGTGTTTTGATTTCAAAGCTGGGATAAGACATTTTCCAAAATGTATGCTGAAGCAGTAAGAGTCCCTTTCACTGGAACTATGGGCCCAACTCCTGAAAAACAACACCACATGTTACTGCCATCATCAACCTTCACTATCAGACAAGTGTTGTCTGATGTATAGTTAACAAATTATTACCAAAAGTCAAACAGGTTAAAACTTTATTTTAAAACTGTGCGCCTGAGCTGGGGCAGGAATTGGAAATGGGAATACTGGCTGGTTGGAAGGACGGGGTTATAGGGACCAGTTACCAATGAGAAGGACATTTTGTTAATATCCCAAAACATAATAAAAGAAGCTGACTTTTTGTTACAAGTTTAGAAAACAAATGAACTCAGTTAAACCTTTCTCACTCTAAAAGAGGAAAACAAGCCAACAGATTTAGTTGTTGAAGGTGTTCATTATTTACAGACTTCAGAAAAAGGAAATACTTCACCCCTTACTACAACACTTCTCAGCTCACAGTAACCCAAACGTGTTTGGTCAAATTTTACCTGGTAACGACAGCGCATAAAATACCTGATTGGTTGAGGTCACATAGTGGGCGGGATTTGAAGGCTTTTTCCTCCTGGGCTGCAGCGCTTTCTCTTTAGAACCGAGAAGACAAGAGAAGAAGCTGACCTTGTTTCAAACCTTCTACAGATCCAAGAAGAAGAAGTGAAGTAAACATGAAGCTGCTGTTGTGTCTCGCAGCTCTGGCTGCTGTTTGTTTCTCAGTGCACTCCAAAAAAAGTAAGTACCACCAACTTTTCTGTTTCTTTCTGCTGGAATCCCGGCTGTGGTGTAGCTCATCATAGTGAAGAATATAAGATGCTGTTCCCATTTACAGGATGAACGTTCTCCTGTCAGAGTTCTAGACTGTTCTGTTCACTAACATTAACAGCTTGGGTTTGTTCAGGTTTTTCTGATGAGGCCTAGAGAGAAACGCGGCTTTAATTCATATTAAGGTACAGAAAGTTTTTTTCCTTGAGTCAATTCCACTGAAAGCTTAATGATGGTGGAAATTAAGAGTAAAGGACGCATCAGACGGAGAAATAATGATAGAAAAATGTTCATCTGATTTTAGTTTCGATTCTCCCCAGACAGGCTTGGATGTGTCTCTGAAACATGTCCGCCATTGCTCATCTGTGATAAATTAACGATCCTCATGAACCGGATTAAAAGCGGATTTTCTTTAGATTCTAATTCCGCCTGAGAATATGGCAGATGGGAACCATTATAGAAAAGAGGTTTGGTGTTTTTATCGACATTAAACAAACAGTTGTCAGGATCTTAGGCGGGTAAAATGTAATGGGAGACATTTTATATATTACTGTGAAAAAGGACCTGCTGAAAATGCAGTTTCCCTATTTCAAAGTCTGACCTAACTAAAATAATCTCCTTTAATTTTAATAACGAACATTTTTTTGTAACATGACTTAACTTTTACGTTTTTTCTTTTCCCCGTCAGCTCCACCCAAAGTCCAGATCTACAGCCGTGACCCTGGAGAGTTTGGAAAGGAGAACACTCTGATCTGCCATGTGAGCAACTTTCACCCCCCTGACATCACCATCGATCTCCTTTGTGATGAAGAGGAGCTTCCCAAAGCCATGCAGACTGACCTGGCCTTTAAACAGGACTGGCACTTCCATCTGACCAAGAGCGCCAGGTTCACTCCAGCGTCTGGGAAAAAGTGCGTCTGCAGGGTCAATCATGGAGGATCAAGCAAAGACTATGCTTGGGGTAAGTTTGGTCATTTCACATTTTTCTGGGATGGATTTTCAAGGGTTTCTCCTTAGAGCCTCAGTCTGAATTCGGATTGGTCACTTTGCTTTCGATTTCCCTTCCTCATGTGTGATCACATGACTGCAGCCAGTAGAGCACTGGGAGAAAAACAGTTTTATATTAACAATGATTTAATTGTGCGAAACTTTACCCAGGGAAACTAAATCAGAATTTCTTACATCTAATTAGTTAAACCTATATGAATAACATGTCTGACTCTATCTGAACTGTTTTAAACTGAAACTGGAGCAGCGTGTGTCCGATTAGTTTTTTTCTTCAGCATTTATGTCCAACCGCCATGTCAGAAAACTGAAGTGAACATGTTTAGCTAAAACGTAGCTGCTACGCTAGCAGTTTTACCAAATGTTCTTTCAATTTTTACCCTGAAAACCTGTTGCTTTGCATGTTTGCTTTCCCCTCATCATAGTTGCACACTCACAGGATTGTTCCTGCCACCTCCTCAGATGAATAATAGTTGCTGTCTTGTGTTTTTCAGAGCCAAACATGTAACTCCAGAAGCCATGTAGGTAAGTTTCCTGATGCTACTTCTCTCAGTACAGCCACTCCACTGCCTAGGAAGGTTCCTGACAGCTTTAAATGAACAGAAAGGTTCTAAGAAAGAGCGGGTTTTTAACGGCTTAAAAACGAAAGGACAGACAATGAACCACTGCACACACACAACAATATTATCGATCAAATAATTATATTATTAGATTTTTATTACACATTCTCAGTGCCGAGGATCAATATTTTCGGCTTCTTCCTCCATTTTTAGACAAAAACTGCAAGTTCTCAACAGAAATAAAGTCCATATGCAAATTTTCCATGTTTAAGTATATTTTAGATTTTTAACCTGTTTTAATACATTTAGTGGTCTGACACATGAAACTAGAGCGCTCACATTGTTTTGCTGAAATTTCAGGCTTCATGTTTTCCTCCGTACAGCCTGATCTTTGGGTAAAACCCTCTTCTCACACATTATTGCTAACATTTGCCTTCAGGGTCTGAACATAATTCCTTATTTCTCCAAACTTTGGTAGTGCATTTTTTATAATAGGCCTTCTTTAGTCTTTTAATGTGGATCTTTTGGTACATTCGCCATATTTAGGGTCCTAAAGGTTTCTGAAATTTCAATCTGGAATTTTTCCAGATCACTGAAGGTAAATCCTGAACCCATGAATCCCAGTCTGGCAGTGAGAGATAATTAAAACAAATGTTTACATCTAAACATTTTTTTTTTATCCAGTCATACTCTAAGACCAGGAAATGTTTTTGACTGCAGCCTGTGACTCCTCAGCAGGACTACACCATCTCTCTTACCTCTGTCTTAATGCTGTTATTCTTTTTTCTTTTCAGAAGCCCACTAGATGTTTGGTCCTCTGCTGCAGCGTCTTTTATTCATCGTTTCATCAACAAACACCAGTTTTCTTCAGTTTTTCCTCTTTCAATTTAAGAAAAATGATGAGTTGGTTAGGTGATGGGAAATCTTCTGTCTTGTTTATCAGTTAATACACACATGGCTTCTGCTTATACAACATTTTGTAATTTAAGCGTGTTGTTTTTAATTTCTTGCTTTTCGTAGTGTAAATGATTTTATTCATGTTGATATGTGAACCTTGTAAGTTAAACTCTTTTTGTGATAATTGGCCAGATTGAATTGGGTGTCTACGAGGTTTTCTATTTTTTGATTTATGGTTTAAGATGATTGTCAACAGCCTCTACTAAATAAAGGCCTCTTGGTAATAGTGTTTCATGGTCATTTATTAATAGAACAATACAAAGGATACAAAATCGTAGTTTAATGGACAACAAAATATCTGTAAAAGTTACACTTGCCACTGTAGGTCACAAACGGTAAACTGAAGTGAGTCCACAGATTTTGTCTGTTTAATGGTTTTAATGTAAATCAGGTTTAACTACAGAATGCTGCAAAACTCATTAAACATTTAACAAAATATGTTCTGAAACTGCTTCTGTATGGAATTGATGCAGTATAGTTTAATCAGAGCAAAAGAACAGCTTGAGCTGAGGGGTCAGTAGATATTTGGAAGGCTTCCACCATTTTGAAGATGGAAGTGCAGACAAAATGGCACTTTCCAAGCATTTCGTTAAAATTGTTCCTTCTTTCATGAACCTGTTCTGTTTTACTGCCATCTTTTCAGCCCTTCATTCCACTTAGGAAGAAATCTGGCCTGCCAAAAATAAATGAATTGCCTTGAGTAATCCTGTATCCTTGTTTTATTAGTTCATATAATATCACATGTTATTCAGAAAAATAACACAGTTAACTAGATAATGATACACCTGTGATTAATTTCTATGATTTTTGTATGTTTAGAATCAGCACAGAAGATCTGAAATCTGAAAAAGAAGCCGGATTTATTTTACACTTTCTACCATGTCTTGGTACCAGTAGATATTTTCTTGGCGTATTCAGCAACTTTTTATTCTTTCTACATGTAGAACTGGACTATAAGACTGGCTGCAGCAATGAGATGCAATGTTATAATCTGAAGAACATTTTTAATGTGTTTAGTAACTTTTATTTTGACCGAATTAAAGGACCAGATATTTTTCACATCGTGATTAATCCAGCTAGAAGCTCACAGAGAGGATTCCTACTGTATTGTATCACGGCCAGGCCATTTAACTTTACCTGTTGCTCAGGTGAAAGTCCCTCTACTCCAGACCTGGGCATTTTACGGCCCGTGGGCCAGATACGGCCCTTTGGGTGTCCCTGTCCGGCCCGCGACCCCCCAGTCAAAAATAAAAACGTATTTGGTGTGCATACCATGCAGCTGTCTTTTATTTTGAAAGAGCTTGACGCATTGTTCATGAATGCAGGTATGTACAGGGGTTGGACAATGAAAATGAAACACCTGTCATTTTAGTGTGGGAGGTTTCATGGCTAAATTGGACCAGCCTAGTAGCCAGTCTTCATTGATTGCACATTGCACCAGTAAGAGCAGAGTGTGAAGGTTCAATTAGCAGGGTAAGAGCACAGTTTTGCTCAAAATATTGAAATGCACACAACATTATGGGTGACATACCAGAGTTCAAAAGAGGACAAATTGTTGGTGCACGTCTTGCTGGCGCATCTGTGACCAAGACAGCAAGTCTTTGTGATGTATCAAGAGCCACGGTATCCAGGGTAATGTCAGCATACCACCAAGAAGGACGAACCACATCCAACAGGATTAACTGTGGACGCAAGAGGAAGCTGTCTGAAAGGGATGTTTGGGTGCTAACCCGGATTATATCCAAAAAACATAAAACCACGGCTGCCCAAATCACAGCAGAATTAAATGTGCACCTCAACTCTCCTGTTTCCACCAGAACTGTCCGTCGGGAGCTCCACAGGGTCAATATACACGGCCGGGCTGCTATAGCTAAACCTTTGGTCACTCATGCCAATGCCAAACGTCGGTTTCAATGGTGCAAGGAGCGCAGATCTTGGGCTGTGGACAATGTGAAACATGTATTGTTCTCTGATTACTGTTTTCCCCACATCCGGGAGAGTTACGGTGTGGAGAAGCCCCAAAGAAGCGTACCACCCAGACTGTTGCATGCCCAGAGTGAAGCATGGGGGTGGATCAGTGATGGTTTGGGCTGCCATATCATGGCATTCCCTTGGCCCAATACTTGTGCTAGACGGGCGCGTCACTGCCAAGGACTACCGAACCATTCTTGAGGACCATGAGCATCCAATGGTTCAAACATTGTATCCTGAATGCGGTGCCGTGTATCAGGATGACAATGCACCAATACACACAGCAAGACTGGTGAAAGATTGGTTTGATGAACATGAAAGTGAAGTTGAACATCTCCCATGGCCTGCACAGTCACCAGATCTAAATATTATTGAGCCACTTTGGGGTGTTTTGGAGGAGCGAGTCAGGAAACGTTTTCCTCCACCAGTATCACGTAGTGACCTGGCCCCTATCCTGGAAGAAGAATGGCTTAAAATCCCTCTGACCACTGTGCAGGACTTGTATATGTCATTCCCAAGACGAATTGACGCTGTATTGGCCGCAAAAGGAGGCCCTACACCATACTAATAAATGATTGTGGTCTAAAACCAGGTGTTTCAGTTTCATTGTCCAACCCCTGTAGATGCTAACGCACAGTGACACGTGATGCTAGCATCCGAATCCCTGATCCCCACAAAATGTCATCTCATGGTAAAAAAAGAAAAGTTGATTCAGAATGCCGCATTTTCAACAAGGCATGGACAGCGAAATATTTGTTTACAGAAGTCAAAGGTAAAGCTGTGTGTTGCTAATCAAATGTGTGAGCATTTACACAGCAATGACCTGTTTAAAGAGTTTCAGTCAGGCTTCAGAGCTCATCATAGCACTGAAACAGCTCTGCTGAAAGTCACTAATGATATTCTTCTAGCCTCAAATAATGGACTTGTGTCTGTACTGGTTCTGTTAGATCTCAGTGCTGCATTTGATACAGTCGATCACAATATTCTCTTAGAAAGGCTGGAATATGCTGTAGGGATCAGGGGAACAGCGCTAGGCTGGTTTAAATCTTAATTGTCTGACAGATTCCAGTTTGTTCATATAAATGATAAATAAATCATCTTTAAACTCCAGGGTTAATTGTGGAGTACCACAGGGTTCAGTACTTGGGCCAATTCTCTTTACTATATATATGCTTCCAATAGGTCAAATTATCAGGCAGCATTGGATAAATTTTCACTGTTACGCTGATGATACTCAGCTTTACTTATCCATGAATCCTGATGAGCCCAACCAGTTAGATAGACTACAAGCATGTCTTGAAGATATAAAAACTTGGATGACTTTAAATTTTCTGCTTCTAAATTCAGAGAAGACAGAAGTTGTCGTCTTTGGACCGGAGTCTTTAAAAAAGAAACTGCTTAGTCAATCACTTAACCTGGATGGCATTAAATTGACCTCGGATAATAAAGTAAAAAACCTTGGTGTTATTTTTGACCAGGACATGTCATTTAAGTCCCATATTAAACAGGTTTCTAGGATTTCCTTCTTTCACCTCCGGAACATTGCCAAAATTAGAAATATCCTGTCCAGGATTGATGCTGAAAAACTAGTCCATGCATTTGTTACTTCAAGGCTGGACTATTGTAATTCTTTACTATCAGGATGTCCACAAAATGCAGTTAAAAGCCTTCAGCTGATTCAAAATGCTGCAGCAAGAGTTCTGATGAAAATTAAAAAGAGAGATCATATTTCTCCTATTTTAGCTTCCCTTCATTGGCTCCCTGTTAAATCCAGAATAGAATTTAAAATTCTCCTCCTCACATATAAAGCCTTTAATGATCTAGCTCCATCATACATCAGAGATCTGATTGTTCCATATGTTCCTAACAGAGCACTTCGTTCTCAGACTGCAGGTTTACTGGTGGTTCCTAGAGTCTCTAGAAGTAGAATGGGAGGCAGATCCTTTAGTTATCAGGCTCCTCTCCTGTGGAACCAGCTCCCAGTTTTAGTCCGTGAGGCGGACACTCTGTCTACTTTTAAGGCTAGGCTTAAAACTTTCCTTTTTGATAAAGCTTATAGTTAGAGTGGCTTAGGTTATCCTGAGCTATCTTCCTTATTTTACCTCCGTCTTCTTCTCCCCTTGTTGGATGGAGGAAGGGGGAGTCAGGTTTAGCCTAAACCGGCTCAGTTATGGTTGAGGTGGAAAACACACCCTCCATTTCTGCTACCTGTATGACCCCCTCTCTTTTCCAATAGTTATAATCAATCTGAAAGAGAGAAGTATCCCAATCGTTGTGGTTTTTAGTATAACAGTGGACATCAATGGGCTCTAGATGGACAAACTGTCTACTTTTAAGGCTAGGCTTAAAACTTTCCTTTTTGATAAAGCTTATAGTTAGAGTGGCTTAGGTTATCCTGAGCTATCTCTGTAGTTATGCTGCTATAGGTTTAGGCTGCTGGAGGACACAATGACCACTTTCACCCTCTTCGCTACATTCTCACACTACTCTCCAATTTTGTATTATTTGCAGTTATTTCAGCTTTTAACTTTATGTTCTCTCTCTTTTCTCTTCCTAGAAGCTACACCTGGCCTGACTCTGTGTCTACCTGTGACACCTTTCTGGAGGGGGTATCGTCCAAGCTTTTGATGGCAACAACTTAATGCTCACCCTCTACCGATGATCCACATGGCCCTGTCTTTCAGTGTTAACCCTTTCTCTCTCCTAGATATGGCGATTGACTGAGCTTTTACTGTAACTAATTATATGTGCTCTCTTTCAGACTCTAACCTTGAAAACTGGCTCAGAGTTTATCTGTTCTTTCTTTCTAGATGAAACGACTGAAGGAGCTACATCCATTAACATTTACCTTTACCTTCCCATAGAAAGTACTCCTGGATCAGTGCTTCTTTGTTCTCTTTGTGTCTCTGCTCTGTTCTCTCTAAACCCCAGTCGGTCGTGGCAGATGGCCGCTCACACTGAGCCTGGTTCTGCTGGAGGTTTCTTCTGAAAGACAGCATGAATGACTTTGACTACTTTTCCCTGGCTTTGGATGACAGCTGTGACATACGGGACACTGCCCAGCTGCTCATCTTCTTATCGTGGGATCAATGCAGACTTCAGGATCACGGAGGAGCAGGCAGACATGCGGTCAGTGACAGGGACAACAACGGGGAGTGATCTCTTAACTCGGGTAAATGCATGTCTCGAAAGCTTGGGGCTGAAATGGGACAAACTGGTGGGCGTGAAAGTAGATGGTTGTCCAAATCTCACAGGAAAAAAAGTTGGTCTATTAAAGCGAATCCAGGACAAAGTGGCAGAAAGGAGCTCTGAGCAGAAATGAAAGTTTTTTCATTGTTTTATACATCAGGAAGTGTTATGCAAGTCAGTGTTAAAAGTTAATCACGTTGTTGAACTAAAACAGTTTATCAGATCAAGGGCACTGAATCACAGACAGTTTGTTTCACTTTTAGAAGAAACTGAGACTGACCACTGCTACCACAAAGCCGTCAGGTGGCTCAGTCTGGGAAAAGTGCTGAAAAGCATCTGGGACCTGAGGGAGGAGATTCAGGAGTTCTGTGTGAGGAAGGGACATGCCATCCCTCAGCTTTCATAGGCAGACTGGCTCGCAGATCTTGGTTTTACTGTCGATGTGACTGCTCAGATGAATGAACTAAATGTCAAACTGCAAAGCAAGGGCCTTTTTGTGTATGAAATGTACAGTGCAGTCAAGGCCTTCAGTAGGAAGGTGCAGCTTCCGTCAAGCCAAATCAGAGATAATATTCTCACTCACATGCCAACACTGAAGCAAGCCACCCCATCAGCAGATCAGCTCCAAAGATTCTCATCCATGCTACAAGCACTGCATGTTGAGTTTTCAAGGCGATTTCAAGACTTCAAAACTGTTGAGAGTGAAATGCACATGTTGTCTTCTCCCTTCACTTGCAGTGTTGATAATGCATCCAGTGATGTTCCGATGGAGCTCATTGATTTGCAGTCTGACCCACTTCTGGCGGAGCGCTTTGGGTCAGTCCCACTCCCTGAGTTTTACTCTTCACTCAAACAGGAGAACTTTCCACACTTAAGGAGACATGCTCAAAAAATCCTTGTGCTCTTCGGATCTACATATGTACGCGAGCAGACATTTTCAGTGATGAAGTTCAACAAATCCAGATACAGGTTTTCCATAACTGATGATCACCTTGCAGCTGTCCTGCGCATAGCAACATCAGAGTTTCAGCCAGATTTCAATGCACTTGTTGAAGCCCAAGACAGAAAGGACTTTTCTCATTGAAGAAGTAAACTGAACTATTGACATAATTCTTGAAGCTTTATAGTCTTTTTAGTACTTCACTTTTGGAGTACTTTATTTGTTATAGAAAATTTTGCAATAGAGTACTTTGATGCTTTGTCAGTTCTTACAGGTTTTCAAGTCATTCCAGTTTAATTTTGTAGTTATTGTACAGTAACCTAAAGTGCTATTACTTTTGTGTGTGCACCTTTTTAAGATTTTGTTGTATTCAAAGTACTTTGTGGTTCTTTTTTCCATTCATCTTAATCTGATTGGAGGTACTTTTGTGTTATTCGGTCCTTTTATTCAAGTTGCAGCACTTCCGGTCCTTCGGGCCTTTCCAATACTGAAAACCATTTATTGCTCATGTATACAGTTGATCAGTTGTTCTACATAATACACACCATTTCAGTTGTAAAGAGATTAACAAGTTAAAAATAAAATTCAAAAGTGATGACTGTGTTTGTTTTAAACTATTAATTTGATAGAATTAGTATTAATTCTCACTTCAACCTAAACCACAAATTGTTCACGTTTACAAATATTTAAATATTCTTATCTATTACCAAAATAATCCGATTTAAATATTTCATTATAAAAAGAGATATAATGAGAAAACGTATAATGAGTCAATATTAAATTTGAGTCATTGCTGGTTTGGCCCTCCAACACATTTCAGATTTTTCATGCAGCCCCCTGAAGAAATGAATTGCCCACCCCTGCTCTACTCTGTTCCTCATCACGACTCTGATGATGCTCATTAGAGTAAACTTCTGCATCATGTCTTGCTGGGTGAACAAGTGATTAGCTTTAACTTACGATCAGGCCATTCTGAGTCAGCATTCAGGTTTCATCGCTAACTTAAGCCTGAGTTATGCTGCTCTGGTTCCACCTGTTCGTGTGCGCAAACACGCACCAGACTCAGCTCTCCGGTTGGCTCCGCGGTTGCTCTGAAATAAGCCCTGTTCGCGGCGCTCAGTGTAACTTTTCAGGTATGATCGAGGAAGGGCGACGGGACTGGACTGAACAGTCAGGGCACCACACAAACAACCAAACACACTCATTCACACACCTAAGGGCAATTTAGAGAGACCAATTAACCTAACAGGCATGTCTTTGGACTGTGGGAGGAAGCCGGAGTACCTGGTGAGAACCCACGCATGCACGGGGAGAACATGCAAACTCCATGCAGAAAGACCCCCGGCCGGGAATCGAACCCAGGACCTTCTTGCTGCAAGGCCAGAGTGCTACCCACTGTGCCAACGTGCAGCCCGTTTCATACTACACAGTGTTTATTTCCTCTAATTCTGATTAATGTCTATCACAGGTAATGAAAATAATAATAATAATATTCTGCATTTAACCCATCTCTTAGGGAGCAGTGGGCACCATTGCGCGGCGCCCGGGGAAGACTCAGGGATTTGCTCAGGGACCCAGAGTGGCAGGCTGTGGGATTTGAACCAGGCTACTTGTGGCCTCTCCAGGATGCACATGCCCTGCTCTCTATCCACTAAGCCACCACTATCCTCAAAAGAATCCTCAAAAAAGATTCTTGGAAAATGAGTGTACTACATATTACCACCAAAAAATGATTTTTAATACAGAGACGTTATGTTATGGCCTACCAATCTTGGGGAGGAGTGCTGACTTTACAGTAAACAATCAGTGACACCCTTCAAAAGTGAAGTAAGCCACAAAAGCTGATTGCTAAAGAAGCGGCCTGTTCACAGAGTGCTGTATCATATCAATGTAAGGTTGAGTGGAAGAAAAAAGACGGATGTATAAGCAACAGGGGGGTTGCGAGTATTGTGAATACATGTTCTGAAGCCAAAAAAAGCAGCCAGCTGCCAGCTGCACCTGCATTAGGTGCTTACTCTGATGCAGGCTCTGAGCCTCATATGGCAACAACCTATCTGAAAATTGAGAATAAGATGGACTTACCCAAGGCAGAGATAAGGTCTCCACATAGGGGGTCTAAAGTCTCACCAGCAGATTCCACCCCCTCATTTTCATTAGCAATTGTCATTTTTTATTTTCTCATCCATTGTATAAAACGTAGCTATGCACTGACTGGTTGCCACTTCTACTCTGGTATAGGCTACTGTGTGTGCTTTAATGTGAACAGTGAGCTGAACAAGAGAGGAAACCTTGCTCAAGCAAACCTGAGTCTTCAATAAATTCTCAACAGAGAAACATAGTTTTGTAGTCTGTACTGTAATTAATGAAAAAAGGTTACTTTTTTATTTTGGGGACCCCTGGCATAAGGTGAGAGGAGATTATTGGTCTGACATGGTATGAGAAGATATTTTTTCCTCCATCCGAGTGCACAGGTTGAGACCTCCAAAGCAAGGTGTCCAGAAGTCAATAAACTGCTATTGAATTTTCCAAAGCTCTCCAGTCAATAAGATTAAAAAACTATTTTACAACATATTATAAATTAGGAACTCGGGTTTGCTGTACAAGAGTTTTATTTAATTGCTGTTGAATCTTTTATTTTGGTAGTTTGTCTTGGGGTTGGGTTAGATAAGATCTCTGGGAAACCGTAGTCTGAATCAGCGGGAAACGGGAAACCTGGCAGTATTAACGAGGTCGCTGATCAGGTGAGTAAACCTCTATGAATCAGAGTCCATTGGAGATTAATGTGATAAACTTGTGCAGAAGCCTCAGCGTAGAGTTGCATGTTGTCTGTGAAACTGTTTTGCAGACAGAATGACTGTCGGAGGCGCGTATTAGACAAAGTTTAACGTTATGTGTACTGTGCCTCCATCTGGTGGACGACAATAATAATTACATTGTATAAAATGAAATGGGTAGTTACCCCCGCCTCGTGGAGGGGTGTGATATTGTTTGTATTCAACAGTTTCACATTTACCCTCTGCTTCCATTTAGTGAAGGATAAAAAAAAAAAAAATTAGTTTGATAAAAAACGGAATGTATATGCATCAGTATCTATATAAAGAAAACGTAAATCTTGAGAAACTAAATAATAAAGTAATATTGATACCATAAAATAAACAAATAATCATTATCCCGAAAGTAGTAATCATATTACCTAAATATAAACAATAATTATATATGAATATATAAAATAAAATAATACAATAAATGACAATATAATAAATAACAATAATATTTTATGAATAACAATTAAATTAACTGGAATATGTGCTAATGAAAGATAAAAGAATAACAAAAATAAATTCAACTTCTTCAAATCATATATAACAGTCTATAGCCAGTATTGGGTTGGTTCATTTGGCCATAATAAAGGTATAATAATAGGTCTGTCATTAAAAGTCATTTCATCATAGATTCAATTCTACCTTCCAACAGTGGAGACATAAAGGCATGGAGAAATTAAAGGCTAAAGTCACCAGAAATTCCAAAGAATTAGATAAAACATTTGTGAAGTGGAAATGGAAATATCAAGGGCTCCTGGGTAAAAATCCGTAGGACCCCTTGTTGGACCCTCAAGACATTCAAGGGATAGCCTCAGTCAGTCAGGGAGCCTACAAGAAAGCCAAAGCTGGATGGGAAAAGGTGAGACAACACACCTGGGCAGCTGTGAAAAGGGACATGGAAAAGATAAAGAAAAAAGTTATTGTCACTATGGAAGTGTGCAATTTCACGACGACAGCGGGAAGAGCGCAAGTATAATCCTTAAAATGAGCTGAGAGTCCCACACTGAAAGAAAAGCCAGTGTCTCCTTCTGCCTCACGATCAAGCATACATCCAGCCAACCAGCTCCAACAACCACCACCTTATAACAAAGCTCACTTCACTCCAAGTGACTCTTCTCCTATAATGCCCCCTGAAAATAATAGGAGGGTTCTTGGATGTGGAAGATTCGACTGAACACATGAAGAGGGAGACTGATAAAAATACCAGTTTCCTGCTCAACCCTGCGGGTTGGTAATAATAACACAAGTCGGGGCACATCCTTATATATCCAGTCAGATTGAGGTTCAACAACCCTTCCACCCGCCCACTCACAATAAAGAGCAGGCTGCTGTGAAAGATGGAGCCACTGCCCAAGCACCCTCAAACTGCTTAGCCAATAAAGGCCTGTTGCCGAGGACCAAAATCATCAATCACAGCAGGTACACATAGAGGACAAGAAGAAGAAGATACACCTTTTAGAGAGTTACAACCTAGACCATATGCAATAACATCTGATCCTGATGGTTGGGAGGAAACAGCCATTAGACCCTTAAAATGGATTATTCATAGCAGCCTCTCTGGACATCTTGCGAACCTGGACCCATGCCTATCAACTTCTAATGCACATGACCCTTATGAATTCCCTGCTGCTTCCAAGAACTAATAACTACACCAACAACATTTACATTGCATATACCCTCTGATAGAAGCAGTACCAGGAGGAAAGGTTTATGCCCCTTTTGCTATGGTTCTATAGATTACAGTCTTTTGAAAACTTCACAGCAGGAGAGGTGTCCTGTGTAGGAGACTTGGTGGGCTTGCTATCACTCTCTGAAGGGCATAAACAAGCCATTGTGTATCTGACAGAAGCTGGAATTCATTTTACTGTCTCAGACTTCGACCCTTTCAGTCTCTACAGGAATGATTTGTGGGCTGTATTAAGGGTAACTTTCCCCACCCCACGAGATGTTAGAGCTTTGAAAAGCCTGCAATTGGGAACTGACAAAAACATCCAGGAATACCTCAAGAGAGCTGCCAAGATGTGGGGGACACACGCTGACTATCAACTAAAGCAGAGCTCCACCCTCTTGATTTTCAGTAGAGGATCACGCCTCACCGGCTGGTTTTACCTTACACATGCTTTACAATGGCTACCCTCAAAGGCAGATGATTGGTTGTTTGCTGCAAAGATCCACGTGTCCATGCACAGTCTCCCGATGTCGGATAACAGAGAATCGAGGCTTTGTTATGAGTGTCAGAAGATGTGTGTAAATCGCATTGTTATATTGGCTTGGTCAAGGGTTTTCACATACACACCAATGTTATGAATCTCAATAAAAACGCCCTGTAAGAGCTGAAGCCAGGTACTTTTGGGGAATTTTGATGTAGACTTTTTTTGTGCACTGACTGACGAATAAACCATCCCCCATAAAGACTGTGAGGAGAGAGAATTCTGAGTTTTGTGTCTAATTGTTTAACTTAGTTGTATTGCCCCTCTATTACACAAATTAGCGTACCCTATGTGATTCAAACTAAAAGGATAGGTTTAGCGGCCCCCTCCAGAAAACTGAGCTTGGGGCAGCTGGATTCCGGCTTATTTCTCTTTTGTTAAAGTTTGAAAGAATACAGCTGCCTTGGTCCTCGATCTCGAGGGACGGAAACAGAGGCCTTGGCCTTTCTTTCTCTTTTTTTCACCTTGCAGTCTCCGGAATTTTCTGCATATAGGAAAGGCTGCCAAAAAAGACAAGAAAAATAGCTAAAATTGGCCACTTGGCATTTTTTGAATAAGCATTCTGTACTTCAGGGCTAATGTCCAAACAGCAAAAAGATACATAACAAGTTAGGTTTTCTTCTTAAATGTGCTTAAATACTGACCTTATCGTGTGAAGTGAGAAATCAGCGCCAAAGTCAGCTAGTTCATAACACAGCTATAACAGACCTTGAAATTAAGCAGCCATTGAGAGTCTAAAAGAGGTTTGCCTCTTTTTTGTGCCTGTGGGGCAGAGATTATTATTATTATTTTTTTAATCATGTCCTGTCCGGCAGAGTAGCACACAGAATTGTGGTCAAGAAAAAGCCCAACAGATTTACTTTCACAAGTGGAGCATTACAGCTAAGGCTTTAAAGCTCTGCTTGATATTTATAAAAGAAACTTTATTAGAAACAGCTTTGGGATTATTTCAGTTGTTACGGACACGGAGACAGAAATGAAAAGGAAAAAAAATAACTTTTCGGGTAGGAGGCAGGTCGACCTGGAGTGAACTGCTGTTCTGGACTTCTCCAGAATGGAGTCCGTCTCTGTCTGTGCACGTAGTTGTGCATTCGTGTGAATAACTATTTTTTTGTCTTCTGCTTTTAACTCATTGTCAGGTTAGGTGGAGCGGGAGGTGATTATATGGAACACAATTTAAAAAAACTGATTGTTTTCAAATAAAAATGTGAAGTCCAATCCCATTATGTGGCTGCATCTTTTTAATACTTCTAAATTTCTTCTATCAAGAAGTCCGGGGCTATTCAGAAAACATCCGGAGCTTCAGCCCCAGAAGCCCAGGTCTAACGACACGCCTGGCTTGTACCATATGTGCAAGAAATAAATTATTCAACCAGCAACTATCAGGTTACCTCCAGCCACTAAGCATCCCCAAACGTCCCTGGTCCCACATTGCTCTGGACTTTGTCACCGGTCTACCTGCTTCTCAAGGTATGACCACCATTCTAACCATAATCGACCAGTTCTCTAAATCCTGCCATCTGATTTCCCTCAGAAAGCTCCCGTCCACTCTCCAGACAGCAAAACTACTCATCAAACACGTCTTCCGCCTGCATGAAATCCCCCAAGATAAACTCTCTGACTGTGGCCCCCAATTCATCTCCCAAGTCTGGTTATCACCCTCAATCTAATGGTCAGACAGAGAGATTGAATTAAGAATTAGGATCAACCCTCAGATGTCTCACATCCACCAATCCATCTGACTGGAGCAAATATCTACCTTGGGTGGAGTACGCTCACAACTCACACGTTTCTTCTGCAACCGGTCTGTCACCTTTTGAAGTCTCATTAGGATATCAACCACCCTTATTTCCCTCAGATGAGAAAGACATAGCCGCAACCTCAGTTCGCCACCACATCCACCGTTGTTATCTGGTCTGGAACACCACTATACAAGCCCTCCATTGCACAGCTCAACAAAATAAAAGCTTTGCTGACAGGAAACGGGTCCCAGCTCCACAATATCAACCCGGTCAAAAGGTCTGGCTCTCATCCCGGTGACATCCCTCTGAAATCCATGAACAAGAAACTCTCACCCAGATTCATTGGCCCTTATGAAATAGACTCTATCATCAGTCCCACCGCAGTCCGTCTCCGTTTACCTCCCAGTCTTCGCATCCATCCCACTTTCCATGTATCTCCTGTTATAAGTGTTTAAGTTGAGTGCATGCTTTCCTCCCCGTCTTCGCTTTGTTTTTGTATTTTCCGTATGCATTATTTGTCAAATCTTTCATGTTGAATCTAATTTTATTTCGAATAGAATCTGCTGGCATAACAACGTTTTTTGAATAAATGTGTTAACATTAACTCGTACTCGTACTCGTCGTCTTCCGCTTATCCGGAACCGGATGGCCTATGGCCATAGGTGAGGGTAGGAACATAGACCGGTAAATCGAGAGCTTCGCTTTTCGGCTCAGCTCTCTCTTCACCACAACGGACCGGCACAGCGCCCCCATTACTGCGGCAGCCGCACCGATCCGTCTGTCGATCTCCCGCTTCATTCTTCCCTCACTCGTGAACAAGACCCCGAGATACTTGAACTCCTCCACTTGAGGCAGGAACTCCCCTCCAACCTGAAGAGGACAAGCCACCCTTTTTCCGGTTGAGTACCATGGCCTCTGACTTGGAGGAGCTGATCCTCATCCCAGCCGCTTCACACTCGGCTGCGAACCGCCCCAGCGCATGCTGTAGGTCTTGGCTAGAGGGGGCCAGCAGGACCACGTCATCTGCAAAAAGAAGAGACGAAATCCACTGGTCCCCAAACCAGACCCCCTCCGGCCCTTGGCTGCGTCTAGAAATCCTGTCCATAAAAGTTATGAACAGGACCGGTGACAAAGGGCAGCCCTGCCGGAGTCCAACATGCACCGGGAACAGGTCCGACTTAGTGCCGGCAATGCGGACCAAACTCCTGCTCCGCTCGTACAGGGACCGGATGGCGCCTAATAAAGGGCCCCCGATTCCATACTCCTGGAGCACCCCCCACAAGGCATCACGAGGGACACAGTCGAATGCCTTCTCCAGGTCCACAAAACACATGTGAACCAGTTGGGCAAACTCCCATGAGCCCTCAAGTACCCTGTAGAGGGTATAGAGCTGGTTCAGTGTTCCACGGCCAGGACGAAAACCACACTGCTCCTCCTGAAGCCGAGGTTCGACTATCGGCCGGACTCTCTTCTCCAATACCCTGGCGTAGGCCTTACCAGGGAGGCTGAGGAGTGTGATCCCTGTCACAGAGGGATGGTAGTTGAATACATCCCTGGCCGAGGGCTCCGCCAGGCGTTCCCAGCAGACCCTCACTATGCGCTTGGGCCTGCCAAGTCTGTCCGGCTTTCTCCTCCTCCAGTGGATCCAACTCACCACTAGGTGGTGATCAGTGGACAGCTCAGCCCCTCTCTTCACCCGAGTGTCCAAAACATGCGGCCGAAGGTCTGATGATACGACAACAAAGTCGATCATTGACCTCCTGCCTAGGGTGTCCTGGTGCCAAGTGCACTGATGGACACCCTTATGCTTGAACATGGTGTTCATTATGGACAATCCGTGACTAGCACAGAAGTCCAATAACAAAACACCACTTGGATTCAGATCACGGAGGCCATTCCTCCCAATCACGCCTCTCCAGGTGTCACTGTTGTTTCCCACGTGGGGGTTCAAGTCCCCGGGCAGAAAAATGGGAGTCCCCGGGAGGGGCACTATCCAGCCCCCCGACAGGGACCCCAAAAAGGCCGGGTACTCCGCACTACCCCGGGGCCCCGTAGGCCGAAACGACAGTCCAAGGGCCCATCCCCGACCCGAAAAGGCGCAGGGATGGGGACCCTCTCTTCCCCCGGGGTAAAAACCCCAACACGACACGGCCAAGCTGGGGGGAAAACAAGCAAAACCCCCCCCAGCCCCCCCGCCTCTCCCGGGGGCCCACTCCAGAGTAGAAGAGAGTCCAGCCCCTCTCAAGAAGATGGGTTCCAGAGCCCCATGCTGTGCGTGAAGGTGAGCCCGACTTTTTATTTTGTTTATCTCTCGACCTCCCGCACAAGCTCAGGCTCCTTCCCCCCCACGAGGTAACATTCCACGTCCCTAGAGCCAGCCTAAGCATCTGGGGATCGGACCGCTGAGGTCTCCACCTTCGTCCGCCACCCAATCCTCTTTGCACCGGTCCCGTTAACATTAACCATCAAAATAAAATAAAACACTCTGTAAAACAGCTTCTTGTAAAACTTTAAATCCCAAAGTTAAAACTTGGATTGGTTTGGTCACTAAGTTTTGCAAAAGTGAGGCTGGAATACGAAGCAAAAAAAAGAAGAAAAAGCATGGGTCGAAGCAAAACCCCTCTGCCTCTAGAGCAAAATTCCCCCATTACCTCTCCATCCCTCTTTTTCCACCCCCTCCCTCTTTCCTCTGTCTCTCTCTCTCTCTCCCACTGATATTTGAAAGGTGGGTTGTTTAAGCTAAATAGTTACTGATTTAAGGCCTTTACAATACTTTCATACAACACGAATGACATTTTTTTGCTTTCAAAGTAAACTAACAGATAATAAAAGTAAAACCAAAAGATTGCTTTACAGGAAGTCACACTTTTGTTGCACACACATATTGTAAGAAGTTGTGCAATCATTTAATTAACTGATTCACTGGATGGTAAAAGAACACTTTAAGCAGGAATATACTTCCAATCTTTACACTAAATAGCGTATACCATTACTAAATAAAATAAAAGAAATAAAATAAGAATTAATCAATCCCTTACTAAACATATTTAACCAAAAAGTAGCTGAACTGACTACATGAGGCTTAACTATATTTAATAAAAAATTGTGAAAATCATTTGATTTTAATTAAGTAAAATAATACATATTTATTGGAGCTAATTAGAGAAAAAATAAACAATACTTCTAAGCTGACATTGAATTATTGGAAGCATTACAAATAACGTCGTTGTGAAATAAAAATGAACAATTTACCAAGTGATTATTAGGTCTAAGAACCCAGATTATGCTTCGCAGAACCCTAAAAAAGTTTCCCACAATTCCCTCCTTTTACATTTCATAAAAGTGTGAACAAAAGCAAAACCTATAACACCACGATGCTGAGTAATAAAATGTATGCTTATAAAAATATAAAAATACGTATAAAATCTCAGTCAGGTGTTGACTTGCAAATGTACTAGGAATAGAACCTCTTTTCTAAGAACTTGAAACCCTCTGTGAAAACACTGACAACTCAAAAACCACACAGTTTAAAAATTTAAACAACACAAAAATGTCAAAAGAGCAACAAGCAGTATTAATAGTTGTCATTCACACCAATATAATAAAATGGATACTAACAGATAATAAAGTCATACGTCAAAAAGGTACACTAAAAAAGATATACAGTAACTGTAAATCCCTTATTTGAAGAGCTTCAACATTGTTATACTAGGATCAGAAAGTAAAACCATACTTTGGTTTACGGGCACCTCATAAAAATGTTATGTCATGATATAAAACCTTAAAGGGGCAGATGTTCAAAAGCAAAAATCATAAAATGCAAACCGTCTAAAATGATAAAGAATAAAAATCATAAAAGTAACTCACAAAAGTAATGAATGGCAAAAAAAGAAAAAAAAATCACTAAAGTAAAAATGAGAAAAGTAAAATAAAAAAATAAAAAATCACATCCAGTCAAGTTCTCCTTGACCCTCATCTGAGACTATATCTGCTAGCGCATCAGGGAACTCATTAGTTGTAACCGGAGGATCAATTTCATCATCATTATCAGCTGAACTTAACTCTGTTGCTTCTAACAGTGGCATCTGAGTCACAGGAAGTTCCTTTGACATTGCAGTAACAATAGCACGATTAATCCAACACATGGAATACAACAACAACCACAACAGACAATTATACCTAGCATTATTCCCTTACAAAGTATGACTGACGCTATGACAGCTGTATATTTCCCAAATTGTTTCTCCAGCCAACTAGTGATGGGGTTATGAACAGTGGTGGGAACGTTACTTTAAAAAAGTAACTAGTTATTGTCAGAATCCGTGGTGTGGTCTTCCTGCAGCTAACCCATTTTACCACCAGGTGCGGTTTTCGGGAGGTGCTGGAGTTGGGACAGGTGCAGCTCATCAGGCTCATCAGCTGGGCAGTATATGAAGAGGCTGCGCCTGCACTTCGTTGCCTGAGCGTTTTGCCTTTGCGGTACAGCTGCTGGCCACCCTAGAAATCTGATCTTGTTGTTGAAAGCTAAGTTTGATGTGCTTCACCTCTGTACTGATTTTACCCTGTGCTGACACTTCCAGGTGCATGACTTCTGGATCCGACGGAGTTGACCAGAGACTTGAGGTGAATCAGTTTGAACCGATTCCTGGATTGAACCTTTGGGCTGACTCTTCTGCGAGCCTCCAGCCGAGCGAATCCTGTCCACCCTCCCAGCACCTCCCGTTTGGCCCGTCTCGACAACCACGGCAGGTGAAGCTGACCACTCTCTCTCTCACACCACTGGATATATGACCATTTCCCCCGGCGGATTTTCCTGCGCTTACCTGTAAGCTGCAAAATCAGTTCTGGTGCTTTTTCTGAGGTCCAGTTTGTAACTCTGCTCTTCTCCCGCAGCCAGACGGTTCCTGTCTTGTTTCCCGTTCCCTGGATCATTTGTTTAAATAAACATTCACTAATCTTATCAGTCTCTGGTTGTTCTCTGCATGTGGGTCAGGTCGGCAGTTAACATTATGACAGTTATAGATACTTTTCCCCAAAATTAACTGAGTTAGTAACTCAGCTACTGCACTATCAAAGTAACTAGTTACTAGGCAAAGTAACTATTCAGTTACTTTTACAATCTAAAATGATGTTACAAGTTGCTGATCAGAGAAATCAAGCCTTTTCTGTTTGCACGGTGTAGGATTGTCGGAGCTTGCGCTTGCCGCAGCAGGGCTCGGGTTGTTAGCCACAAGTAATGTGGAAGGGTGAGACGATTAGGGTGACCATATTGTGGGACAGAATGTGGGACATCAAGGATGCTTATGAGGGACATTATGGGACACGTTACCAACACTACAATAACGTCATAAATTTTAATTTAACTAAAATCTCACATTATATTCATCAATCTCTGCTTTGCCTGTTAGTGCACAACAATGAATTAGCATAAGTTAAAAAAAAAAAAACTTAGCAAGCTTTTGAAGTTTAACCCTGTTACCTTGTCTGTCTGGCAGTCATCTCTAGGTTTGAATAAAAATGAGTCCATAGATCAGCAGGCGACTTTTTCAGCTGTGCATTTCTTGTACGTCTCACTTTTGCTGTGTCGCTTCACATCGTACTCTCCTCTGAAATTAAAAAATAACTTTGGCAAACTTCATACCATCCCTCAGAGATCACCTTTTACTGGCCTCACCCAGTTATTAGCTGTTTCCCTGTGTTTGTTGTAGCTGCATTTTCTTTTGACATACTTTCCATTATATTCTGTATAGTCCACTGATGTAAGCTATTCAAGAAAATCCTTTTCTTGTTTTATTTTACTAGCATCGTGGCACACAGGTTGGTCATGAAGTGGGATGCTGATGCGTATTTTGATTGACAGCTGATGCGGCTCTGTCATGATGACTGCAGCTCCGCTTTCTTTATATTTCAGAAGAGCTCCAGTCGAAAATTTTTTTGACATATCAGAATCTGACCCAGTCAAATGCGGGACATTGTTTGAGGGACACCGGGACAGGAGTGAAAAGGGCAGCACAGTCCCGCACATCTGGTCACCCTAAAGACGATGCGAGGTGCTTCATAAGGTTGGAGTTGCCGGTCACAGACATGGATAATTTCGTTGTTACCGGACATAACTTCACATGCACATTTTTAACTTTAACTTCAGCGAATATGAAATATTTACTTTGTCTGTGTGGTGAAAACCTGCCTACCTGATGCCTTCTCAGCCAATCGGTGTCATGTATGCCGCTATTTGTCCATGCCCACCTCCCCCACCTTCTGCTTTTTCCTTGAAGAGCTTTAAAAAACACTCACTGCAGCTGCGGGAGAAAAGCAGAGCTCTCTGCAGCAGCAGACTGTGCTCTTATTAAACCCCAGTTATTGAGTTGTAGTAACGCATTGATACAATGTAAACATCATAACGGCGTTACAGAAATGAGAAAAGTAATTCAAATTCAATTCAATTCAAAAATACTTTATTAATCCCAAAGGAAATTAAATGTTGTTGTAGCTCATATTATGCAGGTTTCTTCAAAGAGCTGTTGTAGATGCTGAGGGCTGTGGGCAGGAAGGATCTCTTGTAGCGTCTGTCTTACAGCAGATCTGAAGAAGCCTCTGACTGAAGACACGGTTGTTGTAGGACAGTCTCATGGAGAGGATGCTCAGAGTTCTCCATAATGTTCTTCATTTTATGAAGCATCCTTCTTTGCACAATGATCTCCAGAGGTTCCAGAGGAGTCCCCAGAACAGAACCAGCTTTCTTTATCAGCTTGTTGAGCTTTTTTAAGTCCCTGGCTCTGATGCTGCTACCCCAGCAGATGATGGCAGAAGAGACCACACTCTCTACAACAGACTTATAGAAGATATGCAGCATCCTCCTGCAAACACTGAAGGACCTAAGCTCCCTCAAGAAGTACAGTCTGCTCTGTCCCTTCTTGTAGACGGCTTCACAGTTGCATCTCCACTCCAGTCAGTTGTTCAGGTAAACACTGAGGTATTTATTCTCCTCCACCACCTCCACCTCTTCTCCCATAATGGAAATGGTGTTTGACTTATTCCTGTTTCTCTTAAAATCTACAATCATCTCCTTTGTTTTAGTCACGTTCAAGATGAGACACACAACCCTTCAGTCTCACAAACTGTGGTCCGTTTGTCAGGTAGTCTTTGATCCAGGAGATTGTTGAGGCCTCCACCTGAGTCTTCTGGAGTTTCTGACAAAGCAAATCAGGTTGAATTGTGTTAAATGCAATGGAGATTAGTTAATTATTAATTAGTTAGATTACTCTGTTACCGAAAAAGTTACTAACACAGTTATTAACGCTGTTATTTTGTAATGCCGTTACTCCCAACACTGGTTATCAATACCAGACTTTTCAGCAAACTCTTCTTTACGTGACTGGAGTTTGGAGAGGGCTTTTGTAACAGATCCATCAGACATAGTATTATTAGGAATTTCAGTGCAGCATTGATCTCCAAACATAGCACAAATGCCTCCTGTTTTGGCCAATAGCATATCCAGAGCCATCCTATTTTGCCAGGACATAAGTGAAGAGGGTGTCAGCTGCTCTGCCAATCCCTTTATAGCATCATACATAGCATTAATGAACCTTTGCTGATTATAATAAATGTCATTTATTTATCACATTCCTATTACATACTTATTGATCTGAACCTGTGGGAAAATAGAAGCACATCCAGCAGCTTGAAACTATAAAGAATATAAAGCCTGAGCTTTATATTCACTCGGTACCTCTCTTGGTACCCCAGCTGCGTCTATATAAACATTGGAGTCCATAATACCCATGTAGTAACTCACAAGAACAGGGTTTAATTGGCACCCAATTATGGTCTGCACAGTAGTTACATTCTAACTGTAGACTTTTTCCTTTGAGCAGTAACTCTTCTTCTAACACAACATTGCAGTATAGCGTTTCTAAGCTGTACCCACAGAGCCCTCTGGTGGACAACCTGTATATATATAACCAAACTCACATTACTATGTACCTCCACCCATAAATCGTTGTTATCCGTCAAAAAAAAACTCTTCCTCTTTTTCTTTTTAAACAAAAACAACAACAACAAATATATCTCTGTAAATATATATATATATATATATATATATATATATATATTGGACTTGGGTTTAATACAGTCCCTTGACCTGTTTCTTGTTTCTCCTCCACCTCTTCAGCTCCAACCTTCACCTTCTGGTCGTTTTGGAGAACCACATTCTCCGTCTCCCACCAAGACTCATCCTGTGTGGTTATCTGCAAATGTTCCTCTGTCTCAGTCTGTTTTGACTCTCTTTCCTTTCCTGGAGACCGATGTTGAGCCTGGACTTGATCCACATGTCTCCTCACTACTCATCCATCTCCCAGTTTCACTTTGTAAGAAACCGGCCCAGTCACTGACTCAACAATTCCTGGTATCCATTTTGGTCCAAAACTGAAGTTACAGGTCCAGACAGGGTCCCCTTCCATGAACCATCGCTCTTTAGCTTTCCTGTCATGATTCCTGACTGGTCTATCTTGTTTTTTCTGCACCTTCCTGTTCAAGTCATGGTGCATCAAATCCAGTGTACAACGTAACTTCCGCCCTAATAACAGTTCTGCTGGAGACAGTCCTGTTGTAGATTGGGGGGTCACCCGATACCTGAACAACATTCTGGCTAGTTGGGCTGTCAGTGGACCTTCTGGACATTTTTTCATCAATCGTTTAAATATCTGTACTCCCCTCTCTGCTAATCCATTGCTGGAGGCATGATACGGAGCAGAGGTGATAGAGCGGATACCATTTTTCTGCAGGAAATCTTGGAACTCTGCACTGATAAAACAGGTTCCATTATCTGAAACCAACAACTCAGGTAGTCCGTGATTACTAAAACTGGTGCGCAAGCATTCAATAGTGGTTGCTGAAGTAGCATTACTCATTGGAATTTCGAATGTGCGTCGATGAGCACAAAGAACATTTTTCCCATGAAAGGGTCAGCGTAATCCACATGAATCCGACTCCATGGCTTATCTGGCCAATTCCAGGGATGTAATGGAGCACATGGTGGAGCATTACTGTTCTCCTGACAGACTGTGCAAGCCTTTACTGTGTCCTCAATGTCCTTGTCCATCTTCGGCCACCGTACATAACTTCTGGCCAATGGTTTCATTCTGGACACCCCTGGGTGACATTGATGAAGATGCCTGAAAACACTCTCTTGGCACGGCTTTGGAACGATCACTCTGGCACCCCATAAAACACATCCACTCTGAATACTGAGTTCATCTTTCCAAACTACATATGGGCCAAAATCGGTTCCTGTTAGTTCAGCAAACCACCCACTTTTCAAAGTCTTTCTCACTCTTGAAAGGATTGGTTCTTTATTTGTCCAAGTTTTTACTTGTTCTGCTGTCACTAATGTCATATCTGAGCTCTCCAGCATTAGAACCCTCTCTTCTGGTTCCTCCCTTTCAGGCTCACCTGGTAATAGCAACTGGCTTAGTGCATCCGCATTTGTATCATACTTCCCTTCCTTATACACTATTGTGTACTCATAAGCTCTTAAGGTGACAGCCCATCTTTGAACTCTTGGTGATGCCATTTGCAGGACTGCCCGCATCTCACTGAAAAGTGAAAATAACGGTGTTAGAATTAGAAAGCTGATAAATACAGACAAATGTAAAATAAGGCACAAATTAACCAAGTAAGTTTGACTTGCAAGGGAGAGACAGTCCTCTGCAGAACAGCGACTTCCTTCTCACAAAGGGAGAAGTCCTTGCACCAAAAATTTATTTACAACTCAAATTCCAACAAACAAAAGCAGGAATCGGTTCAGCCAATTCTTACAGAGATTCAACTTAGAAGCATGTCATGTCCAGGGATTGATCCACTCCAGACCACATTCCTTAACTTTCCACAAACCCTATTTCCACACTAAAACCAATCACAGGAATCATCTTCACTAGAGTAGAACTTAAAACATAAACCTTGTTTAAAGTAAACAATGATAATTTTTATACATTTTCCCAACAAACGGCTTGTGATCTGTCACTACAGTGAACTGCCTGCCATAAATATACTTGTGGAACCTTCTTATTCCAAACATCACTGCTAAAGCTTCCTTGTCTAGGTGGGAATCATTTTTTTCTCCAGCATTGAGTGTTCGGGATGCGAATCCTATTGGTCGTTCGGTTCCATCCAACATACGATGCGATAACACCGCACCGACCCCATAAGGAGATGCATCACATGACAGCACAATGTCTTTAGCTGGGTCATAGTGCACCTCCGCTGACTGCATAATTTCTTTTGATTTTTCAAATTCTACTTGTTGTTCTTCGCCCCATTTCCAATTAACATCTTTTTGTAACAGTTTACGACAAGGGCAAGGACTGGCAAAAACTTGTTATAACAGTTCCAACAGACCCAAATATGCTTTTAGCGCTGTCACATTTGCAGGTTTTGGCGCTTCCTTAATCGCCTGCACCTTCTCATGAACTTGATGCAAACCTTCTGCATCCACTTTGTGCCCCAGGAACATCACTTCAGATGTTCTTGGTCATCTTCCCCAGTTATCAAAATATCATCCAAGAATATGACAACATGAGGGATGCCCTGCAAAAGTCCCTCTATGGTGCGTTGGAAGATACCTGGACTGGATGACACTCCAAAAGGAAGGACTTTGTAGGTAAACAACCCTTTATTTGTGTTTATGGTCACAAATCTCTTAGCTTCCTCATTCAAGGGAATCTGGTGATATGCATGACTCAGATCTAGCTTTGTAAACTTCTGTCCACCTGACAGGCTGGCAAACAAGTCATCAATCCTAGGAATTGGGTACTGTTCCAATTTTGACACTTGGTTTACTGTTAGTTTGTAATCACCACACATTCTACCTGAGCCATCTAGTTTTAGGACAGGAACCACAGGTGCTGCCCATTCTGCATATTTCACCTGCCCAATTATCTGCTCCGCCAGAAGTCGAGTGAGTTCTGCCTCAGCCCTTCCTCTCATGGCAAATGGAACAGGTCTGGCCTTGAAAAACTTGGGGGTAGCCTCTTTATCCACATATATATTTGCAGGGGGGGCCTTAAATTTGCCAAGGTCATCTTTGAAAACCTCCCCTGTCACGATGTGGATTCTTGGTTCTGTATTTGTTTACGTTTTACTTAGGTTGTGTTTACTTTTTGTTTGTTTACATCCTAGTCCTCATGTTCTCTGCTTCCCTTCCTGTCAGTTCAGTCTGTGTGGTGTTAGGTTTGCTGTATGGGTTCCTTGTTCGTTCTTAGGTTATGGTATTTCTTATGTTCCCTCTAGTTTCTCGGTTCATGTTTATTCTTTACTCTCATACTTCATTTGGTTATTTGTTTATAGCTTCGTTTCAGTATTGTTTATCAGTCCCTTCGTAATGTTTTAATCTATGTATAGTTTTCACCTGTTCCCTCTGCTTCCCTGCCTCCTTGTCTCACCTGTTCCTCTGATTACCTGCACTATTGTTTCATGTCCACCTGTCAGGTTCTCTTTTTGATGATTACCTTTATTATCTGGATTTTCTGAAACCCTGCTCCTTGCCTGTATGTGAGTAATCTCTGTCATTAAAGAAGGAGTTTCCCACTGATCCCACGCTGCCTTCCCCGTACTTGTCTGCCTCTGGTCCACCGCAAAACTCATTATGACAGTATGACACCGCCACAAGGACCAGGCAGACGGAGCGCAGCTGATCTCCTTGTGGGAATATTTCCGGCGAGCTGCGGAGAGGACCTCACGCCAGGAGTAACAAGCTGCGGAGCAGCTGTCGCCATTCTGGGGCACCAGTCTGGCAGTGCCTCTCCCCGGGACCGGCCCGTTACACTGCGGGCCAGTGCATGCCTCGTCGGAGACGCACAGCCCCAGTCCCGGACTCCGTGGCGGGTTGAGGGGACGCCCCAGGTCCTTGTTCTACTGGGGGTCCTCACGACGCCGCAACACCAGTTTCTGGAGCACGATTGCCCTCGCTGTCTGGCTTCACTCCGGAGGAGCGCGCAGCTGCGCCACCCACGTCCGCAGCGCCCACAGCAGCTTTGCCTCAGCTCACGGCTGCAGCAGCTCCGGCCGAGCTCGTCACGCTCACAGCAGCCTCAGCTGAGCCATCCTCACCTCCGCCAGCAGAAGCAGAGTTTCCTGCTGGATTTTCTTCTTGCCCTCCTCACCGGAGGGCAGCCGGCTCCGGGAAGATTCGGGTGGGCGCCTCCTATGCTCACACGGAGGGTCCACAGAGCCACAGCCGGCCGCCGCCGGGTCTCCAGAGTCACAGCCGGCCGGCGCCGAGTCTTCAGAGCCACAGCCGGCCGCCGCCGAGTCTTCAGAGCCACAGCCGGCCACCGCCGGGTCTTCAGGGTCTTCTGAACCTCGCTAGATTCCGGAGGAGCCCGTGGGTGGGCTGCCTCCACTTCCTCACCTGATCCTGGAGGAGCCTGTGGGCGGGCTGCCTCCACAACCTCGCCTGATTCCGGAGGAGCCCGTGGGCGGGCTGCCTCCACTTCCTCACCTGATCCCGGAGGAGCCCGTGGGCGGGCTGCCTCCACAACCAGGTCCTGAGCACCTTTTGGTTTTTCTTTGGGGGGTGCTCCTGGCTTTACAGCCTCACTAGGACTGATTAGGACTTCCTCTAAATTTCCTTGTTTCATATGATGGATTTGGGACTCTGATGACCACTGTAGATCTAGCTGCTTTATCCAACCTCTACCCAACAAACTAGGGCCTGTTCCTGGAACTGCTACAACAGGTAACCTTTTTGTTATCCCTTTTTCTTCTACGTTGACCATAGCAGCTCCTAGAACCTCCACTCTATGACCTGTATATGTTCTCAGTTTTACTTTACATGGCCGAAGTTCTGGAGCCTCCTCGTCCCATAAAGAGTTGAAAACCAATTTGTTCAGCATTGTTACACCACATCCTGAATCCACTTCAAACTGCATTTTTTTATCATTCACAGTCAATGTTTCCACAAATAGCATCTCTGTTGGAATGTCTATTGCTTCTAGGTTGTACAGTGTGAACATCACCTCCTCCGTGTCTGTGTCATGCATTTCATCCACCCCCTGACTGACATAACTGGCTCCTTGAGCTTTCACATGCTTACTTTTCCGTTACATAGCTCTCCCCTTGTCTTTTCCTTCAGGAGCTGAACTTTTTGATCTGCACACTTTCTGAATATGGCCAATTTTTCCACACTTGTGACACACCTCATTAACAAACTTGCATTCTCCAGGCCAATGCTGATCACTTCCACATCTGTGGCATGCCTTGTGTCTGTGTCTTTGGAAACCCTGCTTCGTTGTAATTTTGTGCACGGCCTACAATCCCCTTGCTGGTTGATGATTACAATCCAAGGACTGCAAATCTTTAACATCTCTGCTGGCTGTCTCAATTGCCTGAGCCAGCTTCAGTGCCTTATCAACAACTGAGGCTGTATACGATCATCTCTGATCCCACACACAAGCCTATCACGCAACGCAGCATATCTGACAACTTCCCCATAGTTGCAGTCCTGTGATAGGACTTGCCAGGTTAACTTGTTCTGTTCCATAAGTAATGTGAGGTTGCAACAGGATTTCAGCAATTTTCTGTTTCCTCCCTGCTGACACATTGAAGGCTTGAGAGCCTAAAAAGGCATCAACCCCATGATTTGTGTTCACTTTGAGTTGATGGCACATTACCATGTGTGCTGTTTTTTGGATGGCTTTTGAGAGGGCCACCAGATGTTCAGTGCATCCTGTGTGTCCTGTCTCAATGTTATCCAGCTGAGAGGAGTGGTACATCAGGGTACTTCTTTCTCCCCCCTTTCTCTGAAAAAAGCACAGCTAAAACTATTCCTGCTTTTTCAGAAACATCCAAGAAAAAAGGCAGGTTATAATTTGGAGCAGACAAAGCTGAAACGGTGGCTAATGTTTGCTTAGTCGAGATGAAAGCTTGCTCAGCATCTGGCATCCAGCGAAGTGTTGCTTGAAGGTTTCTTTTTCCTGCTGTAGACACAATGTCTCTCAATGGCTGTGTGATGAGAGAATATTCAGGCACATGATGTCTGCTGTAACCTCTAAGGGCCAGAAAGGCCAACATCTACTACACGGTTAGTGGTTTAGGGTGGTGCAGAATCACACTACGCTGAAAGGTAGTGTGACCCAAGCTTAAAACAACTCTGCCTAGGAATGTCACAGAAGTTCTACAGAGCTGTAATTTCTCCTTCATAATCTTATAGCCTTTTTAGCCATCAAAGTAAGGTGTGAGTGTGTGTTTTGCAGCAGTTGACGCAGCTGACAGGAGGTCATCCACATATTGGAGCAGTGTTACTTTGTCAGACAGATGAAGTTCTGTTAAGTGTTGTTTCAGCATGTGGTTAAAGATGTCTGGACTGTCTCTGAATACTTGTGGAAGCCTAGTGTAGGTGTACTGTGAGCCTTGGTATGTGAAGGCAAAAATGTGCTGGCAATCAGAATGGAGAGGGACATACAAAAAGGCATTTGCAAGGTCAATGCAGGTGAAAGACCTCTGCTGAGAGATAATATTAGGCAAGGATCAAGGACAGCTAGAGTGTTTGGAGCTGTAGCATCATTAACAGGCCTAAAGTGTTGTACCATTCTCCAGTCTTTGTTTAGGACAGGGAGAATGGGAGTATTCCAGTTTGAATGGCAAGGATTTAAAACATCTGCATCAATCAGTCCAGAAATTGTGTCTTTAATTTCCTTCAACTTGTTTTGTCTTCAACTTGTATTATGGTCTCCATACTGAATCAGAAAGGGCATGCACAATTACTGTGCACATTTCTTGTACTCCACAATTTACCCTGGAGTTTAAAGATGTTTTATGATTGACATGAACAAACTGGAATCTGTCAGACAAATAAGATTTAAACCAGCCTAGCGCTGTTCCCTGATCCCTACAGCATATTCCAGCCTTTCTAAGAGAATATTATGATCGATTGTATCAAATGCAGCACTGAGATCCAACAGAACCAGTACAGACACAAGTACATTATCTGAGGCCAGAAGAATATCATTAGTCAGGTTGACTGAAACTCTTCAAACAGGTCATTGCTGTGTAAATGCTCACACATTTGATTGGCAACTATTTTCTCAAGAATACTAGATTAAAATGGAAAATTGGATATAGGTCTGTAATTTAATACAATTCAGTTTTACTTATATAGCGCCAATTCACAACACATGTCGTCTCAAGGCACTTCACAAAAGTCAGGTACATACATTACAATTAATCTTAATCATTGAACAGTGCAGTCAGAGTTAGTTATTTATTCAAATTGGATAAAAAGTTTTTCTATCCATGGAAACCCAGCAGATTGCATCCAGTCAGTGACTTGCAGCATTCACTCCTCCTGGATGAGCATGTAGAGACAGTGGACAGTCACTGGCATTGACTTTGCAGCAATCCCTCATACTGAGCATGCATGTAGCGACAGTGGAGAGGAAAAACTCCCTTTTAACAGGAAGAAACCTCCAGCAGAACCAGGCTCAGTGTGAGCGGCCATCTGCCACGACCGACTGGGGGTTAGAGAGAACAGAGCAGAGACACAAAGAGAACAAAGAAGCACTGATCCAGGAGTACTTTCTATGGGAAGGAAAAGTAAATGTTAATGGATGTAGCTCCTTTAGTCGTTTCACCTAGAAAGAAGGAACAGATAAACTCTGAGCCAGTTTTCAAGGTTAGAGTCTGAAAGAGAGCACATATAATTAGTTACAGTAGAAGCTCAGTCAATCGCCATATCTAGGAGAGAGAAAGGGTTAAACACTAAAAGACAGGGCCATGTGGATCATCTGTAGAGGGTAAGCATTAAGTTGTTGCCATCAAAAGCTCGGACGATTCCCCTCTCCAGAAAGGTGTCACAGGTAGACACAGAGTCAGGCCAGGTGTAGCTTCTAGGAAGAGAAAAGAGAGAGAACAAAGTTAAAAGCTGAAATAACAGCAAATAATGCAAAATTGGAGAGTAGTGTGAGAATGTAGCAAAGAGGGTGAAAATAAAGGTGTTACCTGAACCTTCTCCGTGGCATTAACAGTACCACAGCTACATCTAGGGGTAAAAAAATGAACTAAAAGTAATTCCAACTGCTGTTACACTCAGCATTATTTATCCATAAATTCTGATGAGCCTGGCCAGTTAGACAGACTACAGGCATGTCTGGATAACATAAAAACTTGGATGCCTTTACATTTTCAATTCAATTCAGTTTTATTTATAAAGCCAAATTTCACAACACATGTTGTCTCAAGGCACTTTACAAAGTCAATTCAATCGAATCATACATATTTCAAGTCAGGTACATACATTCCAATTAATCCTAACTATCAAACAGTGCAGTCAGATTCAGTTTATTATTCAAATTGATTAAAAAGTTTTTCTATCTAAGGAAACCCATGCATTTGTTACTTCAAGGCTGGACTATTGTAATTCTTTAATATCAGGATGTCAGGACAAAATGCAGTTAAAAGCCTTCAGCTGATTCAAAATGCTGCAGCAAGAGTTCTGATGAAAACTAAAAAGAGAGATAATTTTTCTCCTATTTTAGTTTCCCTTCATTGGGTCCCTGTTAAATCCAGAATAGAATTTAAAATTCTCCTCCTCACATATAAAGCCCTTAATGATCTAGCTCCATCATACATCAGAGATCTGATTGTTCCATATGTTTCTAACAGAGCACTTCGTTCTCAGACTGCAGGTTTACTGGTGGTTCCTACAGTCTTTAGAAGTAGAATGGGAGGCAGATCCTTTAGTTATCAGCCTCATCTCCTGTGGAACCAGCTCCCATTTTTTAGTCCGTGAGGCAGACACCCTGTCTACTGAATTGAACTGAACACAGTTCCTTATACAAGCGCTGCTTGTTATCTGATTTATAACTCGCTGGGCTTCTGGCACGAGGCCACGAGGCCACAACTGACTGGGAATTTGAGAGAACAGAGCAGAGACACAAAAACAACACAGAAGTA
Source organism: Crenichthys baileyi (assembly GCA_036173005.1). Classification (NCBI taxonomy): domain Eukaryota; kingdom Metazoa; phylum Chordata; class Actinopteri; order Cyprinodontiformes; family Goodeidae; genus Crenichthys; species Crenichthys baileyi. Next base: position 342,575 of record JAHHUM010002597.1, on the reverse strand, counting down.
CTGATCCAGGAGTACTTTCTAGAAAGAAAAGTAAAACATCAATGGTTACAGCTCCTTCAGTGGCTTCATCTAGGAGAGAAAGACAGCTAAGCAGATGAACTCTGAGCCACATTTGAAGCCTAGAGTATGAAAAAGAGCACATACAATTAGCCACAATAGAAGCTCAGCCAGTAGCTATGTCTAAACACTGAAAGACAGGGCCAAGTGTATCATCAATAGGAGGAGAACGTTGTTGGCAGCTGCAGCTTAGCCGATGCACCCCTCCATGAAGGTGTTACAACTAAATGCAGAGCCATGCCAAATGTAGCTTCTAGGAAGGGAAAAAACAGAGAGAGAACATAAAGTTAAAAGCTGAAATAACAGCAAATAACGCTAAATTGGAGAGTAGTATGAGAATATAGCAGAGAGAGTGAAAGTAGTTATGTCCTCCAGCAGTCTAAGCTTATAGCAGCAAAACAGCAGAGATAGCTCAGGATAACCTAAGCCACTCTAACTATAAGCTTTATCAAAAATGAAAGTTTTAAGCCTAGCCTTAAAAGTAGACAGGGTGTCTGCCTCAGGGACTAAAACTGGGAGCTGGTTCCACAGGAGAGAAGCCTGATAGCTAAAGGATCTGCCTCCCATTCTACTTCTAGAGACTCTAGGAACCACCAGTAAACCTGCAGTCTGAGAACGAAGTGCTCTGTTAGGAATATATGAAACAATTAGATCTTTGATGTATGATGGATTTAAGAGGGAGCCATGAAGAGAAGCTAAAATAGAAGAAATGTTCATCAGAACTCTTGCTGCAGCATTTTGGGATTACCAGAAGGCCTTTAACTGCATTTTCTGGACATCCTGATAGTAAAGAATTACAATAGTCCAGCCTTGACGTAACAAATGCATGGACCAGATTTTTACTATCATTCCTGGAGAAGATATTTCTAGTTTTGGCAATATTCTGGAGGTGAAAGAAAGAAATCCTAGAAACCTGTTAAATATGGGATTTAAATTACATGCCCCATCAAGATTTTTTAACTTTATTGCCAGAGGTCAATTTAATGCCATCCACATTAATTGACTGACTAAGCAGTTTCTTTTTCAAAGACCCTGGTCCAAAGACGACCATTTCTGTCTTGTCTGAACAATTAAGTAGAAAATCTAAAGTCATCAAAGTTTTTATGTCTTCAAGATTGCCTGTAGTCTATCTAACTGGTAGGCCTCATCAGGATTAATGGATAAAAAAAAGCTGAGCATCATCAGCATAGCAATGGAAATCTATCCCACGTTGCCTGTAAATTTTATCAATTGGAAACATATATAGTAAATATGGAAATATATATAGTAAAGAGAATTGGCCCAAAAACTGTACCCCGTAGTACCACAAGTAACCCTGGAGTTTGCAGATGAATTTTCATTTACATGAACAAACTGGAATCTGTCAGACAAATAAGATTTAAACCAGTTTAGTGCTGTTCCCCTGATCCCTACAGCATGTTTCAGCTAACTATTTTCTCAAGAATTTTAAATAAGAACAGAAGATTAGATATTGGCCTTTTAATTATTAAGTTATCTAGATCAAGAGAAGGTTTCTGAAGTAAATGTTTAATTACAGCTATCTGAAAAGCCTGTGGTACATTTGGTAATCAAATATAACACTCCCGGAAATAAGTTGGTTGGGACTGGGTCTAACATACAAGTTGAAGGTTTAGATGAAGACAATATAACTCAGGAAGCTCAACTGGATCAAAACAGTCCAAACACAGATCAGGTTCTACAGTTACCTCTGATGTCTTACTTACCGAGGATGAAGCAGTCGTGTTTGGGATGATGCCAATGATTTTATCTTCAATAGAATCAATTTTATTCATAAAAAAATCCAAAAAAAATTAAAATTGAATGTCTATATCTTAAAATGAGGGTTTTAAAATTCCTGTTACATTTCTTGCAGCCTTTTTTCCTGAGATGTAACATCATCATGGAAAACAGCTTTTTTCGTGTTTGCATTTTCATAACCAAAGCTGGAAATATTAACTAGGATACCAACATTGCAGAAAAACTGAAACGCTTGTAGTAGTTTGCCGTTTTATGGAGCATAATAATAAGATAATATTATTTAGCTGCAACTGGTTTATAGTCCGTCTTGATGTGATATGATTAAATTCAATTGAACTTATTTATTTAGTTCCAGTTCAAAATAAATGCCTAAAGGCACTTTACAACACAAACAGATCCAATTTATGCAGGGTTAATTTAAATAAAGTTACTTAGTATAATTTTGTAAAGCTGATTTTAGGTTAAGACAGTCAAGTCTAACTATCATCCATTTTCAGTCAAAAGTCGGGTTCAGTTTAAAATTACATTGCACAATAAGATCCAAAATACAGACTAAGAGTAATAATAAAAAGCCTTTTTAAAAATGCTTATATGACGAAGCAATGAATTGCATTAATGTATCTGATTTGTTTTACCCATCTGCTTTAAATAGCTGTTAATTTTTGGTTTGTTCAGCAAAGATCTCAGCTTTACATGTCATGGCACAGTTCAGTTTTGTCTCCACAAAGAAATAGCACAGAAAGAATCCAGTTGGACTCAGCCCATTTGGCTCCAGTGGTACCATCATCCAGCTCCTCCTTGTCAGGGTTTATCCCCATGGAAACTATCCTGCAACCAAGGCTGGTGTTTGTAAGGAACTCAGGTCCCTGGAGGCTTTTTTCTGTTGTTGTTTTCTCAAGTCCTTTGGCCTCTGGGAATTTATTTTTGACCAATTTACATGTCAAGAGCCCTCTTTGACCTGTGTTCCCCACCTCAGAGAGGAACAAGGTTTGGAGACAGCTCAATTTGGGAAACCTTCTCTTTGCCAGACCTCTCTTTTAAAGAGCATTACTTTTGGCCTGTCAGTCTTCTCATTTCAACACACTGTATAACCTAACACACAATACAATGTGTGCTTTCTTTCTTGAGGATTTAGCTCAATTTCACGTTTACTCTATTTTTTTGCATTTTTGTCATCTGAATTTTTAAACTTTAACTTTCCCTTTTTTTTATCAACATGCATTTCTTAAAGCTTGTTTAATTTAGGCTTATTGTATGGCTTTGACTGCCTCTACCTTACCAGCAGCCAGATTTATAAAATTTACTTTTCATGGTTATATACTAAGAAAAGAAGAAGAAAGAATGTGCTGTAGAACAATTTACCTGAATAATCTCTTAGGATTGTGATCTCGGTGCTACCTTAAAAGGAATGTGCCTCACACTCTTCTTCTGCTTGTGGTTTTTGTGTAGAGCAAGCATTGTACAGAAGAGGATCATCTTTTTCCAGGATGAAGGTGCATTGACCAAGCGAATGTGTGAGAAAGGTGGGCTTCATTTACTGACATGAAATCAATGTTTTATAACACATATTGTTTTCTTTTCATCACCCTGCTGGAAGTCATTTTTTCCTACTGTTCTATTTATGTCTTTTTGTTGTTATACTGCAATTTGAATAGTTGTGTGATTCTGCTGGCTTGACATGGTATTGGTTGCCATGTAGCAGCACACCAAAAAAACATACATTACATCTTCTCTTATTTCCATGTCTCTCTTCCCTTCCTCCATCTTGCTTCCTACTCTCTGAACCCCTCATCTCCTGGATGATGGTCATCATTCACTTCTCTTTATACTAACGAGCAATATCCATATCTCATTGTTCTCCACTTTCTCCTTTCATTACAGAATCTTTGTATGGAGATGGCACAGATAGGCCTTTACTTGATTGTTGTGCCTGTGGAACAGCAAAGTACAGAGTCACCTTCTTTGGGAACTGGTCAGAGAAGATTCATCCCAAAGACTTTCCTCGTAAGCAGAACTGTACTTCTAGCTTTTTTTAGTCATCTAGAGTTGAAGAAAATGAATTAGTAATCTGTTTTTTATTAATTTTTTTTAAAAGTAGGGTTTTGAAATTTATATCCTTCTGAATAACTGCAATAACTAAACCCTTATAAATGTGTATGAGCATCTTTCCACTGACATTTTCACCGTTTGTCTTTGTTGATGAGCTCCAAGTCTTTGACGTTGGAAGGCCTCTCCTTGCCATTGCCCTCAATCTTAGCTTGCTCCAGAAATTTCTCTATCTGAATAAAGTAAGGGCTCTGGGTGGGCCACTCTAAAACATTAATATTCTAGTTAGAAGAAAAATGTAGATACAATTTAAAAGATTGCATTAGACCTAAATCTATTAGGAGTATGAGTCATTTTAGGCTTACCTTTACACTACAGCTCAAAAGTTTGGAAGCAAGATAAAATTTCTACAAAAAGAAAAAAATGGTTTCTCTAGTGTATTTTGGACGAAAGCAAACACATAATTATTATATCAAGACTCATTTATGATAAAACATTTTTCCTATCAGTTATTGGGGTTTCATTGGTTTAACTTTGCTTACATGAAGGTAATGTCCTCTGGCTTCGACAACAGCATAGCATGCAAAAAAAATCAGACCAATGAACAGCAACTGGTGCTGGCGGTGGAAATAAGGTTTGTGACTGGGTCGATTTCTCTTCCTAAATCATTTGTATCATTATCTGTGAACTTGAACGGTGTTAGCTCCAGATGATCCCGTAGATTTATTCTTTGTGAGAATAATTTCTTTCCAGATGTGGTTGCTTCAGATGTGTCCATGTCTGTTGCAGTTGTGAATATTGTGTTCATACCTAAGTAGTGTGATATTACAATATCCAGGAATAGGACTGTATTTAATGTTCATTGTTTTGTTGCTGCTAATTTGCATAATTTGCAGGTATTAAAGTGACAGCTGTCAAACTGTGTTATACCAAACTTGTACCAAATTCTTGTAACCTTTTTTCCGAACTTGTAATGTTGCAGGGCTTATCTTTTCTCAATCTCAATAGATCTCGATAGTAAGTCTGTGGCAACCAAAACCACACAAGAAAGGATTTTGATGGTTAAGCCATGTGGCTTAGCACATGCCTCTCAATAGTGATGTGGGTGGTAGGCTATTGTTGGATAGTTGGATGTGACGTGCATATAACCTTGAGCCAGATTATCAGGATGTGAATGGCCTTTCGGATTACACTGCCTCTCTTGTCTAAATCTGCCTCCCCAGTCAGATCAATAAACTGATTAGAGCGAAAAAAGATAAACCCTGGAATTGAAGCAGGCCCTAATTCACTATCTTAGGCAGGAAGTAGCTGGTGTGAGATTCACTCTCACACACATACCTTTGCACGCACACATTTCATAGATAGATCAACCTAGTCGTGGAGAGAGCAAGCTGTGTGGCTTCTGTTTCATCCTGACTCTTGGGGCGCTACAGATTGATTTCTCCTTGCACAAAGTCATTTCCTTGGTTACTAGTTATTATAACACTGCACATACTGCGTCGGACAGTTATTCAGTGGTACCATATACAGACTAATGACCATTCTGCCACCTTTTCTTTTCAACCTTTGAATTTACATTGGATTTTTAGTTGCAAGAAGTAGTTTTTCTGTCTGGCATACAGAGTTTTGTCACTTTGTCTCTTGCTTTTTATTGCATGTCTTTCAATTGTTTGAGGTCTTCTTTGACATAGTCTGAGACAGAATTTCCCTGTACAGCTGGCCAAGGGGACCTAATTTATTCTTGAAATGATAACCTTTACAGTTCTATTATTTCTCCCTATTGTCTAATTTTAATTTATGCAGCTTTGCACAGCTGTTGTGTTCATGCAATGGTAACACTCCTGAAGATCGAATATAAAGCAATGGCATGACTGTCAAGAGGAGTTTTTAATGGATTAGTGTTAGTACGATCTTAGAGGATTTGCCCATTTCTATGTTTGTACGTCAGACTGTACATTAAGATTAAGAGTAAAATATACATCAAAACAAACACCTTTCTTATTATTAGCTATAGTCAACCTTCGCCTAACTACAGTTAACCCCAAAATGACTTATATCCCTGGCAGATTTAGATTAAAAAATATATCCCTCCAACCAATAAGTCTGTTTCTCATAGGTGAGAAGACAGACATAACTTTCTCAATAATCACTGGAAAATTATCTTAGAGATGTTCTTATTGTCACGCTGTCTTATGAGTGATGACCAGCTTTACACATGTTTGCACTGGTATTTTGTGGATTTATCTTTGGAAGGAGCTCAAGGTCTTTGAGGTTTAAAGGATTCATTGCCATAACCCTAATATTTAGCTCCCACCATAGATTTTCAATAATATTCAAAGCAATGGTAAAAAAAAATAGATTTGAATGATTTTACAAGGTTTGACACTTACAAGACCAAAAACATTTGCTGTTCGGAAAACTAAATAACAAATGTTTAGAATTTTGTACATATTCATTGTAAACCAGAAAATAAATGAGATCAAAGACCTTGTTTATATTATTTTTTTTAAGCAAACAGTGGAGGGGAGACAGAGGTTCTGGCATAAACTGCCCTATTGCTATTCATTGCCACACCTGGCCTGGAGCATGCAGGTATACTCTGATCCCATACGACATTTCTTTTCAACACATTGGTTTTAACCTGTCACCTGACTGAGTCCTGTAGAGATTTCTGTCATCCCTCTTCCTGTGTAGTTGCTCCTCTTTAGAAGGCTCACATGTCTACTTGGGTATCAGGCAGACCACTGGGTCTCCAAGTGACCCAGTGGTCTCCTGGCTGCCCTCATAAACTGCCTTATTCCCTTTTTAGAGCAGCACCATAAACATCTGCTGCCCTGCGGCCATATTTCTGAATTGTGTGCTGGCCATGCACCACTTTTTGTTAGAAAAGTCTAGCCTCACCCCCAGCTACCTGGTAAAATGTCTTTGTATTAACTTGATGTTTTAGAGTAGGTCCTTGGAGGAGGTTCTTTGTTTTGTTTTATTTTTATTATGTCTTTGGCTCTGTTTTATTAATTTAACTTTATTCTTGAGAATTATGTGTTGGACCTTCATTTAACTTTTTTTCTTTTTTCATTTCTAATATGAATCTGAAGAAATCTTGCTAAGCCAGTAATCCTGCTTTGATCTGCCCTCTCGCCTACAGCTTCGTATATATTATATCTTGTGGATTTATAGCTCATACACTCAAGCCAGTGCTCGATGTTGCAGCAGTTAAGGAGCCTACATGTCACATGTGGTGAAAGAACATATTATGATGGCAGAGAGCATGATGAAATGATGCAAAAACATTGGGCAATAAAGTTGTGGCTACATTTCAATTCCAGACTGCGGGATGATGCAAATATGACCCATAAACATCAAAAAGATGTCAATAAATCCTTACATGGTATGCAATACTCCACATCTTATGAAGTTCTGGTTTACAAGGTGCAGCAGATTTTTAGCTTCCACTGCCATCAAATGAATCCCGTCACAACTGTTTCTCAGTATTGGCACTATTGCAGCTGCATAATTTCTATGCTTGCATGTATAAAACAGATATTAAAACCTAATATTTTCTCCCGGGCCTGCACAGTTTTGTCCTGAACAAAACAAACAATCAAGGGCTCATGAGTGAGCTTGAAATTTGTTATATCTTGTTGGAGGTTCACTTAAAAAAGGAATTATTTTGAGAGTGAAATAAATGGCTGCTGGCAATTTGCAGTAAGTATTTTCTCCCAGGTAGAGATGTTTGGTCTGTCAATTAAAAGGAAAAAAATCATTTGGAGAGCTCTGCTTCTACATTGCCAAAAGTGGTCTGTAATGCAAGAGAGAACGGAGAGAAAATGTAAGCGTACAGGAAGTCCAGCTAATCAGATATTTTACTCTCTGACTCTTCAGGTCGCACCAATCACTGGTCAGCCACCATCGGTGCCTCCCACTCAAAGAATTATGTGCTTTGGGAATTCGGTGGCTTAGCCAGCGAAGGTGTTAAACAGGTAGCTGAGCTGGGCTCCCCTGTCAAAATGGAGGAAGAGATCAGGCAGAAGGTAAGATTTTTCCAGTCTGACATTCTTGTATAAGTGATAAATAAAGAAATAATAAATGAAATATTTCAGAAAGATCAGAAATCTAGACATGAAAGATATTCTACATGATTTTTCACAAATGTGTGACTATTGTTTGCCTTGTTAAAACTGTTACCAGTTACTATTTCTTCCAAAACACCACATGAACCTTAGAGGATAGTGCATTATACTATGAATTGATGAGTGAGTAATTAGTGTCCCAACTCATGAATTTCAAGCATCAATGATTTCTTATCTACAGATCTTCTATCTGGATTTAACAATTACAATTTATTTGGGTGACTACCTCTGTTAGATGTGGTAGGGAGAGTAAAATATTCTACTTGAAAATCAGCTGAAAATATTAAATGAACTGAGTTGTAAAAATTCTTAAATATTAGGTTAATTAAGCTAGCCTGCAATCGGGAGATGCTCTAGAGACAAAAACACTAAGCGAATTTACTTCCACTGCTTTTAAACTCTATTTTTTCCAGTTTTATTAAAGGTCTAGCCTTCCACCTCTTAAATTCTTTACTTTCTTCTTACCTTGTCTGTATTATTACAGATAATAGTGTAGCATATCTCTCTTCTTTCCTTCTTCTTCATGACTTTCTCACTCAGTCTTAAAATAACCTATGCTGGTAGAGCAGATGGTCCTACAGAGTTATTATTGTTTGCTAATACCAAAGACCAGGAGTCGCAGCACAAAATGAGAGTATGGTGAAAGCTGTGAATTCTTTGGTCCATTTTTATTTCCCTACTGCTGTTAGAGCACTCTTTTGTTTGGCTTTACCTCTCAACCTACATCCTTATACATACAAGTTACCTCTAAACTTAGAGATAATACTTGATTGATTGGCACATCTAAGTTCTGTGAAGATATACATTGTGTCAGGTGTTGCTGCTGTGTATGCTGTTCTGAAGCATGTGCTGTCAATGTGTTGTAAATTAATCACACAGACTAACATACAACATAAATCATTGTTTAATAGGCAAGTTAAAAGAAAATGCTGTGCACAGGTGTGTTAACTTTATTGCCCTTTTCAAAATGATTTTTGTTTGCTTGTGCTAGTCCTTCCCACCCTATAAAGCAATCTTATGCCCCTTTTCCACTGGCTCGATTTGGCCAGCCCGGGACAGCTCTACACGGCTCTGCAGGTTGTGTGTTGCATTTCCATAGACCCGCTTTCACTTCGCTGAAGGGAACACCTCCTGGAGGCGCGGCTTTAAAATGATGTGCGGTGAAAACCTTGGCTGGACATTTGATCGGCTACATCAGCAAACACCATTTCATTTCTTCTTTTCCGGATAACTGTGCGGACTCCATCATATGTTTCTCTGACTTGCTTGAATGTACATTTGAAAACGGCGGTTGTTTTTTTACGCTGGTCGACTCTCACGGCTGGCCGCGCCCACGGCCAATCAGTGAACAGCCGTTTGTTCACGTCACGTGCAGTACCGACTCAGCCTCGCTTAGCCCTGCTAAGAAGGAGGTACCAAAAAAGTTAGTACCGGTAGTGAAATAACAGTAGTGGAAATGCTCGCGAAGCGAGCCGGGTGGAGCCAAGTCGGGCCAAATCGAGCCAGTGGAAAAGGGGCACTAGTGGGTGAGTGGGACTAGAGCAAGATGTGATTTCTAACAACAAAGTGGAAATGACTGGCATGATACTAGATAACATTGACACACTAAATAAATACATACATTTGGTAAGTAAGAAAAAAATGGTTGGACTGCTCCTTAATGTTGGCATCAAGATTGCTGATACTCCCATCACACGGCGGCATTTGAAGACATTACAGTACAAGAAAATGACACTTCCATGTCGCCTTTCAACACATTAAGCACTGTAAGGCCAGATAGCCATACCCCACCATCCTGTGCTTAATGCACAGAAAGAAGAACCCCCTTGGAGCCCAGAAAATGTACCAGTAGGGCTAAGAATTGGCCTGCGATTAACCTTTCCAAATTTTAAGACATGGTCAAAAAATTACTGGTCATAAATCCTAGAGGAAGCTTGTAAGTAATTATGATAATTAAGGCAAAAAAACAAAACATTATGTTTTATAAAAAATTTAAGACATGAAGACAAACACTAAAACTGTGATTTTATGGGTTATTTAAAAATTTCTTATACATTTTGTCACTCTTCTTACATTGTTTCCAACCAGATTAAATGAATTAAGAAAAAGATAAAGATTTTCTTCAAAACTGTCTAAATTTATCATTGCCATTTTACTGATTTTGATTTCAGTGGTCTGTTGCCTGTACTGAAATGATATAGATCACAGATGCACCCATTTTTAAACAATTTACGCAAGTTCCATTTGAAACATGTTCATTGTTTGTCTTTACATTTGTCTAAAGATGATTATTTTATTTCCTGAGACAAGCATTGTGCATGTTTACCTTAATTTCCCTTTACAACCCATAAAACATAGTTCTTGTCTTGGTGATAGGAAGACTGGACAAAAGATTGTCCCTGCTTTGAGCCAGGCAGCGCTGCTTAGTAAATGCTGACACAAACAGAAAGATGACTCGCTTCGCAAAGGCATCAAGGGGAGAAGCTAGTAATGAATGCAAAATTGATATTCATAGCCCAGCTTCTCTCCAGCCACAGGGTGCACTGATCGTTGAGTGTTCGTACAAAGTTTCATTTGTAAAGCCAAGCAGGCATGCACACCACACAAACTTGCTTTCACACACCCTTACAAGCATAGCTGTTTTATAACTTGCCTATGTCAATTCAGAGTGTGATAACTTTATTTTGTGTCAGAATTTTTCATCCTTTCCGACCTAGAACCAGGGTGTGATAGAAACTCCAACAGATGTGTCATAAAAAAAATACAAGTACTATCATCCAAGGTTCAATTCATCTTTTTTTTTTTCACATGACCTGTTCGGCAGAGTAGCGCCTAAAACTGTTGCCTGACTGCCATGAAGAACCCCAACAAATTTACTTACACAATTGGAGCTTTATGGCTAATGTTATAATGCTCCCACCAGAAACTGGTGTGGGATTATTTCAATTGCAATGGACAAGGAGACGGAAACGAAAAGGAAAAAAAAAAAGAAGCAAGAAAGAGAGGTGCGGCTAAAAGGAAAAGGTAGAGAAGGAAAAAAGAATAGAGGAGAGAACGAAGGGTGACGAGAATACAAGATAACACCCTAGAAGACTGCTTCTACACCTGCAGAAACATATACAACAACAGCATTGTTACCGAAAAGTGCACGGTACTAATGAATCCTAGATGTATTTAGCGGTAACTACAGTGTATCTGTTAACATCTGAATCTAAACACCTGTGGGTGTAAGTGTTAGTGAGCTTGTGTATTTCAGGTTTCTCCATAAAAATACGCTAAAGCGAGTGTGAAGAGCCAAAGACCTGCCTACCTGGACCCGAGACAAACAGGGAAGAGATCTGAGCCATAGACATCCAAAGGCCCCCCAGAGCATGGGAACCCCAGGAGGACCACTGCCGGGGACTACCACAATCCTCCCAGAGAAGAACAGGGGAGAGCCCCAGGGGATCCACCCTGCAGCCACAGTGCAGAAGCCCCAGGAAGCTGCAGCGATGAGGCCACAGGCCCCACCGGCAGCCGTCTACGCTGGAGCAGATCCAGCCATGGACCCAGAGATCCAAGACCCCGGGGTACATCACTCCCCAAGCAGAAGCCTGACAGAGCCAGGGGGCCCAGGGCCCAGCAAGCAGCCACGCCACCGGAGTGGGCCGTCACAGATCAAAACACCCAGCCCCGGACACCGAGAACCACCATAACACCATCGGGCAGAGGCACCAGCCACCGGCAGGGAGTGTGGCGGGGAGGAAATAGGGCCCATATTTGATGGGGAGCCTAAACTGTTCCATTAGTGGGAGCAGCCCAAGACTAAACCTGACACAAAAACAGACACACACAGTCACAATCACACATTCCCAGCCTCATGCGTACACTGAAAAATACTTACACCCATGCACCCAACTTAAAAACACACAATAATGGACATCGTACAATCACTCACACTCCCCATATGTACATACTCTATACTCCACGGTTCAGGTACCGATACCCCAGAGGGGCAACCAGCCCCCAGGACCCAGAAGGTGGTCCCTTCTCTTCTGGGGTGGAGACAGGCAGACCGCCCCAGCAACAGCCCAGACTAGTGCAGGGATCACCCGAACACGAGCCACCCCGGCCCAGACCCCAGCGCCCAATGACCCCCGTCCCTATCCGGAAAGGGGGCCATGTACAAAAGAGTCCAAATGAGCCCACCAACCAGAGCTGTCCCAGGATGTAACGGTCCCACCTTCCCAATGAATTATGATCTCAACCCCGTGAGTCCCCCGCTCCCCATGACCCCAACATGAATCCACCCCCAACCAGGGCACAGATATCGAACACATACCCCCTAACCCAAATGCCATTAATCCCCTATCCACAGGGGCACAACACTACAGATGAGCTCCACCCCCGAAGAGCTGGTGAAAACACACAGCCCCACTCCAAGCACCCCATGGCATCCTGCACCACACCACACAGCGCACCACGACGGCAAGGCAAGGGCCCCACACAACGCCACCCCAGCCTCCGCCCACAAGCAAGCGCAGCAGAGCAGACACCAGCAACAGACCCCTTGACCCCACACCAAGACGGGACAAACTCACCCGGCAAGATGTCCCTGGTTGGCAATACATTTTTGCATTGGAGATTTGTTACATTATGGATATAAGTACACGGACACCTGTGTTATTGGTTTTTTTTGTATGTATTTGTATTGTAATAGAGGAGAGAATGTTTTCATAGCAGAGTAGATTTAATATCTCATATCTCATATGCTTGCAGCTCGACCTTCTCATTTACTCTTACCATGGAACTGAGAATAGAAATAACATTTTGAGACTCTTCTTTCAAGGTCAGTCTTCTGTCTCAAAATTACTGCTTTTCACACAAGTTGCCAGGTTACTGAGACACACAAACTAAGACATAAAACAGAAAATTAACAGGCAGACCTTTTTTTTTTCTTTTTAAGATTCCTATGCAAGATGAACATCAAACGGTGCCCGGGTTTGAATTATAAGCAGAGGAGAAATTGTGTTATAAATATTAAAAGGCCTCATAACTACAGTTTGAGTAGGTAAGTTGTCAAAGGTGATAGGAAACCCCTCTTTTTTTCAAAAGGCTTCCGAAAGTGTAGACAGATGTACAATATTGTTCCATTTTTCATGTACGAATGCTCTTATCAGTGAAGTAGATGAAGCCTGAGCTCATTGTTGCTGTCCCCCTTTCATGTTTGAGGTGATTTATATATGCATTCAGTCATTACAGAGGCTCAGTGTGTCACTAATGAGAAGTTTAATGAGACTCTCTCCATGGACGAACAACCAGTGCCAAGGCCTCAGACAGATTATGAAATCTCCTATTTCCTCTCACAGCGTGGGGTGTTTTTCATTATTTCACAGTACAGATGCTCGCAGAATCCTCTATTATGAGCACCACAGCTGCACTACAGAGCACAACCAACACCTCTCAGGTCATAGCCAGAACGACAGATTAAAGGCAGGAAAAACACGTGGATGCCAGTTAACACTGGGTGTATTAATGTGGGTGTGTTTTTTTTCTTTCAACATAAGCTAATAGTAGAATTAGATGTAACTAGCAGAATAATATGCATTGAGGAAAAATAATAAGTTGGAATTAATGTTTTCCCTCCATTCTGTTCTTTCTGTTTTGCTCAGTTATTCTTAAAGAGATCATTTCTGCCATATTTCAGTGGGAGGACAGCAGTTATAAAAAAAAGGGAGAATAATAGATATGGAGGTTCCTTTGTGTCCTTCGTGGTTTGCCTCATTTTAACATTGCTATTGAACATAAATCTGCCCTTTTGAATGTTTTTCAGTAATTTTTTATTTACTGAGGTTATTTGCATCATTGCTATAGCTCAGTTCTATTCAATTTTATGCTGATTTCAAGTATGACATTAAAAGAAATCTTTTCATCTACAGCTCTGACTATGCATGCCTCGGTTAGCATTTAAAAGTTAGAGTTCATAATAAAATAAAACTGAACAAGTATGTTGCTAGGAGAAAGCTCTTCTCTCTAAAAAAACGACACGTCAGTGCACGAGATTCATAAAGTTGGTCTGAAAACAGAAGACCCCTGAAGCAAAGCTCATTTGATCAGATAAGTACAAAAGGCAGTTATTTTACCATAGTGTACAGCATAATTTTTTATGAAACGCGAAAAGAACAAACACCTCTGTCTAGCGTGAAGGTAGAGATGTAAAGATATGGGCCATCTCTGTGACTATGATGTTTTTTCTGTATACCAAATTATTAAAGATTCCAATCTATGATAGATTAGGTGTGGAATTTAATCTAAACTGTGTGCTTTTTTATGTTAAAAAAAACAATTTTTTTTAGAAATCCTGTTTTTAGTGAACTAATCTGTTGTGTTCATGGGAATAAAAATAACATGAGCATAAACAAAAAAATACATGACCATGTGAATATGTTAATATGTTTTTTTATATTCTTGATATATAATACTCCTTTGCTTTTTCCCTACCATTTAGACATCTGTTGTAGGCAAATTAAAGAACATGCAATGGCTGGAAGTCACCTTTTGTATTGTTACAGGAGACTTCATTAGAAAATGTAGTCTCTTAGCAAACAGGGAAAATCAATTTATGTTTTTGTTTTATGAATTTATGTTTTTAATTCCCAAAGTTCATTAAAGTTTTTGACCAACTAATTATTTTGCACTGCGGCTGCCTTGTAAAAGAGCACTATCTACTGTATAGCCTGGAAGCACATATGAAACAACAATTACATTTACTTCCTTTTTTGTTGCAAGAGAAAATGCAGTTCAAATAGTTCCCAAAAATACACACAAAAACACATCTGTGTTTTACATTTTTTCCCTTTGTCACATTTCTGGATTTTTTTTAAATGGTCTGGCCTCATGTTTCAGAATTCCAAAGCATTTCATTGTTTTAAACCATTGAATCCTATTTTTTAGTTTTCTTTAGTCATGAAAATTAGATGAGCAGGGATATCAGAAGATATCTGATACATTTGATGTACACTTGATATCTGTGTGAATAATTTTACCACCAAATAAATATAACCATTGAATCCTATTTTTTAGTTTTCTTTAGTCATGAAAATTAGATGAGCAGGGATATCAGAAGATATCTGATACATTTGATGTACACTTGATATCTGTGTGAATAATTTTACCACCAAATAAATATTCTGTAATTAAAATTAATTAAAAGTCTTTAACATCCTATTTTTTATAGTGAAAACAACACTTATTATTTGAGAATGTTCCAGTTGACAGTGCATTACATGCAGAGGGTGACAAATAGAACATTGATTAACTATTGTATCTTCATTTTGCAACACAATTCTGGCACACCAAGTAATATTTGCCCTGTGCTCTTCTGTTGTGCCAAGGATGAGACCTGACAGTACTAGCAAGAAGAGGTAGCGAGCATGCACAAAGCCATAATAAAAACCAGATCTTTTCATATTTATAATTTTTCTATTTGTTGACAAAGTCACAACTATTTCTTGTTTATTTTCACAATTGTATTACAAATAATAACAGCAGACCTTATGTTATTATAGACAACATTCATTTTACAGTCTGTATTTTTATCTACAATTTAGGATTTTTTATGTTTAAATGAATCAGAACAATTTATGAATCAAGTCATACTTATTCTACAGCGATGCATTACAACTCATATGTATCATTTATTGATTTAGAATTCGTTCACTAACCCATGGAACAATCTGACAACTGTGACCTGACAAAAAATTGTGCATTTAGCTCCTGTTTTAATGACTGCAGTCCTGACAGTTACCATTATGTTTTTGATAACTACTGTGTCACAACATATGGAAAATATGTTGTGCACCAATCAAGCATAACATTAAGACCACTGACAAGTGACATGAGAAACATTGGTTTAAAGAGCACAACAAAGACTTTGATATGTTGACTTGTTCTCCCAACTCCCCAGATCTCCATCCAGTGGAGTAACTGTGGGATGTGCTGCACAAAGAAGTCAGATCAATGGGGCTAAAGGATCTTCTGCTAGCATATTTGCAACAAATACAACAGGAAACCTCCATGGTTCTAGTGGACTCCATGCCTCAACTGCTTTGTCAACAAAAGGAGGACTAACATACTATTTGGCAGTTGGTCGTAATACTGCGTTATAGCTGATTGCTGCATGTCATAACTGAAATACCAGTGTTTGTAATAGTAACATCATCAGTTTAGAAGGCAGTATTTTTTGGCTACTATATTATAGGTGCTAAAGGCCAAAGTGTGTTGGAAGCATACTACTGAGGAGTGAGGAAAATGCTGATTGTTTTAAACGTGTAACATCATCTCAGTACACCAAAATTATGTCTCTGTTGGATGACTTGCTAAACTCACTCAGCAATGTAGTTATATGAACAAGTCCTGGTAACTTTCCAAGCTAAGGATTTTACAGTTTCTCAGAAGTTTATTCAGTTTATTTGAAGACACACAGTAATCCAGTTAAACGTTTGTCAAGTCAGCTTTTTGAGCACAGCTGAAAAACGCCTATTTGGGAAAACAAAGCTCTCAAAAACGTGCTTGCCTGTCTTGGCTTCTAGAATTGTTATCATAGCTGCTTAAATTGAACAGAACAGCCAGAAGAACATTTTAAAATGCAACAGGGAAGTTTTACCCAGTGTGTACATACCCAGTGTGTGCATTCTGTGTGTGTTTAAGAGTCTATGTCATATTAAAGTGGGCTTTGTATTAGATTACCTGTTTTTTATTATTCAGCACACAGATTGCAATGGGGTTTCTAGGGTTTATATAAATGCTTAAAATGCTTATTCGTGTGAACCTGGCTACATGCCTGCTTGATTTCTGTTTCTTTTGATTTCCATACCAATGTACTGACTAACACCAACGAAGCCTCCCTGATATCCCTTGATGTCATGGGTATTGTTCCCCAAAGATCCATGCAGTTGTGCTGGCTAAAGATTAAGCTCCATGGAGTGTGCCCATGGTAATCTGCATTGGTGTAGAAACCTAGTCATCCAGGATATGACAATCCTAAGTGCTTGAATAGAAGGCAACCCTAATTAATTTCTTCATTCCACAAAAAGACAATAAAAACATGTATGTTTGAATGTAGGTGTCTGTAATGCTAATTTAACTTGTCATTGGCTCAGATCTCACAGTGCAGATGCAGAAACAAGGATAAAAACTGGATTATTCATCTGTTCCAAAGTCTTAGAGAATAAAAGAAAGAAGTTGCATCCAACAGAGTAAGAAACTAACATTGCCTAATTCCCTGGTTGTATTACAGTATAGCTCCGGAACAGTTTGTTTATCTTGTTTGGAACTTTCTGGTAAATGTTTCACAGTTTCTGTGAGTTTGAGATGAAACAGTTGAGGGAAATTAAAATTTATGCTACACATCAGAATGTTTTCACTAAGCTCCAGATCTGTATTCTCCAGGGGAAATCTTCCCCCTTTTATCAGTCTGTAATCAAGGCTCCATGGTTATTCTTTTGATTTGCATAAATGCTTTTGGTTTTATTTATTTGTGAATTTAACTCAGCATTTTAAACGTTGTGTTTAAAGCTGTTTTGTGTTTCTGTCATTAATTTGTTCAGTGTCCACTCTGCTTTTGCTGCACAAACCATGAGAAGTAGTCAGGAGCGGGTTGGAAAGCCAATTGATAAACATTTATATTACCGAATCTGGAGTTGTATGGTGTATGTGAATAATAAAATATAACAGAAGCCATTTGCTTTTTACTCAGTCGTATGCTTACTCAGCTGTAAATGGCTTTATTTATATATCACTAAAGTCTAAATTGCTGTTCATTAAGAAGCCTAAGTTTCATGGTGTGACATGGTCAATTGCAAATTACATAATGAAATCCTTGTCCTAAAGCTGTTATCTTCAGATCTTTATAAGCTCAAGGCCGTCTCAATGCAATAAACCATCATAATAAATGTTTAATCTTTTATTCATAAAATTTATTAGGCCACTGATAAATCAGTTTTCAGTAATGGTGATACTTGTTCTGCTGTCCCAGTGTAAATAAGACCCTAGCTCTGACTACCCTACTTCACTGCAATCTCCATATCATTTTGTAGCTTAGGGAACTAGAAGCTCTCTTTGCAGGAGAGCGTCAAACAGATAAGGCCAAAGAGGACTCAGATGCAACCTCATACACACACAAAAATGAACTGGAATACATATCAATAGCAGAAAAGGCTAAAAATATTATCGGAACTGATGAGACATAAGCGGAACTTTTTCGAATTTGGTCATAACGTTACATCTTTCATAAAACTAATATAGCTTTTCAGAAAAAGAACATATTAGTGAGAATGAAAAAGGGCAATGTCATGGTTTGGGGCTGCTTGGCTTTTTCAGGATGTGAACAACTTACCATAACTAATGATACCATGAATTCTGCTCTCTGTCAGATAATATTGAGGAAGAATATCCGGCCACCAGTTTGTGACCATAAGCTCAAACGCACTTGAGTTATGCAGAAGGACAATGATCAAGGGTACACCAGCAAGTCCACCTCTAAATGGTTCAATTTATTTTAGAACAAAATTACCTCAGTTTTATGGTTTTCATTAAATACCAATACGCATATGAGCAGCTTTCAAGACTACAGAAGAAAGCATCCTAAAAGAAGTAATTAAAAACTGCAAGAGAGTATTCAAAGAAATTGAATTTTGTTTATTTAATACCAGATTCTTCCAAAATAATTGATTGTAAAAAAAAATCCAGTGGTCTTCAGTACATGTCTGGGTCAAAGATGTCTTTTAATTCATGCTCTTGGTGTTTGGCTCTATACTGTCCTTGGTCCCAAAATGCGAAGTGTGAAGAGCAAAAAAGAGCATTTTGTGTGCAGCCCACATTGTAAGCGTTGCTTGCAGATCCCATATACAGTATGAGGTTATGTTGGGCAATACAAGCATCAAACTATAATAGAACACGTTTAGTTGCAGCAGTTTTCAGTATTGATGACCATGTCCAATGTTGATAATAGCCATCTTCATGTCACAGCTCTGCTGGAATATATATCCAGCAGGTTTTTAATGATGCATTTAGTTGTTGTAGCCTATTTTTTATTTTTTTTTAGCTGTAGCCTGATAATCACTTTTGGAGAGCTGCATCAACTTATTTTTAGATTCATTCCTCATTGATTCTTCCACTCTTTAAATTTTGTTACCAGTATGTACATGATCAGCCTAATAGTATCAGTCAAACTAATTAGTTCATGGTGCAAATCTAACTGATGGAGTATGTAGGGTATTCCTGTCTATGCACACATCTCACCTACTGGAGTATGTTTGAAGCTATCCACATTAAAACTTTATTTGTTAAATGGTTAAATAGGATACAAAATATCAGCTCCGTTCATCCTAAACTACCAGTTTTTAAAGTTTTTAACGTCCATAACAATATTTATTGGATGATGTACTTTTACCTCTGTAGAACTATATATTGGACAAAATTGTTGGAAATGCAATGCAGAGTAAACTACTATCTACAAATAACTCTGCTGTACCCAGCTTCACGGCTGCAGTCCATCCAATCTTTTTATTAAGGAACATCGACAGTTCATGAGGCTTGTTAGAAACAATCTAAGACAGATTTCATGAGCAAGTTGAACCACCTCATGCCTTGGAATGCTTGTGGAGCCCACAGCCCAAGTACTTTTTGGGGTTGAGTATGAATCCAGTAATTTGATATTGTTGATTAATCAAACTATCTTTGAGAAGAAATGCTGCTTACTTGAAATATTTGTTTTACGTTTATTCTTAGCATTCATATGACCGGCATCTGTACTTGTTTCTGTCAAGCAGTGCTGTACACATGCCAATATGTTCATAAATATGCAGTGGGTCTATACACAATGTTATATATGCAATTTATATTGTAGGACAGTGACTGGAACCGATCACCTTGTTGTGGTGCCTCCCTCACATCATTATTTTTTCACAGCACAATCTAAATGTGACCTTCCCCCATAAACCCAGCAGGTACAGAAACGATGGAGAGGGAGAAAAATGAAATCCTGTGACAGCAAGCTCCAGTTCCTAACAAATGAGGTCCTGACATATTCCCCAAACTTGCAAGAACATCAGAATGAAATCTCATCTTATTTTTGGGATTTCCATATCAGTGAATGCTGTGGGTGTTTAAGATATGCATCTACTGATTGTAAGAGACTGCGGCCTGGTGGATTTCTTTGCTATAAACTGTTTTAAAGGATAAAAGGTCTGGTTGAAATAGAAATATACCATATTATACAATTTAAAATATATACAACTACGCACTGTACTTCTACCGTAAAATATATTTCTAGAAAGAGTAACACCATCTTTCTATTTTCCTATTTTATTGATCACTATTGATACTTCTCATTTTCTTTGTCTTTTCATTAACAATTAGTGAACAAGCTGTTTTTGGTCTTGTATCCAAACTACTGGTTTACAAGTGAGATAAAGGGATGTTTTATTTGCAGAGATATTTAAAGTGAATTATAGTCATTATTCATGAGAAGCCCGGTCTGAAGAAATCTTATTCCAGAAGCACTATGACTCTCAACATTTTATTTTAACAGAACCGTTCCCTGGCCTTGGAAGTCGTAAGGTGGGACTGCCCCTGTTTGCCATGTCATAAATGATGGGGATCTATCCCTGATAAAAATGCAATGATTGAAAAAGAAGGTTAGGATACAAAAAAATAATACTGTATTTTATGAGGACGGATTATGTTTTTATTGTCAAAGGACACATCAAGATTAATTTTGAACTGTGTCAGAAGCAAATATTTGCATGCTTATCTGTGCTCTTCACTATCATTGGGCCACAATAAATTGTTGCAAGAGGCAGGGATGTGGCTGTGATTTATTATCCAGATAAACTGTTTTTATATGACTGCAACATTAGCTAATTCCAGGTTATTGCTTGAATTAACTTTTAGGATAGCATCTTTCATTTTTACATTCATGTGTGGCATTATTTTGCCGCACATGCATTAACAAGCTCATTACTCTTTTTCTCTCCGTTGCTCTCCATCTGTGTGAGTGTGTGCACCACACAAACAGTCAAACACCAACAAATTATGGACATGAATATCATCTTCCATGACAGAAAGCTAAAAAATACACATTTATGTTGCCTCTTTTGCTCTGACTCTCATTGGATGGAGCCCTTTCGTTAACTAAGAAATGTTTCATGGTTTTCTCCTCCCCTCTTCTAATATCAGCTGGGTTAGTCTTCAGACCTCCTAAGTGTAAAGGTTGAATGTAATGATGGCGACAAGAAAAACTTGTTTTAATATTTATTTAATAATGCCGTTTTTCAATCCTACATCAACAATGAGTTTGTTTTATATTTTGTGAAGATGGTAAATCACATCACAATGCACTATAGGAAGAAGGCAAGCCGACGGAGGCAGCCTGATGTTGACATGTACCACCTACCTATGCATTGTAGCAAACCATCAACACCCTTTCATAAAATGGCTGTGGCCTCTTTCAGCAGAAAGATAAAATGGTTCAGAAATGGTTTGAGGTATACAACGTTAAGTTTAAGGTGTTGAGTTGACTTTCAAATTGCCACGATCTTTCACCAACTGAGCCACTGTAGAATGTGCTCTAGAAACGGGTCATTTTCAATGAGGCCTCCCCTCAGAACTTTCAGAACTTAAAGGATCTGCTGCTAACATCTTATTGATAGATACTAATGTGTATTTTTATGGTTGTAGTAGAGTTCAGGGCTGTCTGGTCATTATGTTGTGTTATTTTCTAGGCAGTTTCAGAATCATCAGCAAATCCTATCTTATTTTTTCGTTTTTTTTTATTTTTTCTTTTTTTTTTTCTTTTTTTTTTTTTTTTGTTCTTCTTTTTTTTTTTTTTTTTTTTTCTTTGTTTTTCTAATTTGTTTTTTTTTCTTTTTTTTTGTTTTTTTTTTTTTTTTTTAAATTTTCCATTTTGTGCAGGACTTCTCTCAAAAACCCAGTGGTCGGCAGATTGGCAGATGGCGTCATACTGAGCCTGCCTGGTTCTGCTGGAGGTTTCTTCCCCCCCCTTCCCCCCCCCTATTAAAAAGGAGTTTTTCCTCTACCACTGTCGCTACATGCATGCTCAGTATGAGGGATTGCTGCAAAGTCAACGCCAGTGACTGTCCACTGTCTCTACATGCTCATCCAGGAGGAGTGAATGCTGCAAGTCACTGACTGGATGCAATCTGCTGGGTTTCCTTAGATTGACTGCACTGTTCAGTGGTTAGGATTAATTGGAATGTATGTACCTGACTTTTGTGAAGTGCCTTGAGACGACGTGTTGCGAATTGGTGCTATATAAATAAAACTGAATTGAATTGAATTGACTTCGAAAAATAAAAACTAGTCACTGACCTTGTTGTATAGCAGGAATCACAGTAGTAAGATGGATAAAAATACTTAGAGAGCAACAGAAATGCTGAACTGAGTCATCAACAACAGTTACCTCAATTTATCTCTAAAAACATCTCCCAGCCCTGGACTCAAGTCTAGTTGTCTCTATTATGGTTCTGGCTGTTTGATGAATGAATCTGCCAGAGAAAACTGTAGCACCAGGCTTCACTGCAGGGCTCAGAGTGTGCCACTGAGGACAACCATGGTCAGCAAATCAGTTCACGGCTCTCTAGAGAAGTATTCAGTGCTTGCAAACTCATCTACCTTCAGCAAATCTCTTGTCACCATGCTGTCTCCCCTGTCTGTTGGATGTTCTCCTTATTTTTATGCAAGATTTGTCTGACTGAAGTGACTTCATCTTTGCAATTGCAGCCTAGTCTGCCGGACAGGATATGGGACTGTCAGTAGAGATTTAATTAACACCTGAAGGCTGTGTAAGCCTGAAACGGCATGCGCTGATAACAGCCAGCTGGCATCCAATTGGAATTTTGAAGCAAGTTTGTATGTGTGTCCATTATTAGTGTGAAGTATTTGCAAGGACAGACAGATCAGAGATTCTTTAGCAGAACTTTGATTACAACATCAGAGGAGCTGCTATCTCACCCTAGAAAAAAGCTTCCACCAACTGAATGGGACTTTGGTCTGCAGGTACAAAACAACTCATAATGGGATCTGATTGTGCTGTGCTAGGGAATATTTTGACTACATTTTTTTGTCAAATGACATGTTCAACATTTATGAACTCTCTGCCTTACATTAACAGGCCACCTTATTAGGTGCACTTGAGCTTGTTAACTTAAATAGTGAATCAGCCAGTCACACAACAGTAGCCCAATGCATCAGCATTGATGTCTTTGCATCCAGACAATGTAAAGAAAACCTGCTGAAGAATGGTCTAAAGAAGAGAAAATATTCAGTGAGCTGAAGTTTGTGGACAAAAATGACTTGGTGATGACAGCGGAGAATGGGGCAGGCTGGTTTGAGAAGATAGAATGGCAACAATAGGTCAAACAACCACTTCCTCTGACCACGGCATATGGAATACCATCCTTGAATGCACATGTTGGACCATGATGCAGATGGGCTACTGCATCAGTAGACAAGAGAAACTGACTCTTAAAATAGAAAACTGAGGCTACAGTTTGCACAGGTGTCAAAAATTGGATAATAACAGATTGAAAAAATATTGTCTTCAATGAGTCGATGAATTTATATTACTTTCATTGAAGTGCAGCCAGCAAATCTGCAGCAACTGTGTGATGCTGTCATGTCAATATGGACCATAATCTCAGAAGACTGTTTCTAAAACCTCGTTGAATCTGTGCTATGAAGAATATGGGACATTACTTAGAGCAAAAAATGCAATGTTCGACAGTTATAAAAAGCTATGTTGCTGATAATTTTCTTGCAAAATTGGACACATTTTAGTAACAAGTAAAGCTGAATGGTAGTCATCCATAATCTCCCTTCAGGCCATACAGATTTAATGTTAGCAAAATTAATATACTTTTTTTTTTTTTTGCATTATTTTAGCGAATTCCACAAATGGGTGATACTTAAAATCCCATGGGTTTCTGGGATGGAGCTCCTGCTGCTACTGTTTCATGGCTTCTTTCACCTCCGTCATGTCATCTCTGCCACGAGGAAATGGAGATAGCCATTAGTATAATTTTTTCATGGAGACTGCGTGAATAATATGGGCAATTTCCACAGAAATCCCCTCCCTGCTTCTGCTTCAGTGACAGTCGGGCTTCACAGGCATGAAAGATGTTAATATGGTTTTATATGCATTGGAAACTTTGCCGCTTCATCTCTTTTTGAAGCAAGATTGTGGAAAGTGAAATCTTTAATGAATAAAAACTTAACCCAAAAAAGAAGATTAGAATATATAAATGTATAATTTCACAGATGTTCCACCTTCTAATACTATACACAAAAACACAAATATTCATGAGAGTAGCTTTAGCTTTACAAACTCATACATTTTCTTTTAATGCTGCAGTTTTGTTGCTTGATGCTTGACAATTTCCAAATTGGTTGAATGAAATAGAAATGTATTTTCTTGACCTAAAAAATTCGGTAACATTTGGATTAAAGTGTAAATCAATGACACAATGGAAAAGAGATAAGTACTAAAAATAACCTCTTCTGCTAATGGTTATTTGATGTTCAGTAGTTTAAAAGTAGTAAGCATAAGTGTTGTGAGGGCTTGTTTTTGTCCTCTACAGTGAAAGCTACTGGTAAGGGGTAGTAGCCTAAAGGCTGGATAGGGCTTTAATGTTTGAACAATTGGGACAGATCAGCAGTTATTTTGTTTTACTGTTAGGCTTTGGGAAATATTGTACCATTTCTCAGATATTTCCCACCAGAGAAGTGCTTTGTGAAGAAATAAGAAATCCTCTCCGAGTCTGTGAGATGACATCTGAATGGCATCTCAGTTCTAAATCTAAATAAACCTTTTTCAGCAACAGATTAAATCAAACTCACATAGAAAGAATCTTAAAAAGACACCAACAAAAAAATAAAAATAGAACACAGCAGGAGAAAATATTTAGAACAGTATTTTACCCAATCAGCCACCCCATTTCTCCTACAAAATAGACATAATTGTAGTATTCCATGACTATTTGTTTGCCTGGGGCTAATTTTTCCTAGGCATTGGTTTCTAGAATGGATGGATCCATTTTTATCTTGCTACCATGGACAGGCAGAGGGATGGTTATCGAGGCAAAATCTCCAAAGTTCACTTATAGAGAACTCAAGCTCAGTGTCATCCTTCGGCCACTAAGTATCCATAACAACCATTAGAAATGACCTACATGCAAATCAGTTGCTTGGGAGACCAGGAAAAAAGCATTTTCTGTCCAAATGTGTAATTTGCTAAATTGTACTGGGGCTTTAACCTAGGAATGTGTTCTTTGGTCAGATGACACTTAGATTGACACTGCAGTTGGATTTGATGTGAAACAAACTATGAATATGTAGAAAAGCATCTCTTGCCTACTGTTAAGTAAGGTGAAGGATCTGTGGAGCTGTGTTGCTGTTTATCTTCCAAAGGTGCTGGGGACCTTGTCAGAGTGCATGCGTCATGAATGATTTGAACTAAACTTCTGGTGATCTCCTCCAGAAATTTACAAATTAATCATTATTGGATCTCTCAGAAGGATAATGATCAAAAACATATTAGCAAATCTGGTTCACCAGATAAAAAAAAAAACTCCCTCTATGGACATGTGAGTTTCCAAGCCTTAATCATATAGAAAACTTGTGGCATAAGCTGAAGTGGAAAGAGCACAGGAGAGGATCAATGATACTGGGAGATCTAGAAAGACAGTGTTAAAATAAACAGTGTTAATGCTGCCACCCCCGGGCATATTCATATTAGATGCCTAAAAATGTAATCAGTGCAAAGGGGCAACATTAAACCATATTAACACTCCAACTCTATTCCTAACTATTTCTTATTTGCAATGATTCCAGTTTAAATGCTGTTTCTTGCCTAACAGGGCATTACACATGTTAAATCAAGCATCACAAATGAAGGTTTACTGTGCTTGTCAAGACTAGATGGGAATTATTCATGCAATATGAATCTTCTCTACAATATGAGAGTGAATGCCATCTCCACTGCGTGATGTGCCTTCACTAATGGATACAAGCCGTTCTCTGTTCTGGAAATAATTCACTCAGCTCCCAAAAATCCCTGTATGAACATGTTCAAATTATGAAATATGATAGATTTAGTTTTCTTTGTTTGTCAAATGTTGAAATGGTTATGCGCTTTTGTACCCTTTCTCTCTGTCTGTCTATGGTTTCTCTATAGTCATGCAGTCAAATTGCCAGCATAAAGTCAGCAACTATTACCAGAAAAAGCAAATCTGTGTGTTTTCTTTACATGTCAGAATTTGTTTTTATGGTGCTTCTTGATAAAAAGAGGCTCTTCAAAGTGCTGCTTTTATAGATTAAGGGCCTGATCTTCAAAAGGTTTGCATGTACAAACCACACCCAAACCTGTTTGCATCTTTAAAGCTGATCTACAAACAAGGTGCTAATCGGATTGCGTGTGTAAAATCAGCGGAACAGCGTGCGCAAAGTTTTTAGTGTGTTTGCCTTTATGAATATGCAAAACATATGGGAGGGGGATATGCAAATGTGATATTTTACCACCCGCAAAGCGATTTATCACACCGGATTTATAAAACGGATTGCGGGTGCTATTTGTGCATTGAGATTTAGCATATTTGAAATGCAGGTACTAACTGGGATGCAAAAATGTCTGCTGTCACTTTGGCCAGAAGGTGGCATAGATAGAATGACAGATGACGGGGAGAAAGAATCTTCTGTACATGTGTCAACAGATTTAGGTTGCCAAAAATAAAAATAATAAAAATAGATGCAAATAGAGGATTCTATGTAGGATTATCTAAGGTCTGATTTGGAGCCAATCATAAACAAAAGCTATGACAATTATCCTATGATAAAACTCCTTGCAATGCTTTTTCCTTGCATCTGGATCTTTCCAGCGCACCATCGCTGTCAGTGAGATCATCTGCTGCTGAAGCACAAACCTGATCGTGGCGAAGTGTGCATATAACTGATCAAGCCTGCACAGCCTGTTAACCGTATTTGCACAACCTGTAAAGGACACACTGTTCTGTAATATTGATAATATAATTAATAGGAAATAACTAAAAACTTTATAAGGCAGATTAAATCCTTCATTTGCAAACTGGATGCTACAATTACTTCTTAGCAAGTGAAAAATCCCCATTTCCAGGTGGCCGATTCCATGTGGTGAGAAAGACAGTGTATGCTTTAACATTGTCACTAAACAAAACACATTGTATTAATGACAGTAACATTGTGTCATTGCAGAGCAATTGGAGCTGGATTAATTTGATTACCTTGTCTAAATATGAACATATGCCAGGGGTTGGTTTATACAGTGAAAAATGATTTTGTGTCACCAAAAAACAATTTAAACAATCAAACACATTATATATGTTTAAAATATTGGCAAACCAAACGGAATGAATTCAGTAAAATCATTGGAAAATAATTTATTTTTATGTATATACAGTCTTCTGCATGCGCCCAGCACCCAGCGCAAATGAACAGATAGGAGAAATAATCTTGTCAGGGCAGAGGCTGCGATGACAAACCTGCTGCTGTGAATAGCGACGACAAATGTCAACTAAATGTAACACTCCAGAAAAGCAGGAGCAGAATGGAACAGAAAGAAAAAATCAGCAACTGGAACATTTATACTGATGAGGCGCAACAACCCCTGCATGTTTCAAGCAACACAGCATTTGTTTGCTTTTACTCTTGTTCCGCTGGGGGCAGTAACAGCCAGTAGCACACACAATTTCCTCATTTAAATAGGGGGTGTGCACCTCTTTTGCACATGTTATCCATTGCATGCGCAATCTTTGAAAATCACACGCAACACCCCACTTACTGCATGTGCAATTTTTTTTTGCACGAGCAATTTGGCACCCCCTATATGAGATCTTTGAAAATCAGGCCCTTAGTGTTTTTAGAACAATCTCTTATAATTAATTTCCTTGACATCCAGAGGTACTAACATTTTCTCTTCAATTTTGTATTATTTAGATACAAGATGTCTTTTTGTTTTTGATGTTTGGTGGAGGTGGGATGCATGTCCCATAATATTCTTTAAAATCTAAAGATGTATGAGGTTCATAGTAATTTATAAATAGGGTTTTACTCTGTCTACCTGTTTTGCATGTTTTACACCACAAATCCAAAGTTGTTACTTTGTTTAGGATTCTATACAGCTTTAAATACATGCGCACTAAAATAAGAAAGTGCTAATAATTTAACCAGGTTGATGTTCATTTTGGCAAACTTAAGATGCCAAACGCTCCAGATGCTTTCTTATTTTCCAACAACCTAAATATTAATAAAATTAAATGTACTATTGTGATGACTTACAAGTAGCTCTGAAGATCACAGTTAATGAAGCATTTGTGGGATTAACTTCATTCACACACGGTTTACACTGCAGCCAAGAAGAACGGATTCACTCTCAGTAGTTCTAATGCAGTCCAGACGTTTTATTCGTCCTCATGATGTTTTGTCAGTATCTGGGGCAGCCTCACAATTATGAACAAGTAATTTGAATAATCCAGATGAGTGGTGAATGTCAGAGATAACTGCCCAAGCAAAGGTGTTCTTGATGGGACTAAAGCAGGACCACCATACACAGTTGTCCTGGTGATGAAAGGAAAAGGAAAATATGTGAGGGTTGCTAAGGTTTTCTGTGCCAAAGAGAGAACCATGCACTAGTTGGCTATTACCTTTAAAGAATTTACTCTCAGCTCACTGTGAGCCAATTTCATGGCTGATATCCTCAGTCAGAGGAAGTACGACAGGTCAATTCTCCCCCAGCAGGAAAGATTTGGACTTGTGGCTTCAGGGAACTCTGACAATGGCTTCACTTCCAGCTGCTCCTTTTTTAAGGTCAGCAGCAAATTAGAGTACAATATAAAAAGATCAATCTGTCCGATATATTCTGAAAAGTTCTAAACAGTCTTTTATTATTTCTAACTAACCTATGCAGATAAAATTTTTAAACAGGAATAAAATCTCGCACATGAATGGGTGATATTCACATTTAAAAATGCTGATATTCATCTGCAGTAATGAATTCTAAGACACTTTAAGATCCCATTCCAATGGTTCTGAAATAACTCTAACTGTTCTGCAAGTAAAGGATTTCTTATTCAACCACTTTCAAAGACTGAAAATTCCCACAGAAGTGTACAGGGCTACTCTTTTACTTACTGCATTTAACCTTCATTCATTCATTCATCTTCTGTACCGCTTATTCCATAGTGGGTCACGGGAGAGCTGGTGCCTATCTCTAGCAGTCTATGGGTGAGAGGCAGGGTACACCCTGGACAGGTCGCCAATCCATTGCAGGGCAACACAGAGACACACAGGACAAACAACCATGCACACACTCATTCACATCTAAGGGAAATTTAGAGAGACCAATTAAACTAACAGTCATGTTTTTGGACTGTGGGCGGAAGCCGGAGTACCCGGTGAGAACCCACGTATGCATGGGGAGAACATGCAAACTCCATGCAGAAAGACCAACTGGGCCACCGTGCAGCCCTGCATTTAACCTCCAAAGTGTTTGCTTTCACTGAAACCTGCTAAGGGATATTTAACCAAAATGCATTTAACCTATTTTGGTTAAATATCCCTTAGCAGGTTTCAGAGAAAGCAAACACTTTGTATAGCAACAGGTTTCTGCCATACATCTGGCTAGTTTTGACCACTCTCACAAATGGTTGAGCTTGGGTAATTTATAGGTATGGACCTTGTTTTTAAGCATAATCCACCAATTTGTCAAAGCTTTGAGGTCAAGCCATTTCAGAATCCGAATGCTAGCCTTCTTTATTTATTAAAAAGGTTTCAAGTTTTTTTGGGATTGCTGTTTAAAATTCCAATTGTGTTAAAGATTAAACAATCTAGATGTTAATTAGATTTGTATCACCCACTTGTGATTTGTGTAATGCACCAGGATCACTGGCAGCAAAGTAGATCCCTGAGCATGGTGCTACCACCCCAATGGTTGTTGACAGTTGGTACAGTGCTCTTGGGTCTCAAAGCCTCACCTTGACTCCTCCAAATGTTCTTCTTGTCATAGTGGTGTCATGATGAGGTTTTGTGGTCGGACCAATGTGCAGAGAAGAACTCCTGAAGCACGAGACCAGAAAACAAAAAACAACCCAAACATAATGGGTGAACAGGGTCTTACATGGACCAGGAATAAATAAAAAGGAGGAAAGAGTTCAGGCGGAAAACCCGGAGGCCATCCCCAGCAGACCCAGAGTTCAGGCGGTCTGCAACAACGGAGCAGGCGATCTGCAGGCCGGTGATGAAGGAGCAGATGACCTGAAGGCTGACGACGCAGGAGCTGGCGATCCGGAGGCCGGCGACGCAGGAGCTGGCAGTCTGGAGGCCGGCGACACAGGAGCTGGCAGTCTGGAGGGCAGCGACGAAGGAGCAGATGACCTGAAGGCTGGCGGCGGGACCAGGAGAATCCACGACATACCTTAACAGATGGCTGGTCCAAGCCGCAAATCCAGAGATCGGCCAGCAGGAAGCCGGCACCGGAGCTTGTGGGGCCAAGGTGACTCGGACCTATGGTGGAGCTCAGAGGCCCGGTGCGGAAACCGCTGGAACCCAGGCGAGCGAGGCAGAGACCACTGGGACCAACGATGAGGCGCTGAGGACTGGTGGCACACTCCAACAGACCTGCGACGGGGCCGCTGAGGCACAGCCGATGGAAGCTGCGCGTCCACGCACTCCTCACAGATGTGCACACAATCAGACAGTGGAGGCAGCTCAGCCTCGAGCTCCTCCGCAACAGGAACAGGACCAGGCGGCAGAGGCGGCTCGTCCTCGGACCTTCCCAGAACAGGATCAGAAACAGGGACAGGAAGTGAAGGCCGTCCGTCCCTGAGCCCCTCACGGACAGGAACAGAGTGTTAGGGCGGCTCGGCTTGGGACCCCTCCGAAACGGCACCAGAAATGGGGACAGGAAGTGAAGGCAGTCTGTCAGCTTGGGACCCCTCCAGAACAGTACCAGGAACAGGATCGGAGTGTGAAGGCGGTTCATCCATGAACCCCTCTGGAACAGGATCAGGAGTCGGGGGCAGCGGCGATGGCTGATCAGGAGCAAAGCCATGAGCCGAAGAGTCGCGTCGAGCTTTGTTGGAGAGGCGAGCGGAGGAGGGAGCAGGAAGCTTCCTCATAGAGGTGACGATCTCACCCAGGGCCCTTTAACACTCTGCCTCGACGGCGTGGTGAGTCAGAGGATCTTGGGGAAAAATGTCCTTCCATTCTCCAACCAGTCTTGTAGGTTACCTGCAACCTCCAACCTCCTCCATGGAGAGCTGGGAGAGGTCATAAGGTGTGAAAATAGTTTTGCGAGAATTTCACCCCTTTTGAACTCCCTCTCGATTCTTCTCACCTGGTCCTGTAGGCTAGTTTCTTCTGTCATAATGAGGTTTTGTGGTTGGACCAATGTGCAGAGAAGAACTCCTGAAGCACGAGGTTTGCAGGTAAGCAGCGTCTTTAATGTTCACAACTCAACAGGTGAGGTGCAGGCAGGAAAAACCAGTCATGACCAGGTGCGATCACAGATTCCATGACAAGGACGATCATGACAGGACACAGACAGGGAAGCAAACATACACAAGGAACCAGCGGGGAACAAAGTAAACAAACGGGCTTGAATACAGAACTGAACAGCAGGGGAACCAATGACACACGAGACCAGACAATCAGGGGAAAACACAGAACAGGTGTGGGCTTGGGGTGCAGGGAGACAGAAAACAAAGGACTAGACCAGGTCAATAAACAAAAACACAAACTCAAGAACTCAGACACAAGCTGGCATGACAAGTGGTTAAAAAGCTCAATCTGTTTCTTCTCTAACCATAAAAGACATTTGATCTATCTACAATGAAAGCTGCAAATATCAGTCAAGCTTGGTGTCAATTTTGGAGTAGTTTTTTTTTTTTTCATGGTTGTTACTATTTTAATCCATGTTTAATCTTAAGTCACTTCAAGAGGACAATTAAAACTGCGTCATATCCACAGTGCTGTCTGCAGGTTGTTTGGTGTATTGGAAGATGTAAACACTTATTAAGTCTGTTGGGACCAATGATGGTTACAAAGCCTAACAGCTACTGGAAGGAAGGCTCTTTGATTACACTCCTTGGGGAAACCGTGGATACAGCTGTCTGTTCACTGAAGGTGGTTCCGCTGGCACTGGTTCACAAAGTCCTGTGTCCACTGTCTGAACTCTGAGTCATCTTCACCTGTGATGTGGCCCACTAGTGCAGTCATCATTGTAGATGGTAGCTTAGGGAGTTGATGGAGAGGTCTGCCGTGTAGAGGGGGAACAGGGATTGTGCCAGTACAGGTCCCTCGGGACCCACAAGGGTATTCCTGAGAGTCCCAAATACACATGATAACTGATTTTAAAATGGATAAAGTAGGATAATGTACAGAAAAACTACACTTCCCTGATCTCAATTCTATTCAAAATGTGTGTGACCTACAGGGGTTGGACAATGAAACTGAAACACCTGGTTTTAGACCACAATAATTTATTAGTATGGTGTAGGGCCTCCTTTTGCAGCCAATACAGCGTCAATTTGTCTTGGGAATGACATATACAAGTCCTGCACAGTGGTCAGAGGGATTTTAAGCCATTCTTCTTGCAGGATAGTGGCCAGGTCACTACGTGATACTGGTGGAGGAAAACGTTTCCTGACTCGCTCCTCCAAAACACCCCAAAGTAATATTTAGATCTGGTGACTGTACAGGCCATGGGAGATGTTCAACTTCACTTTCATGTTCATCAAACCAATCTTTCACCAGTCTTGCTGTGTGTATTGGTGCATTGTCATCCTGATACATGGCACCGCCTTCAGGATACAATGTTTGAACCATTGGATGCACATGGTCCTCAAGAATGGTTCGGTAGTCCTTGGCAGTGACGTGCCCATCTAGCACAAGTATCGGGCCAAGGGAATGCCATGATATGGCAGCCCAAACCATCACTGATCCACCCCCATGCTTCACTCTGGGCATGCAACAGTCTGGGTGGTACGCTTCTTTGGGGCTTCTCCACACCGTAACTCTCCCGGATGTGGGGAAAACAGTAAAGGTGGACTCATCAGAGAACAGTACATGTTTCACATTGTCCACAGCCCAAGATTTGCGCTCCTTGCACCATTGAAACCGACGTTTGGCATTGGCATGAGTGACCAAAGGTTTGGCTATAGCAGCCCGGCCGTGTATATTGACCCTGTGGACCTCCCGACGGACAGTTCTGGTGGAAACAGGAGAGTTGAGGTGCACATTTAAATCTGCCATGATTTGGGCAGCCGTGGTTTTATGTTTTTTGGATACAATCCGGGTTAGCACCCGAACATCCCTTTCAGACAGCTTCCTCTTGCGTCCACAGTTAATCCTGTTGGATGTGGTTCGTCCTTCTTGGTGGTATGCTGACATTACCCTGGATACCATGGCTCTTGATACATCACAAAGACTTGCTGTCTTGGTCACAGATGCGCCAGCAAGACGTGCACCACCAATTTGTACTCTTTTGAACTATGTTATGTCACCCATAATGTTTTGTGCATTTCAATATTTTGAGCAAAACTGTGCTCTTACCCTGCTAATTGAACCTTCACACTCTGCTCTCACTGGTGCAATGTGCAATTAATGAAGACTGGCTACCAGGCTGGTCCAATTTAGCCATGAAACCTCCCAAACTAAAATTACAGGTGTTTCAGTTTCATTGTCCAACCCCTGTATGTCTTATAGCTGTGTACAAAGGTATGTTACAAAAAAACAACCTATTTAAGCAAGTTCTTACCATTTCTGATATAAAAAGTGGCCAAATATCAAGCCTGAAATATGTCAGGTACTTTTTGATTGCTATAAAAAGTATATATGTTTTTTCTGCCACTTGTTAAGGACATTTATCAAAATATTAGTGAGGCGTCTGCATATATTTTTATGTATGTATAGTTGTGAACTTTTGTGGTTTAGAAAAATCCACTGTGAATTCAAACTTGTGCACCTAATACTAAAACTATTGTGATATTATCACAGATCATAGTTTGGTGAAACTGGCCTTGCAACCTGCTGTTCACTCATTGACTAGCAGAATCAGCTGATGGTTACTACAGTTTTACCCCCCACCCCAGCAATTTAGAAGTGTCTATTAAAAATAATTTTTTTAATTAGACTCCTTAAGTAATGTTGTAATGTTGAGCAGTAACAGAAAAACTGTTAAGGGGAGTAACAAAAGTTGACTGAAATGATGCGCTCACTGTCAGCACAAGCGCAGAAAATTATGAAATTAAGAAACTGGAAGCACAACAGCTGAAGGATTGTCACAACAAATTATCTTTTGGTATAGGTTAATAAACATTATTTCTTTTGCACGCATCTATGTTAACACAAAAAAACAGATATGTAAATACATAAGTGAGTAAATATAACGGATTACAATTTCATAAAGAAATGTCACAAAAAAACATTTAGCAGTTTTAAAAGCCAACTGACTGAAGGCCTTCAAAAAAGAGAGTCTTCTTTCTGTTTTTTGTCTGGCTTTGTTTGAAGGCTTGTATCAGAATTGACCTTTACAAGATGTGTACCCTATGTACAAAATGTTACTTTTTTCTTTCATAGAAAATTTCACATATGTGTCTTCTACAGGAATATTTGGTTATGCCTTTTTTAATGTGGAGTCGATGTGCACATCTGCAGATGCTGGCAATGATGCTGTAGACATTAAGCTGTTAGAGTAAAATCTATTTGTAATTATATTGACATTGAAACTTTTACTTCACACATTTAAAGAGTTGCTGAGTATCTATGAAGTTGTAAGACTTTAGGGGTTTTATAAAACACAACTGAACCAAATAATTTTGAAAATGTGTATTAGAAAGTGTTTTGAGTTGCGAGTTTGACAAACCTATATAATCCAACTTAATTGACTTGCTATGTATATTCAAATTCATGTACTCTCTTTAATGCCTTTAGATCCACCAGGAAATGGATGTTAAATTTGATTTATGGTGACATGATTTTTACTAATGTTATTGGATGTTTAATTTACAATAGAATGCCATCTGTATTTCCTGCCAGAGCCAGTTGAAAACTGTCCTAAATGAAAAAGTAAAACTTAAAACAGGAGGGGAATTAAACCAATCATTTTATGATGGTGATAAATGACCTTCAATATCAAGATGATTAACCCTTATTTGTGTAGAACATTTAGATGGATTCTTTTTTGTACTTTGATTTGAGCAGCAGTGTTTGTTCAAATGGACAAATGTGTCTGCTGTCAACTGACTTAAAAATTATTCATTGGTTCTAATTTACAAGGTGCACCAATACAAAAGAACCAAAAGCTATTTCTTTACTTCATTTGTATCTAATTCCTAAATGGCAGTTAAATGTAGATATACAAAGTATATACACCATTCCTTTTTTAAAAAAATGTTAATTATTATATGTATTTAGTTGAAGAAAACTTTAACAACATATACAGTTCAATTAGTCGATAATTAAATATTTAAATGTTACTTAAGGGTTTGTTGCAATTAATATGTGTAACTATTAAATATAACTAAGTGTAACTTTGTAAATGAAGTCACTTCAGAGGGGTTTTCATTGTGTTGCCATTCTCCAGGATCCAAAAAGAGCTGGGCAAATCTCTTCAGTGAATCTGAGTAATTGGAAATTAAATATGCTCAAAAACGTTTACATTTTGTCACACCTATTTATTACTGCCCTGCCCTGTTATTAATAACAATTCACACTGAAGTGACATCCTGCTTTCTGCATAGAAATGAAGAAAGTCAGGGAGGGAGAGACATTTGCAGGTAAGAATACCAAAATTATTGTCTTGCTATTCTTTAAAATTTAAAATATATCTAACTCAAAAATATGGCTGGTCATGGGAAAAATCACCTGAATGAAGAAGCAAGATTTAACAAACTTAAACACATTTATCAGAAGACAATATCAAAACTAAAACAAAATGAAACAGAAAGATTGTTCTCGCTCTGTTGAGTTTGGCAACATAAGAAACCCAAAATGTACAGAAGATGGGGACAAAAGACAGAAAGAAAAGTCACAAAGATGTGAAAAGTGTAAACTTATTAGCTTTTTCAATTTGAGAGTGTTTAGAGTCTGTACAAGCTTAATGATCTTTTGCATATATTCTCATCAAGGCGGTAAATATGTAAGATTATAGGAATTAAAGCCAGCAATTATTATTAAGCAGTAAAAGCTTTTGTTGTTTATTTAACTTGTTTGTCCTTTATAGTCAGTTCCTAATACATTTAATACTGCAGCTCTTCTTGACTGTTCTATTTGTTCTGGAAAGAGCTGCCAAAAGACTGACTACAACATTGTGTTTCTTGTTTTGCTCATACCAAACCTTGGCTTTTGGGCTGATTATGAGATATTCGCTTAAAGGTAACCCAGCAATATTTGGAAGAGGTTTTCTGCATTAAATTCGTGTTTTTCCAAATTCTGCTAGTAAAACCTAGGCCGAGACAGAGTGAGTGGAAGATGTCTTTTTCTGTTTTTTCATGTTGCAACTATGAAGACTGCCTAATGGTACCTGATACTATTCAGCAGGCTTTTGTTTGGCAGGATAAACTAAACTTATATTTTGTGTTTATTTTCAGTTAAAAGGTGAGAAGGTGGTAGGGATTTGTCATGTAATTGGTGGGTTGCTGGCTTGAACCCCCGTTAGTCTCAGTCGTTGTGTCCTTTGGCAAGATACTTCACTCTCCTTATCTGCTAATGGTGGTCAGAGGGCTCAGTGGCGCTGATTGTATGGCAGCCTCACTTCTACCACTGTCAGTGTGTATGAATGGGTGGATGATAGATTGTAGTGTAAGGCGCTTTGGGGTCCTCGGAAAAAGCGCTATACAAGTGCAGGCCAGTTACCATAAAAGGCATCTATTCGACATTTTACAGCTTTATTTTTTAACTGTGTTACTCAACACTAGTCATATTAATTTTTTATATTCAAATTGGAGGATGGTGTAACTCCGGTTCGGACCAGAATAGTTACTTTAATTCTTAAAAGTGATTATGCACATAATTAGTTAGCTACATGTAGAGCAGTAAAATGCTATCAGATACAGTATCTTACTTAAAGGTGGAATTAAAAGTACAAAGCTTCGTCAGGTAGTCATTTTTCTTACAGATTTTGAACATGCGCAAACATTATGAGTAAAGAAAATGTCGGGCTTTAACACGTTTATGAAACATGCTACAAGCAGCATTATTTACTATTTGCTGTGAAAATCCAAAACTTAAGTCCATCATTTTATAGAGGACAGACTTAAATCTTTGCAGATCATAAATGTAACATTTTCTTGGTCTTCAATGTGCAAACAGATTTTATTGTCCCTTTTTTCATTCTGAAGGCAAAAAAATGTGCTGTTCATATGATCTCATGTATAGACATTGTGTACTGCAATTAGATGTCTGAACCTGAAATCACATTACAATCAAACCATTACAAAGTGAACATAATACAGTTAACCTCTATGAGTACATTGCCAAATCATTTTATTCAAGACATTTAACATGTTACTGTAGACTCTTTGTTTAATAAATAAAGCATTTTTTCGTTCTTTTGCATATCGTATTTACAATATTTGCACTGTTTTCAATGATGCACTGTGAGAATGAACCTGTTTGGTCCAGAGATTACTTATTATTTTCATGTTTAGTTTAATTGTTTTATTACACTGTTGTAGAACACTAAAAACGAAAACAACTGATTACAGCAAATTATTGTTGTGAGTAATTTCCCTGCAATTTTCAGGGAAATCAGTTTAGTGTCGCACTTAAAGCATTTAGCATCAAAAACAGAAATGTCACATTTCGTCTTACAGTTAAGCTCTTTAATACATTTATCCTTGGTACATAATTAACATTAAGTGATATCAAAAAAAAAGAGAAAGATTTGATGAAACATAAAGATTTAAACTGCTCTTGGCTCTTGTGTTTTTATATTTTTATGGCTAAGATGCTGAATCTACACCCCTTCTTTGCTGTTAGTTTACCATCCTTACTGTTACTTCATTGGCTTTATATATATCTATATATATATCTATATATATATATATATATACATATATGTATATATATATATATATATATATATATATATATATATATATATATATATAATATATATATATATATATATATATATATATATATATTTCTTTTGATTGCTTTTGACCTAGCTTGTTATTTTTTGTGTCTCTTTCTCATCAAAGGGTGATGAAGTCCTGACAGTCATCAAAATGAAAGCTCAGTGGCCAGCCTGGCAGCCTCTTAATGTGTAAGTTGAATTTGATGTTGAAAGTACCATACTGTCAAATGCTTGTCATTGTAATGTTAGTTTAGCATCTTGCTCTCTACTTATCATACCAGCAGTCTCTGGACATGCTGTCCAGCATCTTGCTACAGAATTGTGATTACATTTGTTTACCTACTTTGTAAAAATAAGTACATGAGGTCTTTTTGAGGCCATTTTTGATTATAGTTGTCCAATTACCAAATATTTGTTTTGTTACTCTTAGTGCTGCTTTACTCTTTCTGACAGATAACTGCTTATTGCTTATAACATATCTTTGACTTGAAATGTAAAGTTAAAATCATTAAAACAAAACGATTGCACTATATATGTGGATTTACATCAAGACATTTTGCCTACTTTCAGGCTAAAGTCTAAAGTGATTTAAAATGGGAACAAACCTTCAAGTGACTGCACTGTGGCGCAGTTGGTAGCACTGCTGCCTTGCAGCAAGAAGGTCCTGGGACTTTCTGCATGGAGTTTGGATGTTCTCCCTGTGCATGCGTGGGTTCTCTCCGGGTACTCCAGCTTCCTCCCACAGTCACAAAACATGGCTGTTAGGTTAATTGGTTTCTCTAAATTGCCCTTAGGTGTGAATGAGTGTATGCGTGGTTGTTAGTCATGTGTGTGTCTGTGTTGCCCTGCAATGGACTGGTGACCTATCCAGGGTGTACCCCGCCTCCCGCCCATAGACTGCTGGAGATAGGCACCAGCTTCCCCACGACACACTATGGAAGGAGTGGTAGAAAATGACTGACTGACAAATCTTTAAGTCATTTTTACTAAAACTAGATAAATCAGAACATTTTAGCAAGCTGCTTAGGGGATTAATGTGTTCCTCTGACTAACAACAACTGCATAATTATGTGACTTAAAAGTAAAACACAGGCAATATTAATTTAGTTTTTTTAATGCTGCAGTTTTGTTTTCACAGTTGCCTCCAAACTTTGCCGATTAGTGAAAAGTCAGTAGAGCCTTGAAACTGCCAGCTATGCTCGTTTTCAGTGTGCACGTTAATTTACTCCCAGGTTCATAGGAGGAATTAAATTTTTTATTCATGAGAAAAACAAGAACCTTTTTTTTTGACTGAGTTTGTTTAGAGGAGCTGGAGAATGCGAGCACAGCATTGTGTGCTCAACTGCAGGGGGCTCTTTGAGGGCCATGAGATCAGTCTCCAAACTGAAGAAAACAGCCTTGATTAGAAAAACCAGCGCTAACAAGGTGACTATGTGTTCTATATGGAGCCAATAATAAATTTCCACAGTGACTGTATGCAGCATGCGTAAGTGGTTGTAGGGTGAGCAAGGTTAGTTAGGCATGAGCAATG
The DNA here is from genome assembly GCA_036173005.1 of Crenichthys baileyi. Lineage (NCBI taxonomy): Eukaryota > Metazoa > Chordata > Actinopteri > Cyprinodontiformes > Goodeidae > Crenichthys > Crenichthys baileyi. The sequence goes on along the minus strand of JAHHUM010002597.1, from coordinate 302,887 downwards.
GAATGAATACATTGTGTCTGTAATTATATGGAAGAGTCCTTACCACAGCAAAAGTCTGAGGAAAGGGTCAAGTAGACACTGTATTTACCTGAATGAAAAATACATGTTAAACATTATGAATCTTAAGGACTTTGTTACCTTTTTGTCTGACTTGTGTTTAAAAGTGCATATGCATATGCATGTGAGCTATCTTTAAACCTGAATGTTCCTTTGTTTATAATAGTGTGAGTAACAAAGTCAAGAAATGCATGTTCTTTTAATTAGGGCTTAAAAACATGTGATAGGCCTATGCGATAATGCATTTTGGGATGTCAATATGACTTGTGATGAACTATTTAAATAGTATTTCTTTACCCTAAACAAAGAAACAAACAGTGTCAATGTGTTTCTGCCTTGGGCTCTGTCCAGCTACTGGAAAAAATTGAATTCGATATTTCCATCTCAACAGCTGGGTTTTATCGAAAAGGTTGTGTCAGGCTACATCTGGTCTTTTGGGAATGAACCAACCCTTAATTATTGATGTTTAACAGATAATTTTAAAACCCTCCTAAAACATTTAAATGACAAACATCACCAAAAATATCACTGGCAAACATAAATAGCTTGAATGCACCGTACCTAAATAATTAGATGATACTTATTGCAGTCCAAGCATAATTAGTTAATACTTATTGCAGTCCAAGCAATTCTTTGCAATAATGGTTTTGCTTACAGTGACATTGCTATAATGATAGATTTGCAAAATAACGTGTAGCTCTGTCCTCCTCCATGCAACATGGCATTTATACAACATACCAGCCTACCGATGCTAAATCTGGATATCTCAATGTGAAGTTAATTATGTCAATTTTTGAAGTTAAGAGACATACACTGTGCAACTAGCCAAACTTAGCTATTTTTTTTAAATATTCAAAGTGTTAATGCATTGTAACCTCCCCTATTTCATGGAATTGGTGCATTGGCCTTCTCTTTCCATCCATCTATCCATCCATTTGTTTCTTTTTTGAACTTTTTGGTTTTTTTTTTGTTGTTCATTTGGTTTTGTGTAAACAAATCTCCTAAAAACAGAAAGAAACTGTTCAATAGATCTTGTTATTTTAAATATACAAAAAACGTGATTGACAGTTATTTGACTGACCAAATAGTCAGTCAGATCTATCAATATTGAAACCATTTAAGTTTTAAACAATAATTAGCCATTTTTGTTAAATAGGCATAGGCCTACCACAGAGTATGTATATTAGTTTGTAGATTTTTTTAATTACTGTACAACTAATTCAATTCAGTTTCAATTCAGTTTATTTATATAGCGCCAATTCACAACACATGTCGTCTCAAGGCACTTCACAAAAGTCAGGTACATACATTCCAATTAATCTTAATCATTGGACAGTGCAGTCAGATTCTGTTATTTATTCAAATTGGATAAAAAGTTTTTCTATCTAAGGAAACCCAGCAGATTGCATCCAGTCAGTGACTTGCAGCATTCACTCCTCCCGGATGAGCATGTAGAGACAGTGGACAGTCACTGGCGCTGACTTTGCAGCAATCCCTCATACTGAGCATGCATGTAGCGACAGTGGAGAGGAAAAACTCCCTTTTAACAGGAAGAAACCTCCAGCAGAACCAGGCTCAGTGTGAGCGGCCATCTGCCACGACCGACTGGGGGTTAGAGAGAACAGAGCAGAGACACAAAGAGAACAAAGAAGCACTGATCCAGGAGTCTTTTCTATGAGAAAGAAAAGTAAATGTTAATGGATTTAGCTCCTTTGGACTACTGTCCAAACATTTCACTGACAGTATTATCAAAAATTGTTGAATTTCAAATTTCATCTGATCTCGCACACACAAGTGACTAAGACTTTGATATTTAAAGGCACTGATCCTGAAGAAATGTGGGCGAGGCCGCCTGTAAATGTCAAGATATATGATGCTTCCTCATTTTTTGAGGCACTCTTTGTGGATGTCCATCACAAAAGATGGCTAAGTATTTTTAATTATTATCATTTCTTAAGCATTTTGTTTTGAATTCAGTGGGTAAAAACATTGAAGACAAAATTTACAGCACCTATTCACATGTTGCTACAATTAACTATGAATGTTTACACAAATCAACAAGAAAATGTTTTTTAAGCAATAGAGAGAAATTATTGGAGCATTTATAGCATTACTGGCATGTGCACACTTTTGTGTATCAGACACAGTGCAGAAATGGTTCCACTCTGTCGCTGTCGATTCAATAGTTGATTCCTCGGATGATGATCTTTTAACAGAAAACATTATGAAAGGTGAAAACCTCCAACCAAAATAGTCCAACAACAAAAGGTTTCACCAAGATTTATAATTCAATTAAAAACCTGCTTTTATTCCCCCAATGTCTTTACCAGTTTGTTCAAATAATAGAGTAATGCATGTATCAGACGTACATTTTCACCATCTTTATCTTTATCAGTTTTATGAAAATCAGAATCAGTCAAACTAGAGCAATAAACCATCCTGAGATATAACTGCTGTTGACAACCGCTTTCATTTTTGCCCTGTATCTTCCCACTCCTGACATTATTTTTCTCCTTTAGTTTTATCACTTAAGTTTTTTTTATTCGTCTCCCCACTGTCTACACCCCGTCTCCCTCCTTTTTTAAGGATTAAACTAGTTTCCTGACAGTCTGAGTGCCTATCTGACACTCATGCTGACTTGTTTTCTCCCACTCTCTTTTGTCAGGCATTCTCTTAATAACCCAAAGACTGCTTCGGTGTTCCCTGGTTTATTTGTTATTAGCGGCTAAAAAGGAAGAAGTTAGCTGTAAACAATGTGAAGTAAAAATCCTCTTTGAAGAACAGAATGCAGCCCTTAATGAGCAGCTTTCAGCGTTTTGGTGTTGATAGCAGTGGCTTCTATCTGTACAGGGTTGTACATCCAACCCTGCTCCACTTTCTGAAGCATCTCATTTCCCACTGAGTGCTGTAACTGGAAATCATGACACACAGCAAAAACAGACAGTGCTGTGGTTAAACTTAATCCATCGCAAAAAGATTTGTCAATTCTGATCCTTGTTTATATATATATATATATATATAAACAGGGGTTGGACAATGAAACTGAAACACATGTCATTTTAGTGTGGGCGGTTTCATGGCTAAATTGGACCAGCCTGGTAGCCAGTCTTCATTGATTGCACATTGCACCAGTAAGAGCAGTGTGAAGGTTCAATTAGCAGGGTAAGAGCACAGTTTTGCTCAAAATATTGAAATGGACACAACATTATGGGTGACATATCAGAGTTCAAAAGAGGACAAATTGTTGGTGCACGTCTTGCTGGCGCACCTGTGACCAAGACAGCAAGTCTTTGTGATGTATCAAGAGCCACGGTATCCAGGGTAATGTCAGCATACCACCAAGAAGGACGAACCACATCCAACAGGATTAACTGTGGACGCAAGATGAAGCTGTCTGAAAGGGATGTTCGGGTGCTAACCCGGATTGTATCCAAAAAACATAAAACCACGGCTGCCCAAATCACGGCAGAATTAAATGTGCACCTCAACTCTCCTGTTTCCACCAGAACTGTCCGTCGGGATGTCCACAGGGTCAATATACACGGCCGGGCTGCTATAGCCAAACCTTTGGTTACTCATGCCAATGCCAAACGTCGGTTTCAATGGTGCAAGGAGCGCAAATCTTGGGCTGTGGACAATGTGAAACATGTACTGTTCTCTGATGAGTCCACCTTTACTGTTTTCCCTACATCCAGGAGAGTTACAGTGTGGAGAAGCCCCAAAGAAGCGTACCACCCAGACTGTTGCATGCCCAGAGTGAAGCATGGGGGTGGATCAGTGATGGTTTGGGCTGCCATATCATGGCATTCCCTTGGCCCAATACTTGTGCTAGATGGGCACAAGGGGCACTGCTGAGGACTACCGAACCATTCTTGAGGACCATGTGCATCCAATGGTTCAAACATTGTATCCTGTAGGCGGTGCCGTGTATCAGGATGACAATGCACCAATACACACAGCAAGACTGGTGAAAGATTGGTTTGATGAACATGAAAGTGAAGTTGAACATCTCCCATGGCCTGCACAGTCACCAGATCTAAATATTATTGAGCCACTTTGGGGTGTTTTGGAGGAGCGAGTCAGGAAACGTTTTCCTCCACCAGTATCACGTAGTGACCTGGCCACTATCCTGCAAGAAGAATGGCTTAAAATCCCTCTGACCACTGTGCAGGACTTGTATATGTCATTCCCAAGACGAACTGACACTGTATTGGCCGCAAAAGGAGGCCCTACACCATACTAATAAATTATTGTGGTCTAAAACCCGGTTTTTTAGACAGTCATTCCTCCTTGGCTTTTATATACATATATATATATATATATATATATATATATATATATATATATATATATATACAGGCGTTGGACAATGAAACCTAATTGTCTATGTTTCAACAAGAAGCTTCCCATTTCTAATCTTGTATTGGCTGGGAAATTTTTTGTAACTAGTTTAGCTGTCAATCATTGAACAAGACAGATGGCCTGAGATCTTTGGGTGTATATATGTGAGTTTGCTCCCATGCTGGAACAGAGCTAATGTGGAGGTAATGTGGTCTGGCACAGGGAGTATACAATATGTCAACTAAAGATATGATAATGTGAGGGACCAGAGTTCCATCTTTCAGGACAGTATTGTCTAGTGTACCATTTAGTCTAACGATTTTAACATTAATCTACACTGATGTTTCGAAAATTTCAAAACATAAAACCTAAAACTGAAGCTGCACAGTTTTAGAACTTGTTACAGCAACTGAGACCAAACCAGATGTCTGCATTTTGTCTTTCAAAGTGCATTTGGTTTAACTAAATGCATCATGGGTTTTGTTTAGGGGAACCATTTCTCATTAGTTGGACCAGTGCAGCATAGCCTCAGGATGCATGAGGGACATCACATTTGTTATGCCACAGCCTTTGGAAATATCTCATCTCTCCGTTGGGATGCAGCTAACAGCTGCTGTTCTTTTTTTTTTTTTTTTTAACTTACATCTACAAACAGGACTGATTGACTTAGAGCTACCTCTTTTGCTCAGGCGTGCTGCCCCCTCAGCTGAATTCTCTGTCGACCGTTCCCGCCACCTCATGTCCTTCCTAACCATGATGGGACCCAGTCCAGACTGGAATGTGGGTCTGTCTGCTGAGGACCTGTGTACCAAAGAGTGCGGCTGGGCCCAAAGAGTGGCCCAGGACCTGATCCCATGGGATGCTGGCACTGATAGCGGAGTATCATATGAGGTCAGTGCAAACATTTGCTCATTTGGATTTTAATTACAAGAGTGAGGCGTTGCATTGCTGCAGGGATTTTACCGTAAACATACAAATTGTAAAAAAGGTTTTTTTTTGTTGTTATATTTTAAGTCATACTATCAGCTTGCAACAACACAAATATAAGACATATGTCCTCTAAAACAGATAAACATCTCAGATAACTTTTACTGTCTGCAGTGCAAAATGGTGCCCTTCTAATTCAGGCATAGGTGTGCAGTCCATGAAAGTATGATGATTAATTTGCCTCGGAACCACTCAAAATACTGGAATTGACCCATGAACAAGGATTTGACTATTTAAATCAGCACTCAATTTCATGTTTATATTCATTTTAACAAATAACTTAAATATTATAATATTTAATCATTATAAAGAAAACCAAAAGTGAACTATTTATTTTGTGACTCAACAATCCCTTACATGTAGTGGTCACCTCATGTTAAAACACTACAATTTGCCATTATTTTCAGTGTTTTGCAAACTGTATTTCACATTTATTTTACCCCAGTCATAACCGTCCTTCCTGCTCTCATCACAGAGCAAGTCTGATTTTGAACGTGTCATTACACCGATCGCTTCTTCTTCATCAGCCTGTCTGACCACATTCAAAGTCAGTCCTTTTCCAAATGTCTGTGCAAACTTCTAGGATGAAAAATAAATTACAGTTTCTTCTGCCATCCAGTCTACCCATAACAGCCTTAAGCACTGCTTCTCCTCCCCCAAAGAAGTCACTCTGAGGCACTGTCAGCTGTATTCTCCAGTCAGCACTAACATATTACTCTGTAGGTTTTGTGACCACATGTGAACCCCTCTGGCTGATCCTTAGGAGCTCACAGGCAAACACACATAACTCTAGCAGCCCTGTACACAGTTACACTGCTTGGTGCAGCAGTTTTGAATAAAAAAAACTTTATGTACTGATTGTTAAATTCAAAGGTTTAAACATGAAGTTAAACATTATAGTTTGACCCACTGATTAAGCCTGTTGCTTTATACTGCCAGCTCTCAGTTCTCCACAGGGAGTAATTTGGGCATAAAAATAATGCAGTAACCTCAACAGGAAACATCTGTATTGTTGCTTTATTCTAATGTCATTGCAAACTTAATTTGTGATTCTAATAACTTCAAATAGTATTTTCACTCTAGTTCTAAATGATAAAATACTGGTTAAACATGTATTCTTCTTTTGACTTTAGATTCCACTTACATTCATTAACTTCTTACCCGAGTCACCATGTCTACCCCAATCCAGGATCACTGTTCGACTACATTTATAATAGTTGCCTTTGGCCTGTGAAATGTCCTTGCTCATTTTTAATGGATATAAAAATTATACATTAACGCTAAGAAGAACTTTTCAGACATGCTCTCATCTATGCATTTACAGCCTGAGATCCAGACTCTAGGATATAAGTTCTGTGCTAGTCAAAATTATAGTGATACTTAGTATGTGTTGCTTGTTAGGTTGTTGGCTAAAGCTTAGAGGTGGACGACAGACAGCAAGAAATTCGTTTAAATTCATAATTGCCGTGAAGCTTCTGTTAATGTTTGGGTTTTAAGAAATTGTTTGAGCAGTACTTCTTGTCTAGGGTAGAAGCATTGTCCAACATACAACTTCAATGCTTTTTAATGAGCTTTATTCATTGAAAACCTAGTTTTGATTTGTGTATGGGATCATTGTTCGGATGAAACACCCAATATGACCAAGTTATAATCGTCTACTGATTTGACTGAATAATTTAGATGTAATCCTTCTCCTTTATGATTCTAACCATTTTGCATAATGTACCAGTACTTCTGGCAGTGAAACAGTCCACAGCATGATGCTACCACTACCTTACTTGATAGTTTGTACAGTGCTCTTTGCTTTAAAAGCCTCTAAGAGTGACAGTTTTATTTAGATGTTCGAAATGTTGATACAGTTCATGTTCCAATACACTCACATAATCATAAAGAAGGTTTTGGAATGGATATAGTAGGCTAATATTAAGCTTCTGGAATGGCCTTCCCAAAGCTCGGATCTCAACCCCATTAAATACGTGTGGACTATGCTGAAAAGACGGGTTGGTGTCAGGAAACCAACTGGTAAAGGTATGACTTGCTTAAGGCACATTTAATGAAACATTTTGGGGATATATGCATATATTTGAATGTACATTTCTAAGCCCTCTTGCTCTCTCTGCTCACATGTTGGTTGTAACGAAGATAACACAGTTTTTGTTTAGTTTTAATTTAAGATACTATGGCATTACCCAGGCATCAATTGTTTTATCAGAGGCTTCTGAGACTATACCCCAAAAAATAAAGTATGGTCAAGGCTTTCAGAATGCGTGAGTCTGTCCCTGTACTTTAAGGTTACAGTTATGTCAATCTCAAATAATTATTTTTCTCAGAGTGGCCACAAAACATACATGTATCATTCAAGAGATGTCCTATATCCACAAATGCGTTGTGAAGCAGAGCATTGGGAAGCTGTGGCCATTAAAAAGTGTGGGGACTTTGGCTGTCTAGGACAAAGTCATTAAAGGCACAGGCCTGTGACAGAGTAATGAGATCTATCCTTTGTGTCATTACTTTTACTAATTTTTAATCCCCGGGCCACTCGGGTACCATTTCCCCCATCTTTTTTCTCTCCCGAACCAAAAAAAGCTTTTTCTTTTTTCCCCCCTTTAGTGCCTAGTTGGGGGTTGAGGAATGGGCTGGTCTTATGCCCCACAGACGCCCCCTGGGTTGCTTCTATAACCCCCTGCCCGAAAACCTTTTTCTGTGGGCTAATGAGAGTCTCCCCTGTAAAGTATGCTGTCTTTTTGCTGCTCTCTACTTTTTTTCCTTTTTTTCCCTTTGGGTGGGCTTTGGTTTTTGTCACTTTGAAAAATCTGTTTCATTTTATATTTTTGAAAAACATGTTTTTTTCTTTCTCAAACATCCTGGAAAGTGGTTTTTTTTTAAAAACCCCAAAAAAAAAAAGCCCTTTTTTGCCCATGTAAGGGGGTTTTTTTCTTTTATTTTTTTCTTTCAGTCTCCAAACAAGCAAACTGCGCCCCAGGACAAAATCCGTAAAAATTTACCAGTCTGGATCACCCTCAAAGCCCATTTTATGATCCTGAGGGAGGTGCTATCACTCCCGTGGGAAAAGGGGCTAGTGGAGCGTTATCGCCAAAAAAAGGTCTGTTTTTCCTTTTCCCAAAAAGACAAATCTTTTTTTTCTGAAACCCCAGGTTAAGTTAAAAAAACCATATGCCCTTTCAACGCTAATTTTTTATGAGGTTTTTTAAAATTTATAAGTGCAGCTTCCTTCAGATGGCAGGTTGAAATGCTCCACCCCATCCACCTCTTCTGCAGCATTTCCTCACTCTGAAGTTTGGCCCCAGTGTTTTGGGCACAGTATTGTCATGGGTTAAACATTTAATTGGCTCAGACTGGGTAAACCCTGCATAGCAGATGCTAACGAAAGCAAAACAATTGTTTTTAAATGGATCTTTTCTCTTTGAAACCCGATGGGGTTTGCTTTTTGTCACTTCGCTTGCCCACCCGGGGGTTGGGCCCCGGGGTGCCAGTTTGCCCTGGGGTTTTGAGTCACTTCACCCAAATGGGCTAAAAAAACCAAAAAACGGGTTTTTAAACAAAAATGAACCCAGCAACCGAAACCGAGTCCCGTCCATGTGAAAACAAAATCCCGCTTTTAATTTTGCAAGGATATTCGGAAAAAAACGGCCCCGTTTTGCATTGGTTTCTTTCCCGGCCATTAGTCTGGCGGTTCTTTTGCTTTTTTTTTTGAGGGGCTGAAAAATCCCCCCAACAAGGATTTAAAAAGCTGGGAAAACTGTCCAGATCATATTTTCTCCTCGAAATGCGCGTCGTGAAATTCACAAAATGTGCTTTTTTTAATCATGATGCATTTTATTTTTAAAAAACCAATCACATATAATGGAATATCGATGTTTGTATTGCAGAAAAATCCCTTTTCCCCGGCCCCCTGAATGCAACACGGGAAAATATTTTTGTTCAGCCCTGTTTTGGGGGCCTGCAGTCTTTGATTCCGCCACCCCCGTGACTGAACCCGGGCCCCCCCACCCAAAACAGGGCCAGAAGTTTAAATCCAAAAAAAAAAATCTGCAATTTCCCCCGAAAAAAAAACTTAAAATCTAAAAAGTATTTTTGGAACTTTTTTTTTCCATTTTCCCACGCCCTGTTTTTTTTTTTTTTTCGGGTTGAAAAAATTTTTTGTTTCCAGTTTTCCCACTTTTTTTTTGGGGGAGGTTAAAAAATTTTTTTCTTTTGAACAAAAATTTTATTTTTTAGGTTTAAATTTTTTTCCCTTTTTAAAAAAATTTTATTTTAAATTTTTTTTTTTTTTCTTTTGAACAAAAATTTATGGCCCCCCAAATTTAGGGTTTAAACATTTTTTGGGGTTAAAAACCTTTTTTTTTGCAAGGGGAAAAAATCTATGCAAACGGTTTTTCTGTCCTTCAGTGGAACCCCGAGGCCTGTGGGAAACAAACGCTGTTTTTAATTTTTTGAAAAATTTTTTTTTTTGTATAAACCATTATACATCTTTCTGGGCAGTTTGCTTATGAAAATATTCTTGGCCTCGGGGTGACCCATGAAACTTGTCCCCACATGTTGTGACATTGTACAGCATTCCCCCGGGAGGAAAAAGAGGAAGGAATAAAAAAATTTTTCTCTCTCTGTCTGCCCCCAACAAAACCCCACAAAAAAAATTTAATAGAGTGTTCTCATTTTTCTGTGTTGCAGATGATACTCCTGAAACCTGTATCTACTCAAACTGGTCTCCATGGTCTGCCTGCAGCTCAGCCACTTGTGAAAAGGGGAAGCGAATGAGGCAGAGGATGCTGAAGGCCCAGCTGGACCTGAGTGTCCCCTGCCCTCATACTCAGGATTTTGAGCCATGTATGGGGCCTGGATGCAGCGATGAAGGTCAGTGTGTGTTGTCTAGAAATGTACGCAACATATGCCTAATGCATTAAATGTGTTAATAGGCTTTCTGATGATTTAGCTTCTAATATGCATATATTAGATATTAAACACATAATAGATTCATTAAACACAGAGTGATACATTTCAAATGTTTATTTCTGTTCATTTTGTTGACAGCTTACAGCTGATGAAAACCTAAAATTGATTTTCTCTGAAAATTAGAATTAGACATAAGGCCAACTAAGAAAATAATTTTTTTAATCCAGAAATGTTGACCTCTGAAGAGAATGTCACTTTACAGTGTATGCACTCAAATCTTGGCCAGAATTCCTTTTAATCAGATACTGCATCAGTGCAGCCTGGCATGGAGATGACAAGCCTTCGGCATTGATGAGGGGTTAAGGAAACCCGAGTTGCTTTAATAGCCATAGATTCTCTGTGGGGTTTAGGTCGGGCCTTAACGGCTAATCAGGCACAGTGAATGGTCGTTAGAGCAGGTATTTTTACTTTTGGCAGTAAGGAAAGGTTTTGCTGGAAAACAGAATTAGCCTCTCCATAAAGTTTTTCTGCAGAGAGAAGCATGAAGTCCTAGGTAGACCGCTGTGTTGACTTTGGGCTTGATAAGACACAGTGGACCAACAACAGCAGAGGCCATTGTTCCCCTAATACCCACTGACTGTGCAAACGTGACAGTTCACCTCAAGCAAATTTCATTCTGGGCCTCTCCGCTCTACCTCCAGATTCTTGGACCTTGATCTACAAATGAAATTAAAACTTTACTTTAATCTGAAAATAGAAATTTAGACATCTGAACAACAGTCCAGCTCTTTTACTCCTTAGCCCAGCTAAAATAGTCTCTGCCTCAGGAGGGTCTTCACACAAGGAAGGCAACTCGACATCCTGTCCTGGACATGTTTGTGTGTGTTTGCAGTGACTCCAACTGGAGCCCAGGCCTTGTGAATCACAATTAGTCTGTTAAATAGGATTTCTTCCATAACCACTCAAGGCTGTGGTTTTTGCTGGCCACCTTTTCCTTCCACACTTTTTTCTACCATCCAACTTTCCAACTGTAATATATTTAGATAAAGTACTCTGTAAACAGCAAGCTTCTTTATAAATGACCTTTTGTGGCTTACCCTACTTGTGGTGGAGTGTCTCCTGGACAATTCAGAAGTCTTCCATGTAGGTCATGATATGACCATAAGCTAATATTTTAGTATTAAAATACGTGTCTGTGTGTGTGTACATTATTTTCTATGCTTAGGCTTGTTTAGCTAATTCTTTTACTTTGTTTTGTCTTTGCTGTTTGTTTTTATTGCCTCCTGTTTTTGTCTTATGTAAAGCACTTGGTGTTACCCTCTTTGTCAATAAAAGTGCTTTGTGTTATGATCTCTAGGCGTTATATTTTGGTTCTCATTTATTTTTGTTTTCATCTAATTTCTCTGTTGTTCATTATGTTCTATATTCTTGCCTTATTTTCAGAGTTTATTACATTCCCTCTGTATTCTGGTTTCTTCCCTTTGTCTTTTCTCCTGGATTTAGTGTTTCTGTGATCTCCGTTCATCTCCTTTGTGCTAATTAGTCTCCCTACTTACCTTCTGCCAGCTGCTCCTCATTATCCTCTGATTAACATGTCAGCATCCAATGTCATTCTCCGTTAGTCCGTCAGTATTTAAGTCCTCTGTTGGTCATTGTTCTTCACCGAATTCTCCTGTTGCAATCCCCATTCTTTTTTTACCTCTGTGTTTTAATATTAACATAAAAGGAGGTAGGTCATGAGATTAAATGTAATATTTTTCAGCTTTGCTCTGATCTTTTTAATTACTTTAAAAAAGGACATATGTTTCAGGTTGTGTGTTTTACATGCACAGATATTACAGGAGATCAATATTACTTAGTTACAAGTCATCTAATTTCCATGGGTACTGACATAAGTATGTCTCCACACAAACAGATAGCTGGGGGGGACGTAAGTTCAACCAAAAATAATAGGGGTTTAAAGGGTGAGGAAATGCTTTTTAAAAGGGGGAAAAAATCCAATGAAAAAAAAAAATATAGGAAAGTTTTTGAAATGTTAAAACCTTTCTGACGTTTTAAATCTAACTCCAGTTTAATTTCTTCTGCTCACCTTAGAATTTTTTAATTACGGGGGTTTAATCATATTGCCCGGGCTGCCATAAACCCATGGTTTGCTTTAGGTAAACGGGACATTCTAAAGGGTCGGGAAATTTTTAAAAATATTTTTACCCTTGTTTTAAATTTATTTGGGAGTAGTTTTTTTAGGTCTAAAAAAGTTTTTTTTTTTTCCCGGGCCCTTTTGAACTGAAAAAATTTAGGAAATCCCATGCAAGTAAACTGAAATCAAAATTCAAAGTTAGTACTCTGAAAAATTTAGAGGAATGAAAGAATAGGGTTTTTTTAAAAAAGGGTTATGCTAAAGATAACTTCCCCTTTGACAGCTCTATTTTTTTTTTTTTTCCTGGGTGTTTCCCCCCCAGGAAGGTAGAAATTACAGGGGGTTTTAAAAAAATAAATCAGTGTAATGGGGAATTTTTAAATTCAAAAAACAGATTTACTTATTTTTAATCATTAAGTATATCCATAATCAAAAATGTATACTTACACCAAGCCAAATGTCAAGAAATTTAAAATACAGGCAAAAAAGAAATCATTAACAGAATCCTGAACCACCCAGGGCCTCCCCCTTCTACTTTTTTTTTTTTTAGTGTAAATATTTTGGAAAAAGAAATTTTTGTGTTTTTTTTAATTTAAACCCTTTTGAAATTTTTTTTTTTTGGTCAAATCCAAAATTTTTTTCCCGGGCCATTCAAATTTTATATTTTAAAAATTAAGCACGGTAAAAAATAAAACAAACCCTTTTGACATATACACAAAATACTTTTACATTCATTTATTTTGTGTTATTTTCTTGTTTTTTCCCTGCTAAAAAATACAGTAAACATTTTTTTTTGTCTGAGATTCCCAAATAAAATTCAAAAAATACCAAAAAAGCGGGGGGAAACCAAGGGTTGAAAAAACAATAAACTTAATAAACTTAATTCAGTAAGATGCAATTAAAGCTTTGATTGTTTAGGCAAATTAATGAATATGCTTTTTGCCCATTTTTATTTTTATTTTACAAAGATCCCAGTCAAGACCAAAGAAAATTGTTTTTTTAAAAATTGTTTTCCCCTACCAAACCCCCACTGACAACATTTTTAAAGGGATTTGAAAAACCCTTTGTATTTGTCCTTTTTCATTTTAAGTTTGCCTACTTTTTTAATGTGGGAAAAATTGGATCCCCATGGTCTCCATTAAGTTTTTTTTCCCTGGGGGGACAGGGGGGTTTGGGGTCCCCCGGAGAACTTTTAAGGGTAAAACATTTCCCTGAATGGCCCCAGTTTTTCATTTTGCCCACAAGAGGAGAATGAAAAACCTGAAAAGGGAAAAATGAAAATGCCTGGGTTTTCCTTTTCGACCTATTTTTTTAAAAAAAGTTTTCAAAACAGGGAAATTTTTTTTTTGTAGTGTTTTTTTTTTAAATTTTACATTGAAAGACCTAAGCTGGGCATTTTTTATTTTTCCCTATCTTAACCTTCTTCACTTTAGCTCCCAGCAGTTGCCTTTGGTTATGAGGGGGGTTTTTAATGGGTTTTTCCTGCAGTGCTATTTTTGTGGTCTTGGCTTTTAAGAGGGGGGAAGCCCCAAGGGGAAATGCCTTCCTTGCAGATGCTCCTTTTGGGGGGGGGCAGAGGTTTCGGGAAGGTTTTTAAAAGTGTATGATGCCTAAATTTGTCGGGAGTACCATTACCAAAAAAAACTTCCCTCAACACCTTTTAAAGGACCCCCCAGGCTTTTATTTGAAAACTGTCCCTATTAGGGAAAAAAAGCGGGAAACATAGTTTTAATTTTTTGTAAGTAAATTTATTTTTCTTTTTAAACGCAAATCCTGCAAAAAAAAATATACAGTATCTTATTTTGAGTATTTTTTGTGTGAATAGATAACAAAAAACCAATCCCTTGGGTTTGCCCCTTTCCCAAAATGGCCCCAATTTTTTGAGGGGGCCCTTGCATTTTTAACAACCCCGGGAAGCGGTTTTTTGGGGACCAAACAGGTTTACCCTAAAAATCCCCAGGGGAAAATTTTTAAATTTTTACAGAATTTTTTAAACCCCTTTGGAAAATTTCTTTCTCCCCAATGTGCCCCTTTAAGTTTTAAAAATTTCCCTATCCAAACACAAACCCCAAACCCCCTGAATCTGTGCATTCTACTAATTTTAAAATTATTTTAAAATTGGGAAATATTTTTTTTTTAAAAAAAGTTTTCTTTTGGTAAATTTTGTAGTGAAGTTGTTCAAAATTTTTTAAATCCTTTCACTTTTCCCTGCCAAAAATTTTTTTGGTTTTTTTGGGGTTGGTCCCTTTTTAAAGGTAAGATTAACTAAAAAGGGTTTTGAAAAGACATATGTGGGGAAAAAAATTTCCCTTTTTCCCTGCCTTGTATTTGGTTAAAAATTGTAATATAGATTAAATCCATTTGAAATCAAGTTAAAAAACCCCAATACGGGTTTCAAAAAAGAATTGCTTGAAAATTCCATCCCTTTTTGGTAAAATAAAAATTCACCACAGCAGAAAAAATAGGCTAGAATAAAAACTAAATTTCTTTTGTAGGTTATCGAAAATTTTTTTGTTTTGCCCCTAAATTTGGCCCAAAAGGGATTTTGAGAAAATTTTGGAAAAGGAAATGGGGCCCTGAAAATCCTTAGCCCCCAAAAAACCTTTAATTAAATGAATTTAATTGAAACCAACAATAAAATTTTAAAACAAAAACCTTTAATTTCCCCCAAAATGTTTTTTCAATCTTTTCCCCAGTTGATTTTATGAAATTTGGGAAATAATAAGATTCAGGGAAAAATTAAACCCCCCCTTTAACCTTTTTTCAATTTGTTCTCTTTTTTTTAAAGGTTTGTAAGCCAAAACTCCAAAACAGATCACGGGCTTTGTAAATTTTTTTCTAAACCAAATACTTTTTCCCAATTTGTTAATTTCAAAGCAAAAAAATTGCATAACTAAAGACATAACACAAATTATGTCACTTAAGTTATACCCCATATCATGGCTGGAACAATGTTTCCCCCAACATTAACGCCACCAATGCTGAATGCCCGGCCCAATGTTTGCCTTTTATTTAAAAAAACCTTTACATTAAACCTTTGACCAGTCAAAAAAAATTTTCGGGAAGGAAGGTAAATTGATTTTGAATTATCAACTAAAAAGCGCACTGGAAGCTTCCCCCGGTAAAAACTCCCACCAAACCTAAAATTTGTTTTCAGGGGGGAAATATTTTGTTTTTATGGACCTTTAAATATATATGGCCCCCAATCACCAAAACAGGAATTTTTAAAGTTGACCCAAAACAAAATTAAACCCAAGAAAATAAACCCGTTTAAAAATTTTGGAATCCCCCCCTATTTTTGACAAATTTTAAAGATTTTTAAATATGATAAATTTTTTTCATTTAAACGGCATTTTTCTAAATGTGAAGGTTTTACTTCCCAAAAAAACGAAAAACACAAAGAAACGATAAAAAAAAGTTAACTGCCACATTCCCCCAAGAAAGGGATTTTTTTTTTGAATTATTTCCCAAAAAAAACAACACAAAAAGATTTTGGGTTCTGCCTGAAATTCTTTTGAAAAAATTTGAAAATTTTAAAAATTTAAAAAAAAATAGTTTCAGCTTCGGGTTTGGTAAACATTAAGTTTAAAACCCATGGGGCCCAAACAAAATTTTTAAAAGGTAACCTAAAAAACAAAAATTTTAGTTTAGGGGTACATTGCTCATGTGGTTTTATTTTAAAATTGATAGAAAGCGGGAAAATTTGGAAATAAAATGTAATAAAAAATTGGGTACAAAAAAATTGTTAAAATTTAACCCAAATTTTTTAAAATTTTAAATTTTTTTTTTACACAATAATTTCAAAAAGGGGGGCCCGGGGTTCCATTTTCCCCAAATATGTATTTACATTTTATAAAAATTCCCACCCAAAACATTTTTTTTAAGATTTTTTGTTTGAGATTTCACATCAGATGTTTTCTTTCTTCTATTTTGTTGTGCTTATGTCTTTGTTTAAAGCCATAGACTGTGTCATGTCAGATTGGACTGAGTGGTCAGAGTGCAACAAGTCCTGTGGCAAAGGTCACACTATCCGGACTCGCATTGTCACCATGGAGCCTCAGTTTGGTGGAGACCCCTGTACTGAAACAATCCACAGGAAGAAGTGTAAAATTAGGAAGTGCAGTCGAGGACAAGGTAACAGTGATGAGAAGAGACGACGCAAAGAGCAGCGTGAAAAACGGAGGAGCAAACAGGGCAGAGTTGAGGGCACTTCTGAGCATCCAGGTTGGCATTCGACTTTCAGTTGTTGCAATACAATAGAAGTATAAAAAAAGCTAATTTGTATGAACAACTGTTCCTTCTTTCCTGGATTTCTACCTTTAGGTTGCAGAATGAGACCATGGTCTAGCTGGACAGAGTGTACCAAGCTCTGTGGAGGCGGTATTCAGGAACGACTTATGATAGTAAAGCAGAAGTTTAAGACTGCCCAGTTGTCCAGTTGCAAGGACAGGAAGGAGATCAGGGCATGTAATGTCCATCCATGCTAGGATGTATGGATAGGAGGAAGGATGAAACGGGAAGAGACGCAGACTGAGAAGATAACAGCACACTGTCGCACAATGATCCAATGCACTCTGTTTAGGGCTGAAATTACACGTTCTTGAATCTGTTTGTGTAAATCCAGAGCTCAGGTCATGTGATGTTTAGAATAAATGAACTTTATGATCTCTCTGGAAAACTGTGGATATAAATTTGCTCAATCTGCTGTGCTTCAAAAACTAGCTGTGATACCCATATATTTCTTTTGCAACTTTACTGTAAAGTTATTGTGGTATATATATATATATATATATATATATATATATATATTTTATATATATATTATATATATAAAATTAATATAATATATATATATATCTTTAGAAAATAATTATGAAATTATTTGTTTAAGTAAAAAAAAACTTTATCCTGTGTTATCCCTAAATAATTGAGTAGACTTTGAAGCACAGGTGCCCAGCCATTCCAGCGATTTATATGTCCTTTTAGTTGTTCAGTTGTTTGTTGGACCCATTAAGCTCTGTTGATTTTCTTTACCCAGCTTAATGGCTGTACATAAAGCTGCACCATAATTGATAGCTATATGATTTGGAACATTATTAGAAAATGTATCTTTTTGCAGTGTAATTTTTGATAAGAACTTGTCGAGATTCTTACCAAAGTCATGTGTAGGTGTTTTTTAGATGTGTGTTGCCCTTTTTTTCCATTATCTCTGTTCCTCTAACATATTAATATTTTGGAATAATATTACCTTTACAATAAAAGTGAATGTGACAACTTGTCACATGGATCTGTCTTTTTGTGCATAGGGACATGATCTATAGCATTTTTTTTTTCCTTTGTGCTTGTGCTGCCACTAGATGGTGACAAGAGCCTTTAACCTCCTTTTATAAAGGCATTCCTGAGCTAGTAGAAGATGAACTGCTCTGACAACTATGCTGTTCACCTTTATGTGAAAGTGTATTTACAACAAAGGGGCCACTTCATATATACTGCTTCTTAAAAGTGTTGCACCACCCCCCATTTAAAATGATAGGCTTTTGTGATATTAAAAAAAAAGAATCCATGATAAATCATTTCAAAATATCGGCCCGTATAAAGTGACATTTACTTATACTAAGCAATTAAAGAAGAGAGAAATTTGTTAGAAGGAAAGTGAAGTGTGCACAAAAATAAAACACCTTTTTAATTCTGATGTTTGAGGTAGGAGTCTGTCCACATATCACATCTCGACTTGACAATATTTGCCCACAAAATTCTTCAGATCTGTAAAACTGTGACTACATCTTTTGTCTACAGACCACTCCAGGTGACAGTACAGATTTTAATTAGAAAATTCAGGGCTCTGGCTAGGCCCTTCCGAAATTGCTAATTTTATGTCATGCAGCCATTCTTTTATGGATTTGTTTTCTAGGGCTCTTGACGATGCTGAAAAATAAAACCCATCTTCATTTGGAGACACCTGACGGTTGCCAAACTGAAAGTTTTGTACTGTGTATCATTTCACACATCTTGACAAAAACTCAAAAACCCCCCCATCTGGGGGAAAGTAAACACAGATCATGATTTCACCATCATGTGTCACTGTGGGTATAGTGTTCTTTTGGTGTTGTTTTTGTGTCAAACAAACCTTTTGGAGTTGTTGCCCAAAACTTCATGCTTTATATTATTTGAGAGTAACACTACAATGTTTAATAAGGTTTTTGTTTTTAGCCTCTTTGCAATCTACCTGACTAGTTTCTATCTTATCTTTTCAATAATTTTGAAGAAAAAAAAACTTTTTAATGAAAAAATTTTGGAAACGTCATTGTTATCTAATTTGTTCTTCAGTCAAACAATGCTGTAGAACTGTTTGTACCCGTCTCCTGAATAACCCTTTCTATACAATATGTCTTAAGTTCAAGATACACGTGTAAAACACAGGAACATCCATCTAAGACGCCTAAACCTGTGCACACCTATCCAAAAAGGATATAGTAGCTTTTTCTTTTTTTACATCCCCTCTGCTTTTAAGTGGAATTGGAAAACATACTTTATATGCATAAAAGGTTTTAAAATGATTTATCATGGTCCCATTGTTTTGAAATCACTAAAACCTGCCATTTTCTTAGGCTTGTACACCTTTGAGAGCCTCTGTAGATCTAGAAAATAAATGGATAACTTATTGTATACTGTGCTTGCTTTTTAGAGAAAAAAAACATCACAAAATAAAACATATAAAGAGCTACATTTTATAAAAGCATAAGAGCAACTAATAAAACATTGTTCTTTGTTTTGCAGAAAGTGAGGACCCTTCATAAGTATTTTTCTCTTAAAAGGTGCATTTTTACTTAACAGGATCCAGAAACTGTGGGTTTTGGGGTGTTTTTTTAATTTTATAAAAATGTGCTTTCTTAACCCTGTATGAGATTTTTGGACCCATTTGGGCCCCTTTTCAGTTCTTGGGGAAGAAAGTGGGGGGGGGCCGTTTCGGGTTTTTCCTCATGTTAGAGCCTCGGGGACAAGGGTTTGAAAAATGCACATCACAGTGTCTTTCCTGTTTCCATGCCAACACAACCACACATGGGGAAAGCCTACACACTTCACAGGCGGTGGAAACGTGGCGAGGGAACTGTTACAAGCTTGACTGAAATGTTAAAGAACCCCGCCTTGCTTTAAATTTCTGTAGGGGGAGGGCGATAGGTAAAAAAAAAAAGAAGGGGAACCCAAACGTTTATCTTTTTGTGAATATTTGAGGGGGATTGAAACTCCTTAAGAACTTAGCAGTTGCACTGTAGTGCTATAGTGGCACATATCCCTGTTGTAGCTCTGAGATTGAGCTTAAACACCAACTCAAAAGAAATACAGTGGTTATGTAAGGAGACCTTCCATAATGCTCTGATATTATAATGAGTTTCCCTTGTCTGTGAACACATTCATTAATATTTATATACTAGGGGGGAGACCAAAAACTGATTAAAATTTAATTTCCCTTTTCCCCCATTTTTTTCTTTTTTCTTTTTGTAACACAAAGGGCGTCTTATCAAAAACATTAATACCCTTTATGAATTTCCGTCTTTGACAAAAGGGGTGAGTTTTTTAAAAATTTTTTGCATCCATTAAAAAAAATCACCCCAAAAGTTTTGGTTTCCAGAGTTTGGGGAAAAAAAAAAGTTTATCCCAGCCACTGGGTACTGCCCATGTCTCCAAGTGGTTAAATTAACACTTAATCTGTCACACTATTTACTTAACTTTCCATGTTTGTCTAAAAACATGTCTTACATAGATGTACTTGTGAAGAAAGGAAGCCCATTTTGTGGAGCATCACATCCTGTCACGTCTTGAAGTGTCATTTTTGATATTACTCTATTTTGTTTTGTTTTGTTAAAAATTTTAGTTTTTAAAATGCTTAGGAAAGGGTTTCCTTTTCTTTTTGCAAAATTTTTTCAATGCCTTTTTTTCATAATTGACGATCTGGAGATTTAAGGGGTTTCCTGGGTCTACACAAATTTTTTGAATTTTCCCCAATTTGGTTTACATATTCATTTGCCCGAAATAATTTAGAAAGTAGGTCAGAAAGTGTGCAAGCCTGGCTTACCTGCTGATCTAGTTGTGTGTGCTGCTACAGTACAAATACTTACGTAGGTGATACAGAAGTGTCAATTATTAAGGCAACATTCACTACTCACAAAACGTTTGGGAATTAAACTTTTGGGTAAATTTCAAGGGTTACCCAAAAATACCTTTAAGCTTTACGGTGAATTAAATTTTAAACCCCTAAACTTTTGGAAAGGGACATGTCCAAACAAATTTAATGTTTTTCAGTACTTTTTGCCCAAATTGCTGTTCTCTTAAAAAAGGAGCTTAATGGCAAAATTCATTTAAAGGAAATGGTTTAAACCATCAATGGGGGGAAACTTTCCTTGGGTTTAAAACAGAATTGGTTTTTTGAAAAAGTCCTCCCCATCATGCTGTGGAAGCATGAGACCCCGACGGCACCTAACATGATCATCCCTTTCCTTTGCCATTGCAAGGCTTCAAAGAAAGGGTGTTTTCAGGGGCAGAAGTAGTCAGAATGTTAAAAATTAAAAGAACTGGCCCCAAAACTTGTGAAGGGTAAAAGTTACAAACCCATACTACCTGAATAAAAATAAAATTTAAACCCTCTTGTGCCCCCCACCCCGGACAAACATGCCTTTTTTTTCTTCAGGACAAAAAAATCTTCCAAAACTCATTTGAGGTTGCATTTATTAGGGAATGGATGCTGGGGACTAGGATACCTTCAATGGAGTGGCCTGCACTTTCTCCAGACCTGAATCCCAAAAAAATCAGCTGCTTCGCTGTCTAGAGGCCCATAACGCTGTACCCCAGAATCTGAGGGACCTGTAAAGTCTTTTTATGCAGAGCATGAGACGTTGTTGTCAAACTATAATTGATGCTCAAGGGCACATGAGACGGTATTAAGACACTGATATTTTTTTGTATACCCACAACTGTTGTTGGTTTTTGTTTCAATAAATCATTTAAAATAAGAAAATCACCACTGCATGCTTACATTTAATGCCACACTTTCATGATACAATATCACTGTTGCATGAACTTTTTTACGTTTTCCATAAATTTCACCTGAAAGCCGAGTTAGGGTAAATGTACCATAAGGGTGTTACAAGAAGCAATAACCATACAAACTAAACCTGTGATTGTTTGGAGAGCAAGTCACTTCCAAGAACAAAGTTTTTGTTATAATAAGATTTATTAAGTAAGTAACTTTATTAATATGAAATCACAAAGTACTTTAGATTAACAGAAGACAGACAATGCTGTACAACACAACAAATTTGAATAGATTTTCTCTAACATAGTTTTTAAAGGTCAGTCAGTCAGTCAGAGGGGTTTGAGTGTTCAAATGATCCTAGAGGCTATGTTGTCTGGGGCTTAAATGCCCCTGGTAGGGTCTCCCATGGCAAACAGGCTCTAGGTGAAGGGTCAGACAAAGAGCGGTTCAAGAATCCTTCATGAGGACCATTAAATCGAGGCACGTGACGTCGCCCGGTACGGCGGAGCCGGGGTCCCACCCTGGAGCCAGGCCTGGGGTCGGGACTCGCCGGAGAGCGCCTGGTGGCCGGGTTGCTCCTCACAGGACCCGGCCGGGCCAAGCCCGAACGAGAGACGCGAGGCCATCCCCCAGTGGGCCCACCACCTGCAGGGGGAAAAGTGAGGGACCGGTGCAAAGAGGATTGGGTGGCGGACGAAGGTGGAGACCTCAGCGGCCCGATCCCCGGATGGGAAGGAGCCTGAGCTTGTGCGGGAGGTCGAGAGATATCGACTAGAAATAGTCGGGCTCGCCTCCACGCACAGCGTGGGCTCTGGAACCCATCTCCTTGAGAGGGGCTGGACTCTCTTCTACTCTGGAGTGGCCCACGGGGAGAGGCGGCGGGCTGGGGTGGGTTTGCTTGTTGCCCCCCAGCTCAGCCGTCTCGTGTTGGGGTTTACCCCGGTGGATGAGAGGGTCGCATCCCTGCGCCTTCAGGTCGGGGATAGGTCTCTGACTGTCGTTTCGGCCTACGGGCCGAGCGGTAGTGCGGAGTACCCGGCCTTCTTGGTGTCCCTGTCGGGGTTGCTGGATAGTGCCCCTCCCGGGGACTCCATTATTCTGCTGGGGGACTTCTACGCCCACGTGGGAAACGACAGTGACACCTGGAGAGGCGTGATCGGGAGGAATGGCCTCCCCGATCTGAATTTGAGTGGTGTTTTGTTATTGGACTTCTGTGCTAGTCACGGATTGTCCATAATGAACACCATGTTCAAGCATAAGGGTGTCCATCAGTGCACTTGGCACCAGGACACCCTAGGCAGGAGGTCAATGATCGACTTTGTTGTCGTATCATCAGACCTTCGGCCGCATGTTTTGGACACTCGGGTGAAGAGAGGGGCTGAGCTGTCCACTGATCACCACCTGGTGGTGAGTAGGATCCGCTGGAGGAGGAGAAAGCCGGACAGACTTGGCAGGCCCAAGCCCATAGTGAGGGTCTGCTGGGAATGCCTGGCGGAGCCCTCGGCCAGGGATGTATTCAACTTCCACCTTCAGGAGAGCTTTGACCAGATTCCGGGGGATGTTGGAGACATAGAGTCCGAGTGGACCATGTTCTCCGCATCTATTGTCGATGCTGCTGCCCTTAGCTGCGGCCATAAGGTCTGCGGTGCCTGTCGCAACGGCAATCTCAGAACCCGGTGGTGGACACCGGCAGTAAGGGATGCTGTCAAGCTGAAGAAGGAGTCCTATCAGCTGTGGTTGGCTTGTAGGACTCCTGAGGCGGCTGACGGGTACCGTGAGGCGAAGCGTGCTGCAGCCCGGGCTGTGGCAGAGGCAAAAACTCGGGCCTGGGAGGAGTTCGGTGAGGCCATGGAGAAGGACTACGGGTCGGCCTCGAAGCGATTCTGGCAAACCGTCCGGCGCCTCAGGAGGGCGAAGCAGTGCTTCGTCAACACTGTTTATAGTGGGGGTGGGAGGCTGCTGACCTCGACTGGGGACATTATCGGGCGGTGGAAGGAGTACTTCGAGGATCTCCTCAATCCTGCCATCACGCATTCCCTGGTGGAAACAGAGGCTGGGGACTCGGGGTTGGACTCTTTCATCACCCAGGCTGAAGTCACCGAGGTGGTTAAAAAGCTCCGCGGTGGCAAGGCTTCGGGGGTGGATGAGATCCGCCCTGAGTACCTCAAATCTCTGGATGTTGTGGGGCTGTCATGGTTGACACGCCTCTTCAACATTGCATGGCGGTCGGGGACAGTGCCTCTGGACTGCAGACCGGGGTGGTGGTCCCCCTTCATAAGAAGGGGGACCGGAGGGTGTGTTCCAACTACAGGGGGATCAGACTCCTCAGCCTCCCTGGTAAGGCCTACGCCAGGGTATTGGAGAGGAGAGTCCGGCCGATAGTCGAACCTCGGCTTCAGGAGGAGTAGTGTGGTTTTCGTCCCGGCCGTGGAACACTGGACCAGCTCTATACCCTCTACAGGGTAATCGAGGGCTCATGGGAGTTTGCCCAACCGGTTCACATGTGTTTTGTGGACCTGGAGAAGGTATTCGACTGTGTCCCTCGTGATGCCTTGTGGGGGGTGCTCCAGGAGTATGGAATCGGGGGCCCTTTTTTAGGGGCCATCCGGTCCCTGTACGAGCGGAGCAGGAGTTTGGTCCGCATTGCCGGCACTAAGTCGAACCTGTTCCCGGTGCATGTTGGACTCCGGCAGGGCTGCCCTTTGTCACCGGTCCTGTTCATAACTTTCATGGACAGGATTTCTAGACGCAGCCAAGGGCCGGAGGGGGTCTGGTTCGGGGACCAGCGGATTTCGTCTCTTCTTTTTGCAGATGACGTGGTCCTGCTGGCCCCCTCTAGTCAAGACCTACAGCATGCGCTGGGGCGGTTCGCAGCCGAGTGTGAAGCAGCTGGGATGAAGATCAGCTCCTCCAAGTCAGAGGCCATGGTACTCAACGGGAAAAGGGTGGCTTGTCCTCTTTAGGTTGGAGGGAAGTTCCTGCCTCAAGTGGAGGAGTTCAAGTATCTCGGTGTCTTGTTCACGAGTGAGGGAAGAATGGAGCGGGAGATCGACAGACGGATCGGTGCGGCTGTCGCAGTAATAGGGGTGCTGTGCCCGGTCCGTTGTGGTGAAGAGAGAGCTGAGCCGAAAAGCGAAGCTCTCGATTTACCGGTCGGTCTACGTTCCTACCCTCACCTATGGCCATGAACTTTGGGTCATGACCAAAAGAACGAGATCCCGGATACAAGCGGCTGAAATGAGCTTCCTCCGTAGGGTGGCCGGGCACTCCCTTAGAGACAGGGTGAGGAGCTCGGCCATTCGGGAGGGGCTCGAAGTAGAGCCGCTGCTCCTCCACATCGAGAGGAGCCAGTTGAGGTGGCTCGGGCATCTATACCGGATGCCTCCTGGACGCCTTCCTCAGAAGCTGTTCCAGGCACGTCCCACCGGGAGGAGGCCCAGGGGACGGCCCAGGACACGCTGGAGGGACTATGTCTCTCGGCTGGCCTGGGAACGCCTTAGGCTCCCCCCGGAGGAGCTGGAGGAGGTGTCTGGGGAGAGGGACGTCTGGGTGTCTCTGCTGAGTCTGCTGCCCCCGCGACCCGGTTCCGGATAAGCGGAAGACGACGAGTACGAGTATGAGTACGAGTACAAGTATGAGTTTTTAAAAGTTGCTCAATCTCTTGGCACACAGATGTTAACTTTCAAACAGTTAACATTCGAAATAAACATATATATAAATATTTACATCCATGCAAGTATCATACTTTAGCATCCCTTAGAATAATATTTACTTTTTCATATATTTCGTGACAAAAAAGATCAATCTTACATTTAACAGCAAAGTTTAGCAAATTTGTAAACTTAATCCTCTCACTCCCTTAACCTTATATTAATTTATTGAATACACTGAACAGCAAGGGAAGCTAAATGATAAGAGTATTAATACATTACTGAAAGACTGGTTTTATTTTTTTTAAGTTGTCAGAATGATAAAGTTATGTTCAACTTAGAGGTTGAGTAATATTTTATTGCTACTCAGTATGATTATATTTATTGTGCTTTTTATGGATTTGGAGGTTAAAAGTCATTTTTGCAATTGATTTTTTTTCAAACTAAGAGAGAACTTAAAAAAAAGTTGTTCTTGTTTAAGCCTAATGAACAAGGAAACACAGGCACAGCACTGTTTCCTGTTCCATGTCCTTGCAGGAACAGAGGAAATATTGGATTTTATAAACCAATTAACCTCAGAAGAAAAATCAATAAGGTGGCGATCCCTGCAAAGGGCTCTTTTCCACAAATGTATAGACCCCTGCAACAATCAAAACACCTTGAGTTTATGGCCTGTAAGACTTGGAGCAAGAAGACTCAGTGAAATGTCAATTAGCATTAGAGCACACTCAAAATTTTTCATTTTATAAACAATTATAGTCAGTGAGGCAGAGGCAAAGTTTTGGTGTGTGAACTGTGCGGCCCGGAGACTGATGTTAATCTCCCATAGGATATGGCTCCTTCTCTGACTCTAATGTTATGCATGCTTAATTTTACAATGGCATTGGCTATTAAAACCAGTGTCCCATCCCCTCCACCCCAAAAAAAATTTTTCATTGCCATCACCCTTTTGTAATACCAGCAACAGCTAGAAAAATATATATATATATAAAAATAATATCACCATCATTTTACATCTTCCTGTTGCTGAGGTAACATATTTTACAAGAATTCCTAAAACAACAATCTGAAATCAATATTCACTCTACAGCAAGGCTTTACAGATTTACCACAAGGCTTCTGCAGTGGCGCGTTGTCAGCGAAAATTTAATGTTGAGAGTATGGTAGCACACACGAATGTGTGACAGAAACATGATTTTTTCGCTTATAAATACAGTAAGTATACTGATCCAAACATTCACATTTTCTGTTGCTGAAATATTTGTTTCACACAAGAAGATGTTATATCTGATACATT
Source organism: Crenichthys baileyi (assembly GCA_036173005.1). Classification (NCBI taxonomy): domain Eukaryota; kingdom Metazoa; phylum Chordata; class Actinopteri; order Cyprinodontiformes; family Goodeidae; genus Crenichthys; species Crenichthys baileyi. The sequence continues at coordinate 276,473 of JAHHUM010002597.1, read as the reverse complement.
ATAGAGAGTGGTTAAAACAAAGTTGTGGTTAAAACAAAGTTTAGGAGTGATTGAATATGAAAGTTCCATGAACCCATATGACCTCACACATTTTTTTATGAAGATGCTTAATTTTCCTTCATATAACAACTTTCAAAAGAAAGATTGCCAGTTGTTTTTTTTAGAACCATAAGTTAGGATCAGTCAATGTCAATCTATAGCATAAAGGATCTAGTCTACCACTAAAACTGCCATAAAACTAGGAAAATCGCAATTACACTTTCAAACAATGGATGCATATAAAAAGGTTAATTTTAGCCTTCAACAGTTATGGTGGCCAAGATGGTTCAACTAATTAAACTACACAACAAAAACCGCAACACAGCCACACAAGCCGCGACAAGAAAAAAAGACACTGGTACCTCTCATTTACATAAGTTTTTTGCGTAATTTAGGTATTAGCATAACTTCCAGGTTGACCACAACTTCCAATTTATGTTAATTATTTGTTTTACGTTTTTTACTTCGCTTTTATTATTACTTGTGGCTTTTGTTGTTGTGTTGAGGCTTTTGTTAGTGTGCTGCAGCTTGGGTTGTTGTGTTTTGGCTTTAGTCTTTCGTTGAACCCGTTTGGGCCAGCATAAACAATAGATAAGAAGACAATTTTTTAAATACATTGAGAATATATACTCTATCGCTAATTAAGAAACACAATAGTGTCTCTTATTACACAGACTTAATTTTCTTTGATTTTGCACCCACACACTCCTGCTCCGATCTTGTTGTTAATGTTTCCATCCATGGGTATATTACAGTGTCTTTTTGCAGCTCCCTCCTGGGAGAGCTTGAACCTTCTGATGTCAGCAAAGATGTTGATTTCTTCCTTCCATCCAGATTGCTCTGGGTCACAATGACTCAGAGGAAAACATAGAAAACCACCATCAGAGCATCCATCTGTTCTCATATATTTTCTCATCTTTGTCAGCCAGGAAATTAGAACACAAAATCTTGTAATTAGGGAAAAAACCATGAGACAAAAAGTATGACAAACAAAACAGCATATCATTAAAATGCATTACTGAGAGTGTTCCTTTTTTTTTTTTTAAGTGAGCTCACCTGGAACGAAGCCCTTAGAAAAGGGATTTGTGTCTCTATCTTTGGCAGATTAATTGGGGTTTTCACAGTTGGGGTAAACTGTAGTAGTGTATTTATAACAGAAACATCCTATATGTATTTTGTGAGGTTGCTAAAATAAAAATTATTGATTTCCTACAGACTGACCCTGCATATATTACTTGAAAGTCAAATTTTAATACTTGACACTTAAAAAAAACCTCTTTTTACTATGGTGAAATCACTATTAACTGACACGAATAATACTGTCCCAGAAAGATAAATTATTATTCATGGTTTGGGTACTTCTGGGAGTCTGCCATGGTGAACCCTTCATAGAAATAATGTAAATTGATGTATGAGTGACGGTAGTATCTATCTATATTTCATAACAATTTTCAAAAACAACCAAGTATTCTTCCTTTATGTGTAAATTATCGGTTACTTTGGACAGTGGGAATCCAATTTACCATCAACATTTCACTTATTCACTAGTACAATGGTTGCATTTGGTAGGTGGAAAACTGTCCTTCTTTGAACACAGCTGTAAATGTACAACAGTGTTCAGCTCCTGAGAAGATGTTCCACTAATAAAAAGAATAGTCTCCATTTTGCTTTGACCTAATTTCTGCAACACAAAATTCAACAAGACACATCATTTTTAAGTGAAGTTACTATTTTTACAGTTAGATGTTTAATAACTGTATGAAAAGACAAATAACCTTTTTTTTTTACAGTCTAAAATTAAATGGGATCATTTTTTTGTTTAGTTTTAGGTACGTGAGGTTTTCCAAAATAATTTCTATTTTCCAAATTCCAGAACAATGGAATACTGTTTTTTTATTACTTTCTTCAAATCCAGAGATTTACATAAATGCTCTCAGTATCTGGTAGAATTGGATTTTAAACTGTATGGATTAAGTGATTGTGTGTCCCTTTACTAGCTTCTCTCAATAGTTTGCAGGCATTTGGCTAATTTCTTTTGAAGGGACTGCTGCAACTAGGTCAGATTTGTGGACCTCCTTGCTTGCATACCCTCAAATTTTCTATGGGATTGAGATCACGGCTTTGTGATGACCAATTTAAAACATTGACTTCTTTGTATTTAAATCGCTTTTTAGCTAATTTGCAAGTATGCTTAGTCTCCATTTAGAAGACCAATTTATAGCCAAACATCCTGGCTGATCTCTTGAGATGTTTCTTTAATGTTTCCACCTAATGTTGCTTCATCCTAAAGCCATATATTTTGACATTTACAATAGTACCCGTGGCAGCAAAACATCCATACAACATGATACAGCCTTGTACTTCACAGAAAAGATGTTGTTCTCAGATTTGGAAGTTTCTTGTTTTTCCTCCAAATGTAACGATGATTATTATAGCCAGACACTTCAGTTTTAATTTTACCAGACCAACAGACATGTCTCCAAAAATAAAGGAATTTCTTGTAAAAAAACATTTGCAAACTGTTATCTGGCTTTTTTTAAGTTGCCTTTTAAATAATTGCTTCTTGCTTTCTGAGTGGTCTTTTAGTCCATGTTGGTGCAGGGCAAACTCCGGTCCCTCCATGAGGGCTGTTGACCTGTAACTTTTAGATGCGCCTGTGCTTCAACACAGCTGAGTCCAATAACTGGTTTATTAGTAGGACTTTGTTGAACTTGGCTACATTCTGAGCAGGTAATTGAGTCATTTGATTCAGGTGTGTGGGACCAGGCACACATCTAAGGCTATGATCACACAGTAGGCAAATGCCGTCCATATCCGACATTTTCTTGGCAGTCAGAATGGCCCACTTACAATTTTTTTACCTCCAAAAATCCGAATTATGCCACTTCCATATGTGGTACAAAATCGAATACTTATCAGATAGTTCTCAAAGCCTCTGCAGTCAGAATGGTCAGGTTGCATTTCGTCCGACTTTTATGTCCTTGTCCTGACTACGCATCGACACAGACATCTCTACAGAAGTAGCCGTCACTGCTCCACAAAAGGCCATTGTTATAAGTTGTGTTCTCGTTTCTTACCTTTTTTCTCCTTCTGCGCATGCTGGTCGCTTTGGGGTCGAGAACCGTTCAGACTGAAGGCTCTCTCCCTCCTGAACAGTATGATGGTTGGACATTTCCATGCTGTTCATCCTGCCATATAATTATTTGAACAGATTAACTCGCCACCTTCACTTATCTGGAAATTGCACTCAAAGATGAACTAGACTTGTGGAAGTCCAAAAGATCTTTCCCTAATATCTTGCCTGATTTCTTAAAATTTTCTTATGATGTCACACAGGAAAGCAGTTTATTAAGGGGATTGCCTTTATATGCATCCACCAGTTTGCTTCCATTTAATTCACACGCTGAGAATTAACCCATGAGATGGTTTTAAAGCTATGAGGTCGTCATCCGCACTTTCCCAAATTGTTTTATCTCACTTTAAAGAAGCAATAAAAACATTTTTTTTAAATCTATATCTCTCATTATTCAGGCATTTAGCAAAAGTAAATAATTTTGGTAATCCTAACTGATCTACAAAAGGATAGGTTTAGTCTTATTTAATGTCAGACAATAATAAAAAAGGGTTATGTGTCTTTTATATTATATATGTAATTACCTGGGTTTAAATGTAGCTTTCCAGTGTCACTTCCAATGCTTGTTTTAATTGCTTCTTTGATTTGTAAAGAGTTACAAATTACTTATTCACATATCATCCCAGTAATGAGTAAGAGCTTTTCCAAATCTTTTAAACTGTTTTGTTGACTTCCACTGATATCCTTAGTTATTATTTATAGTTAATGCATGATTCGCTGTTAAAAATAAATGAGAAAATATGTGAAGTGTATTACCACCGCCATGTTCTAAATCTGGACTTTGTATGTACATTGAAATGTGTGGGAGTCAATTAAAGGACAGTAAATCAGAGAAAAAAATGAGATGCAAAAGAAAAATACTCATAAATCATGTTAGACAGTTTGAAATAAATATGTAATATACTGTATTATGTTTGTTAAAATTATAAATTATTATTCTATGTTTATTCATCAAGTACACAGAGCATAATAATATATGCAGAAAAATACCTTTCCTTACCTGTTCGTGAATTAAATCTCTCAACATGAAGCCTTAAGGAAGCTGTATTAACTGCTCTTTTGGTCTGTTCTGATTTTTAACCGATAAATGGATGATAGCATGGCTTCTGGCATATTACAGTGCATCATAGTTAATATGACAAGTTGCACAAAGGCATCATGCAGCAAGCTGTATAATAGGGAATGTAGGAGATGTAATAGCATTAATGGAGAAAACCAAATGAAATTCAAGATAGTTCCTGTATTCACACTTTTAAACAACGTGGGGGTTTATTTAGCCATTGCTTATTCTTCTTCAATCACTACAACATACTTCAGTACAAGAACTGTGTTTCAGTGTATGCTCCTAAATTCATTACAATTGCAACTAATATACCAAATACTGACTCGAGGATTAAACAGGTTCCAATCTAAGAAACAGGAAAACAGGCTATCTGCAAATTAATGAAGAGAGCTACTGTACGTTGAGGAATTACCTGTTTACCTAAGCTAATGGCTCCCAGAGCAGTCCCATCCAAAGCATGTCATGGTTCCTACAAATGTTTGCTCACATCTTTAAACCCTCACGCTATCTTGTGCACACTCTGACTCACCTCCAGTACCCTTTCTCTCCTAACAGAATTCTTTATAACAAGAAAAAGAACTTCTGCTTTAGTAAATTCCATTTATTTCTCCTGAAATGGCTTTAATGTTATTCCCTCTGACCGAAAACCTTAAAGCTTCTTTATACTCTATGGTTTGGTTATCTCTTGACAGTGTAGATTAGCAGAGCTTGTGGGAAGCGTGAGTATAGCTTACAGAATGTGTAGGCAAAGGCATAAGGCAAAAAAATATAGGTCTGTCTACACATAATCCAATTCACTCTACCTATAACCATTTTAATACCTCCACATGTTAAAAATGATTTTAAACATTATTAGAGTATTGCAAGTGTCAAGATTGCAATAATTTTAATTTGTGTTACAATTAACTGCTTGTTACAATTCTGAAAATTATATACATGTAATATTATACAAATTGGGACAACCCAGCATGTATTTAATTGGGGAAATAATAAATCACCTTTGTTCCAGTATTTATTCGACTACAACAAATTTTGTTTATTTTTGTTGTACCCCGCCCCCCCACTACCTTACAGATAAAAGTGTTGTTTCTTCGTTGCTATATTAATAATTTGGAAACAGTTTTTTTTTTTGTTCTGCCTGGCAGAGTAGCACTCAGAATTATTGTCTGAGTGTCAAGAAGTCCAACAGATTTACTTTCACAGGTGGACCATTAGGGCTAACGCTATAATGCGTCTCTTGATATATATTAAAATAAAGAAGCAAAAGAGAGAGAGAGGTGGGAGAGAAGGAGATATTGGTATTAAAACAAAATCATCCAGCCATGAACCCAGAGACCCGAGATCCTAGGGTACATCACCCACCAGCAGAGGCAATGATCCAGGAGAGGGAGCAGCCCAAGACCCAACCTGACAGAAAAACAGGCACACATAGTCACAATCATACGTTCCCACCCTCAGGCGTACACATAAAAAAATTCACAACCACACACCTAACGTAAAGACACACAACAATGGACGCCATATACTCCCAGGTCCAAGTACCAATAACCCAGAGGAACAGCAAGCCCCCGGACCCAGGAGGTGGTCCCCTTCATTCCTGGGTGGAGACAGGCAGACCGCCCGAGCCACCAGTGCAGACAAGTGCCTGTACCACTCGAACCCTTGAAAGATGATCTGTGCATTAAAATCTGGTTTCCTTGTGTTTAATTATCATGAATAATCTTACTACTATTCAGGTTTAACTGTGGTTTTGTATAGGCAAAAACTTTTTAGAAAAAAAGGCTAAGATTGATCCCACCTGCAGCAGCTAAAACTGCAGCACACTGCTCATATGCTACATAGTGGATTTTTACATATCAGACCCTTATATGAAATCAGCATTTCTCATTTCACATGTTAATACTTTTGCTCAAGTGACAGACATGAACACCCCTTCCACGGCTGCACTTGATGTTTGAATATTTTACTGTTTCTCAGTGGCTTGGGAATATAAACTCATTAGCAAGCCTTAGTGAATATGACACTTCAGCTCATTCATCGACCCCCAACATCCAATCAAACAGAGACATACGTCAAATGTCAGCAGAAAGAAATTAACTGATTGTGTATTGTTATGCCAATTATATTCCACTATATGACACAGAGGGACATGAATTAGGGATTGAAGAATACTTTTGCTAAACAAAGAAGTAGAAAGTTATCTCCTTTTTTAAAGAATCTTTTGTAGTTTTCCTTACTCTAAATGTTTATTGTCCTGGACTCATTTCAGTATGATAATGATTGTGTGCAGCTGCAATTGATGCATAATGAGGAACATAATAGAACTGCGGAGTACAGTCCTGGATCTATAAGGTTCCAGCAGACTAGGTGTAATAATTATTTTGTCATAGAGCATCTTTAGCACACAGAAAGCATGAGTCAGGGCTCAAACAACAGATATCTGCTGTGTCTCACAAGAAAGCTTTTGGTGTTGTTGAGTAGAAGTCTTTGAAAGTTTAAAATCACCATCCTGCATGTGGTGTTTGGATATTCTCAAAGCAACAAAAATGCTTCCAGAAATTGGATTCTGGCGCTTTTTTATATTAACGTTACTGTTTCAGTGGAACTTCAGGTATTTAGTGAAACAACACTGATTAACTGGTGTTAAAGTATCTCAGTAATGTTGATATAATGCATAATTCAATAATAAATAGCAGAAGCTTTTTTTCCGTTAGGAGATACAGTCGTGTCAAGCCAGTGGTTATTTGCATTTTAGCAGGTTCTGCTGCCCTTGTGACTAACGCTGTTATCAAATGATAACATTATGCTTCGCAGACATACCCCAAACGCATAATTTCTTAATTAGCTTACTTCAGTGTTGCTAAGCAATTTCAACTGCTCCAGCAGGAAGATAAGCTGTGAAAGCAATCATTTTAATCAAGGAAAAATCCCTTCACTATTAGGTTTCAATGGATGTCAACAAGGTAATTTCAGTGAAGTGTTTGTTAGGCATGCTGCTTCTCTGTCTTGAATTCATATTTAAAATTTTTTCAGACTCAAAATGGAACGAGACTTTAGAGCAATGTAGAAATACCAGTCAGAAAAAAGCAGATTAGCTTGAAGCCTGAGTGATAGATAGATGGAACAAATTTTCACCATGAGAAAATCAGTGCTCCCATCAGGTCTGCCCTCCCACATGGTTTGTGGGAGTAGTAGTCAGTCTCAGCTCAGGCCATTTTTAGCTTTTTCTGCACCAGTGCCACCGTGATTCGACACTTGGTGAGCAGAATAGTGATCCAATCCCTCTACCTAGGAATGGAAACGGACAGCCATAACCAGAGATATTAGAGCTATGGAGGAACTCGCTGCACTGTTACTATGGCAACAAACCGTGTGGGGAGGGGGGGGAGAAGCGACTGTTGGGAGGGTGTCAACGCAGGCTCTCTGATATTGGTTGCTGTTGGTTTGGTGCAATGGTTCAGCTTGGCTTTTTGTGCACCTTGATCTAGGAGAGATTTCTTGGATTTACGATGCAAAAACAGCAAAGAATGCAGATGTGACTCATTGAAGCCTGAGATAATCGCTGAAACCCATGAAAAAAAACAAAAAAACTTATATTCAGGGCCATAATGACCATGTTAGAAATTTTATAATGGCAGCATTTTATTCATCTTTAAACACAGAAATTCTTTAGTCTTTTAACATTTTCACTTTTGTGTAATTGCATCAAACATTTTGTTAGTTTTAGTTGTTTAATTTTACGATCTTTATGAAATAAACAAAAACATATGAATAGAGGAACATCTCATTGCTATTGCTACAGTTATAATATATTAAGTATTTATAAGTATGTTATGAGCTTTGTGCACCTTTGTGTATATCCTAGAGCAGTCAGTCAATGGAGCTAGTCTACGTCCCTTAACGCTCTGACCCCTGAGGAAATACATGCAACATTCAAACACAGCCTCACTCAGTCTCTCTGATAAATTATTACTGAAAACCTTTCACAAACACATCATCTCACTATGTCCCTGAGCGACTATACTGTATGCTCAATATCACAAGAGTCCAGAATATGCATTATACAGAACATGTAAGCAGACACCTTAACACATACACATGAAGGCTTCTACACATGCGTTCAAAACCTTGGCCCCACCCCCACTCCCCAGAGTCTTTTCCAGGGCTCTTTCTCACAAAGACGCATTGATGCTGTGGAAACATGTAAGACCATCACAGAGGAATAGATCATTGACATCGCCGCTGGAGAAACAGCCTCACTCAAACGTAATCAGCCACACACTTTAGCACACAATCACCATTATAACCATCATTATGGGTGTTTCACAACTGTGCTTCCTCGCACAGTAACGACAAGGTGCAGTCATCCTTCTAACAAGTGTAAGAGCTTCTATTTATTGCAAAAGTTGTAACTTTTAAAAGTCAATAAAAGTCATTTCACTGTAAAACCAAAATGAAAAGACAGCAGGGAATAAGGACTGAAAAAGAACTGAAAAACTGTCTGATTTACTGTCTGATATGTGCTAGTGGTACCCAACCCTGGTCCTCAGGGCCCCCTGCCCTGGATGTTTTAGATATTGCTCTGCTTTAACACACCTGGTTCAGGTGATTGCAGTCCAGCAATAGCCTGTTAATCAGCCATCAATTGAAATCAGGTGTGATGAAGCAGGGAAACACCTAAAACATGCAGGACAAGGGGCCTTAAGGAGGGGTTGGGAACCACATTCTGTTGCTTCCTGGTTGCCACTGATGATCATCAGCTTGGGCACGAAGTGCTGCGTGTGGATGTTGTTGTATTCGTCTTCCTCTCTTCCAAAACTAAGGCTTTTTAGGGGAACATCCTCCCTTGAGTCTCAGCAGGATCAACAGGTGCTAACCTCTCTCTGGGATGTTCCCTCCCAAAGGGAACACAATGTCTCGCTAAGCAACACCTCTCATTCCTGCAGCGGCTTTCAGTCTGTCAGTCATAAGAGAGAGGAGATGATGGACAGGCAGATGAGGCTCCCTCAGTCCATGAGTAACATTACTCTTTGCTCCAGCTCAGGAAATAACATTTCAACTGTCCTGTAGACTCAGACAGTGCCGCATACATAAGATGCTTGATGTACATTTCTTCTGCAATAAATCCCAAAGACAATTAACCCAGGATTAGTTTGTGACCCCTGTTTCGTTTAGATTAATGTCAAGCTTATTCATTGACTTATATTCTATAGCTTTAGTGCTTTGCTATTTTTAATTTTACATACTCATAATTGCTTTAATAGTTTGGCTGTTAATTACTGTGTAAGAAATGAGTTGTATAAAGTAATTATTTCCACAACAAGGCCACACCATTTGATTCCAGTTAGTTTGATTTCAGAGTCATGCTTTTTATGCTTTACCTTCAATTCGCATATAAAACCCACTTAATACAAAATGTGGCATACAATTAAAAAAAATAAATATAACTGTATTAAAAGAGTTTATGGAAATCTTAATTTTGTGTCTGATTAAAAAGAGTACACAAACTAAACCTGGTTATTGTTTTAAGAAAAACAATGTATTTCAAAACAGGGACAAGACTATAATTGTCACTGTTAAAGTGGAAATGTTATGCAATAATACTGGTCTGACTTGATTTTTAAAAGTTTATGTGTGACATTATATCAACTTGTTTGAAAATTGTCTCTTGCAATCTGTCATGCCACCGATGTTACCCGGGGTTGTTTGGGAAAAGCCCAAAGGTAATTTTGATTTCAGACAAGTATGACAGTTTCAATTTTCTTTAACACATTTATCACAGTTGTACGGACTTAGCTAACTGAATTGACGATATTTCATGTGCTTTTTTTGTCTTCTGTGTTGATTTAACCAGATAGTTGTAGGTCTATTGATGTCTTGTCTATATCCATGCTGAAAAACAAATGTCACAATAAGAAAACTAAGAAAAAAAATGTTGTCTTCCCACCAGAAAAACTTCACAATAAACCAAACAGAAGTGTTTAGATGCAGATTGTATATATGTAATCACTATAGGAGTCACACTGCAGACAAACAACTCTATGTGACATTTGTATCTCCTTTTGTGATATGGATAAATAAAAAAAAAACTTGACATTGATTTGTTTTTAAAAACAGCACTGGGTCCATCAACTGGGTGCATTAATTAATCTGAATAAGAAAACAAGAAACAAACAAATAAATTGTGTTGGCAAAATCCTCCTAAGATCAGTCTTTCTTAAATGATCTTAGATTAGGAAGGTATGGTTGGAATGTTAGATTGAGTAGACTTAGTTTCATAACACCAGTTCTTACAGCTGGGAGTTGTAACTGAACCACCATAGATTATTACTTGTCCACTATTACTGATCCACTAGTCTGCCACTAGAGAACAGCCTGCGCCTCTGTGCCTAATTTCAGCACCGTTTAAATATCATTGATCCATTCCAGAAAAAGTTAATGTAATGTCCATGGCTAGGATGAAATTCAGTTAACTTTTTAAGCAGATGTTTTTTTGTCTGAAAACATTTGCCTGATTTTTAAATTAGCAGATTTAGATTTACAAAGTCATGCTTTGAGTCTTATCAGATTGTGTCCTGAAATTAGTTGATTAGATTTAGAAAGATAGGTAACTGCATTTATTGCTGATTTGGGAATATAAAGGTCTTATATTTGGGCAAAAAATGGCATTGAGTTGTGGATGTATTGGTAAGTAATTTGGTTTTGTATTCATAATTTTGCATTTTTCTTGGGCAGTTCATGCACCACACATCAACAATACACTAATTAATGCATGGACAGATTCAGTTATTTTCTGTTTTGGACCAATAACTGTTAATTTAATTGTTCATTAGAGTCCATCAGTTAAAGATAGAAATGTAAAGACATTCTCAAAATCTCTAAGCACTGCTTTGCATCATCATTCCAGTTAGTTTAAAGGGCTAAATTGTCCCTGCTCAGCAATGTACCATATCACAATCAGTGATACCACGTTACCAAGGTAATTCATTTCAAACACAAGAAATAACCGCTGTAAGACGTAATTAAAACCTTATGTAAACTGACTCCTATACTGCTTGTTAAAACTGTCCCATCACAGCTGGATTATATGCTTATTGTATTCCCCTGGACAGCAACTGTAAATTAAAAGATTCTGTTTTGCTTGGATGCTGTCATCTTGAATGGACATTTAGATTTTTTTCCTAAACTCACAACTTTTTCAGTACTCACATGGAATAAATGTGCTATTTAAAGTGAGTTTGGTAGCATGTAAGTGTGGTTCAGAGGATCAAATACTCTCTTTTGTTTACTTTGCTTATAAATCCTGTCCCTCAGGCATGTGCACCTGATCCTAAACACGTGGCTCCCCCCTGTGACCTGTAACACCTGTGCCCCCCTCTGTCCCTCACTGACTCATTATGCTACCTGTACTTACTTCCATCTCTTTCCACCGGGACACATCACATCATCTAATTTGTCTTAGTTAATCTGTCACCCTAACTGGCTTGCATAATATTTGCTAATGTCAAAGCATTTTTTCATTGTGTTTTCTTCTGCAGATAAACCTGACTTTTACTGTTTAACTTTGCTAGCTGTTTGTCAGATGTCCCATCTTTCTGCACCACAACGTTATGCATATAGTACATGAGTCCTAACCTGTTACAGCTTCAATGTACCTTTATAGGAAAATTTGCAATCAATATATTTTGTGACATAAACACATATGAATTGTTGTGTCAGGTTCTTTAAATATCAATTCTTGCAGCTGTATTGCATTTGTGGACGATACAGTAGGAAAAAATAAGCACTAAACACTTTGAAATGGGTCTATTTGCATGATACTCAACTCAAAACAGTCCATACTTGTTCAGACAAAGTAGGTTATGCATATAAGTGGAATGACCAAGAGAAAAAGTATTGAAAACAGGAAAAACTGGAGGAGCAGAAAAAGGCACAAAAGCCAAGAAAATTGGCATTTGTCTATACAAAAAACAATCAACTAATATCAGCAGACCTACAATTAGCAGTTACAGTTTTTTAAAGTAAATAATAAGTAATGCACTCAACCTCAATGGCCTCTATGCACACCCTCTGAGCAGTACACCACTGCTAAAAAAAAGCATGTTAAAGCTAATTTAAAGTTTGGTGCAGAAAATTAGGAGAAGTCAATAAAATACAGAGAGAAGAATATAGTTTGGTGAGATAGGACCAAATTTATTAGGATGTCACATCATGGTTTGAGGAGAAATATTGTTGCACATCAACCCAAACACACCACAGTTTGGAGGTGAGAAGATCATGATGTGGGGTTTTTCAGTGCATGGTACCAACAGACTTCATATAACTGTGGAAAGGATAAATGGAGGAAATCTTGTGAATAATCTATAGGGAAGACAAGGGTGGGTTTTTCAACAAGACAATGATCCCAAACTCAGCCAAGGAAACTCTGAACTTGCTTCAGAGAAAGAAAATACAGCTGTTAAAATTGCCTATCCAGTCAACCAGCTAAAATACATTTGAATATTTATGGAAAGAACTAAACATCAAATTGCATGTTAGAACCTTAGATCCTTCAAGATTTAAAGACTGTGTGTACGAATTGGTCAAAACCACACCTGAGAAACCAGGTTCTCCATACGTCTCTTGAAGTTGTCATTACTAAGATGACTTTTTTTGCCAGGTTTTGAATATTTTTCATAAAATTTGAGTAATACCTATCAATTGTGTTTTTCCACTGTATTACACACAGCTTAATATATAGACTAATTTGTTGTGCTGTCTCTGTTTTCTGGATTACTTTGGTTTTCCTGACATCATGTGCCATGTCAATAGCCACATTAGATTTTCTAAGAAAAATGCTGACACCTCATCACAGTCAAGAATATGTACATCAGGCTTCTTTCTATCTCTTACACATCTTTTTTTTTTTCTTACTCATTGCTCTGATGTTTAAGGCTTCTCTTTAAGCCACAAGGAAGGGCGAATGCAGAAACGGAATTCCATCCCATCGTCCTTCTCTTTGCAAGGATCAGCTGACAAAAACACATTGTTTGATGCAAAGCAAGCTGAGAAACCTAGGAAGCAGATGAGAGATTTTCTGGAGAATAGCTTGTAATAAATCTCATTGAGTCTTTTCTGCTCTGCTCTGTCATTTCCCCACATCTTATAATTGTGTTTACCGTTTGACACCTTTAGCCCCGTCTCACTAGAAAAGCTGTAATATTCACGCAGGTCAAAGCCCTATTAATGTTCAAATCCAGAAGTAAAGCATGATTACCCACCTCCAATATAATTGTGCATTTTTTAATATGTAACACCACTTGTCTTGTAATTAAAATAAATTATAAAGAAGCTTCAAAAATGTTTAATGGGTTGAAGGTTGAACTTGGGTCTCTTGCCAGTGAACTAACATCCTTGTCCACCTCCTCATATCTCCAAATAATGACCAAATCAACAAACTGTCAAGTCAAATTGTCATAACTCATGCAGTGAGATATAAAATGTCAGTCTTGTCACATGGTGAGCACTGAGTGGCATCACAATATTTAGAAAGAGAAATGACTCAGATAGGACTAGTCATTTTACAGTCCTGTTGTAAAATAGTATTTTTATGGCTGGTGTTTGAGTGACAGATGAGAAAGCCAGGGGATACATATAACATGGTCTAGTTCTCAGTTAGATCTATTTGTTCCACATAACTTCATTCCAAGATGGCGACAACTAAAGAGAAAGCTTTAAAATGGCACTTCACATCTAAATGGATGATTTGATTTTTACACACAGCCCATGTCGTTCCTTTAAATAAATAGCGTTGCATTGCCATAATTCCAACTAAATACTCTTAATTTCAGATGGATATCTATATTAATATGATGCCAATAAAATATTTTTTGTCCTGTATTTCATCAACATAACCTGACCGAACAAACAAAACCACACAAAATGCAATAGATGATTAAATCCCACCATACAGCATCACATAGACAGTTTAAGAGGATAGGCAACAATCAAAAGATTTTTCTTGATAACCACAACCATGACTCTGTTTAACTGTGTTTCTTTCCATGGTGAAGCCATTTATAGAGCTATTGTTGCCGTTGTGTCTGTGTACTCTTTGCTTTTTTTCCCCATAAATTATATCTGTGTAACAGTGTTTTTGTCTGTCTCTCTTTCATTTCAACTCAGATTTCGTCCACTTGCAGAGGATGGCTACTAATACTGAGTACACAAGCTTGCTCAGGATGAGGGATTGCATCATAGTTAAAATTCAGTGCTAGAGTTCCCGAGATAACTTTTAACCACGTGGGTCTGAATCCAATGATGCAAAATAGTCATTCTCTGCCTTATCCTGTTTGATTGAAGCTCTTTCAAACAAAGTCAAGTCATAAGCAAATTCACCAAACATAAGTACACTGACTGGCCCAAAAAAAGAGTCGCCACCAAAAAAAAAGGTCACACACACAATATTTCATTGGACCGCCTTTAGCTTTACGGCATGCATTCGCTGTGGTATTGTCTCGATAAGCTTCTGCAATGTCACAAGATTTATTTCCACCCAGTGTTGCATTCATTTTTCACCAAGATCTTGCACTGATGATGGTAGAATCTGACCGCTGCGCAAAACCTTCTCCAGCACGTCCATAAGATTCTCAATGGGGTTAAGGTCTGGACTCTGTGGTGGCCAATCCATATGTGAGAATGATGTCACATGCTCCCTGAACCACTCTTTCACAATTCGAGCCTGATGAATCCTGGCATTGTCATCTTGGAATATGCCCGTGCCATCAGGGAAGAAAAAATCCATTGATGGAATAACCTGCTCATTCATTATATTCATGTAGTCAGCTGACCTCATTCTTGGGCACTGCCCCCACAGGCTTGTACAGTAGGCACTAGGCATGATGGGTGCATCACTTCACCTGCCTCTCTTCTTACCCTGATGCGCCTATCACTCTGGAACAGGGTAAATGTGGACTCATCAGACCATATGACCTTCTTCCATTGCTCCAGAGTCCAATCTTTATGCTCCCTAGCAAATTGAAGCCTTTTTTTCCATTTAGCCTCACTGATTAGTGGTTTTCTTAAGGCTACACAGCTGTTCAGTCCCAATCCCTTGAGTTCCCTTTGCATTGTGCATGTGGAAATGCTCTTTCACTATTAAACATAGACTGGAGTTCTACTGATGTTTTTCTTTGACTTGATTTCATCAAATGTTTAAGTGATCGCCAATCACGATCATTTAGGATTTTTTTCCGGCCACATTTCTTCCTCAAAAACGATGGGTCCCCACTATCCTTCCAGTTTTTAATAATGCGTTGGACAGTTCTTAATCCAATTTTGGTAGTTTCTGCAATCACCTTAGATGTTTTCTCTGCTTGATGCATGCTAATGATTTGACCCTTCTAAAACAGACTGACATCTTTTCCACGACCACGGGATGTGTCTTTCGACATAGTTGTTTAAGAAATGAGAAGCAACTCATTGCACCAGTTGGAGTTAAACAACTTGTTGCCAGCTGAAAACATAAGTGCCCATGCAGTAATTATCCAATGGAAAATTTTTTTTTGGCTAGGCAGTGTATCTTTGGACAATGGAACAAAAGCAGAGCACACAGATAAGACACAAACAATGACAAAAAAACAAACATTTAAACTCCAGACAGGAAACACAATCCAAATTATACACCAACGCATGCCTCTGCTCCTGAAAGAAAACCTGACTACCAGTAAAACATGTCAGCTTAACTTTTTTATAAATATATTCAGTCATAAGTTTTCTATGTATTCTATGGGAATAAGTGTTGGAATCCTTTTTACCCCCTACACTCTCTTCCTCAGTGATGTGGTTCTTATAAGCTTTTGTGAGTGAATGTTTGCAATGAAACATTCTTGATAGCAGGACAGGATATGACAAGAAGGTAAGCGTTTTCTAAACCAAAACAACATTTCTCTCTTTTCTTTTTTGTTGTTGATTTCTGTCAAATAAATGCAGCCTTATCATCCAAAACAAGCACGATACACTGTTTTGAGTGAATGCTTGACTGACATGCAAACTATGGGCTTATCATTTCAGTTCTGATGGTGAAAACGCTCAGATGGGATCATTTTCTTGTTCTTACTGGAAAAAATGTGAGATATGAGCTTCACTGCTCCCCATGAGACCTAGTTCATTATATGGGCCATGGTCAAGCAGGGCCAATAATCATGAGTGTCAGTTTTCTCTTTTGGCTATTTTCACACTGTGAACACTTGCAGATATTAACAGTTGATAACCTGAAAAAATGTATCACTAACTGAAAAGCACTAAATGGGGAGGAAATTGGTAGAAAAAATGCGCAGACTTCCAAGAAATAGGAAGATGTTGATAATGACAAAGACTGCAAGGAATTGGACTCTGTCCATTCCTGCAGTGTTTTTGCTACGTCTTGTCTTTGTAAATAGAGCGAAGAATTATAAAAATGATCCAGCCAACCACACCGTGACATAATTGGAATGTATGTACCTGACTTTTGTGAAGTGCCTTGAGACAACATGTGTTGTGAATTGGCGCTATATAAATAAAACTGAATTTGAAGGAGTGAATATGAAACTAATTAAGGTGAGTAGAGAAGTATAAAATCAGTGTAATACCGTTTAATAGGAAGGAGGCAAGCAAAATGACTTGGAGAGCAGAACATGGATGAAGAGTGTCTTGCTTTAGTTGCCATGGTTACCAAGTAAGCTGACTTTGTGCATCACAAGCACTTTTCTTTGAATGGAAAGCCCACATACACAACCAAACATTAGACCCACTAACCACTCAACACACAAACCTCACACAACCTCAAGTATAGCATTTTACATAAGATCAATTACTGAGGATCAATTACTCAGTACATATTTATGTACTGTGTACATAAATATGTACACAGTATGTACATATTTATGTACACACTGTCCACAAATATTTGCCAGACTCTATTTCTGTCATGGTAATGGTTCCTATGCGTTTAAGCTTCCATGTCTGTAATTTTTTATGTAGTGGAGTTTAAACGAAATTCAACATGGAAGACTCACCATCACCTTCAGCTCCGTCTAATTACTCCTCCATGTGGCTCTGCTCCACTAATCAGCGTCAAGTCTGCATTTTTCCCCGGTCAATCACCCTTTAAGGCTCCGCTTTAAAAGATCTTCATCCATGGAACCCTCCGTTCCAAACTCCTTCCAAATCTCCTCAGGCCTCCACTCCACCACCAGGATCGAATCCCAGGGGGGGAAGACATCTCTAAATCTAACCCTAAGATGTTCATTCAAGCGCATGTCATTCTCAGCATTCACGTCTTCCACTGGGGTCCGAGCCCCAAAGAAATAAACATTCACTAATAAATTGTTCTAATTGCATCTCTGTCTTCTCTTTGTGAGTCTTTCCAGGTTGAATTTTGCTTCCCTTAATTAAATTAAATCAAAAGCATGCCACCAAGTGAGCAAAAAGATTTTTGTAAAATCTGTATTTCAGCTTTCTTTTTGATTACAAGGGAATTGGAAAGAAGGTTTAACAACCTTTAAACATTTTTAGATCCAGAATCCACACTTTGCAAATGTTTTAAAAAGAGAAACAGGCTTCTTACACAAAAAAATGTTTTCAAATTAAATTCTTAACAAATGGTATGTGAATTCTTTCTTTACTCATTCCTTTATGCGAAAAATAACATCTTTCAGAAAATGCCACTGCCCCACCTAGGTTGGTGCCTCAGATTGATATGACACAGATCCATAATTTCTATCAAGGGTAACTCTAAGTTATACCAACAAATACAAAGAACATTACTCAGTTTGTATTTCTAGACTATTACTGTGGTGCAAAGCTCCCAAACATAGGGTGTTAATGTTACTGCTATTATCACATATTTATTTAAATTTGGCAACAAGTGGTCATATTTACTTCATCTGTTTCTGTTTTCCATCCTTTTCTTCACAACTCTGTTGTAGGCCAAGTTCACAAAGATAGTACATCTCAAATAAAAGTGTTAAAGTCAGGGGCGAGATCTTGTGAAATGAAAACGACACAATATTTCTCATCAAAGTAAAGTCTGCCTCGCAAAACGCTACATATCAATGTAGGCTTTTATCACAAGCCCCAGATATGTGAATGTCGTTTAAATGACACCCAATTTCTAAGTTCGAGATTCTACTCTTATTTTGAAACAAAAAGAAAGTAGTTGTTGAGTCACCTATTTGTTGCCAGGCTGACTGTTTAATTAACATCGAAGAGGTTAATACTACATTCTACTCATTTTTGTGGCAATATTTCTTATATCATGTTGAACACAGAAATGGTGATTTAACAACAGACAAGGTGAATTGTAGTGCAAGCACTGCAGTAATTCCTAGACAGGTAAACTGTTCACCATTTATAATGCTTAAGGCATTAAGACATTAAGACAAACAGTAGTCTAAGAGAAATAAATTAGAATACACAGGGAACAGAACACAGGAACAAACTATGAAACTAAATGCAAAGAAATTTACTTTACTTTATAATTTATAAAACAAGAACTAACTGACACTTAATGAAAACAACGAAATGAATTGAAAACAGCAAGACCTTAAACAACCATAATAAAGAACCCAGAAATGATCAAAACACAAACACAAATGAAAACCAAAACACTACACATGTAGATTGTGACAGATTATTCATTTTCCAAAAATTATTGTTTAAATCTCACCTTTTCCACTCTTGTAAGTGTAATACCATGTATTTCCTCATCTCTTTAGCTGGACTAATCATTATACCCCTTGTTAAAGCACAACATTTATTTAGTATGGTCTAATGTTGGAAAACATGCATGGACAGTATAAAAGCATTAGAATACTTACATGTCCATGTACTTTGCATCAGTTTCAAAGTAAATACCTTTCAGCACAGCATATTTTCTCAGGGCCTGCAATCATGACAAAATCTCAACAGGAACAGTGCAAACAAAAGAGGAGAAACAGCAGTGCAACAGAATGCATTCACAGCTCATTATGGATTGCATTAATCTTTGAAGGAATATGACTGCTGGATGCTCTGTTCTTGGTCGTCCTTTATCTGTTCATTTCTAATCATGTCTGATCAAACAAGAAATTGTTTGTCAATTTATGATAATCGGATTAGCTACCGGTATACATTTGCTTTCTCCTTTAAATCACGAGTTATTACTTTTTTCTTTGAGATTAATGGTGTGCACACTAAAACTACATACCATAATTAGTGGGGTTGTCAATCAATGAAATGAATCAGTGGATGTGAAATTGATCGTGTGCTCCCATGGGAACCAAACCGGTAAAGTAAATTCATATAAAAAGTAGCAGAACAACAGTACAATGGTGTATATATTGACACAGAATGTCCCATGAGAAATATGGAAGGCTGCCCACCGTTTGATTATAGTTATACTCTCAGTTGTGCAAGAAACGATCTGAAATCGTGAAAAACTTAAAGACGGGGAGATAAATTAATGCCTTGTTCTCTGAATTCATCCTGATTAGTTTATCCAGTGTGAAAACAAATCAGCCTTGCCCGTTATTTGGCTATTTTGAGGACCGTAACGTGAAAACAATAACGAAAATCATACCTTATCTTTGTAAAGACAAAAAACAAAATAGTCTAAATTCCGGTTTTGTAACGTAATCTACATGAACAGTATCATGCAGATTTTACGGTTTTTGAGTGGGAAGCAGTCTTGCCTATGAAAGGCTGAATTGATTTCACAAAGCGACAAAAGTAGGTTCTGATTGGCCATGTGCAGGGACGTAAAACCACACCAGGCTTGTAAGACATCGGGGCTTCTTCACTGGTTGTAAACCTCGCAGATGCTGCTAATTTACTCTCTCTTATTCAGAATAAAGGCGTTGAGCTACTCCCGGGATTCGTATTGTTTCGTAGCTTGAAAAATGGTTCGGAGACAGAAGTCCGCGTGATTCAAAAGGTGTATTGCACCGGGAGTGCACGCGCACATTTCAGCACTCTGGACAGCACACGGCGCCGCAGAGGCGGTGCGTGGATTCAACCGGTGGCTTTCAGCAGAGCAGGAGAGTGAAAGGAGTGTTTCAATAAGTGTTATATAAAAACTCCTCGTACTCCACATGTGGGATAGGTTGCTTTCTTTCTGGATCAGTTGGACTTGGAATTTTTTGGGGCTATCCAATAAAGTACGGCGTTGGAAGGCGTGCCGCGCTGGGTGAGTGGTTCACTCCAGAAACAGTGCCGATCAGCGAGGGATAGGTGCCAACGAGAGACCGACCATTTATAAGGATGCTGGTGGGAAATGCCTGGAGACAGAGATGACGAGATTTGTCAAAAAGCACTCGAACTCCTATCAGATCTTTGCTCGAAGGGGGAAGTGCAGAACGAAAACTGTCTGGATTTTATCTACTATTTCCGAGATCTCGCCAGGCCACGATATTCAGATTCAGGTGAGCCATAATTTGCTTTCTTTCAGCGGCGGAGCTGAGCAGGAGGCAACGGGCATGTTACTTCTTTCCAATCGGCTAAAACACTCAGGTGGCCTGAGCTTTCGTGTTAGAGCGCTTTCTCGATCATAGCAGATATTTAATAAATAAATTTCATTTTCTTTCTGTCCCGTTTTTGACCCAAAATTCACTTTGAATGTATTGGAAGCTCTTGCTTTTCTAATTCATCTTTAATTTATATGATTTTAAATTTGGGATTTACCAGAATTAAATTATCTAGCTAGAGGTTAATTCCCGACGTGGTTTCACGTAGTTACTTATACATCAGATAATAGGATTTATGTTCCTCTCTTTGATGGTTGAGTAAGCATGCATGCGGTCTAACTGCCTTTGTGGGTCACAGTTCTGAAAGGCTGCTACTTATTTAAAAGTTTAATTTCCTCTCTGACCTTAAAGTCGCAGCCTTCGAAGAATAAAGTGTTTACCTTGTGAAAATGGCAAGAAATAATGACCATGATTATGTTAAATCACTAAGGCTTTGAAGCAATCAAACCTCACCTGTCTTCACTGGTTGAGTGCGCATGCGCACAAAAGCAATTCATAGATGGTGCTGGGCACAATTCCTGCAGTCCTCCACAAACCTATTTTCTTTCCATTAGTTTGGATGATGATTAATAATTATACGAAACTCTGCCTTTTTAGGGCGTTCTACACTTGCTGTGGCTGTGTTTTTCCCCTCAATAATTTTCTTCCTCAATGTCTTTGCCTGATTAAATCTCCTCATCCTCCTATTCCTTAATTTAGGATTTTTTTTTTGTTTTCATTGCACTGACATCTTAAAAAAGATAGACAAGGAGGTTATCGATCATGATGCACATGATGCCCAGTTTCAATTTTACATTAGCTGGCAGATTTAATCCAGTATGATTCTTTCTCCTTAACAGAAGAACAAACCCGGTGGATTAGAAATAAAGGTTAGATTATCGACAGATCTCTGACTGCCCTGGACTAGGAAGATTCATTCTTTGTGCAGGCCTGCATGTAAGCCCTTTTTAACAAATTATCTAGGCTTTGAACATATTGTTGACTTGGCAGTGGTGAATCACATATTTAGGATAATTTATCAGACACATGTAGCACAATTAAGCTATGTTAAGTGCTAAAAAGGATAAATGATCGTTATTCAGATTCAGCCTTGATATTTTAGCTTTTAGCACCAGTACTTCCACAACACAAATGAAAAGGGTGCCTTCATGGGTTAGAAGTGGCTGTTTACTGCACAAAATCAGCTTGTGCTTCTGTTGAAGCAGTTCCTCCATTGTCATCTTTATCAGTTTGAGAATTGTTACGTTCCATCACTGGTTCTGTGTGCCAACAGTTACTCTCAAATGGACAGACAGACAGTTGTCTTCAGGCTCTGGGCTTTTGGATGTCTGGAGCTTCCCTACTTTAGATATGAAGGGAAAGTGCATGAAGAAAGTTACTAAGTGGTTGTGAGCAAAGGTACTAGGTATAAGTAGGGAAAAAGTGGAATCTTGCACAGCCTTATACAAAAATAGACCAATGTAACATAGCATTCAATGCCTGAACAAAGAAAAAACACTTGTATCATAAAAGGTTGAGCAGCTTGCTCAGTCGGAGAGAACTTTTTGATAGACTCTAAAAGTGCTGTTACACTGTTTTCTATCCTGTCACATATTCTGGCTTAACTTTGTGTACGTCTAAATGTGAGGAAATTAAGGAGTCATCGTGGAACATCAAGTTCTTCCAAATCCTTGATGTATTTATGGTGCTTTCACTACACTCCTGTTCTGATGGTGTTTTTACACTGAAAACAGGATGGAATTCATTGTGCTATGCCAAGACATGATCACAATACTTGCAATACTTTCACTGTCTCACCGCCTCATTTCATTATTTCTTTTTCATATCAATGGCTCAGCTGAATATCTGAATAAAGTTACAGTTTTCCGAAAGGATCTGAGGTGTATCATGTGTCACGTTAGATGGCCAATGAAAAAATGGATTGTACAATTTTTTCTGAACCACCTTCTTTAGACTGAGACAGATCTCTCCAAATTACCAGTAAGTTGAGAGCTTTGCTTTTCGGCTCAGTTCTCTCTTCACCACAGCGGATCAGCACAGCGTCCCCATTACTGCGGCAGCCGCACCGATCCATCTGGAATGATTTTTATCCAACATAAATTGACAAGCGTTGACCGTCATTCAAACAAAACACTTTAAGCACACTAAACAACAATGAATTTACTATTTGTACTTTTAAGACTTCAGAATGCTATCTGCATGGGTGACAAGTTTGTTTTGACTACATCTGAAGCTCTTTAAGGACGTTTTGAAATGGCCATTCACATCTGAGGTGTTGATGTACACTACACAAAGAAACAAAGGTGTTAATAATAAATGGTTAAATGATTCCTTCATTGGGTATGCATCAGAATTAATCCCTTAGAAATTGCTTGGCGTAGTGTTAGCTTTTAGGACAATATTCATTGTCACTCTTGGTTTCATACAAGTGTAACTGTTTAGCTCAGCAAAAGGAATGCAAAAGTTAGAAACAAAAAGTTATTTTATATCAAATGAAAAAAAAGTGTTTGGGCTGTGTGGGTAATGTTTTGTTCCTGAAGTTCTTTGCTAGTAATCTTGCAACTTTATGTTGACAACCATATGAAACACAACAATATAATCCTACTCACCATGAAAGTATTTTAAAGGCTACGTGTCTAAACTAGACATTGCCAGTAGTTATGTATGGGTAAAAAGTAGCCTTGAAAGCAACTAGCTCAAATTTAAACAGCTTCCTCACTGGTTTAATTTTTTTCAGGAAATCTGACAACAGCTGATTGCAGATTTTTATTTACTGGAGGAAACATCAAACTTAAGCATTTTTGGGAGAAAAATCAGCTGCAAATATTGAAAATCTTCAAACATTAGAAGACTAAATCCACAGATGCTACACTAAAAGCAGACAATAACTGCAGTATTTATCAAACAAATATGCCCTGCTGTCATCTTTTTCAAATTGGCATTGATTTTATCTTGAACATTAACAAACTGACTGTATTTCAAATCAAAAAGGAGAAATATTGTATCTTCTTTTGCCTTCGGGATCTAGTTTTCAGTGAAGTTAGTATTGTAGATTCTTAGATTCTAAACGTAGAGCTAGGGATGGCCAAAATAGGTTGTCTTCTAAACCCCAGCAAATTTATAACAGTTCTTGCTTCTTTTTAAGCAGCATATAAACTGCTGCTGTTTATAATTCTTTAATATTTGTAGTTAACCATGGGCCAACATGTCTTAGATCTTTAAAACTAAGCTCCTGTAAATATGAACACCAAGCAGCAGGTAAGACCCGGAGGGCAACCATTTAAATTTCAAGATGCTATCCCTGGATATTAGCTTTTAAGTGATTACTGGAAAATCAAGTAGTTCTGCTTATTATGCATTGAGAAAACAGCATCTCAGAGCTAGACGTTGCACATAGCTTTTTCAGCAGTTGCTCACCTCCTACACTATTGCACCTTTGAAGGTCTTGCGCTCTAAATTTGGCCCACCTGCTTCATTGTGATGCTGTCTCTGAGCCTCCCCAGATGTCTGTGGATATCTCTTTACAAGCCAGTTCCTTGACATTCTGCCAAGCTGGGCTCATTGTCCTAAAATTGCAAATGCCTCAGTTTCTCCCTAATCACACTTGCTCTGGTGTTCACAGAATCTCACAGCACAGAAAGGACAGTTGGTCTAAGTTCCTTGCTAACTCTAATGACTGTGCCTACACACAGACTCAGTAATGCACTAAGCAAAGCTGGGGTATATGAAGGAAGGCTTTCCTGAGCTACAAAAAATATAAAAAGTAAACAACTACTTTTGGTAAGTACGTTTTTTCTAAGAATTGCATTAAGAAGTTTTATCTCAGTGAGTTTAATTGCTGATGTCATAACAGTTTCGCTTTTTACTCTTTGAAAAAAAAAGTCTGTCTTTGATTAATGGGTCCCAACAAAAATATTGCTCAAATTAATTAAGTAGGATAAAATTTTTGTAGTATTTGTTGATCCTAATTAGCAACACAGTAAACAGGAAAAAAAAAAAAAACGTGACCAATTTAAATATTCAGAACTGTCTAAAATAAACAAATATAAAAGGATAAAATCTTAAAATTTTGGGTATGGTTCACTGCTTTTAATCTTCCTATAATAACCTCCATTAGAGGACATTATAGGAAAGCCCATAATCTGCAATTGCATACAATGAGTTCTTGTTACAAAACTTTATTTGCACCTTCCATGGATGGGAGTGTGCAGTTTTAAAATTCCCGTTTAAAGTTTTCCTTCTTTATTGACAAAACAATAATGGATTTTGGAAGAAAGGTATAATCAGCTATAAAATATGTAATGAAAGTAAAACATAACTGCGTTTCCTTTTTAGAAGTTGTGACAAAGGGTTCAGAATTCCTAAAGATTAAACTATGTTATTTTTTACTTTGATTATATATTTTATAGCTGACTTTGCATGCTATTTATCCTGTTTTGTCGTTTAGTTTGTAAAAAATGCCTAAATATTAGCTTTACACCAAACAACCTGTCATGCTTCATCTGAGTAAAGATGATTGTTGGTTTTTAACAATAATCATTATTTTCAGTTTTTACTCAAATAAACGTGTCAACTTGTCCAAAATCTTCTTTCAACTAATTAATCACAACATAAATAATGAATTCCTTCTGTATCTCAAGGTGGAAGCAACTGTTTAAAGCATTTCCATCCATCAACTATACCCGCTTCTCCTCACAGGGTCACAGTAGGGCTGGTGCTTATTTCCAGCAGTCATTAGGCAAGATGCATAATTCCATGCAGAAAAATTCAGGCCGGGGTTCAAACCCAGGAACTTCTTACTGAAAGGCAACAATGCTACCTACTGCACCACTGTGCAGGCCAAAAAGCAAATCTTTTAATCTATTTGTAAATGCTAATCAGCATCATCCTTAAACAGAAAAAAACACAACCAATCTTAATATTCACCATTATCTCAAACTAAAAAATAGGTTAACTAGTAATAGACTCATTCATTCATTAGAAGATAAAACAAAAAGTGAAGTGCACAATTGAGTAAAAGGCCTATGTTGTCCTAAAGTCGATTTTGCTTAAAAAAATGCAAACTACTAATATTACAATGACAGGGTTAGAATAGGATACGATGGAATAGGACCGCTCTGCTCATTAAGATGTCTAATAGGGTATTTTTCAAAAATCAATGCAAGTCTCCCTCTGAGCAGATACTGTATAGACAGATTTTTTATATACTTTTTTATATACTGGACAAAATACTGGACAAAATTCTATCTTTGCTCTGTTACAAAAGGCAACTAATGGCACATTGCACTATCAGCATAAGAACGGGAAATAAGTGTGCATCACTGACACCACATAACCAAAAATAAAAATGGTCAGGTGGATTTAGCAGTTCCTGCAGTTATTACAAAACACTGTGCAAGAGGTTGAAGTTTGAGAAGACAGTTAGGTGGTTGGGATTTATGATGTTTAGAGTGATTCAGTACACATACAGAGACGGTGTTAAACAGGTTACTAGCTGCTTTCAAGGAGCTCAGTCCAAAGCTGAGGCAGACATGGGTGACCAGCGCTTCAATAAATTCACAAGGGACACTTGAAAGTGGTGGGCCAGTGTCTAAAGTAAGTAAAATTTTTGCCTGTGTGTCTCTTGGGACAAAAACTAATCAAATGTGCCAGAAAAATAGAAAGGTACACAAAAGGGGAGACATTTACATCAAATTCAAGAACATGTCAGTGTGAAGTGGCTATGGGAGACATATAATTGTACTGACTTGATAGAGGTTGCTGTACTGTATGCAAAATACAGCACTGAAATGACAGGAAGAACACCAGATAGGCTTACCTAAAAAGTAGCTGAAGAAGGAATCACTGGAATAGGTATTTTACTGCTGATGAAATTATGAAAAACATAGAAGAAGGGATGAAAACTAAATTAAAAGTGTAGTGAGTGAAATAATTTCTTTTAGAAGAATTATCACCTATAGTTAAAAAAGCAATAATGATGAAATTTTAAGATTGGTATACTTTATCTGTGCATTTTAGTGAAATCAACCCACTGTCGTTGTGACTGCCAGTTTAATACTCAATTCAATTCAGTTAAACAATACAGTGCCAATTCACAACAAATATCAAAGCTGCATTCCAATTTGATATTAAACAATACAGTCAAGTTCAGTTTATTATTCAAATTGTTAAAAAAAACATTCTCCATCTAAGGAAACCCAGCTGTTTGCTTTGAATCACTGACTTGCAGCTATCAGTATTCCTGGAAGAACATGTAGGAAAAGTAGACATTGGATTTCACCAAGTTGTCAACTTTGCAGCAATCCTTCATACAGGTAGTGGCAGGAAAACTCTCCTTAACCAGGAAGAAACCTCCAGCAGAACCTGGCAGTGTGAGCAGCGATGTGTCGTGTTCGACTGTGGGTTGGAGAAAACAGAGCATACACACAAAAAACAACACAGAGGCACTGATCCAGGAGTCCTTTCTATGTTAAAGAAAGACATTCAAACTAAATAATCATTACAGTCTGTTGGCATTCTTCCAGAGCAGAAAACAACAATAAAGTGCCTTATTTCTCCTACGTTTGCAGCTTTGGGGGTTTACACAGAAAAAAAAAACACTTGAAGGAATTATGGCAGTTCATGTTATCTACATATCTGACAGACCATTCCTATAACTAGGAATTACTTGACCTTAGATGAGGAAATCAAGTCAAGCAAATGCCAGTTTCTTATTTCTAGCAAAATAATGTTTTTATAGCTGTCAGATTCAGGGCTGTCATATAAAGGCTGATGCTTTCAGCTGCAAGTTTTTTCAGACTTCCTGCCACACTAACTCCAGGATAAGAGCTCTTTCTTTGCTTGATAAAACTAGAACTGCTCCTTGAGCAAAAATCTCTACCTCAGTTTGTATAAAAGAAAGAACCTGAGTTAACCTGACAAATTCAACTGCTACCATGGAAAGGATGAATTGTAGATTGGGTTCAGGTGATAAATTGGTAAATTTGTACACTGGACTCTCCACAGAAACATAGCAATAAGGACAACTGAAATGTAAGCACACCCAAAATGTCTGGGGCTATTTTATAAATAGGATTTGTTGTTTATCAAGGTAAATTCTAACTCAGGGATTTCAGTATCAGAAAGCCGATTCACTTCTTACCTGGCTTTATCACCATGGTAACAGTTGTAGTTTTCTCACCACACTGTACACTCACATGTATAAAAAATGTAACAAAGTGTAGCAGCTGCTATCTGGTGCTCAGTATATTTATTTTAACAGGCTACAACCCAGCATACAACCTTTTTGAAATAAATGTCAACCAGAAGATATATAGATATGCAGTGTATTATTACATTATCGCATGTTGCACAGTGCAAGAAAAATACATTGGGTGAATAGGTAAAAAAGAAAATACTTTTCAGAGCTAAAAAGCAGATCTTTATTTTCTGAAATTTGATGTTTAATCTATAGCTTTCTTTCAAGAAAATATCTAGTATTTTTAACATGAAAAGTACTAATACTATAGAAAATGTTTAAATTCATATTTGCAGTTGTTTGAGTTTAAACATGTGCAATACTAGTGACTTGTTTTAAAGAAATGTGAATTGTTCGCAGTTTTCTTGCTAAGTTTACTGTTATACATAAACACTGCTTCATCCCTTGAGTTTTAAAGAACTTTCACATGACGTAGGCCAGATTTAAGTGGCTTAACAGAGGAAAGAAATTCAGTGAAAATGTTCATATTGCATTTAACATCACTGAACTAAAAATAAATAAAATAAAGATAATGTCTAAGATAAACTCTTTAGTCACTATTTCCTATTTAGCATGTTAAAGTATATGATGTGTGTAATTTGTAAACAAAAACTATATTTAAACTATATTTATTTAATTAAATAAAGATAATGTTTGTATTAAGAGCATATAACATTCCTATTTTTCTCCTTTTTTTGTTCGTTGATAGCAATGGTGTAGCTTTAGCATGAAATACAATTACAAGTAAAAAAAAAAAAACACAATCTAATTCTGATTTTCCTTCACTTTTTTTATCTTCTTAGATATATCGGTGAGTCTACTATCACTAGTGGTTACTGCCTGTGGCTTGGCCCTATTTGGGGTTTCCCTCTTTGTCTCTTGGAAACTCTGCTGGATACCATGGAGGGAGCGAGGACTTTCACCCACAACAAAGGAGGCCCAAGGGCACATAAACCCCACCATGAGCCCTCTGCCCTCACTGCCTGCACCCAAACAGCCGGTTTACACTGCCGTAGATCCTCCAATGCACAACCGCCGTAAGTCATCACACTCTTCTGTTGCCAAAGAGCCTACCCCTGTTGCCTCTGTTGTGTCGGTGGAGGCTCCTATGACTCCTATGTCACCCACACCTGTGGTGATGGCCACAGCAGAGGCAGCAATGAAGATAAGCCACACATCCCCAGACATACCACTGGATGCTCAAAGTAAAACCCGGGAAAATGGAAGTCACACTAACCCTCGAATGCAGAGGCAGACCACAGAACCCGCACCGGGTGGTTGCTCTGTCTCAGAAATGGGGTCAGTATTGGTTTTCTTCTTATTTATATCAATCTTACTTGCTGAAGATTATGTTTGATGCAATTAGGATTTGTTAATTAGTTGATTTTTTTATCCACAGCCAAGGTTCCATTCGCAGACATATGAACCTCTCTAACCCAGACTTCAATGTGGCACAATTCCAAAGACAAGATTCCCTGACTGGAATGGGTCTGGGCCTTGGCCGCCTCAAACCCGAGCTGTACAAGCAGCGCTCACTTGAGGGGGACGAAGGCAGTCGTAGAGGTGGGGGCTGTGGGCGCCTCCATTTTATTCTTAAATTTGACTGTGATTTGGAACAATTAATAGTTAAAATCCACAAAGCAGAGGACCTCCCTGCCAAGGATTTCTCTGGTACCTCTGATCCCTATGTTAAGATCTACCTGCTGCCTGATCGGAAGACCAAACACCAGACCAAGGTGCACCGCAAGACGCTAAATCCTGTGTTTGATGAGGTTTTCCTGTTCCCTGTGTTCTACTCTGAGCTTCCTACACGTAAGCTGCATTTCAGCGTCTACGACTTCGACCGCTTTTCACGGCATGATATCATTGGTCAAGTGGTGGTAGACAATTTCCTGGATCTGGCAGATTTTCCCAGGGAGACAAAACTCTGCAGAGAAATCCAGTACGTTTCCTCGGTAAGTCAGCACTACGGTTCAGATTTCAGTTACTCATTTGTGTAATGGTTTTTAGAAATGATAAGTAACGAAAGAAGATATGGTTTTATAGTTCAAGCAAACAAAGTTTTTTTTTCACAGTATTTTTCTTTTGTTTTAAAGCAGTTTAATTATTGCTACTTTAAACACTTGTGCTCTAATGCTCTTAATAGTTTGAAGTAGCACTTTTGGCTTAAAGCTTTAAAGGGGATTGTATAATGGTCAAGTTCAGTCGTCCTTGTAACCAACAGACAAGAAAAATAATTGAAAGGATAAAAAACAGCGCAAACTGTACCCTTTAGATACATAGCTAACATAATTCTTTCTAATGTTCATAGTTGCCAGACATATGACTCATTTTGGTCTGTCTGCAGCTATTTCTCTAAGTTCAGTGAGTTCTGCTGGAACAAGGCCCCTTCAACAACTATAAATTAATTTGCTTTTGACTTTTGAAAGATCAACAGCAATCAGAAGGATTTGGCACATCAGGTTACTTGTTGTAGTAGTACATGTGTCTATTTTAGAGGGAAACAAAACTATAATGTGAGGTTACTTTTAGGATCACAGCTGTTTAATAGGTGTGATAAATTTTATTTTGTTTATTTTTTTATTCGTGATGCATCTAGATAAAGAAGATCATACTAAAAATCATTACTGTAGTTTTGTGGATCATTTAGTTTTTAGGTTAGTAGATGAGAATCTGTCTATGTGTGTAAGTCAGTCTATGTCCAATGATGTATGTCTTAAACTACTTCCCTTGGGCCCTTTGGAGTCATTTTCCTCAGTTTGTGATATTTTTATGCACTTTGACCATGTTAACATGTTGCCTCAATGGACATTATTGCAAAGAGAACTGATGTTCAGCAGATTCTGATAGATTGAATAGCTACAACCAAATTCCCGTTTTTTTTTGCTGTGCTGCTAATCAAGGATGACATTTATCTGCAAGCTGATTTTTCATTTTTGATAAATTACAGTAAAATTTAGGCTTAAAAGTTGCATACCTTTAACTTTGCCTTTGTAAGATGTGTTTTTTTATCTGCAAGGGTCTGGTCTATATAGAATATTTTATAATGATCTCATGCTACAGACATCAGGAAATGGGTCAAAGCACACTCCTTGATGTTCACAAATCTCAGATCAGTCATATATAATATATATTTCCCTACATTAATACCGAAATTGAGTTTATTTGAAAGTTGTCGATACTAGACAACAGATCAGTGACAGTCAGTATCTATCAAAGAAGTTGAGCTTCTGTACTTTATTGTAGACAAATTGGGGAGATTTCGATCTTTAGATGATCTAAGATTCTAAGAGGAGTCAAAGCAGCCAAATGCTTGTTTGTATTAAATGAACAATCAGTTATACAACTTTCTTTTTTATAACCACACCCTGGCCTTAGTCTCTTAGTCCCTGAATTGAAAAACTTGGAAGGACTTAAGGGCTCCAGGTGGCAGCTTTAACATCACCGCCTCACAGTAAGAAGGTCTCAGTTTAAATGCTGGCAGTAAAGACTTTGGGAGTTTACACATTCTCAATGTCAACAGCCGGACTCTCTTCATGAACTCGGGCTCTACTTTGCTGGCTTTACAAAAACAATATTCTTAATTATGAGTGTGTATATGCATGAATGTCTGTTTTTTGTGTCTTTACGTTTGCAATGCAATGAACAGGAAACCTATTTTGTGTGAACCCCACCATATTAATATTTATGACTGGTAAGGGCTCCAGGAAGGAAAATAAGATTTGCAGTTTGTTGTTGAATAGATAGCCCTAAAAAAGACGTATCAGTTGATCATTGAATTGGTCATGAAAACACCACAAACAAAGGCCACACCCAAGGTTTAAAGCAAGAGATTTTTTCTGTGATGCAACTGTGTTATTCAGAGTATGCTATGTAACCCACAGCAGAACATAATTGCTCTAAATACCTGAAAGAATGAATAGTTTAAAACATGACCCCTAATTAAGATGGCTGGACAAATTGATGTTTACTCTTGCTTGCTGTGCCTCTACAGATTTCCTAGAAACAGCAAAATGGTAACAAATCATGAGGAATGACACAAATTGAGTTTGGTATGCCTCACAACTGTAGAGAAATTAGCATTTTGATTTTTATGGTTGTCATTATTAAAAGATTGAAGTATACACACCTACAGAGAAGAGCACCATATCACTGACTGAAATCGAGTAAAGCTGCAACTCGATGTCTTCCTGACGCTGAGTATGATGCTTACTTTATGAATTTAAGGTAAAGAGGAAGTGATCTACAGTGAAATACATTTTTGTCAATCATCACCTCATTTCACTAATAATGCACCTTTCATTATAACTTTACTTTGTTGATATGTCATAGGAAGTATATGTAAATCTCATTACCAGTTAATGGGATAATTTTGTTTCACTATTTATAACAACTAATGAGCTTCATCAATTTTCAGTTCGTTGAATTGCAGTAACCATGGGTTTTACAGCATCAACTGATATGTAACAAGATTGCAAAAGCATTTGATGCATTGCAGCATAAAGGACATGAAAACAGACAAGCAGAAGTTATGCTTTACTTCAATAAATGAATTACACTCATAACACTGACGGTTTTGGGGAACTCTTAAACAAATGTGCACAGTAATTTTCTCTTTAGCAAAAAGTTAAGTGAAAGTTTTGCAATCAAATATCAAACAAGCATAAAAATCAGGTTTGAGCTTAATAATCAATAAATACGGTAAATCAATAACGTTTTGGATGTATTATGTGTAAGAGACCAGGGACATGAAAGAGCAAATTGTGACAAATCAGCGGGGCAAAAGAGACATGGAAATTATCTTCTGTCAGTATGCTACCAGATGGAGACCTTAGAGGGATATTGACAAAGTATTGATATTTTTTGTACAAACTCCCAGCTTATGGTTGTTTTGTGGATCAATTGATACACTTGATTAATTCTTAGTCAATGTCCATTTCGAGCAGAAAGCAATGAGAAAGGTACATGATGAGAATCAGTGATTCACAGAATCCAACATCCTCCATTCTCACACTGTTCCTTCACACTCCAAGGCCAGATACAGCTCACAGGCTGTATGCCTTGTTCGAGCACAGACTGTAAGACATTCACAAACGCTTGTTCCCACAGAATTTGTACAGGCTTCCCTCAGATATAATCTCTGGGCAACAGTAAAATGGCAGAACATTTAGTAACTATTGCAGCACAGATGATTTGATATAAATGATGGAATTTTTATTAAGTCCAATTGCCAGCGGGAGGGACCATATTGCTTGTTTTGTTGCCAGATTCGGCTTGTTGAGCTCCACAGCAGAAGCAGATTGTATATTGATTGAAGAACATGTGTTATTTTTCTGATATTGAGAATGGCATTGGTAAAACAAACAATTACTATGCAATGCATTTACTGCTGAGGGGGATTTGTTTTTTGTTTCTTTGATGCATACTATTCCACAGACGGCAAATACAGGAAACATTTCTTTGTAATATTAAAAAGTCTCGGTATTTGTTTCCTAAGCTGTTCATAGAGCAGATTCTGAAATTGGCCGCCTCCTTTATGCATTTCGATGATGCATGTTGATGGTGGGACATGAAGAATTTACCATGCTATGTAAATAAATAAATAAATAACTCTTAGCTGTGTAGGATAATTGAATATTATTATAAATTTTTCATGCTAACTTACATAACTTTTTTGTGCCTTAAGAGGGTAACTAGCAAATATGTTTTTCCTTGCCTTTTAATCTTATACTCCAGCAGTTACTAATAAATAGTAATAATAGGTAAGAATATAGTTAATAATAATTTTGCTTGTACAGACATCGCATATAAAGTAATCTCAGCCATTGTATCCTACATATGAAATATTAATATTTGTTAAATATAAAAGCATAGTAAGACCCATTATATTAAACAGTAACACCTTTTCAGCGTCTTCAAGGGTATGACTGTGATTTTAAAGTGTAAACTAAATTGTACGACTGCTGTGATGGATCACACACATATGCACAGTCACATTCATTAAGTTAGAACATGCGTTCTGGTTCGGGGTTCAATAACAGTAGTAACCTCTCTGTTTTATTTGTGTTTTTTTTCTGACACAAGTGCAGAACCCTTCTTCCTCCATAGCTGCTAATATCCCTTAAGTGCCTTTCAGACAGGACGCGGTTTGCGCTGTGCTTGCCGCTGGGTTTAGAGCATTTGTGCTGCGTGCCGCTAAGCCTGTGAGGTCTGAGTGCTTCTGCAACCAAGATCTGACCTGACCCTTTGAAAAATGTGGTCATGTGGGCGTGTGACGTGGTAGTCTGGAAGGGGCGGGGTTGCTGGGAGGGGCTTGGAACCCGATCATAACTGCTTGCATTTCTAGTGTAATATTTGAAATTGCTGTTAAAATTTCACGTTGAATTAAATTTTCAGTAAATATAAAGATGTTAAACATGTTAAATTAGGTTTTAGGATAGTTCAGTGCAATTCTTCAGCATGCATCCAATGTGAGAAACTTAATTTTTCAATTGTTAATTGACCTGTGAACATATCTGTCACAAAGGAAGACTGATAAAAAACAACTTTGGAACATTACATCGGTCCTATACAAAACATTTTTAACATAGAAATGTGGGCTTAATGAAAAGTATGTTTGATACCTGTGGTTAAAGGTTGTTATTTTCAAAAGGTACTTTTAATCTGACAAACAAGCCTCATCAGAACGTACCGACAGGAGATAGCGGTTCTGAACACTACGAATGCAATACACCTTTTGGCCACTAGCGTAATTTTGGGGGCGCT
Source organism: Crenichthys baileyi (assembly GCA_036173005.1). NCBI lineage: Eukaryota > Metazoa > Chordata > Actinopteri > Cyprinodontiformes > Goodeidae > Crenichthys > Crenichthys baileyi. The sequence goes on along the minus strand of JAHHUM010002597.1, from coordinate 241,716 downwards.
GTTTCTTCCGCGAGCGACAGACAGCCAGCTTTCTGCAGAATCCATATTTCATCAAAAAATTACCAGGGCTGCTTCATTAGAAATGACCAAAATATTCTCAGTTAACTCTGTCTATATCTGCAATAATATGCATTTTTTATAATGTCCCTAGATGTAATGGGTTTCATAAAAAATGTGTTTGATTAACAGGCAGCGTTGCGTCTGATACTTGTGTGAGAAAAAAAACACCAATAAGAAGGGTGAATACACCTGGGATTCAGACCCTGAATCTGATGGATGGGAGGCAGATAGCTAATCCACTACACTAAACACAACCTATTACACCTGGAGGAAATGTTGACACATGTACTGAGTTCATGATTCCCATTGACAGTACTTTGACAGTACAGAGTTCCTTAAAAATTCATAGTTTGTCATACAAATTACCAAAATATTCTCATTTAAACCTGTGTATATCTACAATAATACATATTGTTTATAACGTGCCTAAATGTAATAGTCCTTGAACAAAAAAATAAAAAGGCTTTGTTAATACATTAACAACCTATAATGAACCGCATTTAAATATTTATTAAAAATCCATATTTCATCAAAAAATTCCCAAAATATTCTTAGATCTCTGTGACTATAGAAGAAACCATATAACTGTTTATTCAAGTGCCTAAATTATTTACCTTTTCAACCAAAAATTGTTAACTGTCAAATCTATAGTACTTAGCTAAATTAAAAAAATTATATAAAATATATGGTATTTCATAAAATTCCCTAAATATTCTCAGAAAACCATATTATATATGGAATTATATACATTGTTTGTCATGTCTCTAATTTTAATGATTGTTTTAAAAGAAATTGTTAATCATTTCAATGATATTAGTAATAATGACCAAAATTGAAAAATTCACGTAAAATCCATATATTGTCAGAAAAAAATATTCGCCAAGAACCTCGTTCATATGTAGAATAGGCCTGATTTTCTTCAGCTACCACACTTTAATGAGTTCATCAAAATGTATTTATAATCACCATTATTGATTAGCATTAGCATGGAGAGGGGAATCCTCCAAGCTTCTGCTGGCAACAACTTAATGCTCACCCTCTACCAATGATCCACATGGCCCTGTCTTTCAGTGTTTAACCCTTTCTCTCTCCTAGACATAGCTACTGACTGAGCTTTTACTGAAACTAACTCCATGTGCTCTCTTCAGACTCTAAACTTGAAAACTGGCTCAGAGTTTATCTGTTCCTTCTTTCTAGGTGAAACGACTAAAGGAGCTACATCCATTAACATTTACCTTTTCCTTCCCATAGAAAGTACTCCTGGATCAGTGCTTCTTTGTTCTCTTTGTGTCTCTGCTCTGTTCTCTCTAACCCCCAGTCGGTCGTGGCAGATGGCCGCTCACACTGAGCCTGGTTCTGCTGGAGGTTTCTTCCTGTTAAAAGGAAGTTTTTCCTCTCCACTGTTGCTACATGCATGCTCAGTATGAGGGATTGCTGCAAAGTCAACGCCAGTGACTGTCCACTGTCTCTACATGCTCATCCGGGAGGAGTGAATGCTGCAAGTCACTGACTGGATGTGAAGTGTCTTGAGACGACATGTGTTGTGAATTGGCATTATATAAATAAACTGAATTGAATTGAATATATCTTTATGAATTAACTGTACACAAGTGGGCAGTGCAAATTGAATAATTATTATTATGATTTATTGGGGATTATGGGCGTTGTCTACTTAAGTAGTATGCAAAATTGGCCCAACAGAACTTGAGATACAACTGCTAGCTTTATTACCAAACATTGTACACTGTAGTGACGTGCTTTGAGATAGAATAAGTTCTTTTCAGGATTATGCACTGAACATATCCTGAAGGTTTGGGCTCTCTAGGTACCACGAGTGATTTTTGGGGAATTTCTTTATAAGTTAAGGGTCGGTTGTACATTTTCGCACATAAGCCACGCCTACTTTGCCCAATCATTACCATATTGATAACATATTCTCTAGGTGGCATTCTGAAAAAATGTACCAAATTTTATAATAATCCATTCAGCAATTTTGGCTGTATAAATTGATCTTGCTTATAGCGCGCCCTAGGCTTAGATCCCTCTGAAAATGAGTACATACCTACAGTTTGACATTATGCACTACTGGTATGAAAATTATTTGTACATCTTAATCTATTTTCAAGTTGGGCCAAAAAAACTTTTTTTTTTTGCTGCGAAAAGTTTGATAACATGTAATTCGCAAACCAAAAAATAATTTTGAAATCCGTTCCATATGGTTTTGTCGGCTATGTCTGCAATCTTACCAGGCCCGGTTTTGCTTTGATTGGCCTTGCCCCTAAGGAGGAGTTAATGAAAATAGGTTTTGCATATTACGCAACATTGTTGGTAATTAGCATAACTCTATGATTTTTTTCAAAACTCACATGATTAAGAATGACTCAAAAAACATCCAGGAATTGAGATTTAGTCTCTGCAAGCAACAGTTTCAGAGATAAGTACAGAAACGCATTTTACGTTACAACAGCACCATCTAGTGGTGAAACCAAAACATTTTTTCATGTACCTAGGTAGCACAATTCTGCATATGATCTGTAATTTCTCCGACAAAATCTTTCAAATTCACTGAGTTCGAAGGTCAAATGTGAGATAGCATATAAGCCACGCCCACTTTTAAATCATGTTAAAAGTATGTCCTGAGGTCAAGGTCTTGAGCATATGGCATATTGTGTCCCGCTAACTCTGTAAATGGTATGTACAGAGTTTTATCTTGATTGAGCTCAAAATGTAGGAGGAGTTGTGGAAAATAGATTTTGCTTTTGTCGCGACGTAGCAAAAAAATCTATTAGGCGGAAGTGCGCGTGGCCAATTACAGAGTTATGCAGAATCATCCAAGGAATAAGGTGATATAAACCTTTGAAGTGTGGGACTTACGGTTTGGAAGTTATAAGCCCAAACTCGTTGTCATACGTAATAGCGCCCCCTAGTTGTTAGGGGGTCTGAATTTTAGCATCTGAGTGGCGGTTGCGATTCCTTACTAGGTTGCTATGTCAGTTTCTTTCCAGGATTTTCTGGTTTTTGCGCCTAACGACTTTTAGCGGAGAATAATAATAATAATAATAATAATAATAATAATGAAAAAACACAGCAAAAACAATAGGGTTCCCTGCTTTGCCTGCACCCTCGGGCTTGGAACCCTAAAAAAATATATATATTTCATAATTACCCCACTTATTTCATAAATTTGTATTACATCTATATTTGTAAACATAACATATGCATAACACCAGTTCATGTTGTTGCAGCAACTGAAAAACTCTAACTGAAACCTCTTAATCCCTGTGTTAAAATTGACCATTTTCTTCCTACACAGCACATTATTTCGGGTTTGAGGCTTCTCTTCTCCTTTCCTGAAACCAGAGGATTTCTGAGATTAGTTGGAAACCTTGTACTAAATTGAAGTTTAAAAGTTTAAAAGTTTTGTTGTCTACTGTTTAATTGAATTAAACAGTAAACATATTCCAAAATATTCAAATAGATTACACAATACCAAGTGAAGCACAATGTAGTGAAGTACTTTTACTTTGAAGAACATAAGTTGCCTTTGTCATGAAACTTGTGTAACATCCAGATAATAGGTTGTTGAAGGTATGACAAGTTTGTCTTGTTTTAAAATAAACCAAAGACATTTATGTGAAGCTGAATTTGAGAGACATCAGTGTGGCCATTATTATGAAACTAAACCTAACATGACCAGGTTGTTATGAACCATGATTAAACAGTGTTCCACAATCTTGGTTAATAAATCACAGGGACCCTTTCACAGGAGAAGAAGCACATGTCTGTTAGAGCTGCAGCAATAAGTTATAAAACAAACAAACTTGGAAACAGCTGGTAACTACTGGCACATGCTGGCAGAAACATTTAGCAGAAACCATACTTACTGTGAATTACATTACCACGTGAAGCAGTTATTTGTATAAAATACGGTAACTCAGAGGGGACATAATTATTCATTTATTCAAATGATCTCTATTTACTGACTCTCTATTTCACCTCCAATCACATCATATAAAGATTGTTCATGAGACTCAACTCCCAGACCTTGAGTCCGAGTCAAGTCTCAAATCTTTACAGTGAGAGGCTAAGTCAAAAACTTTGGTTTTTCTGAGTCACAGACTTGATTCTCCATATCCGGTTATGATGCATTATGTGACTACTTCTTCCCAGCTGTCATTCTGTTACTGCTCAGATAGTGACTTTGCTTCTCCAGGGTAAACTCAAAAGATGCAGACATATATGATGGTACAGACTGGATATACTTTAAAACTGCAGTTCAAACATTTTACATGATTCAGCTTTTAATCACAAATGGCAGTCCTGTATGCAGATCTATGTGCTCTGCCTTTCGTACACTGACATCTGGATGGATGGATGGATGGATGTCAAATACAGGTGTGTTTCAAATTGTTAAAAGACAGTTCTTAATTGAATTAATGAAACTCACACAGTGCATCCTTATATTCAGATTTTATATTTCTGAATTTAATAAAATCACATTTAATGTCTGGAGCACACATTTAAAATGTTAAATGGGCTGAACTTATATAAAATTAAACAATTACATCAATAACTCAGCAAGAGGTTGGAGTGTAGGAGTGGTGTTCACTGCACATTTTGTCTGCTTTTGCGGTTCTCACTTCTTGGTGGAGCTATTTTCAGTGTAGGTGATAATGAGCTGCATCTAAACAGAAGTCTGCATTCTGGCCGAAATATGGGAGGCTTTTATCTGAGCAAAGCATAGGACAGGACTCTAGTAGGAAAAAAAAAGGTGGGAAATCACTGTAAATAAAAGTCAGACACTACTGCTGTTCTACTACACCTTTGGCTAGTATGCGTAAATAAGTAACGTGAAGATTTAACTTGGGTGTTTCTGATGTCTTTTAGGATAACCTGGATCTTGGGGATTTGATGTTTTCCCTCTGCTACTTGCCCACAGCGGGCAGATTGACCATCACCATGATACAGGCTCGTAATCTTAAGGCCATGGATATAACTGGTGCATCCGGTAAGTGAAATTGTATACTGTCAATCCATTGAGAGGTCCACAGGTGTCCAACATAGAAACAACTTCTCACCATCCGTATTTCTGTCTCTTATAAAGATCCGTATGTGAAGGTTTCATTGATGTGTGAGGGTCGGAGACTAAAGAAGAGGAAGACATCGACGAAGAGGAACACCTTAAATCCAGTTTATAATGAGGCTATTGTCTTCGATGTTGTTCCAGAAAACATTGAGCAGATCAGCCTTTTAATAGCAGTGATGGACTATGATCGGTTCGGTTACTTTAAGTTACAACGTATACCATATGTGCATTAGTTACATGTCATTCACAATTACAACAGGATAAACAGAAAAAAACCTTTACTGAAAGCACTTTTAAAAGATGTGTAAACCATGATTTAAAGTTTGAATATTTTTAACACTCTTGGTTTCTTTTCTAAAAGCTTTCTCAATAAAAACCTAACATAACATTGACCTAGAATGCAGAGCGAGCTGAGATTACATTCTATCTTTCTCTCTTCCTCCTGCGCCTGTAGTGTTGGCCATAACGAGGTCATTGGTGTGTGTCGAGTTGGCAATGATGCAGACAGCCTTGGTCGAGAACACTGGAGTGAAATGCTCTCATATCCAAGGAAACCTGTCGCCCACTGGCATCCTCTTGTTGAGGTGAGTTGGCTTCTCTATAATGGATGTGACAGGTGTTCCCAGGCGTGGAGGACTGACCAGGATTCAATAGTAAACATTTCTTTTTCCGCAGTTGTTTGCCACTAACCATTTCAAAACTTTTACAAAGCTTGACCCTTCTTCCTAGTTCTTGAATTGTACTGTTGCTTCAACAGTACAATTTCTAACACATTCTCGACGTTCTTAGAATTTCTATTGATAGTTTGATAAATATTTTAAAACTACAGTATTGATTTATATATACAGTTGTAGACCACAATGTTTTAATCTCTAAATGCTGATGTTCATAATACTGTATTGTAACACTGTAAAGGCAAGCTAGTGGTTGTTTAATATTAAAAAAAGAACTTCTGAAGCAAATATTTGCTAAAAGAAAATCTGTGGCTTGTAAATGAAAAATAAATCATAATGTTGCCCCTTTTAAGGCATAAGGGAGTTTGTCAGCTCTCTCTGACATAGTACAATGATGTTGCTATGTTTATATTTAATTTTTATCAATTGTCAGAAGGCTTGAAAACTTCACATATATAAAAGATGGGAAATATAAAACAAGTACACCTTTAACCAGGTTTTTAATAGATAAGAAAAAACCTAAAAAAATCTTCTTTCCCATCCGGTTCATTAAAACCAAACATATCAGATGCAGCTAAAGGCACATGAGACCAAAGTGGAGAGAAAAATCTCAGCTTATTGGTAAAACTACCTCGTGGTCAAGCTTAATGGTGGAAAGTTGATGGTTTGAAGTCGTTCTGCAGTCTGTAGTAATTGTGTCAACAGTGCACTCATCTGAGCATATAAAGCAGTAGTATACTCGAACAGAGTAGAGGCTATCTCTGCCACAGCTGAAGCATCGTCATGTAGCAGTTCAATGATTCCCCAGGATACAATCAAATCTGCAACAGAATGTATGAAAAAGTATAGAACAGGTGTTGTAATGACACAGTCAAAAATACTCACATGATTTTGCACTTTTGGTTGCATTTTTTTTCCGGCCACGTAATTTAAACAAATATTAAAATAAAAAAGTGTTGCCCCCCCAAAATAAATATTTTCTGTAAAAGAAAAATAAACTCTTAGAAGGTATAGAGAATAAAAAGATTCTATGGCGAGAGCCTGATGAGCTAGGAAGAGCGAACAAATTATAATTGACAGCTTAATTCAGTTTACGCACTTAAATAATGTCTTGTGTATAGCTGAAAACATATGAAAGATTATCAACAAAAAATACTAAGACATCTTAGGAATCACAAACAGAGAACTAATGTATTTTGCAAGGCTCTCAGTAACTACTGTATTTTGAAATCTGTGTAGAAACTACACATTTATCCAAGTGATTTCAGCCAAAGTTTTATTTTTGTTTCCACAAATCACACATTCTCCCTTATGGTACACACAGAACATCACAAATCTTCATTTGGAACATCTCTAACGTACATAGTGTTGCACAGTTCTTTTATTCTAAAGGACAGAAGAGTGTGAAAATATTTTTCGGGGCACACAGTGAAAAGTAACTTCTCAGTAAGTTAGTGTGAGACCAGACTGTGTTAATCTTTCTCTTCTGCAGCTGCAGAGCTCAGCTCTGGTAAGGGACCTTCACAGTAACAGAATCAGAGTCTCACCCAGAGTCTCATAAGCATAACAAAATTACATAACATAACCATAGGTTCACAGTCCTAAGATTTATGGAAAGCAAAGTTCAACCCATGACATTGAGTGAGGTTTAAGCAAGAAACCGTTTTTTTTATCCCTTTTTTTGCAGATGGCAGTCAGTGTAGAAAGCCTTTTAAAAAATAATAAAGGCAAATGTTTTCTGTTATGTTTTACTGCTCCGTTCAGTTTCTGCTGGTGGCAAGTATGTTGTACAACTGCCGATAGGTTCAAAGATGAAAATGTGCATTTTAAATAAGTGTTTTGCTTTTTCTCAATGTCCATCTGCTTCTATGACTTGTTTGTGAGTTCCAATCTTATTTGCATTATTTATTTATTCATTTATGTTTTCTTTCTCTTCTGTTTATTACAGTACCAGGGGACTACAAGTAGTAGCCAGGGAGGATCTTGTAATTCCCTAAAAGCGCCTCCTTCTCCGTAGCCTTTGCAAAAATTTAAACACGACTGAGGATCAACCTGAAGCTCTTGCTGAGTGCTGTTGAGTGTTGTTCAGAAATGGTTTTAATAGAAAACAATGCAGGCATTTAATGACAACTGTGGAAGAGAGAAATGCAAACTGTCTCATGTTGCATGTAGAATGATCGCAAAGATGGATGTTTTGTTTTTTTATGATGTTTCATTAGAAAAACAGGTGTATGCAGACATTTTAGGTCTGTGCAATTCCTGCGTTTTTACAGATAATACTGTTATTATTTATTTTTACATAGTCTTGGTACTTGTTTTAACTAAGTGAGTCTGTATTTGCAAGATGTACTTAAAACCAGTTGAACTGCCGTATGTTTTTCTTTTGTTTTATCTGGTATTGAAATGGTGCATGAGGTCATGGTTTGGTGGGATATCTTCTCCTAGTTTGTTTGGTTCTGTTTCTATTTTTACATTGCAATGTGTTGTTCTGTCTGTTGGTGTGAAGTAAAAATTAATTTACAAGCAAAGTATGTGTAAGCAAAATATGTTGAATGTTAGAAATAAATAGTGACCTTCAAAAATGACTGCTGTTTTTCCCTGTTCAGTTATGCATCTGCAAATATGGTCATGTTCAATAAATTAGATTATTATTGAAAAGTTACATTATTTTAGTAACTCTATTTACAAAGGGAAAGCCATCATGTAGACTATTACAAACAGACACTTAAGATTTGAATATTACATCAGACCAATGAAAGACACTTCTAAAGACAGAAGTCTGGGCTTAATGAAAATTCTGTTTAATACCTGCCTAAAGGTTGTTACTTTTAATCTGACAAATAAGCCTCACATATTCTATTTTATTGAATATGACTGCATATTTCAGGAAATGTATTGACATAATGTGCTTTGAATATACAGGGGTTGGACAATGAAACTGAAACACCTGGTTTTAGACCACAATAATTTATTAGTATGGTGTAGGGCCTCCTTTTGCGGCCAATACAGCGTCAATTCGTCTTGGGAATGACATACAAGTCCTGCACAGTGGTCAGAGGGATTTTAAGCCATTCTTCTTGCAGGATAGTGGCCAGGTCACTACGTGATACTGGTGGAGGAAAACGTTTCCTGACTCGCTCCTCCAAAACACCCCAAAGTGGCTCAATAATATTTAGATCTGGTGACTGTGCAGGCCATGGGAGATGTTCAACTTCACTTTCATGTTCATCAAACCATTCTTTCACCAGTCTTGCTGTGTGTATTGGTGCATTGTCATCCTGATACACGGCACCGCCTTCAGGATACAATGTTTGAACCATTGGATGCACATGGTCCTCAAGAATGGTTCGGTAGTCCTTGGCAGTGACGCGCCCATCTAGCACAAGTATTGGGCCAAGGCCCAAACCATCACTGATCCACCCCCATGCTTCACTCTGGTCATGCAACAGTCTGGGTGGTACGTTTCTTTGGGGCTTCTCCACACCGTAACTCTCCTGGATGTGGGGAAAACAGTAAAGGTGGAGTCATCAGAGAACATTACATGTTTTACATTGTCCACAGCCCAAGATTTGCGCTCCTTGCACCATTGAAACCGGCGTTTGGCATTGGCATGAGTGACCAAAGGTTTGGCTATAGCAGCCCGGCCGTGTATATTGACCCTGTGGAGCTCCCGACGGACAGTTCTGGTGGAAACAGGAGAGTTGAGGTGCACATTTAATTCTGCCGTGATTTGGGCAGCCGTGGTTTTATGTTTTTTGGATTCAATCCGGGTTAGAACCCAAACATCCCTTTCAGACAGCTTCCTCTTGCGTCCACAGTTAATCCTGTTGGATGTGGTTCGTCCTTCTTTGTGGTATGCTGACATTACCCTGGATACCGTGGCTCTTGATACATCACAAAGACTTGCTGTCTTGGTCACAGATGCGCCAGCATGACGTGCACCAACAATTTGTCCTCTTTTGAACTCTGGTATGTCACCCATAATGTTGTGTGCATTTCAATATTTTGAGCAAAATTGTGCTGTTACCCTGCTAATTGAACCTTCACACTCTGCTCTTACTAGTGCAATGTGCAATCAATGAAGACTGGCTACCAGGCTGGTCCAATTTAGCCATGAAACCTCCCACACTAAAATGGCAGGTGTTTCAGTTTCATTGTCCAACCCCTGTATATAGCCATGTTGTTAAAATCAGTTAAATGCAAAACTCCTAAAATGAGAATCCATGCAACACAAAACAATAACGCTTTTTTTTAAAAATGTATTTATGGCAGCAGTGCAAAGACTCATCATGTGTCATTCAGAGGCAAGGTGAAATGTTGAGGAATTTCAAAATTGTACCTACCAACAAAACAAAACATTACTAATCTAAATGTTTTACCTTTGATACAGAACATTGAAGATAAATATCTTGATTTATATGGGATATTTTAAAGTTTAAGATCAGACTATGTAAAAGTACATGTATTTATACAAATGCAGGGCAGCTCAGAAAATGTGTTTGTGCAAGAAGATAACTACTCTCCCAGTCATATTGTTGAACTTGGATGAAATTATTACAAAACCCTTTCATATTTTTTATGTGGATTTGAAAAAGCCAACTTTGAAAAACTTTAGAAAATTACAAACTTTGAAATACATTGTTTATAACTTGCTTCTGTTATGGTCCTAACTTTATATGTTGGCGGAAGCAGTTTTCTTTCATGACAAGTGGAAATTGCTATAACATTTTCTGGAGTGGAAAGGACATGTTCATCTCTTTTTTTATGCAAAAATCATTACCATCAGGCTAAATTAGAAGCAATAAAGCATGCAAGCAGTTATATTTTCAAGGCTAAAAGGAACATGTTTAACGGTTCCTTCATCAAAATAATATCACCATACACAGGGAACAACATAATTTTATGCTTTCAAGCAGTGTTACAAGCTGGTATAAATGTTGAAAAGCTTTGAGAGACATACATTTGTATTAGTAATTTAAAGCTGAATAAAATATTTTAAAAGCAATTAACTACTTGCCAAATGCCTACAAATAATATAAATATTATTAGGAAAATAAATATTATCGATAAAGAAATTAAAAATGCAAAACACAAAAAAGTCTATTCATTGGTTGGAAATCATCAACTTAAAAGGTCAAAATATTCTCTCTGATTAAGGACAAACAGACTTTGAGAAAGAAAGAAATCTTATTGCAGCCCATGTCCATACCATCAATGCTACAATATCCTGTGGAGGAGTTGTCTGGTTTTGATGTAATTTGCCAAAACTGTGAAAGGAATGTAAATGATTTGATCTGAAAGTAGGTGGTACATGTAGAACAGGCAAAAGAGGACATAAGAGGTGATATTACAAGTACAGCTGTCCAAACGTCAGTCGCAGTACCTGGGCTGTGTCTGTGGGGGTGCCTAACTCAACCTTCTAATGAGTGAGAGGTGGTAAGAACAAAAAACTATTAGGGATTTTGGAGAGGAAAAAGATTTAGAAGTAAGCTCCCTTAACAACATGTTTGGAATTCCTCTTCCAAAACTGGATTCATATGAAATCTTGCGTAGATTTTCCAACAAAATTGTTGGAAAATTATTTAAAGATTGGAAAAATATTTGAAACCAATAAAATTACTAACATATTATTACTGGAACTTTTAACGTAAAATATAATCAAAAGGTTTCACCCATGAACAATAAATGGAGTATCATAATTATAGGCTGTAAGCTAACAGAGGAAAATGTACAGTTTCAAGGAATAAAAAAAAAAAAAAGAAATTAGCTTTCATAACCTTGAATTCCTATTGTAGAAGCAAGCAATAAACAAAAAAAGGTCATGACTAGGAAAAGTTATCATATGGATAAGAAATAATTGACATATGGAAAATAAATAATGCTATTTTCATTAATTAGACAGTAATTATATCACACCACATTAAAGGTTATTAGGACTAGACTATTTACTTCAAGCAAAGCTTACTGTCTTGGTCAAAATTAGAATGGTTGTTGCCAATTACAGGGAAACATTTTAGACAAATTCAAAAGTTATACGTTCACCCTTAATTTGGCCCAACCTATAAATAGATATATGCATCGACATTGGTCTAGGATCCTTACAGTGGCTTGTAAAATTGTAAGAACAAGAAAATGGGACCAGAGAAGCCATCTAGTCTGGACCATCTGACAGATTGTTGAAGACATTTATGTGACTGAAACACTGACACATAATTATGCTATATAAAACCTAGATAGAACAGAACCAGTGGACATAAAAAAAAAAAAACACATCCCAAGTAACAGAAAATAGAGAGATACAGGCCCTAAGACATTTCTTACTCCTGTTCATGTAGATTTACAACAAATACGTTTACATTTTTTTATCCAAGATATATTCTGTTGATTGCAACTATTAATGGCAGTCATTCGTTGTTACAGATGAATAATTCAGAACTCTCTGTGTAACTATCACAGCCTTCAAACTTATGACCAAGTAGTGAACAGCTGTGATGCTTTCTACTTAGTCTGCTGCTGATTATAACATACCATGTGACTGTATCGTGACGGGGTGTCATCTGAACAAGCAAAAAAAGAGGGAGAGAGTTGGTCACTGCAGACAGAGGTGAGTGGGTTGCTTGTTAAGGCCTTGTTAGTGGGCACTGTGTATGAGACATTTCTACTGCACTGTACTACAATGATTCAGCCAAGTGCTTGGAGGAAAAAGGGAGATCTTTTTCCTGAACAACTTACCTGGTAATATAATTATCCAGCTGCCATCTGGCATATACAGCCAAAGATTGTTAGTGTTAAAAAGCTTAGGAATTGTAATTGTGAATAGCTACATTGACAGAAAATAAACCAGTTTAAGACAAAAGTAATTTAAAAAGGACCTTTAATAAGAAATGAATAAGAATAATTATTGGTTTGACATGAAAACACTGTGAAACTTTAACCTGGTAAAAAAAATAAGTGGGATTCAAACTGTCATTTTTAGTCAATCTACTTGTTTTCCTGCAATCCGGTAAATAAAAAAAAATAAGCTCCTCAGTGGAACAGTGCTAGAATGCTTAACCTACATATATACACTGCTAATCCAGATCTTAAGACTGGGGGAAAGTTACAAGTATTCAGGTGCTCTGCTCAATCACAACTAGGTTTTAGGCCTGCGGGATTTTTGAAAATATTTAAAATGACTACGTTCAACCTTTGCCATCACAATATGAGAGGTCTTGCTTGTGCATCTCAACAATCCAGCCATGCTCTGAGACAAAAAGCATTTTGCCTAGCGTTATGACAGTTTTAGGCTTTTAAGAAAATGGCATGAAGGAAATATTTATGTGCAGATTAAATTTTTTAAGGCAAGGGGTCAAATCTTTGGTCAGCCTGTTTGACTTAAATTGAGTTTTCAATACTTTGCCTACTTTGTTTTTTGTCTGTCGAACCTATTTCTTCGTTTAGCATTGTTTTTGCATGACCATGATCCATCATAGAAAAATGGGAACACCGAGCCTTCACAATGAGTGATTTTTATAGAAAAGTGAAAATAGGACCACACTGTTTCATGTATTTGAAATGTTTTTGTCTTTGTTTGATCAGTCCAGATACACAACAGTGGTAAAGAGAAAGTTCTCACACTTTTAATTCTTGGGTGTATTTAATCTATTTTTCACAAACTTTTTTTATTTTGGCTGCATCATTGCTATACAAATGCTGTTGATTGTTTTAAAACCTGATGAAGAACAAATCATTTGCATGTTAAAATTCTAGAAGTGACAGAGAGTGTACTTTCTATTTAGCATAACTACACATTTAAACTGCCTTGATATATTCATATGATATTTTGTAGGTGAACTAGATCTGATTAGATTACTGCCATGTAACCATATTTATTTAGGGATAATTATAGAATGATCATTACAGGTGCTCTATAACTTTCTTTTTAGATTGAATAAACTATGACTGCCTAATTATTGTGTTATGAGCGCCCCTTGCTGGTAAAACAAAGAAACTGCACACTTTAGAAAATAACCACAGTTGCAATTCACATTGTTTTGTTTTTGTACAGCTAATGCATTAAACTTGTAATGCTTCTGTAATCCTCCTGTCCCATATTACATGCTTAGTTTTATACTTGAGCTGAGAAACAATATGGATGTGAAGAAATTAAGGTGGCATTCAGCTAAGAAATATAAGTAACATTGGTAGCTGAGGATGGAAAATACAGAGTCATTTCAATCTTTGAAGATGCAAACCCTGTGGGAGCTGAGAGACTGAGGTCGCAATCTCGACCCCAGTCACAGAACTGAAAGAGGAAGCAAGCAAGCATTAGCTGAAGGCTTGGTAGAGGACAGATTTTAATCGAGAACAATTCAATCGAAATACTGGTAAATTATTTGAATAAAGACACCGTAATGAAGACTTTGTTGCTGATGCTTTATGGCTTGTTTCTGAAAGAACAACAAAACAGTACTCATTTTGTTTATATACATTTGGACTGAAAAATGAGATTCAGTTACTAACTTTGAGCAGAGATAATTGCATAATAATTACATTAAAACATATTAAATGAAAGTTCCTAAAGCAATAGTAGATATAATCTCTTTTGATGTGAGAGATCAGTAGGTGGCTATAAGAGTATGAGCAAATTTACCTTTTGTGTTAATGAAGCAAGCACTAAAAACAGTGTTTTAAAGGAAATTAATGATGATCCGACATAATTAACCAAGCCACAGTTTAGCAGTAATGCCAATAAATATTTTACCACATGATTACCAAGAAGAGTATACATATTTTTGACATGCCATTTGTAATCAAATTTAAAAGCCTGTCTCATTTTCTACGACAAACTTTTTGCTTGAATGAAAATAATATTACATAGAAATCTGTTCAGTGTTTATCTTTTCAGATTTCATTAAGAAACAAAAAAAAAACTTTAGAGGAAATAAATCTAAAATACAAAGCTGCAACAACCTTGCTGAATGAATGCAAACTCCTAAATGAACACTTTTGTTGAAAACCTTTTGATTTAGTTTCAGCATTTAGTCTTCAGTTCACACCCAGAGTTGGGTAGTAACTAGTTACATTTACTGAGTCACATTTACTTAAGTAACTCCTTGAAAGAAGAAAGTACTTTGCAGAGTATTTTTACTGCCCCATACTTTTTAGTTTTACTTAAATAATATTATCTTTTGGTAACCCTACTCTTTCTTGAGTACTTCACTAAATGAAGAACAAGCAGGTTTCAACCAAAATGCACCAGACAAAACATAATTTGTGTTAAAGTGAGACTTATTGTATTTACACTTGCTTTATTGTTGTAATATACTTTTCTACTTGCTGCGCCACCTAGAGGTAAGGTGAATATTCAGTAAATAGAAGAAATTGTCACAGCACAGACTTTGACCGCTATAACACACACCCCCCCCCCCCCACACACACAACCACAGTGATCTCCTGATGACTGTACATGACACTCCCATTTGTAACAAATACATTCTGAAGATCAAGTCCTAAATGTTTATTAATGCATGTTGCTGGTTCATAAAATTAATAGACTGCTATTTCTTTGCTGATAGTAAATGCTAAATATTGAATGTGTTAAGGAATGATGGCACATCTGTTTTAATACTATTTCCAATTGCAAATGTTGGGTTGAGAATGTTTTGGCTACTGACATTAACTGTTAAATTTTGGTATTACTGCTACTGCTACTGCTTATGCTGACTGCCAAGTTACATACATTTTACCATATCTTCAGCAAGTTGTTAACTGCCATTTTATTTTATATACATTGAAATTGGTTTTCTCTTTTTTACACTAATAGCGCTTTTCCACTGAAAAAGAACTATCCTTCTTAAACCAGTTCAGTTCAGCTGCCTTTGAACTAACTTTGGTGTTTTGTTAAGTGCCGATGCGTGTTTTTTACCAGATGCGGGAATCAAGCATTAGTCATCAACCGAGGGCATTACAGAACACGAGGGGAAAGCAAGACAGCGGGGCATGCTGAGCTGTGTAGTGTTCTTTCTAATATCAAAAGCGAAAAAGAAAGCATCCATAAACTACAGTTTTCTGTTGTCTGCAGCTTTGACCCGTGGACGGGTGCTGTTGCAGTTTGAGCAGAAAAACCAGAGTTTGCGCCTTGGAACCTCTTTTCGGCGGTGGAAACACTGGTTCGGAATTACGTTCGGGAACCGGAACGGGGTCCGAACTATGTTGGTGGAAAAGGGGTACAAGTACTTTGATTTTACAAAAAGGGGGAATTTTGTGCTCATTATGTTTCCTGCAAGTGGAGAAGCGATTGCACAGATATTAAGAGAGAAGAAGAAAGAATAATTCTTGTGTAACTAGCACTTATTTTGAGTTTGAGAGTTAAATCTTACTTTCAAGATTATTCCAACAACAATCTGATTCTAAAAGAGTCAGCAGACCTGGAACATCATCTTTTATTCTGCTATAATCATCGTTGCAGGGACATCTTTTTTCACTATCGACATATTACAATGCCGCAGATAAAATATTTATTACTTTTCTTCACGCAGTTTCCTTAGGTGTTTCCTAAGAACATTTTTACATATTAGTATAAATTTTTTTGTGTTCATTGTGTTGCCAGCAGGCAGCGATAGTACAGAGAAGTGATTGCACAGATATGCAAGAAAGAATAAAGAAGAGGAAGAAATTTCTGCTACTGTTTTACCTTACAAGAAGTCTAGCTGGTAAATTGTCCTGTTGCAACTTAAAACATAACAAATTTGTAAAATCATCAGTTGCTAAATGATTGAAGTAAATAACTTCCCACCTGTATCTATAGAGTTAATTTCTTATTAAAAATGTGAACCTGTCTGCGGCCCATGTGGCTGTCCCGACCACAGTGACCTGTGCTACTTGTCTTCCCCCTCTCTTTACCCCATTTACTGTCAACCTAATTTCAAAGAAAAATGACAAAATTAAGGCCACTAGTGCTGCAAAACACTAGTGAGTTCTTTTCTCACCACCCTGGACATGCTGTTTTGGGAAATAAACTACACATTCAAGATTTTGTCAGTTTTAGTAGATGGATAACTTTTAAAAACTGCTCTTTTATTGTTATTAAAATAGTAAACATGATTCTATCATTTAAAATGTGGTTATAATTTGACAGAAATCAAATTCATATAACGGACTCAGTTGACTTTCGTTGTGAATTGTCACTATATAATTAAACTAAACTGAACTGAATTGAAACACTAAATATGAGCTTGGGCTTTAAGTAGATGACAATCTTGACAACTGGTGACACTGGTCACAAAATGAGAGGAGAGTTTAAACCCAAAAACCACACTCAGTAGGTTATTTACTTTCAGAGTCACAAAAATGTCAGGATAGCTGTTAGAGCTTTGCTCAGAGTGGAAACAACTTGAACAAACTCTGTAGCCCTGCTCTCTTTTCCATCATTTCATCAACTACCACTCTGCTTTCACAAGTCAATGAATTTCTATCTGTGCTGCTCTAAGAGTAAGTTTTCATGGAAGCACATGCCAGCCACATGTTGGAAGCTGCCTTGGAGCAAACGGATGACATTATAGCTGGTAAGAATTTCTGTTTCATCATCAAAGTCTCAGGAGACTGCCCAGTTTTTAATTTTAGGCTTTCATAAGACTGGTTGCAACCAAAAGATTTTTCTGATGGCCACTTTACATATGCATTTCATGGTAAACCTTTCCTCATCATTTTAAACTATCAGATATACAAAAAGGTACTTTTAGAATGTTTTGCACTAATCCATGTTTTGTTTTTCTCAGTCACTGATTTAACTCAAACTTCTGTTATTTTTTGTACAATTCTCACAAAAGATTGTTAGCTTAAACATGCTTCTAACGTCTAGTTTTTTCTAACATTGGTAAAACACTTTCAGCACCACTCATTCTGTAACCACAGCGGTGTTGTAGCATGGGATTATGACTCTAAGATCTATAAACAGAGGATAAAACCTTTCCATTCTCATATTTAGTGACAAATTAAGCAACCAAAAAAGGCTAATGATCAAACACAGATAATTTGAATTCCAATACATGATGTTAACATTATGCATTTGCCCAGATTTTAAAATGATGTCCTGATTATGTTAATGTACCGTGTGGTTTCACTTCAAAAGGCACACATGAAAAGTACTTTCTGCTATTTAAACAGTATTAACTACAACTACAAGTGAACATCTAATTTGTGGATTTAAAAAGCCACACCCAGTGCTTGATACTATTTACATCCTACGTGCAATACTGGGTCATTATAGTGCCCACAAGAGGGCATAGCTGAAAATTATTTTCCTTTTCTTGCCATTTCCAACTCCTCCTTTTTATTTGTTGTGAACTCAGGATAGTTGCCAAAATGCCAGGTGGAAACAATCACACCATTTGAGGTACTTGCAAATTCCTGTAACTGGATTTAATTTATTGGATTATCAAGGCAAAACGTGTGGTATTTTTAGTGATCCTACCCAGTTACAAGGTAACAAATATTCAGACAGTGCCTACAGTTGCCCTTCCTCACATTGTGGGACCTGTTTTTGAGGCTCTTCAGCTGATGGAGGCCCTCAGGGTTGACTGGTGGGCCAGAGGAGAGAAAAAAGTAGAGCTCTCTTAGCAAACAAATGTTTAACGACACTGCAAATCTTATAATAAATTGGCTATATGGAGGAGAGATAAGTATGGTTTTATTCACAGTAGCATTTTTGCATGAGGTAGTTATAGAATATAGAATATAATAACTTTATGAGAAATAGGCAAATTTTGTGCGCACACAATTTGCTGTCTAATATATGTTAAAAGGTTTTATCATAGAAGTCAAAGGTTTGCTGCCAAAGATTACTTATAGGTTCAGAATTTGTACTTTTTGCCTGACTTGTTGGTCTTTGATCCTGTTAAGCAACATCTGGGGGGCTGGTTTCTTGTCTGCTATGAAGTGAGCCGGAAGGAGAATATATAGCAAATGGTAGTGGTAATGAGATCCAGAGCTTTTTTTTTACAGTGAAAGTAGTTTTATTCCCTTCTCATTTTCTCTATCTTATTCATTCCTTATTTTCCTTGACATATCTAGTTTTTTAAGTGGTTCAAGTAAGGCACTTAAAGTATTTGCATTTGTTTATATTTGATAATGTAAACATAATACTCATTTCCACTCTTCTCCACTGCCTTCTCCCCTTCTGTGTAGCCTTTACTGACTTCTTGCCTCGCACCACATCTGAGAAGCATATGTTAGAGAAAAAAAAAGTTTCCTCTCCTATAGTCCCATTTAGAAAGCCCCACATAACTCATCTTACTCAAGGGGTGTTGTGAGAACAGCCTCAGGAGAGGCAAAGAAAGGTTTAGGACCTTGCATGCAGCTAAAATGCAAAAGATTGCAGCTAGAAATCAAGAACCTTGAGAATGCATAAAGGAAAGAAAAGAGGGCAATTGAAAGTAGATATAAAAAAAAATAAAAGAGGGTGTGGGGGATGGGGGAATTGGGGGAGAGTCCAGCCAATTGGCATGGTTTGACTTTTTCAGTTCAGCTCTAAAAGTCTGAGGCAGCCTGGGCTCCAAACCACACAGACCTAGATCCTTCCTGTGAGCTCCACAGCTGCAGCATAGGGTTCTAGTAAAAGAAGGAGAGCAGGCAGTGTAGTTTAAAGCATTGTTTTAATTGTTTGTGTTGGTGCTTTATAGCATATATATAGAAATATGTATTTATACAGATATATAAATATATATACTCAGTTCTGTTAGACATTAAAAGTAAGAGCTCAACTACAATGGGTCTGCAGGATGGAGTATCATATTGATTTCTACAAACATTTTTCCTGGCTCAGAAAGGTAAGATAGTCGCTACTTCTATGTCTACGCTTTGTACCATCATATGCACCAAAGTTTCATTACCTTTTTTTTGCAAATCAGGTTTTTTTTTCTGCTATTCCAGTATACTAACAGTTTCCATAGTCAGTATTTTAGTGGGCTAAAGTCTTGCTTTAAACATGAAGTGTTTAATAGTAATTTTCTGTTTTCATAACAATTATTGATGATGAGAAAGATTAATCTAAAAGCATATTTTTAGTTGACATGCTACACTTTTTATTTTCAGGTAGTTGTCTTGAAGTTTTGTGTTGTTTTCTCTTTCTGGATTTCTAAAATTATTGATAACTTAATTAAATAAGGGAAGTACACAAAGTTTTAGATAATTCACCTTAAGCTATAAAATATCTTTGGAGAAACGTCTGCAATTTCGTTGTATATGAGAATCATTCTATTGGCTTCCATTGAGTTTTAGTTTTCAGTGCTACTTAGATTAGTATAACGTTACTATTAATAACATACATTAAGCTAACAACCTGAATTACAAAACTAGTTTTCAGAATTACAGCTCAGCCAAATTATCTCAATTTAAGGAAAATGCAACAAGTATTTTGACTCATAATAATATAGAAATATCTTGAAGAAGCAAATCAGCTACAAAACACAAAAAAAATCCAAAAATTATGAATCTTGATGTGGTGTTCTTTGTAACAGGTTAAAAGTTAAGAAGAATCAAATATTTCATGACACCATTAGCAGTCTGTAGACGGGTTTTTTTCAAACCAAGCATACCAGGTGTACATTTTGGATTTTTTATGCATGCCTTTTACTTAATTTTGTGGTTGAGTGTTGGACAGTTGTTTACTGTACATCCAAAAATATTGTCCTTGTTTCACTTTTATAGCAGAACAAGGGCTGGAGTTCAAACTGATTCACTTTTTTACAGAAGGTAACAGTGTAAATGTTTCAAGCTGTACTATACTATACAGCTGTACTGTAATATAAACTCACCCAGTCATCTACAAATCCTTTGAGAAGGACCCTGATTACTTGATCGGCAACGTACCTGTTTACTGTGACATGCCAGCCAATTAACCAAATCAGCCTGTTTCTTATGACTAAACGACCTGACTCTCTAACACCCCTGCCCTAAACCACAAACACACAAAATGCTCACATTCACATTCCCCATGTAGAGCCAAAAAAACTCAGCCATATTTCTTTTGCGAAGTCTGCTGCATTTTTCTCATAACTGTGCCAATTAAAATGATCAATCAAAAAAACATATTTACAAATTAAATTAAAAACTAGTTTTAACAGCTACCATTAATCTTATAGGGTTAAGAAAAATAGTACCTTTACTAATTATTTGATTTTCAGGCAGAGACCGTGATGGCTCAAGAGGGTCTTTGGTGTCTTCTGAATGTACCGTAAAGTGCTTACCTTTAGCCTAGACTATTAGAGGAAAGTCCTCTCACCCAATTACCTTTGGAGATTGGACAATGGATGGATGGATGGATGGATGGATGGATGGATGGATGGATGGGATGGATGGATGGATGGACTATGACACATTTTACATGTATGTATAGTACTAGATTTAATTCTGGACTTGATCTTAGCCACTCCAAAGTCTTTTTTCTCTGAGAGACTTTGATTTGCTGAAATTCTAAAGCCTTAGAAAAAGCTTTGTAACATTTCCCAACTGCTAGATTTTAATAACTTTACTTCCTATCTGTTCTTCAACTTCTTTAGTTTGAGGCACAATGCAATTTGAGATCGTTTGGCCTACTTTATATTACCTTAAGCTACCACTTCAGTGATTTCTTTATTGTAAAGGTCCTACTCGTCTCATCGTCTTCCACTTCATCCAGGACCGGGTCGTGGGGGCAGCAGGCTCAGGATAGACACCCAGACTTCCCTCTCCCCAGACATCTCCTCCAGCTCCTCCGGGGGGAGCCCAAGGGGGGACATAGTCCCTCCAGCATGTCCTCCCGAGGGAGGCGTCCAGAAGGCATCCGGTGTAGATACCCGAGCCACCTCAACTGGCTCCTCTCGATGTGGAGGAGCAGCGGTTCTACTCCGAGCTCCTCCCGGATGGCCAAGCTCCTCAACCTATCTCTAAGGGAGTGCCCGGCCACCCATATGGAGGAAGCTCATTTCAGCCGCTTGGTTCTGGGATCTCATTCTTTCGGTCATGACCCACAGATCATGGCCATAGGTAAGGGTAGGAACGCAGACCGACTGGTAAATCGAGAGCTTCGCTTTTTGGCTCAGCTCTCTCTTCACCACAAAGGACCAGCACAGCGTCCCCATTACTGCGACAGCCGCACCAATCCGTCTGTTGATCTCCTGCTCCATTCTCCCATGACTTTCGAACAAGACCTCAAGATACTTGAACTCCTCCACTTGAGGCAGGAACTCCCCTCCAAACTGAAGAGGGCAAGCCACCCTTTTCCGGTCGAGAACCATGGCCTCAGACTTGAACGAACTGATCTTCATCCCAGCCGCTTCACACTCGGCTGCGAACTGCCCCAGTGCATGCTGTAGGCCTTGGCTAGAGGGGGCCAGCAGGACCACGTCATATGCAAAAAGACGAGACAAAATCCACTGGTCCCCAAACCAGACCCCTCTGGCCCTTGGCTTCCACCAGGAAATGCATGACGGCAGGATTGAGGAGATCCTTGAAGTACTCCTTCCACCACCTGATAATGTCCCCAGTCAAGGTCAGCAGCTCCCCACCCCCCACTGTAAACAGTGTCGGCTAAGCACTGGTTCCCCATAATGAGGCGGCGGAGGGTTTGCCAGAACTACTTCGAGGCCTCACCGAACTCCTCCCAGGCCCGAGTTTTTGCATCTGCCACACTCCAGGCTGTGGCACGCTTGGCCTCATGTTACCTGTCAGCCGCCTCAGGAGTCCCACAAGCCAACCACAGCTGATAGGACTCCTTCTTCAGCTTGACAGCATCCTTTACTGCCGGTGTCCACCACCGGGTTCGGGGATTGTGCTGCAACAAGCAACGTAGACCGTACGGCCACAGATACAGACAGCAGCATCGACAATAGACTGCGAGAACATGGTCCACTCGGACTCTATGTCTCCAACCTCCCTCGGAATCTGGTCAAAGCTCTCCCGGAGGTGGGAGTTGAATACATCCCTGGCCAAGGGCTCCGCCAGATGTTCCCAGCAGACCCTCACTGTATTCTTGGGCCTTCCAAGTCTGTCTGGCTTTCTCCTCTTCCAGTGGATCCAACTCACCTGCAGGTGGTGATCAGTGGACAGCTCAGCCCCTCTCTTCACCCGAGTGTCCAAAACATGTGGCCGAAGGTCTGAAGACACGAAAACAAAGTCAATCATCAACCTCCTGCCTAGGGTGTCCTGGTGCCAAGTGTACTGATGAACACCCTTGAACATGGTGTTCATTATGGACAATCTGTGACTAGCACAGAAGTCTAATAATGAAACACCACTCGGATTCAGATCGGGGACGCCATTCCTCCCAGTCTCTCCAGGTGTCACTGTCGTTGCCCACGTGGGTGTTGAAGTCCCCCAGCAGAATAACGGAGTCCCTGGGAGGGGCACAGAATGCAGCACCCCCGACAGGGATGCCAAGAAGGCCGGGTACTCCGCACTACTGCTCGGCCTGTTGGCCGAAACGACAGTGCCAGCAACCCGGCCACCAGACGCTCTCCAACGAGTCCCGACCCTAGGCCTGGCTCCGGGGTGGCCTCGATTCTGTGATCCTCATGATGGCGTCTTGAACTGCTCTTTGTCTGACATGTCACCCAGAGCCAGTTTAACATGGGAGACCCTACCAGGGGCATTTAAGCCCCAGACAACGTAGTCTCTAGGATCATTCGAGCAATCAAACCCCTCCACCACGTTAAGGTGGCGGTTCAAGGAGGGGATGATTTAAAACTGTAATTTAAAAATATATTTTGTGTTTACTAAGATTTGTCTGTCTGATATTAAATTTAATTTTATGACCTCAAACATTTAAGTGGGACTAGAAAAAAAAAATACAGAAGAAATGTGTAATAGTGCAAATATGTCCTCAAAGCACTGCAATAATATATATTCTCCCTCTTTAAAAAAAGAAAAAAAATTATAAAATAAATAAAATTAGAGGAAAGTTAGGATTTTGAAAATGTACTCAAAATGAAACCTGTGTTTCAGAAGAAACATACAAACTGCTCAAAGTATGGGCCTGCAACTCACCTACCAGCACAGTTTTTTATAGTTCAGTTCCATACTTAGTTTTGAATACCCTTAAAAACAATAACAAACTTGCCAAATCTTTTCAAAATGTTTTACATAGTCATAAAAAGGAAATGTTTTAGCTGCTTTGAATTTAATTTTTATAGTCTATTCAAACACCACATTGCTGAAACATTGGACTTTTACATTCTTAAGAAGGTATGTTGCAATGCTCTACAGCAGGTTTTAGTTCCAGGCATTTTACCAACAATGTCTGAATGGAAGTTCTGTGAAAAATTTGAGTCAGTTCAATTAAATTTTATTTCAAACAATAGTTAGGACGTTTGGGTTGCATTTACATTTCTTAAATTTCAGTGATTGTGAGATATCACTGACTACACAGGCAACACTGACCTAAGCCAGTGCTCACCTTCTAAACTTTATAACTGGTATAAAATGTGGTACACAACTTTTAATGCTGGATTAGGATTTGTAAACCTCTTACTGCTTCTACACAGTTCTGGCACTATAAGAGGTTTAAGGGTTTTGCATCTTAAGGCTGGAAATAAAATAAAAGATCCGCTCATAAAGTGATTTATGTAGTGAATATACAAAGTTTAATCAATGATCTGTATTCAACAGGAAAACCTCAGCTCTAACAACAACACTGAGTCCCACCAGGAGCGGTTATCACGTCTGGAGGGAGACAAAGAATCACTGATTCTGCAGGTGGGACACTGTTGCGCTGGTCTTGGGAAATGCAAAGAAAGATAAATGAGATTGATAAGAAATACAAAAAGCCTTCCAACACAGTTTCTTACCTGGGCATCTAATTATAGAGTGAAACATGTAGGAACTGATTCTAAACTTTGATTATGTCTCAAAGTAGACATAAACAAAAGAGACGTGTTGTAAATGTTTTGTAAGTTTCTGTTCCACTGCCCAGGTGAAGCAACAGTCATAAAGTAGGTTTGGTGGTATTATGACACCAAAATCTCTTGTTTTGACGGATGTGTTTATTTTATACCTGTAGGTGTGTTTAGCAGTCGGGGCTGCTGAGCAAGTGCTTTGTAGACAGGCTTAGGCTCGCACCATTATGTGGCGTGTTGCATGTAGGTGTGTTTGTGTGTCAGCGTAAGTTTAGAGCAGATGCCTTTTATCTTTCATTAGGCCTCATAGAAAGAAAGACAAAAAATCTTTAGAAATGTAAATTCACTGCTTCTTGTTAGTATAATGTTAAATCAAAGCTCAGCAGTTTCATCTCTATTTCAGTCTGTCAGCATCAAGCACAACATAACTGGCAAATTATTACTTGCTTTTATGTGGCTGTGGACTCTATGTAAATAAATACATTCAGCACAAAAAGTAAGGAAATGTTTTTTGGGTTGATTATTTCTTTGTGGTAATGTTGCTGATTGGAAATAAACCTTTCCAGGTGGTTGGGAAACATGTTAATTTTTCTTTTAACAGTGGCATATTTGTTGAGCAGCCAAGTTGAATATGTGGGTTTCACCCATGAAATACACAATCCTCTTTGCCAGTATTGAACAACTGTGATAGCAATGTGATGGAATGGGGTGGCACCTCCCTTACTGGAAAAAAAGGCTGGTCATCATCTAAGGCGACCAGTGGAAATCCCATATCTCCATTGTTAGAAACCAAACTCTATCCTCAAAAAGGTCAGTGCCTGTCCACATAGTGTGGGGTTTTCAGAGGCTACCTACAGAAATTGGGGGTGAATAAAATAGAATGGGCTCCCTGAGGTGCCAACGTCAACCCCACTGAACACTTGTCAAATGCTGGTTGAAGAATATCATCTAACAGTAATGTGTGTCCAAGCTGTTGACCAGCATAAAGAGGAGGTGATAAGCTGTTGTTGTTGTGTATAGTTCCCCCACATCCTATCAAGGCCATTGTTTGTGAAATCAAAAACAAAGAAATTTGGAAATACCAAGATGTCTTGTCTTCAAACTTCAGTCACACAATTCAATACATTTTATTGAGTGTTGTTTTTTAATTGCATTGGGAGACCTATTTGAGGTTCATATCCCTTTTCATAGTCTCCGATCATCTGGTCAGACACTGTTAGTAATGCCACAGCCTTGGTAAAATCAGAGACATATATTGTAAAGTAATGACCCCTAAGTTATGAAATGTGTTACCTCTTTCTTTGCGTGGCCATGATTCTGTTGAATCTTTTAGGAAGCAGCTAAATACTTTTTCTTTAGTTTTTTAATTTGTTAGGGCTTGTTTTTATAACCAGCTTTTGAAAGATGTGTTTCTTGTGTCATTTTTGTTCACTTCAGCAGTGTTTGCTTCTGTTTAGTATGTTTTAGCTTTATCATGAGAAAATGGTACATAAAAAATTCACTCACCTAAAAAAGAGTCAGTCAGGGTAAGCTGTTGGCATTGGCAGAGAGCATTTGGAAAGTTTTTCATGGGCTAAACCCACATACTAAACTCTGCTGCTCAACACACAAATGCATTTTCCATAGAAAGGGTGCACCATTTAAAGGGAAGTAAACAGTGTTTCCAACAGTATATGTACTGCCAAAAAAAAGCATTGTTACAATGAGTTAACAGAAATTGCCCTATTCTTTTGTGCTAAGTCTATTTACCTGCATGTGTTGCTGACATTACTGTAATTAACTTTTTGCATAATATTTAATAGATGTGAAAATTCCAAGAAACTAAACACCAGTGTTTAAATAAACATAGCAGATACTAATGAGAAGGACATCTGCTATGGAAAGGTATTCTAAAGAGAATGCATCGAGTTGTGCTGCGACTCTGCAGTCTATGCTCTAAAGATATGTTAGTTTCTATTTTATCTTTTGATAAATTCACACAGGTGAGTGTGCTGACAGACCAGGTGGAGGCTCAAGGGGTGAAGATCTACAATTTGGAGAGTTCTTTGGTGGAGCATAAACACAAACTTAATTGCACAGAGGAGATGCTACAACAGGTAGTTGTTTCAACTGACTTTGAATTATGCTGATTTGTTCAACTAAATTCTCAGAAACAATTGAGCTGTGTGAAACTGGACTAAAGTCAGGAAAGCATGATGTTTATTATAACAGTAATTCAGCAAACATGTTCCATCTAAAAAACTATGAAAGGGCACCAAGAAGTCCATCTCTTTTACATATTTGACCTCTTCTGCAAGTTCATGTGTTTCTCATAAGCTGTAACCCAGGATCAGAGCTACTTCCTCTTTAGAAATTCCTTACTCGGATTCAAGTGATGGTGGCCGTAGATTACCTTAACAACAAAAATATGTAGGACTCTCCGACTTTTTCCCGGACAGTTTCTCACTCTGGGTGCCTGTCTGGTTTATGCAGGGCCAAACTCGTCTGTCTGGTCAGGAGATTAACTGCGCAGCAAGCCACTCCTCTAACTGGTAACAGCCAAGACTGCTCACATGCAGGCTTCTGAAGAGAAAGAGAGAGACAGAAAAGGACAACAGAGGGAGGGAGAAGGGAACAAACGAGGAGGGGAGAAACAGCTGTAAAAAGGTGGAGAGATGGGAGGGAAAAAGAGCAGAGTGGTGCTCCTGTAAGAGTTGCATGTGCTTTGTTGGCATTCGGTTGTTTGCTTTAGATTTGAAAAAGTTTGTTAGAAGCCACTTGATGGACTGGATGTGTGAAACCTTATCCTATTCGAACTTCGACACACTGTTTGTATGAGGGGAATACTGACAGATACTGGATAAACCAGGTATTCATTTTCTTTCTTATGTTGCAACTCTTGCAAAATCTCCATTTCAGCTTAAAGCAAAAACAAAAACTGATTCAGAAACGGATTTATCACCTTTTCCCTTTCATTCAATGCTAATTCAAGTTTGCACATTTTTAAAGGGGCAGCCGGTTTCTTGGAGAGGTGGTCATTATGAGGCTTTGGACCTGAGCCGTAAATCTCTTCTTAGTGACAGAATTAACATTTTCCATGTGCTCGCTAGAAGAAGCCCAGATATTTTCAAAAAGCCAGCATTTAAAATGTTTATGTCCATGCTCAGTTCTGGACATTCAGCATCTGCCTGATATGAACCAAATTAGAAATACATCTGCCCTTATGGTCTGGTTTAACTCTGATGGCTGACAGCCTTTCAGAAAGACATCACTAAGCTGTTAAACTGTAATTTCCCTCAGCATCAGGTTTGATAGGAGGTCATTCATACACAGAGGACAGGGAAATGCACCTGTCAAAGTTATTTTGACATGCTGTCAATGAATGTTTTGCATGCTTTTTCTTGGTCGCACCCCCTCCCACCTCTCTGCTATGTACTTTGAGAGAGCTGCGAAATGGACATTATAAATAGTGGTCATGGGTTGTGTATATTTAGCCACCCAAACAGCTTCAGAAACCAATGTGGTTTGTGTGGAGGCACTGTCATTACAGAGCTGGTAGCTTGCTGTGCCTCACACTTCATGTTGCCTTTGTAAAGCAAGTACTGTATATTGTACATAACTGAGGGGATAATGTACATGGTTGCATCTGTCTATGTTTTTTTTACACTCTTGATGTGTCGTTAATGACAGGAGCTCGTGCACAGGATGTCACTCGAGAAACAGAAGCTGAATCTTATGGGGGAGGTTTCTTATCTGAAACTGAAGCTAGCTGACATGGAGGGAAAGCAGGTACTTGGGGCCGAGAGGCAGCACAAAGCAGAGGTGAGACTTGTCACTGGGTCAGTTATGGCTAATTCCTGTAGTACATTATGTAGCTTGGCTTGGACTGGCTAATTTAAAAAAACTGTTCTGTAGAGCATAACTGCTTAATTCACAGTTCTTTTTTCATAGTTTCTGAACATTTACCCTAACATTTGCCCTATTTTTTTCAACACCCATAAAACCTGGTTTCCAAATGAGCTTATAGTTTTGTTTTTTTTACTGAAGACAAATCTATTTAATCACCGGAAATTTAAACATAGCTCTGGCAGTAATGACAAGGGTAAACATAATAATTTGCTTCCTGTTCTGATTGATCTAACCAGTCAGCTGATGATTTTATGGAAGCCCATAAACACTTACAGGAGCAGTGGGAAGAAGGACATTCACCCAAATACTGGCTTCATTGTTCCTGGGATGTCTACAGAAAAAAAAAAAAATCAATGGGATTAAATTTTTTTTCTCAGTTTACCTAGATCATGTATTTGCCTAAGACTGTGTTAGGTTACCAGCAGACTTCCTGGGAATTTAAAGCCCACGTAAATTCAAGAAATGGAAAGCAGAACATTTACCGGACATTATACTGTAATGTATGTAGTTACTGTCTAAACACCGCTGCTCAAAGGATCTTTTTGTCCTCAGTTTAAAGGAGTTCAAACCCAACTGAGCTGTCATGATGGTTGATGGCTCAAATATGTGAGTTTTCAGGTGGCCTTTTTTAAAATTTGCCCCCCTTTAAAATATTTTTTTGGAATCAACATGTAGTTAATTTTCATGGCACTTTGCATTTGTTAGTCCAAGAAATGACATGTTAACTCAACCTTGAACACCTACTTTAACTTAAGCAGACAAAAGAAACTGCTTTTATCACTATACTTGTCCCCCACAAGTTGGCTTTAATACATAAACATGTCACAAATAGTGTGTGTATGTGCAAACATATAACACGTGTGTGGAGGCCTCTCGGAACTGGAGCAAACATGCTCATGTTTAAAATTAGCCATGGAGACCCTCCATATCATTTGTCATATCCGCTGTACTGGACCCCAAGAAAGACTTCCTCCGTCTATAGTCCAGGCATAACCTGGCTGCTGTTTACACACCATCTGTTTGAAAAGAAAATCATCAATTCAAATGACAAATTAATTTAAGAATTCTGGACAGTGTAATGCCATTAAAACTACAACAGATGCATTGTAGATAAACCAATTTTGGTTCAATAAATCTAATGGTACCAACATGTGTACCAACATTCGGGCCTTCAGATACCAGTTTCAATGCAGATACATTCCCAGATACATCACCATAAACTTGGGATTTAGTGATATTTAGATAACAGATAAACAAATTAAAGAAAAGAAAATACTTCTCTAATGATGTACCTAAACACACACACATTCAGACATACTGTGGATATATAAAAAATACACACGGCTGTTAAAAAGGCAGGCTTTATGTTGTAAAAATGAGACGATGATAAATCATTTCAGAGTCCTTCCACCCTTAATGTGAGTATATATCCTGAATCACTTAAATTAAAACCTTAACAGATTTTAGGAGGGAAAAATATAAAGAAGTAAAAGTGCGATTAAAGGATTGCATAAATTTGCACACCCTTAAATTGGCACTTTGTTGAACAACTGATTCAATTCCACCATTCAGTCTGCCTTCAGGTTTCAAAGCATGAAAATAATCTCATTATCCAAAGTTATTAGTCAGATGAAGGGTGCCAAAAATGTGTGTGTGTATGTATGTATGTATATGTATATATCTGTGTGTGTGTGTGTGTGTATATGTATATACTGTCTATATATAAAATTATACACACACACACCCATAGTGAAACGTTGGTATGGCATGGGGTGCAAACTTCATGTTCTGGGGCTACTTAACTTTGTCAAGGTGGATGCAATCAGTGACAGTTCTTAATTCCAGTCAATTTTGGCCTAAAACATTGAAGATAATTAAAATCAGTCAACAGAATTGCTTCACCAGCAGTTTTCATTTTTGGGGGGCAATAGGACACAGCATGTGTCAAATGGCTGAGCCAGAGTTCAGAACTAAATCTGTTTAATTAAAAATGTTTGGGGAATCACCTGAAGTGGGCTGTGGACAGGAGACATTCACAGCCTCCAAAATCTGTCAGGAGTCTGATTGATTTTTGACAATTTTGCAAGGCATCCCACATGATTTAATGTTATGTTATTCAAGTCATGTGGGATGGGGACAGACTGGTTTAATAAAACGTTAAGGGTGTCCACACTTATACAATCAGGTTGTTTTTTAAAAATAATTTTTCATACAAACAGATTTTTTTTCTTCTGGGGAAATCAACAGCATAACTGTGAAATTAAAGCTGTGAAATTGTCTAAATGATTTATTTTGTTTCTATATTCTATTGTTTTCTTTGGCACAAATACCCGACATTTTAACAGGGGTGTAGACTGTTTAAATCCACAGCATGCACATGTATTCTTTCTCTCTTTCTAAACATTTTTTTCTAAACCTTTTTTGTCTCTCCCATTCTATCTGCCAGTCTGTAGTGAATTTTATTAGTGAACTGCAGGAGCAGATGTGTCAGTTTCAGAAGGAGATCAATAGCAAGATCCAGGAGAAAAAGCCCTTGGAGATCTCGACTGACAGCAGGTTTTCAGTGGTGTGCCCCACTGAGTCCGCTGCAGGCCGAGGCAAATACGTCATGGTGTCCAGTGATGGTCCCTCTGGGGGTATGCATAAGACAGAGGGGACTCCAGACAGACCTTTGGGGAACCTGAGAGAGGGTAGCTCAGATGCAGAGCAGCGGTGCCACTGCGGAGGAGAAAGTGTAGGCATAGTTCACCTGCATGGCTTCCACTGTTGTGAACAGCATGGGTTGTCTCACTTTGAGTTGATCACCAGATGGAATTGAAACATTCACTTAATATCGTATGCAGTGTTAAATATATCTGAACAAATACCCTTGGAATATGGATTAACGTATGACATATTAAGATTTGTCAATCATTAAAGATTGTTGTGTGAAATTACATCCAGTTGCTTTCACAAAGATGCAGATTGTAAAGGATGCTTCCTGTTTTAGGTTTTGCTAAAAGAACTCAGAATTCTCAAGGACAAAGTACAGTATCTTGAGGACCAGAAGTTACAATATGAAAAGAAGCTCAAGGAAACCAAGGTAAAATATCTGTGTGTTGACATTGCAATACACTTGCCCAAGTTCCTCACTTAATTATCCGCTCAACTCTCCTGAATGCGTTCCAGTCTGACGTTTCAGCCAGCTAAGTGAGTCATTTTCTTTTGCACATGTTCTCTCTTACACCTATGTGTATGCTATATTTTCTATGCCATAGAAATGAATTAATAATAGCTTAGTCTATTTTAAGTGCCATCTTTTGTGTTTTCACATATAGCTTTACCAAAGACTTCCCTCAGTTTTTTTTTTTTTTTTTGTCTTTAGCCAGAATGAGAAGCACCAATTTTTTTTGTAGCTCAGTTAAAATATACATTTAAAAAGACAAAGAAACCATGCTAACTATTGAGATAAAAGGACTTTGTAGTCTATGGAAAGAACATGTAATTTAACATTTACAGTGTAGCATTGGTCAAAATGGGGCTTTTTAAAATATTTTGTTACATTCTCTATTCCTTTAAAACCCTGTATAGGTTTTTGGGGACTGGGGATCACATTTGCTGTAGTTTTTATATCAACAGTCTGGCCATAAGAATTTTGTTAAAGAAGAGCACACCAAGATGACTAGGTTGTTAAGAAGTAAATATACTACAGGGTTTGGACCTACTTGAAAGATTTTGAAAAACAGTTTGAAGCCAGAGTTTACATATACAGGTTGAAGGGAGGTCTGAACCTCGCTGTGCAGCTGATTGTGGTTTACATTTTGTTAATATCTAACTTTTCATCATCCAGCTGCACCACAGAATGGACTATTTGCCAGTATATATACTATACCTTGCTATATTTAATATTCATTGTCAGAGTTGTCACATTTCAATTTATTCCTAAAATGGAGACATTTTAGCCTGAACAAAACTTTTCCATCTGTGTTTTCTTTATGTAACTTGCTTTAAACAAACTAAACTGGGGGAAGCTTTGGTTCAACATTTGATGCTTTAGAATTCAGAAGAATAAAAACTCTTCTATTCTTTGTTTGGGATATTTTATAAATAGCCAATGGTGAACAAAATATAGCTGAACCTCACAAAATCTGGGCTTTCAGCATGGGGACCTGCTGGAATTAAAATTTTTAATGCATGCATGTGTCCAGTCTTTATTAATGGTAAACTTTTTGGATGTAAAGCTTTTGTCAGCACAGTGAAAAGACATGTTTCATGTCTGCTAAAATACCTCATTGTGTGTTGCCCTCAGGCAGAAATCTGCAGCCTTCAGCAGCTTCTGCTCAGTAAGAATGCAGAGATCGAAAGCTTGCACACTCAGTTGCTGGCTAGACCTCCTCTGACCCCAGAGTTCTCAGAGAGAGGTAAGCAAATCCTTCATGCACCTTTTAGCCCTCAAGCAATCTGCCAGTGACATGCTACCAATTCATATACATTCCTAAATAAAGACAATTATTGTCTTATACAGTCTTTTGCAATCAGTAACAGCTATAGAAAAATGTTGCCTTGACCTTATATAAACTGTGTTTTTTGAGGGTTTCTGTGTCTCTCTCTCTCAGAGGAGATGTACAGGAAGAGGCTAAACACCAAATGTAAGCCTATGCAGCACTTAATAAAAATCCCTTGGGCCTTATTTACTTTTGATCTTATCTTCACTACCTTTTCTCTAATGGCCCTTTCTTTGATTATCTTTTTTGTTTCTTATGCTTTGACATTTTTGACAGTCATCAAAGTAATCATTAAATTACTACTTCACTCTTCTTTATTGTCTTTATGTATTTCTAAAAAAATAATTTCCTTATTCATCAAAAACTATTTTTCTCTGGGGTGTTGACTCATTATACATATAGCCATTTACCGGAAATGCTGATGTATGCCTGTTGTGCACAGAAAGCATAAACAGTGTGTCTACAGGACTGGATATGTAAAAGTAAACACAAAATTAGCTTTTAACGGTGTGTACAAATGTTCTAACTAATACACACATGTGGGCTAGATAATATTTTAAGAAATTAATCGCAGCCATGCTAGCACATTCCCATGTTCTCTGAATATTTTTTTCCCATTCAGGGATTTCTAATTATATAACATGAACAAGAGCCAAAGAAGACTAATAAATGGTGTAACTTTTTTGTGACTTAGATCAAGAACTACAAAGACTTCGCAGTGGAATGAAGTCACTGGTTGCTGCCAATGATGAAAAGGTAAGCTGGAAAAAATGTGGATTCAACTGAAATTATTTCATGATGGTACACATTTTATGACAATATACTTTAGTTAACTGCTCTGTATGTGGACACAAATTTGTTTTTCAAATGTCTGAAAGTAGCTGCTGTTATTTCTTAGAGGTACCACCCTCTTGCCATTTATAGCACAGAGGGTCTTTTGTATTCTTCCGCCCAGACCATCTTGTACTTCAAGCATTTGCAGACCAACTTACATGTGGCACATTAGTAAGGACCTGCACACACACACACCCTAAGATGAGCCTTTTTAGACTAGCCACAACTAAGCAGGCTTTGCTCTGCCAAGCTTAATTTTGGAGTGAGCTACATTAATATAACTATGGCAAAACCAGGCATGGGCACCACTTCAAAAAACACACAGCTGGTTGCCGCAAAAAGCTGTTTCCATGGAGGTCTGGGTCTATTCTCTCCCTGTCCATTACTTTGATGTAAAGGCCATATGGTAGAAGGGTAATGTCTGTGGCCGTATCAGCCACCAGCCGCGTAAAACCAGCAGCGGGTGTTCGTGCTTCTTTACATTAAACGAAAATCCTAATAGGGTTAGGTTGACTTTAAAGTTCCCCTGCTGTGTTTTCTGTAGGACAAACAGATTGAGGAGCTCACTCTGCTCCTGAATCAGTGCAGACAGTTCAGAGAGGTTACCCACCTCTCAAGACAAGGTAATGGGATTTTGAACTATTTTACGTTTTTTATTGACTAAACCTCTACCCATCTGACGTACAATGTGTAATCCTTATTTACCTTGTGGTAGCTCCATCTGCTGTTCTTTCCTTGTCAAATGGTCGGACTGCTTCAAGTAGCAGTGAGGAAGTAGACCAGGTGCTGACAAAGACTGTTGACTCTGCCAGTTCCAAATCTGATGATGTGAAGTCTCAAGTGGGTTTAAATAAATCCAGCTTATTTAAAGTTTGCATGAAAAAAATCTGATTAAACACTTCATAAATATACTTTATATGTGTATTTTTTTTATCCTTTACAGGTTTCAACAAGTAGCTCATCCTCCCAGCAAACATCCTTTCAGTCAATTCAGAAAGATGGTGATTCCAGGTAGTAAAGCACCCTTTTTGACATAATGAAATTAATACTTCTTATTGGGATCTTTCTGAGCATATTGTGTTTGTTCTTGCAGAACAGAGCCACAGACTTTATCAAGTAGCTTGAATGACATAACGAATGGACATTCACCAAAGGTATTTTGCAGTTCTTGTAATGTATTTATCTTACACGTAACGTAATCAACAGGCTTCCATCCTTGAAGGTTCTTTGTTACACATTTATGATGTGACATGCACATGTGTGGTTTTTAGCCATTTTAAGTGGTAGTAAATCGGGGGATATCTTACTTTATTCTCCAAAAATAGCATTTTGTTACATTTTTCAAAAATAAATAGCCATTTGTCCAAATATGTAACACAAAACACAAAGGCGGTTGCAGAACGTCTTCATTTCTTTCACTTGACTGTAAATGTATTACATTTGAGCTCATTCAATTGCATAAGCATTATCAATAACTATCTCCCTTTTTATTTATTTTTTTTTTCAATTTGTGAATAGTTTCTGCATGGTGGTTTGGTTGATGGTAGAAGTCAGACTTTGCCCGTGAATTCAACTCTCCTGGAACAAAATGATATTGGTGATGCAGATATTGAGAGTCAAAAACATCCAGATGGGAGTGAAGATGGAGACTCCTGCCAAAGTAAGTTCACACAAAAAGCTTCAGACTGTTATTTATGATATGATAGGTTGTGCGCTATAATGAGTTTTGGCATAGGATCTCACAGCATACTGATTCCCATGAGAGCAGACAGGATTCATATTTGGAGCTATAACCACTCTGTTCTGAAAAGACCACCACTGCATGCTTGATCACAGCTAATTGCAGAGGCTCCTGTCAGAGCAGATGGATCATGGGATAGGGTTACTTACCCAGCCTAACCTCTCCCTTGCCTGGACCAACCACATTCAGCCCAGCTCCACCCTTCCATGATGTGACTGACCATTTTAAAATCCAGGCACGCCCTGTTATCTCTGAAGCATTTGCACTGACAACAGACTTTATTATGAAGATAATGCCATGTAAACTAAACCTTTTTTTTCTCTTGATACATTTACCCAATGACCTGTAACCTGCATTCGTCAACGGAACATTGTGAGAAGTCAGCCTGCTGCACATGTTCCACATTAAATATATATAAATCTGGCTCCATTCTCACTCATTATCATCAAGATATTGTCTCTAGCATTGCCTTAACTACAGGAAACGGATCAAATCTTTACTCGGATGTAATCAATCAAGAGCATGTTTTTGGCAGGACATTGCTGCAGCTCAGTTTACCCTGCTGCTATCCCGAGAAAAGTGCTTTTTCAACAACACAAACACATCTGCAAATAAATTCCATAAAATGAGTGGTTATTTTTGGAAACAATCAATCTGCATCCTCTTTGTCCGTAGTTACTGACTATGGTTTCCATAACATCTTTTAAGGAAAGTTGGAGCGAGCCAATGACTGCACAACCAGTGAGAATTCCCCTGTTCGTTGTGAGGCACATGCACAGCCTGGCCAGCGAGCTGTGGGATCTCCTGAATACATAAAGAACAATAGGAGCTTCAAGAGATTTTGGGGAAAGTAAGTACAGAGACACAAAAACAAGTAAACACTGCACAACCAATCAGAAACAGGTCCCACTTATTTATTTTAGGTTTTTTAAATATCTGTGTACCTTTTTACAGATATACATCTACACCAATCTACCAACTCCAAAAACCATTCTACAATAAAGGCAACATGATGTCAGTTTATACTGTATAAATGACTGTATAAATGGTTGTTTAATACCCCATTCACATTGAGTATTTTTCATTTGGTTTCTGAATGTCAAAAGTATCACTGCCTTGGGTAAAAACCTCTCCTGCCTCACATTTTTTACACTTTTAACACTGTGGCATTTACACATTGATTACCACATAAGCCAGGCTGCCATGATTTATTTTGTATAAAAAGCAAACATGTAGTGGCGTCACATGTGGTAATATTGTACCCTTTCCTAATGTAGCAGTAGACTGTGAACGCCATATGGTTGATCTCAACACACAGGCATTATGCAAATGAATCTCTCTCTGTATCTAGACCTCTTCTCTCACCCACCTCCCGTTTCCCTGAGCGTTGTGGGTGGCTGTTCACCTTAACCACAGGTCATCTATCAGAGGCCTCGGAGCTTGAGGGTCCTTCACAGATTTCTTTTGCTGTTTCTGGGAACAGCCCGTGTGCTACACTACTGTTGTCTTTACCTGCCATACTCTCTCTAGCTCTTCCCTGAGCCCTTGGTGTTTCTCCTTTTTTGTGTTCCATTTTCCTGATATTTCTATTATTTGGGATGGCCACTTTGATCACAACGGCTGTCCTCTGTTGCACATCAGTGATCACAATGTCAGGTTTGTTGGCCATTACCATTTTGTCGGTTTGTACTTGGAAATCCCACAGGATCATACTTCAGTTATTTTCTACCATGGGAGAAGATCCTCACTTTGACCTAGGGGTCTCCAGTTTCTATTCCACACAGATGTGTCTGTATACTGTACCAACATTCAATGTTCCTTTTCTGCAAGCATTTTACACCCTGCTGTGAGATGCTGGATTGTTTTGGGGCTTCTTTGTACAGCCTGCACCTGGGATCTTGCCTGGTGTGGTAGATCTGGGCCTCTATTCCTCTGGTGCTCAAGGATTGCTTTAGCACTGCCATGATCAGTGCTTCTGAGCTGTCCTTCAGAGTGGGCCTTTCCAGCCATTGGTAGTATTTGGTCATATCAGTCACTTCCGCTATCTGTCATGGAGTTTCCTCCCATCATGGTTACCCCTACACCTTCTCTTCCAGTTTCCATTGTTTGAGACATTCATTGAGTGCTACATCCCTTGGGCCCATCTTCCTGATGTATTCTTGGAGCTTGGATGTTTTATCTTTGATCGTGGCTCTGATGTTCGCTGGTCCTGTGCACCCATTCTGTGTGCTTACTGTAGACCCTGTAGATACTAAATTTGGTGTGGAATCCACCATATATGGTGAGACTAAATTTCCTCCTTTGGCCTACTTATTATGCCAGCAGGGTAACTAATTACTGGAAAGGCATAACTGTTTGCCTGAACCTTGTTCTTGCCATTGAGCTGATTTCTCAGAACTTGCCATACTCGTTTCATGTATATGACTGTTGCTGCTTTTCTTGTGGCTTCTTTGCTGTTGATATTTACCTGTGGAATTCCAAGGTACTTATAGCTCTCATCAACATCTGCCATTTTTCCGTCAAGGAATGCAGTTCTCTCCGTGTGGATTATCCTTCCTTCCTTCACATTGGCTCACTGATCCAGACCACAAGAATCTACAGTAGGGACACTGGAATGTCATTTTGGCTAGAAAAATGCAGCCCGATAGTGACAATGTCTATTAGCATACGGTTTGATGTCATTCATGTAGAAAAGATGACTGAACATGGCCCTATTTCTGAGTTTGTATCAGTAGCCCTTGTTGTTGACTTGTTGGCTGAGGGGGTTCAGGCCTATGCAGAACACAGGGGAAAAAGCATCTCCTTGGTACATGGCACATTTGCTCAAGACTTGCGCAACTGGCTCAAAGGTCTCTTTTAAGGGTGACTTTCCACAGCCTCATCGAGTTTGCAACGAAGGCTCTCAGTGTAGTTGACCTTGTACAGCTTCAGGCATTCCAGGATCCACGTGTGTGGCATTGAGTTGCAGACTTTCTTGTAAATTAGTCCAGTTAGTACACAGTTTTTTTTTTTTTTGGTCTGTCTGGTTTTGCAGTCTCAGGCAACTGTTCTATCAAACAGTAGCTGGTGTTTGGCTCATCTGTTATTTTAACCTTTGCCTTGTTGTGCCTCTGCCATGTATTGATCCATGCGCCTGCTTATCTTAGACAGAAGCTACCATGATGTGGAGAGACAGGATGTTGGCTGATAGATCTTTCATTTTCAGGACTGTTTGGCCCTTGGTCAGCAATTCAGTGTTAGTCCCAGTCTTCAGCATTTGGTTCATTTGAGCTGCTAGGCTCTCATGGAAAGAAGTCAGCAGCTTGAGCCAGTAGGCAAAGATGATGTCTGGGATTAGTGCTGTCCTGTTCTTCATACCTGAGACTCTTTGTTGGATGTATGCTACTGTGATATCCACTGGACTTTGTTCAGGGAAATTAGTCTGGTATCGGTGGCGGATGCTGGTCTTTCAAGGAGGGGAAGCTCAATTTCAAGATCGCTGATTCGCTAATTTCACTATCAATCAAAAAGGGATTCAGCCTCAGACAGATCATCCAATCATCATGCAGAAGCTGAGCGTCCGGGCCAGCCGAGGCCAGCCCACTGCCCCATAGACCCCCAGAGACGCTGAGCGTCCGATTGGCGGGACAAAGCCCAGCATTTATCCAATGACTCATCTCGTTTCGCTGCAGCCGAGGCTGCCTCATAGACTCCCAGAGACGCTGAGCGTCCGATGGGCAGGACAAAGCACTCTGCTTCGCTATTGAACTCACTGTTTAAAGCGCAATGAAGCTGCGGGAATGAGTGAGAGGAAAGCCACATCATTACCAGTGATAAGAAGCTGATTCTGAACAAAGGTTGAGCGCGTTGTAGCGCATATTTAGTCAATGACATGTGCACACAACAGTATATATTTAATCACTTATTTTTTGACATTTTAGGGGAAGCTGAGCTTCCCTTGCAGTCTTAGAGCAATTGCCACTGTCTGGTATGCCGGTAGATCAATTAGCTACTTCGCATTGTTATGCGATGCTTCCTTCTTCCATATGTCTTTCCAGTACTGTCCAGTCTCCAGCCTTGGTTGGTTTGCTTGTGTGCTATCATGCCACTGGGAGTACACTTTAACTGGCTCAGTTGAGAATAGCCAGTTTATTCGCCCGTCTTCTATCTCACTGATGTTTCTCTTCAGTCGGAGAGCCAAGGCTTGTAGTCTTTGTTTGGCACTTTCCAGAGCCTTGGGTATGGGCATCTCTTTGTGTTTCTTGGGTATTCCCTTTCTGGTCGTGACTTTCTTGATTTCTGACAATTGGCTAACTACTTTGTGTTGCCTTGATTTTTACTTCCAATCATGGACATGGGCATTGTCTATTGTGCTCGCTGTTACCTTTTACACATGCTTCTCAAGGATCACTGTTGCTTTACTGTATATAAGTTTGTTGGTTTCTGTTATGGTTGCTGTAGGGATTGTACTTAGTGCTTCATTCACATTCTCTAGGAGACTGTTTGGAAGTACTTCACTCAACTTTGCTAGTCAGTGTCAGGATTGACATGCACTTAACTTAGCCATGAACATATGTGTCAGGTCAGTAACTCCCGCATTCATTTTTGTCATTGGGGCTTAGTACACAATCTCAGGGGGAGATTTTGAGGGGAGTGGTTGGCATTGATCTTAGGTCCCCCATGTGACATTGTTACCTTGCTCTCCCTTGCTATAGCATTAATGTGTCGCAGCTACTGAAACTCTAGTAGTGAAAACAACTGTCATTTGTGGATGTTGGAATGCTGAGCTACTAGATGTTTGGGTATGAAAGCACAATTTTTTCCACATTTTTTTCATCTAGCCCCACTGCCTAGCATTACTGGAGTAGCACCATTGCAACGGTGCCTTTTCCCTTGTGCTCAATGTCGTCATGTTCTAGTTACCCATTTCTCATTAAATGTGCCCCGATTCCTCAACACTTGATGCAGACCTTGTTTGACAGAGCAACATCTGAGTTGGTATGCTTCTCAGTTTATTTGCTCTGATGTTATGAGGTAGGCAGTAAGTTTTAAGAGTCTGGCCTAAGGACCAACACTAGAAGATGGTATAAACCAGCTAAATATTGATAAATATTCGAACATGGGTCTAGCGCATGGGAGTTGGACTGAGCTATACTGCTGCAATGAATTGGAATATCAGCAAAAAGGCTATTTATTTCTATCTGTCTGTCTGCACACACAGACCTATCGAGATATAGATCATAGAGAGATATATCACATTCGGTTTTTAATAATTTACTTTGACAATCAAACCTGCAATCTGTTTAATTTGCCAGTTTGCACTTTTATTTATACAGGCTTCGAAGAACTCAGTCTGGGGGCTTCCAGCCTGCAGATCCAGACACCGGCCCATTTAGAAGAGGAGGCTTGCGTGCAACAGCAGGGCCCAGACTTACCCGAACTCCTGAATCTAACCCCACACGGTAATACCGATTGTGTTTTTACATTTTCTTACTTTCATTTTCCTAATAAATAACATATTTGGTCTCTTTATGGATTTTGTTGCTGTCAGTGATCTGAATATTCCATTCAGCCAGTGGACCAAGGAGCAGGTGTGTGGCTGGCTTGAGGACTATGGACTTGGTCTATACATTAATCTCACCAGACAGTGGGTTGAAAATGGGCAGACACTTTTGTCAGCCACACCTCAAGATTTTGAGAAGGTTAGAGAACTTTATGCTAAACTGAACACCAGTGAAAAAAAAAATTACACATCATTTCATTTTTATATTGACTAATACAGATATAAAACCTATCTGAACTAATGGTTTGTTTCCATTCTGACTTTTCTCTCTGATTTTAGGAGATGGGCATGAAGCATCCCCTTCACAGGAAAAAGCTGCAACTTGCTTTGAGGGCCTTTACTTCTAAAGTTGCAGAGAAATCTTCAGAGCTGGACCACATCTGGGTCACCCGTAAGAGTTTATCTGCATTTAATTTTTCTCAGACTGTTCTAATTTGAGTCAAATCTACAATCACAAAGCACAGTTCCTTATGCCATAAACCCAGGAAACAGTGTAATATGTAAATACATTTGACAATGAAATGTAGATATTACCATCTGTTAAAACATGGAAATTAAAATCAACACAGATTTTGCACAAAGCATGTTTTATTATACTGCATAAATGTTCTCATTAAATATTTTTTTTCCTATGTAGGCTGGCTGGATGATATCGGATTGCCTCAGTATAAAGACCAATTCCATGAGGCTAGAGTAGATGGTCGGATGATACAGTATCTCACTGTGGTAGGCCTTATTCAAATGCATACACAATTTCCAAATACACAAGTCATGAAGCTGTTTTGGTTGTTGTGTGAAGGCAAACTTTAAATCAAATCTACTTTTGTCATCTCAGAATGATCTCCTGACTCTAAAGGTCACCAGCCAGCTTCATCATCTCAGCATTAAATGTGCTATTCATGTCCTTCATGCCAATAAGTTCAATCCAAACTATCTTCGACGGAGGCCGGGCGAAGAGGTGGGTAAACTTGAAAAGTCCCAAGTTGAAACAGAAATTATATTTGTGTTAAAATTCAGGGAACAAAAGAGGTCATGCCTCATTAATATTTAAAAACATGGGTGATCTTAAAGGGGACATATCATGCTTTTAAATCCTTCCTTTTCCTATTTAAATCTTTCAGGTCTGTGTAAAGTGGAACTACAATGCTTTGGTTTGAATTTGTCGTTATTTTAGCTCCTCACATGTTCATTTTACAAATTTTTTAAGCTACCTTTATGACAGTCTCGTTTTGCTGTGGTCTCTTTAAATGCAAATGAGGCACTTCACATCCCGTCCCCCTCTAGGCTGCAGAGCTACACAAGATTCCTTTGTTTTTAACTTGCCCTTGATAAATATCAACAAATGTCTTTAAAAACAAGAATTAAATACAAAATCATTGGATCATGTGTTTCCCAAGGCAAAAAGGGCAACCAAACAGATTGCAAAACTGTTTAATATTGTTATTCAAAACACACAATAAGGTGATGTCCTTAAGGAGCTAAAAGCGAGCGCACAGCACTAACATTAGCAGGAGGCACGAAGCTGTGCTATCAAAACAACAGTATGTTATATTAACTCCTCAACAATCAAGCTTGCTTTCATTTTACCGTTATCTGCAGCTTACCTCTTTGCTCTGTCCGTCACTTCCATAGATGGAAGGAACTGACCAATCAGACAGGCGGAGTGTTTTGGCTAATCCTCCTTCATACTGGCCGAGGTTGCTCAAACACTCCTCCCTCAAATGCTTTGTGCAAACAATGAGGACTTTCCCCACTGATGTCGGCATGTTTCCATGAAAAATTAATTTTAACCAGGCACTCCAAAGAGGTTCTGATCATGGGGGACGGTGTAATGACTGGTGTGGGCTAATACACCCGACAACAGAACATTTCGATTTTTCTGCTTGCTACTTCGACATCCTTCAACTTGAACTACAAGAATACTGCGAGGAAAAAAAGGCAAATTCGCTGGATTGGTTAGCTGGAAGTCCATGACCACTTTATAAGTTTCACAGAAAATACTGTGACGTAATAGAGAATGAAATGAAATAGAAAATAAAAAAATCTGAACAGACTGACCAAATATGACCCAAAAAGCATCTAAAAATATATCACTGCAGGATCTGGAGTGACTAAATTCATATTTTCTAGACGTTCAGAGACTCCTAATACACAAAAACACGTGTTTAAGAACTAAAAAAGTGGATTTTGCATGATATTTACCCCTTTTGAAATGACTCTTTACCATAATGATGTAATATCAAAAGCTTCCACAGGATGGCACCAAAGGTTAAATGAGCTTAGACCCAGGCATTGTTTTTTATTTAAATGATTACTCTTACTATTCATCAAGGGTAATTACTATTTTTTATAGAGTACGAGTCAAGTAGGTATTTGTGTGATTTAAGTGAGGTCTTTTTCAATGAGTTTTTGCTTTTATTCCCAGAAACACCCCTCACCTTCAGAGGTAGTACAGTGGTCAAACCATTGTGTAATGGAGTGGCTAAGAGCAGTTGATCTTGCTGAGTATGCTCCTAATCTACGGGGGAGTGGTGTTCATGGTGGCCTGATCGTAAGTACTGTAAAAAAAAACAAAAAAAAAACTTACCGGTCTGTTTTTTTGTGGTACTGTGCAGTCAGAGTTAGTTATTTATTCAAATTGGATAAAAAAAGTTTTTCTGTCTAAGGAAACCCAGCAGTTTGCATTCAGTCAGTGACTTGCAGCATTCACTCCTACCGGATGAGCATGTAGAGACAGTGGACAGTCACTGGCGTTGACTTTGCAGCAATCCCTCATCCTGAGCATGCATGTAGCGACAGTGGAGAGGAAAAACTCCCTTTTACCAGGAAGAAACCTCCAGCAGAACCAGACTCAGTGTGTTCTATGGGAAGGAAAAGTAAATGTTAATGGATGTCGCTCCTTTAGTCTTTTCACCTAGAAAGAGGTGAAGTTACTATAAATGAGTCAACTCCTAATAATTATTTAAATTTTCACATTACTCAAAATACTGGGCAAGGAGGAGGAGTAGCAACCATCTTTCAGTCCGATTTATTGACTGGTCCCAGACCAATCAATAGCTACAACTCTTTTGAATATTTAATCCTTAGTTTTCCTCATCCAAATTGCAAAGCACTAAAACCACTTCTGTTTGTTGTTTTCTACTGTCCACCAGGCCCTTACTCTCAATTTTTAGATCAGTTTTCAGACTTTGATCTGATTTAGTGTTAAATACAGATGAAGTTATTATAGTGGGGGATTTTAACATTCATGTTGACACTGAAAGTGATAGCTTAAATATAGCCTTTAATGGTATCTTAGACTCAATTGGCTTTACTCAAAACATTAACAAACCTACCCACATTTGTCTTCATTCTCTGGACCTTGTGCTGACATATGGCATTGAGTGTAAAGACATAACAATATTTTTTCACAACCCTGTGCTGTCTGACCATTTTTTAATAACCTTTGAGTTTAATTTAACAGAGTACTCCACACCTGAAAGAAAATTTCATTATAGTAGATCATTAACAGACAATGCTGTAACAACCTTTAAAGAATCTGTTCCACTTTTAATTTCCTCATTATCACAGAAAAACACAGTGGAGGGCAATAATTTTGTTTCTTCCCCTTCACAAATTGATTCTCTTGTTCAGAGTGTTACTTCATCATTGCGTGGTGCATTAGACAATGCAGCCCCCTTGAAAAAGCAGGTAATTATTCATAGGAGGCTAGCTCCCTGGTTTAATTCAGAGCTGCGTACTTTAAAGCACAATGTTAGAAAATTGGA
Source organism: Crenichthys baileyi (assembly GCA_036173005.1). Taxonomy (NCBI): domain Eukaryota; kingdom Metazoa; phylum Chordata; class Actinopteri; order Cyprinodontiformes; family Goodeidae; genus Crenichthys; species Crenichthys baileyi. The sequence goes on along the minus strand of JAHHUM010002597.1, from coordinate 196,789 downwards.
GAGAAAATGGCGCTCTACACACCTAGAGGATTTCTATTTCATCTGGAAAAATAGCCTACTGTTGTATAAAAAGACACTTCACCAAGCCAGAACAGCTTATTTCTCATCCTTAATAGAAGAAAACAAGAATAATGCTAGGTTTATCTTTAATACAGTTGCTAAACTTACACAGAGTCATAGCTCTGTTGAGCCATCCATTCCCTTAGCTCTCAGCAGTCATGACTTTATGGGATTCTTCCAAAATAAAATTGATTCTATTAAAAATAAAATCTTTGACATACTCCCACTTCATCCTCAACAAGTGAGACAACATTGGAAGTAACTGTAGAACCTGATCTGTGTTTGGACTGTTTTGATCCTGTGGAGCTTCCTGAGTTATCAGAAATATTAGCTTCATCTAAACCTTCAACTTGTATGTTAGACCCAATCCCAACCAAATAATTTAAGGAAGTGTTCCCTCTGATTACCAGCCCCATTTTAGATGTGATTAATTTATCTTTAGTAACTGGGTATGTACCACAAGCTTTTAAGGTAGCTGTAATTAAACCTTTGCTTAAGAAACCTTCGCTTGATCGAGATGACTTAATATTAATAAATTACAAACCGATATTCAATCTTCCATTCTTATCTAAAATTCTTGAGAAAATAGTTGCTAATCAAATGTGTGAGCATTTACACAGCAATGACCTGTTTGAAGAGTTTCAGTCAGGTTTCAGAGCTCATCATAGCACTGAAACAGCTCTGCTGAAAGTCACTAATGATACTCTTATTGCCTCAGATAATGGAGTTGTATCTGTACTTGTCCTCTTAGATCTCAGTGCTGCATTTGATACAGTCGATCAAAATATTCTCTTAGAAAGGCTGGAATATGCTGTAGGGATCAGGGGAACAGCGCTAGGCTGGTATAAATCGTATTTGTCTGACAGATTCCAGTTTGTTCATGTAAATGATAAATCATCTTTAAACTCCAGTGTTAATTGTGGAGTACCACAGGGTTCAGTACTTGGGCCAATTCTCTTTACTATTTATATGCTTCCAATAGGTAAAATTATCAGACAGCATAGAATAAATTTTCACTGTTACGCTGATGACACTCAGCTTTACTTATCCATAAATCCTGACGAGCCCAACCAGTTAGACTACAAGCATGTCTTGAAGACATAAAAATTTGAATGACTTTAAATTTTCTGCTTCTAAATTCAGACAAGACAGAAGTTGTCATCTTTGGCCCGGAGTCTTTAAAAAAGAAACTGCTTAGCCAACCACTTCACCTGGATGGCATTAAATTGACCTCCGATAATAAAGTAAAAAATCCTTGGTGTTTTTTTTGACCAGGACATGTCATTTAAATCCCATATTAAACAGGTTGCTAGGATTTCCTTTTTTCATCTCCGGAACATTGCCAAAATTTGAAATATCCTGTCCAGGATTGATGCTGAAAAACTAGTCCATGCATTTGTTACTTCAAGGCTGGACTATTGTAATTCTTTACTATCAGGATGTCCACAAAATGCAGTAAAAAGCCTTCAGCTGATTCAAAATGCTGCAGCAAGAGTTCTGATGGAAATTAAAAAGAGAGATCATATTTCCCCTACTTTAGCTTTCCTTCATTGGCTCCCTGTTAAATCCAGAGTAGAATTTAAAATTCTCCTCCTCACATATAAAGCCCTTAATGATTTAGCTCCATCATACATCAGAGATCTGATTGTTCCATATGTTCCTAACAGAGCACTTCGTTCTCAGACTGCAGGTTTACTGATGGTTCCTAGAGTCTCTAGAAGTAGAATGGGAGGCAGATCCTTTAGTTATCAGGCTCCTCTCCTGTGGAACCAGCTCCCAGTTTTAGTCCGTGAGGCAGACACCCTGTCTACTTTTAAGGCTAGGCTTAAAACTTTCCTTTTTGATAAAGCTTATAGTTAGAGTGGCTTAGGTTATCCTGAGCTATCTTCCTTATTTTAGCTCGGTCTTCTTCTCCCCTTGTTGGATGGAGTAAGGGGGAGTCAGGTTTAGCCTAAACCGGCTCAGTTACGGTTGAGGTGCAAACACACCCTCCATTTCTGCTACCTGTATGACCCCGAACCTGTATGGCGCCCGAACAGGGACCCTGATAGAGATAAAGGGGCCCCAGAAGAAGGATGCTCAGTAGAAGGACGTCTCTGCCTGAGCACCCTGGACCAATAGCCTGAAAGGGAGTAAGGTTGTCTGTGACTGATGGGGCCATCAGTCACAAACCTGGCAGTAACTGCATAGCGTGCAGGTGAGGATAGGGCTTTATTGAGGGTAGATGACCAGACCCAGACAGTAAAGCTAGTAGCCAAGTAGTCTGAACCAATCCCACTTCTACTATCATTATACCGGAACAAGTGGAAGTGTTCTCAAAGTTAATGAAACAATCCAGCAAATTGAGCTGACACATTTAGGAACAACACAAAACTAGCAAGGATACCACTGGCTTTGAAGCAAAATTTTCAACCAAGTGCTATAGAAGGCCACAAGGCAAGTCCGGTGGTTCCGTCCTGGGAACTCTAGAAACTACTAACAATTATTGTGATGTTAGTTCTACATTTCTCAAACATCAAAACATCATTATAAGGGCATCTTGGAATTGTATTTGAGACCTTCTCCTGAAGTTCCCGCAGATTTAAAAAGCAAACAGAATGCCCATTTTGTTTTTTTATATTTTAATTATTTTCAGGGATTTGTTTCTTGGTTTGAGTTTTTTTAATCAGTGTTTCACATGCCTTTGCTCAACATTTCAATGGTATACAGAATAACCTGTTTCAGAGGTAGGTTCTCATTCAGTCCTGAGGGCCAACAAAGAGCAGGCTAACATAGCAGCCATGCAAACATATTTAATCACCCACCTTCACTTGCAAGGTTAAGCCACCATCCTATAACAGTAGTGTGGAAGGGACAAGAAATACGGCTTCAGAAAAGGAATCTTTCTGTTCACTTCCTTTTTTACAGGTTGTGGCTTCAAAATGTTTGATAATCTAACCACTAGACTTTTTATTTTAATTGTGAGGATATAATGTATTATTGTTCGTTTGTTTGTTTTTTCTTTTATAGATCTTGGAGCCTCGCTTCAGCTCTGAGACTTTGGCATTGCTTTTAAATATTCCTCCACAGAAGACTTTGCTCCGACGTCATCTTGCCACTGCATTTGCTACCCTGGTTGGGCCTCAAGCCATGCAGGAGAAACGAGAGTATGGCAACGCCACAGGCCATGTACCACTAACTACCACTGCTAAAGTTAAAGTAAGATGGCCATTTGAAGAAATCATTTTGTAGTTGTTACAAAAAATAACATATCAAAATTTATGAATATTGTGTTGTAACATTTTGTGTTTTTTTTTCAGCCAAAGAAGCTGGGCTTCACCCAATTCAGTCATCTCAGAAAGAGGAAACCGGATGAATCTGCAGACTACATCTGCCCAATAGACAGTGAGGCAGTAACAGGCAACAGGGTTTCTCACTTGCTCTCTCCAGCACACAGAGACTTTAGCTCAACTTTGGACAGAGAAGTTGAAAAGTGGCACCCGGCAGCTGTGAAAGCTCAAACTGATGGTCCAGATAATACCTGAATAAACAAATTCTCTCTGCTATTTACTGATTTACAGTTTGCAAAATAATCTGGATTTCCACCAGGATGTATTCATGCTGGGATTTGCTGGATGGTGAAGAGATTATGAGTGCATGTAATTAAGAATGCAAGTAACATGTGTTTTATTTGTCATTGACTTTTTGATCAGATGTTATTTTAAAAATATCAGTATTTAAGATGTAAAGATGGCTTATACTATGTGAATAATATGGAAAATGCTGTTTCCTGCATTCCGTATGAAGATTGATTCCAAAGCTTGGTTTTTTGATAATTTTGTACCTAAATGTATGTATATGTTTTGATCTAGATCAGAATTGTCTGCACAGCAAAATAATTGAGGTTCTTCAAGTCAGGTACTTCAAGATTGTTTCATTGTCTTTTTAGAAATTTCTAATTTTGTCTTTTTATTCAGTATTTTAGATCTTAAAATAAAGCTATTTTGCAAATACTTTCTTCTAATTAAAGCATTAACCTTAAGGAGTGCATTTTCCTCATAATTATTGAGATGGCATCAATAGAATCAACAGAATGTTTTTGGAGCTATGAGTAACATTAACATATATATTTATGTTTCAATGTGGGGTTTGAATACACAGAAGCTTGGTAATTGTCTCAACATTTAGGTTACAAAACCTGAATGTTGCTGACAAATCTGAAATGTAACAGGTTTTCATTTAGTCAAGGGCCACATCGATAAAATGTATGTAGAAATAGTGTTACATACTGCCAATTAATCAAAAGCCCCGCATGCCAGTTTAATTAACCCATTGTGGACTGCTGCAAAAGTTAAAAATGTATTTGAAAGCAAATAATCACCTGGATTTAAAGTATATTTCTATTTGAGACCAGTCTTCAGACTGTTGCTTTACTCTCTTGTTTAAATGTACTTTTGCATCTGTTCTACGGTGCTGTTTAACAAACGTCTTCATGCGGGTGCATGCAGCTGGCGCCTGGAACAGCCTCAGAAAGACTGAACAAGTTTGTCTGGTTTTGTTTAGTGTTGTAGCTCTACTCTGCAGTAAAAAAAGACAGAAATAATAATTCATAAATATCTGCCTTGTGGTAAAGAGGAAAAAACTGAAAATATTAGTTTGAGGTGTAGTTTGTGCTTTTCACCAAAAGGCTTTGTCATTTTAATTTTGCAGTTTATTTACACATTCAGTTTATAGTATCTTTTTATGAGTCAACATTTGATCAAAGTGTGGGGACATCTGTAATGGTTTAAATCGTCTTTCTTTACAACTGCACTGTAGAAACCGTGCTTGACAATCTTTAAATTTTGGTGCTTTGTGAGAAGGCTATTTAAGATAACATTTTGTTAAATCAGTCAAATGGGTGCCATTATATGGAATTCCTGGTTGTCAATGGGTCAAACCAGATCAAATACTTAAACATTTTTCCTGTTTGTTTTATTAAATTGGTGTTACAGCAAAACAAAGACTTCATAAAATAAGTGCATTGTCTGTAAATCTAAAACATAGCAGTAACAATAATTGGTATTGTAGCACACAGATGAACAGCTGGGTTCCAATTTAACCTGGAAACACACAAACAAAACAATGACTAATTTTTTAGCTTTACATATTTGCCAAAAAAATACTATCTTGGTCATATATTGCAAATAAAAGTTTCATAAATCCTGCTGAGGTGAATTTTACTCAATTGATCAGAGAGACACTAGAGAGCTTTAGGTGTAGAGGTTGGCATTTTAAACCAACAGGTGTCAGTGTTGGCTATGTAGTCTGACAGATACGCCACCAATTGTAAGCTTTTACAGTTGGTTTCAGTTTTTTCACTCATGATTAGGCAGACAAGAAATATAATAACTTTAATCAATTTATTTTAGGATGATTAAGTCAAACGATGAACTCCATCTTCAATATGAGCGTTGTAGAATATAGGATTAATAAATTGCTCTTTTACTCTATGAAGTAACTGATATCAAGTGCAACCTTAAACATTTAAAAAAAGAAATAGTTCTAAAATCCAAATGTATTCACATTTTATTCAATTTTACCCTCACTCTCTAGTTGTTTTTTTGTGCATATCTATATGAAGAGAGGATGGCTTTGTCTATACGAGTGCATCTTAGGCTAATTTCAGTAATGTGACCAGCCTGCACCAGCAGACAGTTTAATAGCTATTATTTGTGTCACCCTCTCTCATAATTCCCCAGCTGTAAATTGCTACGTGCAGGCAAGTGGGGTTTGACTGACATCTTACCTTGCAATATGGTATCTATTGTTTTAATTAAGTGAATGTGTTTGTGACATTTATTGGTTTCCAAGTTACTTGTTAATGGCACCAGGAGGAAAAAAGTGAAATTAAATTACTATGGTTTACATTACATAAATAATTTGCAAACCTTTTGCTAATGATTACACATTATTCTCCCACCATGACTGTCAATTTATTTAAATGCGTCACAAATAAAAACGCTGGATAGGTGATGCACTGTAAACCCTTCTTGGCAGCATCTGGTTCCAGCTTCTTTTATTTTACCCTTCAGCTTTTTTCTCTTTTTTTGTCCTTGGTTTTTATTTATTTATTCATTGTCACAAAAAGCTAGTTTAGGTTTCTTATACCAACCTGTCTATTTGTGTTTTAACCCCTCCCACTGTCTGCTTGATCAATTTTAGATACCTTAAGTGATGTGTAATTGAGTGAAGGCTGTTGGGTCTTCACACTAGAGACCTGCACTGATGGAAAACTGAGTTTTCAATCCCGGTCCCACCAGATCCCGAGGCTTTTCTGACCGCTCCTGCCCGATCCCGAGAACCCCCAACCCCCTACCTCTTCTTCAGCTCTCCGAGGCCGAGTGAGACAAGATTGACAGGCGCTGAAAGGCCGCAGTATGTCACCAGACGCGAGAGGAAAAGTAGCTGAATAAGTAGATCAGGTTATGGTGTGTATTGGGCTGTTTATAAAACGTTTTTTTTTACAATGGTGATAGTTAATCTTTACAGTGTTAATTATTACTTATTTTTGAATTTTGAAGCGGGTCCAAATGTCCGACTTCCATGCTTTATTCAGTAGGTTGTATCGCCCTTCTCTAATTTTCTTTTCCGCAGAAGCCACTGTCTCCTTACCACTCTCCATGTTTTGTTGTTATGTTGCCTCACTCTCACTCAGGAGTCAGGATCGATGTGTTTTGGTCTGACCGCCGAATCCCGCCCGAGACTACGTAAATCCCGCCCGATCCCGAGACATTTGTGTCGGGTCCCGTGGGACCAGCAGGACTTCCCGCCCGATGCAGGTCTCTACTTCACACTATTGAGATCCTCTTTCTGTACTTTTTGAACCGCAACTCCTCCTGCAATTTGTGTGCAATTACAGCCATTCAACTTCTATTCTGCCACCCCAGGACATGCCGGCAAATTTTTCCAATTTTTGTACTATTTAAAATATCTCACTCTTTAAAATCCCACTAGAATGAATGGGGAACAGCTTTAACTGCTTACCCTGACTTAGTGATTGCTGAAACCTGAATACTGAATCGAAGGTGATCAACTAGTTGGGCACCACTGCCCTAACTCTTGACCTGTTTGCTATCTGCCAATAAATAAAAGGGTAAGACTCTAGTGAGGGCCCAATACCATGGTACCCAAGAAATGGAATTTGAGACCCTTATTTTTTTTTTTTTTGTAAAAAAAAAAAGATAAGTCTGAATGCTTGAATTGTGTTCATAGTGATGTCCACATGCTGTAATACAGTCTTGTATGAATACACATACAAAAGTATTTAATACTTTAAAAACTTTTTTCTCATGAACCCTGACTTTGAAAAATCCCACACATTGGTAAAGGTTTAAAATGTGCTGCGTTCTTTAGCAGTGCCAAACCAATAGTACTGTATGTGCTGAGTAGCTGAATAAAAACACATTAAACCTTTAACTGGTTGGTTGTCTTTTCTGATTTTGCTTCAAGGCATGTGTGAGCTAACATTAAGTTTCAAAATATCCATGACTGGATAGGTCAGAATTGACTCCAGCTTAATGCAGAAAATACAAAAGTTATTGTTTTAATTCATTACGTTTAAGCAATTTTTTTTTTCCATTCACCACACCATCAATTTTCAGCTTGCATATCCCTATTTCAGTAGATCAGCTAGCAGTTCTACCTTTATTTTAAATATCAGTTGTTGTTTTTAAATCTTTACAACGGTTTTTGTGTTGACTTTTAGCATTTCTAGGTAACAGCTGTACTTCTTCAGCAGATAAGCAGACGGTTATACTTTTCTAAAATTTATGCCAATTAATTTTTTAATGTTTGCTTATATTTACTTCACCTTCTTAAGTAGTATTCAACTGAAGAATTTCAGATTACAGCTTTCACACCACATTTTTGCAGGAAATGCAAATTTTTCTTGTCATGTTTTCATCTGATGTCAATGGGCATCCCTGTCAGTAACGTACCATCAGCTTGCCAGCTGTGGGGACATATTTGATGTTAGAGAGGTGCATGTGTTGCAAACTCTCCATCCAGACACTGAAGCCGTATCTGTCTCTGGCACACCAGTTTGTTCTGACAGGCCTGCCACAATGATGACTGCATCGACAGAGTGGCTTCCAAGCCAACGCTGACACGCCGTCTAAAGGAGCAGCCAGCCATCTACATGAGTCTCATTCTGCTCCATCAAACCTCAGAGCCCGTCTCATCCTGTACAACCAGCCAGCATCATCCAGGCTGGTTGTTTCTTTTTGCTCTCCACAATAAATTAATTCAGTGTGACAAACTGATGTGGCTTAGATTGTTTTTATTGTTTTTCTCGCAATATGTTGCAGCTTTAAATTTTTTAATTATCTAAGGACATTCTGAACTTACTGCAATATAACTGTAACAGTGTCGATCTAAAACATACATGATGGAAAAAGTGTAATAGGATGCACGGGCTGCAAGGTGGTGCAGCTGGTAGCACTGTTGCCTTGCAGCAAGAAGTTCCTGGGTTTGACAATAGGAGGCCAGGAGCAGTAGCTGTGTTCGAAAATACAATGTGTACAAATACAAATGTTCTAACAACGCACCAAAGATTATTTCAACACCAGTCCACGTTTAATAAATGATACCTATAATAGATTAATTACGAAAGGTGATTCAACCCTCATATCTGCTAAAAAATATCTTACAACTGCTAAAATATAATGACTTCAAGAAAGGAGCAGTTATTAATGTTGCCTGACTGTAAAAAGGGTTGTGTTTTGAATCCCTGGAGGGTCCTTTCTTTGTTGAGTTTGCTTGTTCTCCCTCTGCATGTGAGTTTTCTCCGGGTACTTTGGTTTCCTCACACAGTCCAGACTGTGCGGTTAGGCCAAAAATAATCAATACAGTGGGGAGATTTAGACAAAATAATGAGGTGGGAAGGCCTCTTTGCTCTCCCCCTAATCTGCATCTCCCTCAGATTTAAGCTGGGACTCAGGCAGGGCTGCTCCAAAACATTAATGTCAGTTCCAGTCAGAAGAAACATGTTGGCAAATTTTAAAGATCACTTTGAAACCAAATCTGCCAGGGGTATGATAGGTTATTTGGTCACTTTAAATTGTTCTTAGTTGTGAATGTGTGTGTGAATGAGTGTTTGTTGCCTGGGTCTCTGTGTTACACTGTAATGGGCTGGCAACCTGTCATACCAGGGTATCCTCCATCTCCCCATTGTTTGCTGGAGTTATAGGCACCGCAACCCTGAAAGGATGAGGAGATATAAAAACTGGTTGAGTGTAAGGGTACATTTCTGCACCAACTTCTGAACTGGATCCCAAAAGATATTCTTATTGGGACTTTTGCAAGAAAAAAAGAAATGTCTTTCATATTTAAGGTAGTTACACACCTGGGCCAAATGGGATTGTGATAACCATCCTGTGGGAACAATAGCCAGTCTGCTTCAGACCAGCAGGAATCAGACACAACTTTAACATGTTCAGAATCATTTTGATTGTTGTCCCAAAATATCATCAAACCCAACCCAACTTGCTTATGTGCAGCTTTACAGTTTCATGCAATCCCGCATTTTAGATTCACAGTCTAGACAATGCATTCATTGAGCTATTCCTGTCCCATGTTCTCATCAGATGTGCTCAATCACAGTTGAGTTGAAAAAATGTACCTTTGTCACATATACACTGGCTGGCCAAAAAAAAAGTCGCCACCTGGATTTAACTAAGCAAAAAGGTACGAGCCTTCCATTGGATAATTACTGCATGGGCAATTATGTTTCAGCTGGCAACGAGTTACACATGTGGACAAAATTGTTGGTACCCCTCAGTTAATGAAAGAAAAATCCACAATGGTCACAGAAATAACTTGAATCTGAAAAAGGTAATAATGAATAAAAATTCTATCAAAATGAACAAATGAAAGTCAGACATTGCTTTTCGAACATGCTTCAACAGAACTATTTTAAAAAATAAACTCATGAAACAGGCCTGGACAAAGATGATGGTACCCTTAACTTAATACACTGCTCAAAAAATAAAGGGAACACTTAAACAACACAATATAACTCCAAGTTAATTAAACGTCTGTGAAATCAAACTGTCCACTTAGGAAGCAACACTGATTGACAATCAGTTTCACATGCTGTTGTTCAAATGGAATACACAACAGGGGAAATCTTTGGCGATTAGCAAGACACACTCAATAAAGGAGTGGTTCTGCAGGTGGGGACCACAGACCACTTCTCAGTACCTATGCTTTCTGGCTGATGTTTTGGTCAGTTTTGAATGTTGGGGGTGCTGAAAGCAGGTTCACACTGAGCACGTGACAGATGTGACAGAGTCTGGAGACGCCGTGGAGAGCGATCTGCTGCCTGCAACATCCTTCAGCATGACCGGGTTGGCAGAGGGTCAGTAATGGTGTGGGGTGGCATTTCTTTGGAGGGCCACATGGCCCTCCATGTGCTTGCCAGAGGTAGCCTGACTGCCATTAGGTACCGAGATGAGATCCTCAGACCCCTTGTGAGACCATATGCTGGTGCGGTTGGCCCTGGGTTCCTCCTAATGCAGGACATTGCTAGATCTCATGTGGCTGGAGTGTGTCCGCAGTTCCTGCAAGATGAAGACACTGAAGCTATGGACTGGCCCACCCCAGACCTGAATCCGATTGGGCACATCTGGGACATCATGTCTCGCTCCATCCACCACCATCACGTTGCACCACAGACTGTTCAGGAGTTGGCGGATGCTTTAGTCCAGGTCTGGGAGGAGATCCCTCAGGAGACCATTCGCCGTCCCATCAGGAGCATGCCCAGGCATTGTAGGGAGGTCATACAGGCACGTGGAGGCCACACACAATACTGAGCCTCATTTTGACTTGTTTTAAGGACATTACATCAAGGTTGGATCAGCCTGTAGTGTGTTTTTCCACTTTAATTTTGTGTATGACTCCAAATCCAGGCCTCCATTGGTTAATAAATTTGATTTCCAATGATGTTGGTGTGATTTGGTGTTGTCAACACATTCAACTTTGTACAGAACAAAGTATTCAATGAGAATATTTCATTCATTCGAATCTAGGATGTGTTATTTGAGTGTTCCCTTTATTTTTTTGAGCAGTGTATTTTGTTGCACAACCTTTTGAGGCAATCACTGCAATCAAACGATTCCTATAACTGTCAATGAGACTTCTGCACCCCTCAGCAGGTATTTTGGCCCACTCCTCATGAGCAAATTGCTCCAGTTGTCTCAGGTTTGAAGGGTGCCTTTTCCAGACAGCATGTTTCAGCTCCTTCCAAAGATGCTTAATAGGATTTAGGTCAGGGCTCATAGAAGGCCATTGTCCAATGTTTTCCTCTTAGCCATTCTTGGGTGTTTTTAGCTGTGTTTTTTGGGTCATTATCCTGTTGCAAGACCTATGACCTGCGACTGAGACCAAGCTTTCTGACTCTGAGCAGCACATTTCTCTCTAGAATCCCTTTATACTCTTGAAATTTCATTATACCCTGCGCAGATTCAAGACACCCTTTGCCAGATGCAGGAAAGCAGCCCCTGAACATGACAGAGCCTCCTCCATGTTTCACAGTAGGGAGAGTGTTCTTTTCTTCATATGCTTCATTTTTCCGTCTGCGAACATAGAGCTGATGTGCCTTGCCAAAAAGTTCCATTTTTCTCTCATCTGTCCATAGTACATTCTCCCAGAAGCTTTGTGTCTTTTCAACATGTAGTTTGGCAAATTCCAATCTGGCTTTTTATGATTTGTTTTCAACAATGGTGTTCTCCTTGGTCGTCTCCCATTAAATCCACTTTTCCTCAAATAACGTCGGATGGTGCGATCTGACACTCATGTTCCTTGAGCTTGAAGTTCACCTTTAATCTCTTTAGAAGTTTTTCTGGGCTCTTTTGTTACCGTTCGTATTATCCGTCTCTTTGTTTTGTCATCAATTGTCCTCCTGCGGCCACGTCCAGGGAGGTTGGCTACAGTTCCATGGATCTTAAATTTCTGAATAATATGTGCAACTGTAGTCACAGGAACATGAAGCTGCTTGGAGATGGTCTTATAACCTTTACCTTTAACATGCTTGTCTATAATTTTCTTTGTAATCTCCTGAGACGACTCTTTCCTTCGCTTCCTCTGGTCCATGATGAGTGTGGTACACACCATGTCACCAACAGCACAGTGACTACCTGTAGCCCTGTATATAGGCCCACTGACTTATTACAAGAATGTAGGCACCTGTGATGCTAATTAATGGACACACCTTGGTTTAACATGTCCCTTTGGTCACATTATTTTCAGGGGTACCATCATTTTTGTCCAGAACTGTTTCATGAGTTTATTTATTTAAAGCAATTAAAGCAATGTCAGACTTTCATTCGTTCATTTTTATTAATTATTACCTTTGTCAGATTCAAGTTATTTCTGTGACCATTGTGGGTTTTTCTTTCATTAACCGAGGGGTACCAACAATTTTGTCCACGTGTGTATTTAACCCCAACTGGTGCAATAAGTTGCTTCTCATTTCTTAAACAACCATGTCGAAAGACATCCCGTGATCATGGAAAAGATGTCAGTCTGTTTCAGAAGGTTTAAATCATTGGCATGCATCAAGCAGAGAAAACATCTAAGGAGAATGCAGAATCTAGCAACATTGGGTTAAGAACTGTCCAACGCATTATTAAAAACTGGAAGGATAGTTGGGATCCATCGTGTTCGAGGAAGAAATGTGGCCGGAAAAAAATCCTGAATGATCGTGATCGGCGATCACTTAAAACGTTTGGTGAAATCAAATTGAAGAAAAACATCAGTAGAACTCCAGGCTATGTTTAATAGTAAAAGTAAGAGCATTTCCACATGCACAATGCGAAGGGAACTCAAGGGATTGCGACTGAACAGCTGTGTAGCCTTAAAAAAAAAAAACACTAATCAGTGAGGCTAACTGGAAGGCTTCAATTTGCTAGGGAGCATAAAGATTGGACTCTGGAGCAATATTAAATTCTGAATTGAGATTGATTATATTTTGTTGGAAAGCTGAGTTTATTATCACAGTTCCATAATTACTGCCAGGTCACAAAAAAAAACATATTAACATTTAAACCAGTCATGGCCCCACTTGCCCGTGTTAAGGTGAGTGTTCAAGATTAAACAGTAAGCTAAGACTGGGCAACAATGGGAGAATTCCAAGGTAAAAAACCCCTGTTGACCAAAAATTAAAAAATGCAGTCAACCTCAAATGTGCTTTAGGTTCTTGATGACTTGCCATAACTGATAGAATCATGAATTTTTCTTTCTAGAAGAAACTCCTGAAGGAAAATGTCTTGGCATCAGTTTGTGATCTTAATTTCAAGTGCACTTGGGCTTTTCAGCAGGACAATGATCCGAAACAGACCAGCAAGCCTAACACTGAATAGCTAAAAAAAGGAGAATCTAAAGGGACCTAGTCAAAATTCAGACTTCAAACTTACTGAGATCTTATGGCAGAACCTTAAACTGGTCGTTCATTCTTGAAAATCTTCAACATGGCTGAATTACAGCAATACTGCAAAGAACAGAGGGCCGAAATTCCTAACAGTGATGTAAAATACTTATTGCCTGTAATGGAATATGTTTAATGCCAGTTGTTGCTGGCAAGGGTAGTACAACCTGTTATATACTTGTCACATTGAACCAGGTTGATTTGGATAGATTTGTCATTTATTAAATTAAATTATCATTTGGAAAAAGTTTTTTTTTTTTTTTACATTTACTCAGGCTATCTTTGACTGCTATTAAAATGCGTCTGATCTGAAACATTTAAGTGTAACAAAAAAGCGAAAAACAGAAGAAAGCTACAAGTGGCACATACGTTTTGCCTTTGCTGCAAACTCATTCGGTAAAAAACTGGGGTCATACAGATGAATTATATATTGGTCATATATTATTTTATTAGGTGGATAAGAGACAAGGAAAGTTAGTCACGAGATGTTATTGTTGATGTGTGTTAGGAGGAAAAACAGCTAATAAAAAAATTCCTGCAACATGTATGCCCTTAAAAAAATAAAAAAATAAAACTTTTCTCACAAATGTATAATTCAAAGCACTCATAATACAACTGTTTGGCAACCAGGAAAATACTGGTATATTACTTTATTTATTATTATTATTTTACTATTAGTGCAAGCTTTCCACCTTTGTAGAACGTAATCTTTACACGTATTAACGAAAATGCCTGGTAGTGTGGTTATATTAACCTCCTGTGTAAATACGATGAAAATATTAGAGACAGAATACATTGCATCCTCTATTTATCACATCCTGTTTACAAACCTCAAAGACATACAGCAAGGAAGCTGTCAGATGAGATAAGACAGTCTCATTTTGGCAATATTGTATAAAGAAATATGCGAAAGAAAAAAAACAAAAAAACAAACCCCAACAGCCACGCTTGATGAAATTACAGACAAAAAAATGGTCTCTGATGAATTGGCACTTAATTACCGGTTGATTAGCATAATTATGCATGTTAATAGCATCTCAAATGAATTGCAGTTGTCAGGAGGGAGGAAGCATCTGTGGTGGTGGCAGCCTGATACATATTTTCTCCTATCCAACAGCGTTGTCTAACTCTTCCCCTTAAGTGTTCTTCATTAATCACAACACACTTCTTTTCCTTTGGAGTGAAATCTGGCATTTTGGGATAATTGGCCTATTATAGTGTGCTTGTCACATCTGTAATACCAGGCTAATGAGCCCCCTTGTGTGTTAGCATTCCAAGATGATGGCAGAGCATTGGTACTGAGTGGCAGGTAAAGATATGACTCAGTCATACTGAGACACATAATCATACTGGCATAGTACTCATCCTCAGAACGTTCAAAACATACACACACACACATACATACATATACACATATATACATATTTACAGTACAGACCAAAAGTTTGGACATACCTTCTCATTCAAAGAGTTGTCCTTATTTTCATGACTATGAATGTTGTAGCTTCACACTGAAGGCATCAAAACTATGAATTAACACATGTGGAATTATATACTGAACAAAAAAGTGTGAAACAACTGAAAATATGTCTTATATTCTAGGTTCTTCAAAGTAGCCACCTTTTGCTTTGATTACTGCTCCGCACACTCTTGGCATTCTGTTGATGAGCTTCAAGAGGTAGTCACCTGAATTGGTTTTCCAACAGTCTTGAAGGAGTTCCCAGAGATGCTTAGCACTTGTTGGCCCTTTTGCCTTCACTCTGCGGTCCAGTTCACCCCAAACCATCTCGATTGGGTTCAGGTCCGGTGACTGTGGAGGCCAAGTCATCTGGTGCAGCACCCCATCACTCTCCTTCTTGGTCAAATAGCCCTTACACAGCCTGGAGGTGTGTTTGGGGTCATTGTCCTGTTGAAAAATAAATGATGGTCCAACTAACCGCAAACCGGATGGAATAGCATGCCGCTGCAAGATGCTGTGGTAGCCATGCTGGTTCAGGATGCCTTCAATTTTGAATAAATCCCCAACAGTGTCACCAGCAAAGCACCCCACACCATCACACCTCCTCCTCCATGCTTCACGGTGGGAACCAGGCATGTAGAGTCCATCCGTTCACCTCTTCTGCGCCGCACAAAGACACGGTGGTTGGAACCAAAGATCTCAAACTTGGACTCATCAGACCAAAGCACAGATTTCCACTGGTCTAATGTCCATTCCTTGTGTTTTTTAGTCCAAACAAGTCTATTCTGCTTGTTGCCTGTCCTCAGCAGTGGTTTCCTAGCAGCTATTTTACCATGAAGGCCTGATTCACACAGTCTCCTCTTATCAGTTGTTCTAGAGATGTGTCTGCTGCTAGAACTCTGTGTGGCATTGACCTGTTCTCTAATCTGAGCTGCTGTTAACCTGCGATTTCTAAGGCTGGTGACTCAGATGAACTTATCGTCCGCAGCAGAGGTGACTCTTGGTCTTCCTTTCCTGGGGCGGTCCTCATGTGAGCCAGTTTCTTTGTAGCGCTTGATGGTTTTTGTGACTGCACTTGGGGACACTTTCAAAGTTTTCCCAATTGTTCGGACTGACTGACCTTCATTTCTTAAAGTAATGATGGCCACTCGTTTTTCTTTACTTAGCTGCTTTTTTCTTGCTATAATACAAATTCTAACAGTCTATTCAGTAGGACTATCAGCTGTGTACTGTACTGTAAAACAACTGATGAAAAAAAATAGTTTGGTTACATAGTCATGCATGTATTCTTTCTTAAAAATGATGTGGCAACCCCAAACACCCCCAGGCAATGCACCTAAAATGGAATATCCCACAATCCATGGATCTATATAAGGCCTTGGAGGTGTCCTGCTCTGGTTTGCCTCTATGTCCTAAAAAATAACTGAAGGTAAAATGAAAACATGGGTTACACCTTGACAAGGGGTGTCCAAACGTTTTGCAAAGAGGGACAGATTTTGTGTGGTGAAAATGTATTGGGGGGGGACATTCTTTGAACCATTATCATTGAATACAAATGAACTACTTAATGAAATTTCGACTGCAAATACTTTTCTTTTCTTCACACAGAACACAAGTAAATCCAAACAGTTCTTAACCAAATCACTCTGACTTTTATATTTGAAGACCAACTAAAATGATGAAAAAGTCTGACTAATAATGAAAACATCATTCCTTAGATAGACAAACTTTTTATCCAATTTGAATAAATAACAGAATCTGACTGCACTGCTCAATGATTCGGATTAATTGTAATGTATGTACCTGACTTTTGTGAAGTGCCTTGAGACGACATGTGTTGTGAATTGGCGCCATATAAATAAACTGAATTGAATTAAATTGAATTTAAAACATGTATAGCTCACCAATAAATGCTCACTGTGAAATTTAAATTGAAAACATGAACAGGAAAATAACACAGACAGTTATATTATTCATAAGTACAAACCACTGAGGGCTGTATTGACAATCAAAAAACAAAAATATGTTATTTAAATTTTAAACTGGATATTCAAAACTAAAAAGATTTTAAATATTAAAATTTTAGACTCGGATCAAAAATACGTAATGGTTTCAAAATTACGGTTTTAATCATCACAAGAAAAAAAATCAATTCACTGAGATTTTAGAATTGGTTCACCTCAGAAGACTTAACAAATAACTTTATTTAAATGTGAAGGGTGATACTGATATTTTAATTTCTTGTTAAGGTTCATAACAGAAAATGTCTTCTCACAGAGGTATGTGATGCCAAACAAGCTCAGCATTTTCTTTCCAAATGTTCAGATCTCTTCAAACCTGCCTTTATCCAGCTGGCGGTAAAAGTTAACAAGAGGAAGCTGTTGGTGCCAACAGTGACACTAGGCGTCATACTGCACTCCAATGAGGTCCAGCAGCAGGTGGCATTATCAGGAACCACGGAGAAAGAAGAGAAAAAAAGCACGATCTTCTTTTCAATAACTGCAAAATCCTCAAAGAGCCATAAAACTCCTCAGCCAAATGAGGTCCCTCAGGCACAGCAGTGATCTGGTCCCACCCTGATGGTTGACGTGGAACACTGTTGAGGTGCTGTCCGTCCTGACGAGCACGTGCTTGATCCTCGAGAGAGGGCGAGAAGTGCCTTAGCGCCAAATAAATCGTCCAGAGCTCCAGGACATTGATGTGCAGACTTCCCTCCTGAGGCCCCCACAGCCCCTGGACGGACCTGCACTGCCACACTGCTCCCCATCTGAGAGGAGACGCATCACCAGAGAGGTGATGTCCATAGTCACCACCTCCCGTCTTGCCGGGACTGTACTGCAATGTCGTAGGCACGGCACAAAAAGTCGTCTGTCACCCGACACTGGGCGCTTGGACAGCGAGCCTTCTCCCTGAGCGCCTCATCTGGGGAAAGAACCAGTGATGCCCCCGCATGCTCCAGGATTGCGCATGCATGCCAGGATCCGTGTGTCTCGACCATGGTGGGAGAAGCTTCTAGGATCCCTCCAGCGCTGAAGCTCTTCCAAGAAGGCCGGCAACGGTGGCACCTCGAACGGAGGGACAGACGGAGCCCGTCGAAAAAATGGGTTTCCCATTGGCCGGGCCACAGGTGCATCATCCAGGTCGACCTTGGCCAAGGCTGCCAAAATAATTGCCCGTAGGGGGCATGGTTCCTCCCCTGGGCCAGAGCTAACTGAACTTCCGAGGGAATTACCTGAGCCATCATTTCCTCCTATAGTCGGGGAATCCCCCTCCCAATCCCGAGGGTCTGGGAAGGGGTCCCCCTGGTGCTCAAGGGACTGAAACTCTGAAGTTTATTAACAATGTAACACAAAAAACAGACAAAATGTAAAACACTTGGCATCAACTTTTGAACAATCACACCATTGTGATGAAGCTTTGGAATATTCCAAATGTGGAGTTCAAGCAATGTCCAAGCATTAAAAAGTATAAAAAGAGGATTAGAAATGAATATCACACTTAAAACTACTGTAATTGCTATCAATGTTGATGTTCCTGCTTTTATTTGTAGAAATATTTTTACTTGTATGTAAATAGAATGTATAATATATTATTTTTAAATATATAAATAATGTTGAAAGAAAATATATAAGTTGTAACAATATCCTATTGTAACCAGTATTAGATCAATATATGTATTATGTAGTGACCATCAGGTTCCATCTCTGGTCGCTTCTGGGTTTGGGCGGATCCAGGTTACTACCTGCTTACAAACAATGTCCAGACTGGGAAATAAGTTGGGGGGGTGCTACCATTTATTGAACAGCTTTCAAATAGATGATAATCCAACATCAAAGTGACGGTCTACAATAGCAGGCATGATGGAGAACATACTGTGGTAAGTGTGAAGTATAGAGACTAAACATGATCAACAGAGCGGTGAAAACCGTAGGACCTTCCCTAACCCAAACCCTCTGCCTTCTCACCTCTGCACCTATATACACCAACAATTGTTTTTTCTTTTCATGTTCCCCCCCCCGTTCTTTTTTTTTAAACACTGTATCTGCATATTATGTATTCAAAGGAGACCTATATGGAAGAAGCAGGTATAGAACATAAATGGATGGATTTATTCAAAAATAAATAAATGATAAATAATAAAATATAAACATAGATAAGGCAGCTAACTAGCAGGTTTCAGTTAAGTAGATTTACCACTGGGTCCTTTTGGAGGAGCAAAAGTAGTACGGGACACAGCTGGGAAGAGGTCCAGTGGTATGTCCGGGACTGGCTCACCCTCATCCTGGTCAAGGGAAGAGGCCTCTGGGCTTCAGACCTCCTCCCTCGATAGAAACATTAAACCAAAAAATATGAGTATTTTCAAAATAAAAACACAACCACAAATTTATCATAAACAACACACATTAGCAGCAAACAACATTGAAAATAATGGAAATCTGAAGGTAATTACTGGACTGGGTAGGACTGTTCTGTAGATATTCTGACCTGGTGGGTGGTTGGTGGCTTATGCTGACATTCCCTCTCCTAACTGGTCCCGATGGGGACCCATCAGGGCTGCTGATACCAGAGCGGAAACTCTATTTTATTTGTGCTAATTTTCTTCCTTTTAAAAAGAGTCGTGTATCTTGTCTCCCTGCCTTTTCATTCTCAATCATATCACTCCAAATACTACTTACACTATGTTATCAATTCCCCTCTTATTAAGTCAAAAAGTCATGGTAAACAGATTGTGGCTGTAAATTGAGTACTCAAACTGTTAGTAAGTAAAGTTTATTTGCATGGAATACCTAGAAAGTTCTGAACCTTTGAACAAAACGTTTCAGCTTCTTAACAGGGAAGCATCATCCCGTTACATTTCACCTAACCATCAGAGCAACAATCCGCTAGCAGGCTGATTGCCTGCTAGTTTCATTGCTCTTAAATCATTAGAGAAGCACATTTATGTGCGACAACCCGTATTAAATGAAGATATAAATGTGGAGCGGCTGTCTGTAGACGCTGGGTAACGTTAGTTTGATGCTCGCGACTTGTAGTTGTTGCTTAACTACCAAAAATGATCTCCTACGTAACACAGAAGTTATTTTAAACATTGCCTCGTCAGGAAACCACCGTTAAACTTACTTTAATGTTGTTTATCTGGTATTTTATCTTGGAGTCAAACAGGTTGTACAGTGTTCCTCTACGCTGTGATCCTCTGCATCTTCTCCTCGCAGGTCTCATCTTCTTTACGTGACTTTTCTTCTTCTTGGGTTAGGCTAACCTGAACTTGCGCATTACTGCCACCAGCTGGTCCTTCCCCTCGTTACACAGTGAAAATGGGGGAAGAAGTTACATGGCGCTTACTACTGTAGAGGAATGACCTGGTGTCGTAACATGTGAATCATCTGGGGGGGCACCTGGGGGGGCAATCCGATTTCAGGAGGGTCCAGTGCAAGTATTGTATTGGATATTAACTTCTAATGCCTGGTGGTCTGTCATTCCCAGAGACTGCCTCTTAATGCCCAAATTGCTCATTTACATTATTGATAAGCCAACCCTGGATCACCTCAAACATAGACTATTTAGGGGAAATAATTTTATGCAAACGACATATTGATGCCCCGATAATCAATTGGTCCTTGTTGTGTGGTAATAATATGCAACCGTTACAATGTGCTGTACATGTTCAATTAAAGAGCGAAGCTAAGTACTAGCTGATTTAAACAAGTGGGGTGTTAGCACTGTTTGTCGACTGAGAGTACCTTCCAGCCATCCATCTTACTCCTTGCATTATACTTTTCCTTATCTTCCACAAACCTTTGTAAAACAATGTGCCACTCCACGAAGATGTGGACATTTACTACAAGTACTAATTATAAATCATATAATGGCTTAATAAACATTTTATTTAGTTTAATGTGCAGCATCACAACTTTTTTATCTTTAAATTATTAAATTCTTTTTAATGCATTTTAGTGAAGGCAACAATGGAATAATTTAGATCAAAGAATTTTTATGCCTTAGAATGACCAGGCCTAAATCAAATTTGAGTTCTTTAGCTACACTTGATTATTAATGTTCACATATGCTCTCCATCAAAGCTAGAGCTCTTTCACAAAGAAGAATGGGTCAAAATTTCAGTTTTGAGATATGCAAAAGCTAGTATAGACATGGCCCCAAAAGACTTGCAGTTGTAATTGCAGTGAATGGTGATTCTACAAAGCATTGACTCAGGGCACTTCTTGTGGTAAAGGTGCACATTGGTTTAAATTTTCTTAAAACTGACATTGGCCTTTCCTAAATGTTTTCAAGATTATGAGGCCATCCATTATACCTTCAGTTCTGACCAATATTATAGACCCTGCTAATGAAAAATATTGACACAGAATGATGCTTTTACCATGCTTCACTAGAATTTGTTCTTGGGGGATAATGAATATGTTCGACATGCTGTGTTTATCTTAATGATTAAAAGTTTAATTTTAGTCTCAGCCCCTTAATCATGCTTAATTAGAGTATTTCCACCACATGTTGGTATTCAATACCAACTTTTGGTGTATTTTTATCTCGCTGCATCCTTTCTTGTTTTTTTTATTGTTTTTATTGTAAATTAATGAATAAAATATATTCTGATCATTATCTGCAACTCTCCGCAATGTTCTTCACTATGTTATAGGGGTCTGTGGTATTTTTGTCCTTTTTTGTGCATAGTTGTGTTGCAAACATTTGGGGTTATTCAAAATAAACCAGTTTTACCAGATGTTATAAAAAAAATAAAAAAATAAAAATAGATACATGTTACTGGTTTGGGGCTGCACAGTGGGGCAGAATCCTTGCAAGGGGCCTTTCTGCATGGAGCTTGCACATTCTACTGCATGGAGCTTGCACATTCTACCCCATGGATGTGTGAATTCTCACTTGGTACTTTGGCTTCATCCCACAATACAAAAAGATGAATGTTAGGTTGGTGCGTGCGTTTGTGGTTGTTCATCCTGCGTGTCTCTGTGTTGCCCTGTAAGGAATTGGAGACCTGTCCAGGGTGTACCCGGCTTCTCGCACATTGACAGCTAAAGCTAGGCAACAGCTAATGGTCTGTTATTTTGTGAAAGGCAGCGATAAAGTAATCTCATGTAAGGCAGATACTGATGTACAAAAGTATTCATATGGTTTCTTGCTTTGTTTCCCCATTTTCTGGGTTCTGGTTACCTAAGCAAAGTGACCACTCTGTTCCTTTTGCAGAAGGACCTGTGATTGATATCTCAGTGCACTGGTAATGGAGCAAAAGATAGCTTTAACAAGTCCTTTACCAAATTAGGTTAGGGCCTTTAGTGTTCAGGTCCCTCTGATTGTGGGTTTGGAAGGAGCCCAATATTTCCCTTTGGACTAAGATGTGTCTCTTGCACATTTTGATATTACCTTTCATTCCTTAATAAACTGGGAGTTTAGCCAAACTTAAAAAGACTTGAACAAATTAGAGTTTTTAAATGCAGTGATGCACAAAAGAATACGTGTCAAGTAAATTGAAAAAGTTCTGAAGTGTTGGTGTCTTGACCTCTTGTAACCCAAGGTGTTTTTGTGAAGTTTGTGCTCAAAATTACATGGCAAAATGTAATTGAGTTTTTCTAAGCAATTACAAACTCTATTAAAATAAGCTTGATGTCAAATTAAAGGTAGCACTCTGGAGATTCAATAAGAAGTGTAAATATCACAGTAGCAGCTATTGTTTCAGAGATAATGAGGAAAAAAATTAAAATTGTTTCCCTCGCCAGAATTTTTCCTGCATTGTAAAGTATATAAACCTTTTAGAAATATCATGAGGAAGGCTACAAACTTTAGAAAACCCTAAATCTACTTGTGGACATCCCCTGTGCAAAGTTTCATGCAGCTGAGGTAAAGCAAAATTACATAAGTTTTAGTAAAGATATACGTAGGCATTTTTACTTTTGGCACCATATGGCACATTTTGGCACAATTCGGCACCATCTCCAAAAGTGATTTCTTGTGTTTTTACTTAAAGAAAATTAATAAAATACTTTTTACATGTCTAAAACAGCTGGTTTTTTTTTTTTTTTTGTTTTTATTACCCACATAGTATATTTTTTAAATAATTTTCAATAGAACAAGAAAATGTTATGTTGAATCATACTGGAGCAAATTTAATGAACAGGAAGCACCAGTGTAAAAAAAAAAAAACAATCAATCAATCTTCGCAATAAAATACGTAACAGCATCGCTAAAGATAAAATAACATCAATCTATTTACAACTAGGAATGAATGTATGTGTTCACAACACCTTTGTTTACCGGGTAGGTGGGTGTGGGGGTGGGTGTCGGGGCTAATTACAGATGCAAACATTTTAGTGCTATCTTCCACTGTGTGGCTTACAAATCCATTTATTATGGGACATAAGAAGCACTAGTGAAAAAAGAAAATCAATCTTTAAAAGTATTTCGTAATGAAACTAAAATTACATACCATTCAAGCGGCAGAACGAAAGTTACAAATGTAACTACGGTTCTATGAATCCCGGATGACCGTCAGAGGCGGTGCTTCAAGCACTGAATGATCATTCTTGCGCATGCGCAGGTCGAGAAATTAATAACAACATGGTCACATGTGACCTACCGGTGGCTCACATGAGTCTATATAGTCACATGACACCGGGAGCCCAGTTCCGACAATCTTCTCGTGAGCACGGAGAGACCGAGGGACCGAGCGCTCTGGCGGTCATCCAGGATTCATAGAACCTTAGTTACATTCGTAACTTTCGTTCTATTTCATCCCTACTGACCCCCAGAGGCGGACCAACAGGGTCCCGAGGGTTCCCACGGAGACTCCAAGGAACACAGCAACACCACTAACCTCAGTGGGACCCAGAAGGCGGTTGCTCCAGTATGCCTCGCAGGGGATGCGGCGTGGCGACGTTCACCCTGTAAAACCTGGCGAAGGTGCTTGGCGCCGTCCAGGAAGCAGCTTCACAAATGGCCTCCAGAGGCACCCCGGTCATGGCAGCCCACGAGGTGGAGAGGCTCCTAGTGGAGTGACATCGCACACCGCCCGGCAGGGGCTAATCCTGCAAGGAGTAAGCCACAGAGATCATCTCCACAATCCAACGTGCCAACAGCTGTCTACAAAGGGCCTGACCCTTCCGAGAGCCAGCATTAACAAAACAAAGAGACAGTTCAGTCCGACGAATGGGCGCCGTGGAGTGGACATACGCCTCAAGGGGCTCGGGGCAGGGCAAAGAGGCTCAGAGGAGGCACCAGGATTAAAAACTGGGAAAGCCGGGAGCGGCAGCACACTGCCAGCCACTGGCGGCACCTTTGGCACAAAAG
Source organism: Crenichthys baileyi (assembly GCA_036173005.1). Classification (NCBI taxonomy): domain Eukaryota; kingdom Metazoa; phylum Chordata; class Actinopteri; order Cyprinodontiformes; family Goodeidae; genus Crenichthys; species Crenichthys baileyi. Next base: position 172,511 of record JAHHUM010002597.1, on the reverse strand, counting down.
AAGCATTAGTCCACAGTGTAACATCGGAGCCATCCGGGTTCCAACGACAACATGGGTCAGACACAGACAAAAGCATGCAATTCCCCCACCGTTTGGCAGAAAACCATGGCCAAAAGGAAGGCGGTTTTCAGGGGGAGCCACTTGAGGTCCGCCCCCGTAACGGGCTCGAAAGGGGGAGACTGAAGGGCCGCAAGCACCAGCGACAAATCCCACGTAGGGGCCACAGGGCGCTGGCGGACACAAGCGCCTGGCACCTTGAGCAACAGCGCGGCATCCCATGCCGGCCAACAGTGCAACCACCAAACCAACATGCCAACGGGAAATGGGGTGCCACATACACCTTCAAGGTGAAAGGGGATCGCCCCAGATCCAGCAACTCCTGAAGGAAGAACAGCAAATGGGAAACAGGACAGCGAATAGGGTCCATTCCTTACCATGGCACCAGCTAGTAAAGACCGCCCCCCTTAGCACCATATGCGGCCCCCGTGGACGGTGCCCATGCGCCAGTCATGGTCTGTCCAACCCTGCCACCATAAAGGGAGAAGGCAGAGCCTGCACCTGTAGAGTCCAAAGCCAGAGTTTCAGGCGGCCGGATCGGGGTGGGGAATCCGGCCCCCCATCTGGGAGAGGAGGTCTCTCCTGGAGGGGAGGCGCATCGGCGAGCTGGAGCAGAGCTTGCGCAGCAGAGGAAACCAGGTCCTCCCCGGCCAAAAGGGGCCTACCAGCAGCAGCTCGTGTCTGTCCTGAAGAACCCTCAGAAGCATCTGGGGGATCAGGGTAAACGGGGGAAAGGCGTAGAGAAGGGTCCGGGGCCACTCATGCGCCAGTGCATCGCAGCCCAGAGGACTGGCACTGTCCATCAGGGAAAACCAGAGGGGACAGTGAACCGCATCTCTGGAGGCAAACAGGTCCATCTCCGCCCTGCCGAAGGTGGCCCAAATGCGATCCACCACCTCCGGGTGAAGCCGCCACTCCCCCGGGAGCGGTACCTGCCGAGACAGAAAGTCCGCGGAGACATTCTGCGGACCCGGAATATAGGCTACCAGCAACCCTGGGAGGAAAGTGCGGAGCACCAGGAACACAGCCATCAGCTCCAGAACATTGATATGGACCCCGTACAGCCGCGGGGACCACACCCCCTGAGCCGTGCGGTCTTGCCAGGTCGCTCCCCAACCCTTGGAGGAAGCATCCGCATAGACGACTTCCCTCCGACATGGAAGGGGGCCGAGGGGGACACCCGCCATGATGTAGGACCCGCTCTGCCACTGGGACAGAGACTGTAGGCACCGAGGCACAACCCGAAGCCGTCGGAGCCTGTGAGTACGCCGGGAGGGGTCCAGGCCGACCCCGTTCAGCCACATCTGCAGGGGCCGCAGTGAAAGAAGCCCCAGAGGCACCACGCTGGCTGCAGCAGTGAGCATGCCCAGAAGACGCAGGTACTCCACAAACCGTGGAGCCCTGCCAAGACGGAAGCTCGGAAGCATGGCCAGAATATCGCCGACACGCCGAGGAGAAGGGGACAAGTGGTCATGGAAACAGAATCCAGAAACCATCCCTAAGGAAAAATAGCCACCTGGGAAGGGATCAGGCTGCCTTCTCCAGGTTCACCCTCAAACCCAGCTGGCGTATGTGGGCGAGCACCGTCTGGGGTCCCGGATCGCCTGATCGTGGGTTGCAGCACAAATGAGCCAGTCGTCTAAATAAGGCAGGATCCGCAGTCCCTGTGCCTGCAGGGGGAAAAGGGCTGCCGCCACACACCGGTTGAACACCCGAGGGAGGAAGGGAAAGACAAAGGGAAGAACCAAAAATGAAAGTGCCTCCCGTGAAAGGCAAAGCGGAGAAAACGCCAATGATCCGGAGAAATGTGGACATGAAAATAGGCGTCCTCAGGTCGATAGCATGAACAGTCTCCCGGGGAGATCGCCTGCAGAACCTCCCGGCGTGGTCAACATATGGAAAGGGGCATCACCTTTCAGGAATCAATCGCACCCTTGGCAGCAAAGTGCAGATCTCCCGGTCCGAGGCCTGAGCCTTCATTGGGTCGCAGATGACCGTCATCTTGCCCAAGAAAGGGACAGGAGGGGAGGGAAACCTCCGGACGAGCCCCCGCTGCCCCAGCAGCAAAAATGGCCGGCGGGTGGGTCTATGGAGACCTACAAGCTGCTTGCCGGTCTTGAGCCTGGGCTGTACGCCTCCAAGGCCTCCAACGCGGCGGACCCGAAAGAAGAGTTCCCCGGCGAACCCACAGGGAGAGCCCTCAGCGTTCTCCTGCAAGGCTCGGTCAAGGGCGCGAATTGAGCAGCCACACCTGGCGCCGAGCATGGACCAGTGTAGAGAGCGTGCGTCCAAGCTCACGTGTCATCAGGGCGAAGGTCTACAGTGACGCGTCCAACAACCCCTGAGTCGACTGGTCCAAGGGAACCGACTCCAACAAAGAAGAGAGGCCCAACATCAGATGGGAGAGTGAGTTCCCTATGCGGCCCATCCGGGCACCCGAGTCGTAGGCCCCACACAGCAAATTGTCCGTGACACGGCATTGCGGTCGCGGACAACGGGCATTAGGCCTCAACGCCTCATCGGGAGGAACGATAAGGGAAGCAATGGCAGACTCAACAGGGGGCATGCAACCCAAACTTGGGCGCCTCGTGCATGGCTGCCAGGGCCCTGCCATCCGCTGTCGGGCGGGAAAAGGCCTTTGTGTCCGTCCAGCAAGCGTGCAGCTCCTGGACATACTCCGCCGAGGGAGGAACGACAAAAAGGCTGGGCCTCGGCACACGAACGCCTACACGAAGGCGCTAGACGGAGCAGGCTGGGCCAGGGGAAGTCCAGCTGCAACACGGCCGAGAGCCGTTTTTAATAGCTGCCGACACCGGTTCCCCGCACCTCCCAGAGAGACAACGGGAGCCGAATCCGAGGTCCCGGGAGCCCAATTCCGGAAAGGCCTCATGAAAGAGGTTGCCTGAGTCCGCAACAGAAATAACATCATCCTCGCCATGTGAGGACCCGCCCTGTTCAGGGTGGGAAGACTCAGTGCGGCCACCATTCGCCCTGAGAGACTGAAGGAGGGCCTTCATCTGGGCCAGCTCCGTAGAAAGCTGGTCCACTCTAGTGGACAGTCCCGGTGGCCCACGCCGCTTGGCTCTCCTCCCAGATGCCAAGGGCACATCCTCAGCAGACTGCTTTGTGGAGGCCGCACCCTGTCCAAGCAGCAACGGATCCTGCTGGACAGAGACCGCCCAGTCAACAGGCTGCTCTACCGATGACAGCCGGGCCAACTGCACCGCTCGGGGCAGAACACTGCAATTAGAGCAGGCATGATCTGAAAGTGCCTCCCTGAGATGGGTAACACCTTGGTGTCAGTAACATGTCAGTAACATGTCAGTAACTGGACTCAGCACGAGCAGAAGAAAACGCCACCGGCGAGCCAAATCAAAGCGAGCAGCAAACCACTGCCGAAGAAAGTAAAGAGACTCAACACGAGCAGAAAACGCCACTGGAGAGTCAGCGCATAAAGGAATGAACGGACTCAACACGAGCAGAAAACGCCACTGGAGAGTCAGCGCATAAAGGAATGAACGGACTCAGCACGAGCAGAAAACGCTACCGGCGAGCCAAATCAAAACGAGCAGCAAACACCTGCCGAAGAAAGTAAATAGACTCAACACGAGCAGAAAAACGCCACTGGGGAGTCAGAGAAGCCCGAATAAACAGAAGCGTATAAATGAATGAACGGACTCAGCACGAAAATGCTACCGGCGAGTCAGACAAACTTACCAGAAACCCTGGGAGAAAAGCCAGCTTGCGCAGCCTCTGGAGGGCAGAACCATCCACAGCTCCGACCACAAATGATCACGAGGCTCCCAGCAGCAAGCAGCAAGAGGAACGAGGAACAAACAAACACAAGTCAACACCTGCATTCATCAACCTGCGCGCGAGAAGAAAGGGGGGACTGGGCTCCCGGTGTCATGTGACTATATAGACTCACGTGAGCCACCGGTAGGTCACATGTGACCATGTTATTAATTTCTCGACCTGCGCATGCGCAAGAATGATCATTCAGTGCTTGAAGCACCGTCTCTGGCGGTCAGTAGGGATGAAATAGAACTGCATAATCCAGCTCATCATTTATCTTGCCAGGATAAATAAGCTCTTCGTCTTCAGATGAGGAATCCTCTGCACAGACTTCAGTACCGCAGTCCATTGTAATTAGGTTCAAAGCTTTAGCGACAGTGTAGAACTTTGTGCGGGAAGCCATTGTGTTTCAAAAACAAACACTCGAACACGCAAAATGATAACCACAGCGCATAAACCCCCGAGGTGGAGGCCCCCAGTGTGTAACACTGTAGCGATGCCCCTTTCGGACACGTAGCAGTTTTTTACACAACAACCTACATTACCACGCCAAAAACTCGAGTTGGTTTGGCCGAAATTGCAAAAAAAAAAATGATCCCCCTTTTCATCCGTAAGCCACTAGAAAAAATTATATCCACGTTTTCACGTAAACCCCCCAATCAGGAACCAGAGGCCGGACGTCCGGTGAATCCATTTTGTAGAGTGGTTTTTCTTCCCGTATTTTTTAGACGGAAAATTTAAAAATAAAAAAAGTTTGACAGGGGGTTTTTGCCTCACGACTAAAACTGGGAGCGGTTCCACAGGGGGGGAGCCTGAAAATAAAAGGGTCTGCCTCCCATTCTACTTCTAGAGATTAGGGAAACCACCAGTAACCTGCAGTTGAGAACCAAGTGCTCGTAGGAACGATAGAACAATAGATCTTGATGTTGATGGAGCTGAATCATTAAGGGCTTTATAGTGAGAAAGGAGAATTTTTTAAATTTTATTCGGGGTTTAACAGGGAGCCAAAGAAGGGAAAACTAAAGGGAGGGGAAATATGATCTCTCTTTTTAATTTTATCAGAAAGAGGTTAACTTGTTTCTAGCTTTTCTTGATTGTGGTTAACCTCTAATGCTAATCTTTCAGGGTGAGCCCGCTCAGGGATTGGTTGGATTGTTAGGAGTCACATGAGAGGCCCCCCTGGGAAACAAAACTTCAAATTTCTGTTACATGTTACATATACTCTCTACAAAACATAAACTATTCCTTGCAAATGACAACCAAACCCCCTTTACAAAACATTACTGTAAACTCAATTTCTCACAAAACACAATCAAACTTCTTTCATTTTACCAAAAAACTCTCTTACAAAATATCACAAAAACCTTCTTACACTCTCTTTCATATACCACTAAAACCTTTTCTTTCATATACCACCAAATTTTACATATATCACCAAAAACCTTCTTACATATACCCCCAAACCTTCTTACACTCTCTTTCATTACCACAAACTTCTTACATATACCACCAAACTTCTTATTATACCTCAAACGCTTTATATATACCCCCAACTCTCTTTAAATACCACCAAACCTTTTTACAAACCACCAACTCGCTTAAAATACCCAAACTCTTTTAAAATACCATCCCAAAAACCCCTTATTAATATTACCCCCAAACCTCTTACATATAAACCACCAAACTCTTTTCATATATCACCCAAAAAAACCTTTTAAATATACACCAAACCTTTTTACTCTTTATATATAAACCACCAAACCCCCCTTCCTTAATAAAAAAACCACCAAACCTCCCCAAAAATTTTTTTACAAAACCAAACTCTTTTTATATTTTTACCATCAAAACCTTTTTATATATAAACCCCCAAACTCTCTTTCACCCCAAAAACCCTTCTTTATTACCACCAAACTATTTACAAAACTATCAACTTTCTGTTTTTTGCAAAGGAAGTTCTTTGGTTTAAACGGATGACTGTTTAAAATTTTATTGTCTTTTTGGCTGCAAATTTTAAAAACCCAAAATTTTGCCCCCTTGACACGTACTAGCTAAATTTGTGCTAGGGGGGTTTTTTGGGGAGTCGATC